>CATKUM010000029.1:0-1206930 GCA_949786405.1 Onychomys arenicola
CAGTGTCTAAAATACAGCAAGAACCCTGAGCATGCCCTGCAAAAAAGAACTGTCTTTCCTACTCATAACGACCATATGTAGTTCAACTCTGCTCATGAAACTGATACAAACCACGGCTCCTCTTACATAAATTCTCTTTTGTTAATAGTGAAAATCATATTGGGTTCCTGAACTGCGAAAAATCATTTGTGCCCAAAATTCACTGGGTTTACTAGAAATGAACTCTTGCTTGTAGGAAGACACTGATCATGGGGTTTAACTCCGTTTCTGAAGGCAAATTCAGACCAGAGTTCTCATCCTTGGAAAACACAGTGTTTTAAGGCAAGAATCATCCTCTTCTTTCCAGCGTCTCCAATATACTAAGAAATATGAGCATGCCCAGAAAAAAGATATGTGTTTCCTACTCATACAGACCATATGTAGTTCAACTCTGCTTATGAAACTGATACAAACCACAGCTCCTCTTACATAAATCCTCTTTAGTTAATAGTTAGAATAGCATATTGTTAGCGAACTGCAAAAAATCATTTGAGCCCAAAATTCACTGTGTTTACCAGAAATGAACTCTTGCTTGTAGGAAGACACTGATCCTGGGGTTTAACTCCGTTTCTGAAGACAAATTCAGACCAGAATTCTCAACCCTGAAAAACACTCTGTTTTAAGGCAAGAAGCAAATTCTTCTTTCCAGCGTCTCCAATACAGCAAGAACCATAGCATTCCTTGAAATAAGAACTGTGTTTCCTACTCATACGGACCATATGTAGTTCAACTCTGCTTATGAAACTGATTCAAACCAAATCTCCTCTTACATAAATGCTCTTTAGTTAATAGTGAGAATAGCGTACGATTCATGAACAGCGAAAAATCATTTGAGCCCCCAAAACAGTGGGTTTACCAGAAATGAACTCTTGCTTGTAGGAAGACACAGATCCTGGGGTTTAACTCTGTTTCTGAAGGCAAATTCAGACCACAGTTCTCATCCCTGAAAAACTCTGTTTAAAGGCAAGAATCATCCTCTTCTTTCCAGCGTCTATAATATTTTAAGAAACCTGAGCATGCCCAGAAAAAAAGAACTGTGGTTCCGACTCATAGAGACCATATGTAGTTCAACTCTGCTTATGAAACTGATACAAACCACAGCTCCTCTTACATAAATCCACTTTAGTTAATAGTGAGAAGAGCGATGGGTTCCTCAATTGCGAAAAATCATTTGAGCCCAAAATTCACTGGGTTTACAAGAACTGAACTCTTGCTTTTAGTAAGACACAGATCCTGGGATTTAACTCCGTTTCTGAAGGAAAATTCAGACCAGAGTTCTCATCCCTGAAAAACACTCAGTTATAACACAAGAAGCAAGCTCTTCTTTCCTGCGTCTCCAATATAGTAAGAAACATGAGCATGCCCAAAAAAAAGAACTGTATTTCCGACACATACAGACCATGTGTAGTTCAACTCTGCTTATGAATCTGATACAAACCACAGCTCCTCTTTCATAAATCCTCTTAAGTTAATAGTTAGAATAGCGTATGGTTAGCGAAGTGCGAAAAATAATTTGAGCCCCAAAATTACTGGGTTTACCAGAAATGAACTCTAGCTTGTAGGAAGACACGGATCCTGGGGTTTAACTCCATTTCTGCAGGGAAATTCAGACCAGAGTTCTCATCCCTGAAACACACTGTTTAAAGGAAGAAGCAAGCTCTTCTTTCCAGAGTCCAAAATACAGCAAGAATCATGAGCATGGCCTGAAAAAAAGAACTGTGTTTACTATTCATACGGACCATAATTAGTTCAAATCTGCTTATGAAACTGATACAGACCACACCTCCTCTTACATAATTGCTCTTTATTTAATAATGAGAATATCGTTGGTTTCCTGATCTTCGAAAAAACATTTGAGCCGAAAAATTCACTTGCTTTAGCAGAAATGTACTCTTGCTTGTAGGAAGACACAGATCCTGGGGTTTAACTCCATTTCTGAAGGGAAATTCAGACCAGAGTTCTCATCCATGAAACACACCCTGTTTTAATGCAAGAAGCAAGCTCTTCTTTCCAGAGTCTAAAATACAGCAAGAACAATGAGTATGCCCTGAAAAAAATACTGTGTTTCGTACTCATACAGACCATATGTGGTTCAACTCTGCTTATGAAAATGAAACAAACCACGGCTCCTCTTACATAAATTCTCTTTAGTTAATAGTGAGAATCATGTTGGGTTCGTGAACTGCGAAAAATCATTTGAGCCCAAAATTCACTGGGTTTACCAGAAATGAACTCTTGCCTGTAGGAAGACAGAGATCCTGGGGCTTAAGTCCGCTCTGAAGGGAAATTCAGACCAGAGTTCTCATCCCTAAAACACACTCTGTTTGAATGAAGAAGCAAGCTCTTCTTTCCAGAGTCTAATATACAGCAAGAACCATGAACATGGCCTGAAAAAAAGAACTGTGTTTCCTATTCATACGGACCATATGTAGTTCAACTCTGCTTATGAAACTGATACAAACCACAGCTGCTCTTACATAAATGGTCTTTAGTTAATAGTGAGAATCGCGCTGGGTGCGTGAACTGTAAAAATCATTTGAGCCCAAAATTCACTGGGTTTACTGAAATCAACTCTTGCTTGTAGGAAGACACTGATCCCAGGGTTTAACTCCGTTTCTGAAGACAAATTCAGACCAGAATTCTCAACCCTAAAAAACACTCTGTTTTAAGGCAAGAAGCAAGTTCTTCTTTCCAGCGTCTCCAATACAGCAAGAACCATGAGCATTCCCTGAAATAAGAACTGTGTTTCCTACTCATACGGAACATATGTAGTTCAACTCTGCTTATGAAACTGATACAAACCACAGCTCCTCTTACATAAATGCCCTTTAGTTAATAGTGAGAATCGCGTTGGGTTTGTGAACTGCGAAAAATCATTTGAGCCCAAAATTAACTGGGTTAACCATAAATGAACTCTTGCTTGTAGGAAGACACTGATCCTGTTGTTTAACTCCGTTTCTGAAGGGAAATTCAGACCAGAGTTCTCATCCTTGAAACCCTTTCTGTTATAACGAAAGAAGCAAGCTCTTCTTTCAAGAGTCTAAAATACAGCAAGAACCATGAGCATGCCCTGAAAAAAGGAACTGTGTTTCCTACTCATAAGGACCTTATATACTTCAACTCTGCTTATGTAACTGATTCAAACCACATCTCCTATTATATAAATGCTCTTTAGTTAATAGTGAGAATAGCGTAGGGTTCATGAACTGCGAAAAATCATTTGAGCCCAAAAAACACTGGGTTTCCCAGAAATGAACTCTTTCATGTAGGAAGACACAGATCCTGGGGTTTAACTCCGTTTCTGAAGGCAAATTGAGACCAGAGTTCTCATGCCTGAAAAACACTCTGTTTTAAGGCAAGAATCATCCTCTTCTTTCTAACGTCTCCAATATAGTAAGAAACATGAGCATGCCCAGAAAAAAAGAACTGTGTTTCCGACCCATACAGGCCATATGTAGTTCAACTATGCTTATGAAACTGATACAAACCACAGCTCCCCTTTCATAAATCCTCTCTAGTTAATAGTGAGAATCATGTTGAGTTCCTGAACTGAGAAAAATCATTTGAGCCCAAAAATCACTGGGTTTACCAGAAATGAACTCTTGCTTGTAGATAGACACAGGTCCTGGGGTTTAACTCCATTTGTGCAGGGAAATTCAGACCGGAGTTCTCATCCCTGAAACACACTCTGTTTAAACGAAGAAGCAAGCTCTTCTTTCCAGAGTCTAATATACAGCAAGAACCATGAACATGCCCTGAAAAAAATACTGTGTTTCATACTCATACAGACCATATGTGGTTCAACTCTGCTTATGAAACTGAAACAAACCACGGCTCCTCTTACATAAATACTCTTTAGTTAATAGTGAGAATCATGTTAGGTTTGCGAACTGCGAAAAATCATTTGAGCCCAAAATTCACTGGGTTAACCAGAAATGAACTCTTGCCTGTAGGAAGACAGAGATCCTGGGCCTTCAGTCCGCTTCTGAAGGGAAATTCAGACCAGAGTTCTCATCCCTAAAACACACTCTGTTTAAACGAAGAAGCAAGCTCTTCTTTCCAGAGTCTAATATACAGCAAGAACCATGAACATGGCCTGAAAAAAAGAACTGTGTTTCCTATTCATACAGACCATATGTAGTTCAACTCTGCTCATGAAACTGATACAAACCACAGCTCCTCTTACATAAATGATCCTTAGTTAATAGTGAGAATCGCGTTGGGTGCGTGAACTGTAAAAATCATTTGAGCCCAAAATTCACTGGGTTTACCTGAAATCAACTCTTGCTTGTAGGAAGACACTCATCCTGGGGTTTAACTCCGTTTCTGAAGACAAATTCAGACCAGAATTCTCAACCCTGAAAAACACTCTGTTTTAAGGCAAGAAGCAAGTTCTTCTTTCCAGCGTCTCCAATACAGCAAGAACCATGAGCATTCCCTGAAATAAGAACTGTTTTTCCTACTCATACGGACCATATTTAGTTCAACTCTGCTTATGAAACTGATACAAACCACAGCTCCTCTTACATAAATGCTCTTTAGTTAATAGTGAGAATCGCGTTGGTTTTGTGAACTTCGAAAAATCATTTGAGCCCAAAATTAACTGGGTGAACCAGAAATGAACTCTTGCTTGTAGGAAGACACTGATCCTGTGGTTTAACTCCGTTTCTGAAGGGAAATTCAGACCAGAGTTCTCATCCCTGAAACACACTCTGTTTAAACGAAGAAGCAAGCTCTTTTTCCAGAGTCTAATATATAGCAAGAACCATGAACATGGCCTGAAAAAAAGAACTGTGTTTCCTAATCATACGGACAATATGTAGTTCAACTCTGCTTATGAAACTGATACAGACCACACCGCCTCTTACATAAATGCTCTTTAGTTAATAGTGAGAATAGCGTTGGGTTCCTGAACTGCGAAATATTTTTGAGCCCAAAATTCACTGGGTTGACCAGAACTGAACTCTTGCTTGTAGAAGACACAGATCCTGGGGTTCAACTTCGTTAGTGGAGGGAAATTCAGACCAGAGTTCTTATCCCTGAAACACACTCTGTTTAAACGAAGAAGCAAGCTCTTATTTCCAGAGTCTAATATACAGCAAGAACCATGAACATGGCCTGAAAAAAAGTACTGTGTTGCTATTCATACGGACCACATGTAGTTCAACTCTGCTTATGAAACTGATACAGACCACAGCTCCTCTTACATGAATGCTCTTTAGTTAATAGTGAGAATAGGTTTGGGTTCCAGAACTGCGAAAAATCTTTGAGCCCAACATTCACTGGGTTTACCAGAAATGAACTCATGCTTGTAGAAGACACAGATCATTGGGTTTAACTCCGTTATTGGAGGGAAATTCAGACCAGAGTTCTCATCCCTGAAACACACTCTTCAAATTCAAGAAGCAAGCACTTCTTTCCAGTGTCTAAAATACAGCAAGAACCATGAGCATGCCCTGCAAAAATGAAATGTCTTTCCTACTCATAAGGACCATATGTAGTTCAACTCTGCTCATGAAACTGATTCAAACCACGGCTCCTTTTACACAAATGCTCTTTTGTAAATAGTGAGAATCATGTTGGGTTCGTGAGCTGCGAAAAATCATTTGAGCCCAGAATTCACTGGGTTTACCAGAAATGAACTCTTGCTTGTAGGAAGACACTGACCCTGGGGTTTAACTCCATTTCTGAAGGCAAATTCAGACCAGAGTTCTCATCCCTGGAAAACACAGTGTTTTAAGGCAAGAATCATCCTCTTCTTTCCAGCGTCTCCAATATACTAAGAAATATGAGCATGCCCAGAAAAAAGATATGTGTTTCCTACTCATACAGACCATATGTAGTTCAACTCTGCTTATGAAACTGATACAAACCACAGCTCCTCTTACATAAATACTCTTTAGTTAATAGTGAGAATCATGTTGGGTTTGTGAACTGCGAAAAATCATTTGAGCCCAAAATTCACTGGGTTAACCAGAAATGAACTCTTGCCTGTAGTAAGACAGAGAACCTGGGGCTTCAGTCCGCTTCTGAAGGGAAATTCAGACCAGAGTTTTCATCCCTAAAACACACTCTGTTTAAACGAAGAAGCAAGCTATTCTTTCCAGAGTCTAATATACAGCAAGAACCATGAACATGGCCTGAAAAAAAGAACTGTGTTTCCTATTCATACGGACCATATGTAGTTCAACTCTGCTTATGAAACTGATACAAACCACAGCTCCTCTTACATAAATGGTCTTTAGTTAATAGTGAGAATCGCATTGGGTGCGTGAACTGTAAAAATCATTTGAGCCCAAAATTCACTGGGTTTACTGAAATCAACTCTTGCTTGTAGGAAGACACTGATCCCAGGGTTTAACTCCGTTTCTGAAGACAAATTCAGACCAGAATTCTCAACCCTGAAAAACTCTCTGTTTTAAGGCAAGAAGCAAGTTCTTCTTTCCAGCGTCTCCAATACAGCAAGAACCATGAGCATTCCCTGAAATAAGAACTGTGTTTCCTACTCATAAGGACCATACATAGTTCAACTCTGCTTATGAAACTGATTCAAACCACGTCTCCTCTTATATAAATGCTCTTTAGTTAATAGTGAGAATAGCGTAGGGTTCATGAACTGCAAAAAATCATTTGAGCCCAAAAAACACTGGGTTTACCAGAAATGAACTCTTGCTTGGAGGAAGTCACTGATCCTGGGGTTTAACACCGTTTCTGAAGGCAAATTGAGACCCGAGTTCTCAACCATGAAAAACACTCTGTTTTAAGGCAAGAATCATCCTCTTCTTTCCATCGTCTCCAATATTGTAAGAAACATGAGCATGCCCAGAAAAAAAGAACTGTGTTTCTGACACATACAGATCATATGTAGTTCAACTCCTCTTATGAAACTGATACAAACCACAGCTCCTCTTACATTAATGCTCTTTAGTTAATAGTGAAAATCAGTTTGGGTTGCTGAACTGCGAAAAATCATTTGAGCTCAAAATTCACTTTGTTTACCAGAACTGAACACTTGCTTGTAGGAAGACACAGATCCTGGGGTTTAACTCCGTTTCTGAAGAGAAATTCAGACCTGAGTTCTCATCCCTGAAACACACTCTGTTTTAATGCAAGAAGCTAGCTCTTCTTTCCAGAGTCTAAAATAGAGCAATAACCATGAGCATGCCCTGAAAAAAAGAACTGGGTTTCCTAATCATAAGGACCATATGTAGTTCAACTCTGCTTATGAAACTGATAAAAACCACACCTCCTCTTACATAAATGCTCTTTAGTTAATAGTCAGAAGCATGTTGTGTTCGTGAACTGGGAAAAATCATTTGAACCCAAAATTCACTGTGTTTACCAGAAATGAACTTGCTTGTAGGAAGACACAGATCCTGGGTTTTAACTCCGTTTCTGAAGGGAAATTCAGACCAGTGTTCTCATCCCTGAAACACACTCTGTTTTTCCGCAAGAAGCAAGCTCTTCTTTCCAGAGTCTAAAATAGAGCAAGAACCATGAGCATGCCCTGAAAAAAAAACTGTGTTTCTTACTCAGACGCACCATATGTAGATCAACTCTGCTTATGAAATTGATACAAACCACAGATCCTCTTCCATAAATGCTCTTTAGTTAATAGTGAAAATAGCGTTGGGTTCCTGAACTGAGAAAAATCATTTGAGCCCAAAATTCACTGGGTTTACCGGAAGTGAACTCTTGCTTTTAGGAAGAAACAGATCCTGGAGTTTAACTCCGTTCCTGAAGGGAAATTCAGACCAGAGTTCTCATCCCTGAAACACACTCTGTTATATCGCAAGAAGCAAGCTCTTTTTTCGAGAGTCTAAAATACAGCAAGAACCATGAGCATGCCCTAAAAAAAGAACTGTGTTTCCTACTCAGACGGACCATATGTAGTTCAACTCTGCTTATGAAACTGATACAAACCACAGATCCTCTTACATAGATGCTCTTTAGTTAATAGTGAAAATAGTGTTGGGTTCCTGAACTGAGAAAAATCATTTGAGCCCAAAATTCACTGGGTTTACCAGAAATGAACTCTTGCTGGTAGAAAGACAAAGATCATGGTGTTTAACTCCGTTTGTGAAGGGAAATTCACACCAGAGTTCTCATCCATGAAACATACCCTGTTTTAATGCAAGAACCAAGCTCTTCTTTCCATCATCACCAATACAGCAAGAACCATGAGCATGCCCTGAAAAAAAGAACTGTGTTTCCGACTCATACTGACCATACATAGTTCAACTCTTCTTATTAAACTGATACAATCCACAGCTCCTCTTAAATAAATGATCTTTAGTTAATAGTAAGATTAGCGTTGGGTTCCTGAACTGCGAAAAAAACTTTGAGCCCAAAATTCACTGGTTTTACCAGAACTGAACTCTTGCTTGTAGGAAGACACAGATCCTGGGGTTTAACTCCGTTTCAGAAGGCAAATTCAGACCAGAATTCTCATTCCTGGAAAACACTCTGTTTTAAGGCAAGAATCATCCTCTTCTTTCCAGCGTCTCCAATATACTGAGAAACATGAGCATGCCCAGAAAAAAAGGTCTGTGTTTCCTACTCATACAGACCATATGTATTTTAACTCTGCTTATGAAAATGATACAGACCATACCTCTTCTTACATGAATGCTCTTTAGTTAATATTGAGAATAGCGTTGGGTTCCTGAACTGCAAAAAATCATTTGAGCCCAAAATTCACTGGGTTTACCAGAAATGAACTCTTGCTTGTTAAAAGACACAGATCCTGGGATTTAACTCCTTTAATGAAGGGAAATTCAGACCAGAGTTCTCATCCCTGAAACACATTCTGTTTTAATGCAAGAAGCAAGATCTTCTTTCCAGAGTCTAACATACAGCAAGAACCATGAGCATGCCCTGAAAAAAAGAACAGTGTTTCCTACTCATAAGGACCATATGTAGTTCAACTCTCCTTATGAAACTGATACAGACCACACCGCCTGTTACATAAATGCTCTTTAGTTAATAGTGAGAATAGCGTTTGGTTCCTGAACTGCGAAAAATCATTTGAGCCCCAAATTCACTGGGTTTACCAGAACTGAACTCTTGCTTGTAGGAAGACACACATCCTGGGGTTTAACTCCGTTAAGGAAGGGAAATTCAGAACAGAGTTCTCATCCATGAAACACACTCTGTTATAACGCAAGAAGCAATCTCTTCTTTCCAGTGTCTAAAATACAGCAAGAACCCTGAGCATGCCCTGCAAAAAAGAACTGTCTTTCCTACTCATAACGACCATATGTAGTTCAACTCTGCTCATGAAACTGATACAAACCACGGCTCCTCTTACATAAATTCTCTTTTGTTAATAGTGAAAATCATATTGGGTTCCTGAACTGCGAAAAATCATTTGTGCCCAAAATTCACTGGGTTTACTAGAAATGAACTCTTGCTTGTAGGAAGACACTGATCATGGGGTTTAACTCCGTTTCTGAAGGCAAATTCAGACCAGAGTTCTCATCCTTGGAAAACACAGTGTTTTAAGGCAAGAATCATCCTCTTCTTTCCAGCGTCTCCAATATACTAAGAAATATGAGCATGCCCAGAAAAAAGATATGTGTTTCCTACTCATACAGACCATATGTAGTTCAACTCTGCTTATGAAACTGATACAAACCACAGCTCCTCTTACATAAATCCTCTTTAGTTAATAGTTAGAATAGCATATTGTTAGCGAACTGCAAAAAATCATTTGAGCCCAAAATTCACTGTGTTTACCAGAAATGAACTCTTGCTTGTAGGAAGACACTGATCCTGGGGTTTAACTCCGTTTCTGAAGACAAATTCAGACCAGAATTCTCAACCCTGAAAAACACTCTGTTTTAAGGCAAGAAGCAAATTCTTCTTTCCAGCGTCTCCAATACAGCAAGAACCATAGCATTCCTTGAAATAAGAACTGTGTTTCCTACTCATACGGACCATATGTAGTTCAACTCTGCTTATGAAACTGATTCAAACCAAATCTCCTCTTACATAAATGCTCTTTAGTTAATAGTGAGAATAGCGTACGATTCATGAACAGCGAAAAATCATATGAGCCCCCAAAACAGTGGGTTTACCAGAAATGAACTCTTGCTTGTAGGAAGACACAGATCCTGGGGTTTAACTCTGTTTCTGAAGGCAAATTCAGACCACAGTTCTCATCCCTGAAAAACTCTGTTTAAAGGCAAGAATCATCCTCTTCTTTCCAGCGTCTATAATATTTTAAGAAACCTGAGCATGCCCAGAAAAAAAGAACTGTGGTTCCGACTCATAGAGACCATATGTAGTTCAACTCTGCTTATGAAATTGATACAAACCACAGCTCCTCTTACATAAATCCACTTTAGTTAATAGTGAGAAGAGCGATGGGTTCCTCAATTGCGAAAAATCATTTGAGCCCAAAATTCACTGGGTTTACAAGAACTGAACTCTTGCTTTTAGTAAGACACAGATCCTGGGATTTAACTCCGTTTCTGAAGGAAAATTCAGACCAGAGTTCTCATCCCTGAAAAACACTCAGTTATAACACAAGAAGCAAGCTCTTCTTTCCTGCGTCTCCAATATAGTAAGAAACATGAGCATGCCCAAAAAAAAGAACTGTGTTTCCGACACAAACAGACCATGTGTAGTTCAACTCTGCTTATGAATCTGATACAAACCACAGCTCCTCTTTCATAAATCCTCTTAAGTTAATAGTTAGAATAGCGTATGGTTAGCGAAGTGCGAAAAATAATTTGAGCCCCAAAATTACTGGGTTTACCAGAAATGAACTCTAGCTTGTAGGAAGACACGGATCCTGGGGTTTAACTCCATTTCTGCAGGGAAATTCAGACCAGAGTTCTCATCCCTGAAACACACTGTTTAAAGGAAGAAGCAAGCTCTTCTTTCCAGAGTCCAAAATACAGCAAGAATCATGAGCATGGCCTGAAAAAAAGAACTGTGTTTACTATTCATACGGACCATAATTAGTTCAAATCTGCTTATGAAACTGATACAGACCACACCTCCTCTTACATAATTGCTCTTTATTTAATAATGAGAATATCGTTGGTTTCCTGATCTTCGAAAAAACATTTGAGCCGAAAAATTCACTTGCTTTAGCAGAAATGTACTCTTGCTTGTAGGAAGACACAGATCCTGGGGTTTAACTCCATTTCTGAAGGGAAATTCAGACCAGAGTTCTCATCCATGAAACACACCCTGTTTTAATGCAAGAAGCAAGCTCTTCTTTCCAGAGTCTAAAATACAGCAAGAACAATGAGTATGCCCTGAAAAAAATACTGTGTTTCGTACTCATACAGACCATATGTGGTTCAACTCTGCTTATGAAAATGAAACAAACCACGGCTCCTCTTACATAAATTCTCTTTAGTTAATAGTGAGAATCATGTTGGGTTCGTGAACTGCGAAAAATCATTTGAGCCCAAAATTCACTGGGTTTACCAGAAATGAACTCTTGCCTGTAGGAAGACAGAGATCCTGGGGCTTAAGTCCGCTCTGAAGGGAAATTCAGACCAGAGTTCTCATCCCTAAAACACACTCTGTTTGAATGAAGAAGCAAGCTCTTCTTTCCAGAGTCTAATATACAGCAAGAACCATGAACATGGCCTGAAAAAAAGAACTGTGTTTCCTATTCATACGGACCATATGTAGTTCAACTCTGCTTATGAAACTGATACAAACCACAGCTGCTCTTACATAAATGGTCTTTAGTTAATAGTGAGAATCGCGCTGGGTGCGTGAACTGTAAAAATCATTTGAGCCCAAAATTCACTGGGTTTACTGAAATCAACTCTTGCTTGTAGGAAGACACTGATCCCAGGGTTTAACTCCGTTTCTGAAGACAAATTCAGACCAGAATTCTCAACCCTAAAAAACACTCTGTTTTAAGGCAAGAAGCAAGTTCTTCTTTCCAGCGTCTCCAATACAGCAAGAACCATGAGCATTCCCTGAAATAAGAACTGTGTTTCCTACTCATACGGAACATATGTAGTTCAACTCTGCTTATGAAACTGATACAAACCACAGCTCCTCTTACATAAATGCCCTTTAGTTAATAGTGAGAATCGCGTTGGGTTTGTGAACTGCGAAAAATCATTTGAGCCCAAAATTAACTGGGTTAACCATAAATGAACTCTTGCTTGTAGGAAGACACTGATCCTGTTGTTTAACTCCGTTTCTGAAGGGAAATTCAGACCAGAGTTCTCATCCTTGAAACCCTTTCTGTTATAACGAAAGAAGCAAGCTCTTCTTTCAAGAGTCTAAAATACAGCAAGAACCATGAGCATGCCCTGAAAAAAGGAACTGTGTTTCCTACTCATAAGGACCTTATATACTTCAACTCTGCTTATGTAACTGATTCAAACCACATCTCCTATTATATAAATGCTCTTTAGTTAATAGTGAGAATAGCGTAGGGTTCATGAACTGCGAAAAATCATTTGAGCCCAAAAAACACTGGGTTTACCAGAAATGAACTCTTTCATGTAGGAAGACACAGATCCTGGGGTTTAACTCCGTTTCTGAAGGCAAATTGAGACCAGAGTTCTCATGCCTGAAAAACACTCTGTTTTAAGGCAAGAATCATCCTCTTCTTTCTAACGTCTCCAATATAGTAAGAAACATGAGCATGCCCAGAAAAAAAGAACTGTGTTTCCGACCCATACAGGCCATATGTAGTTCAACTATGCTTATGAAACTGATACAAACCACAGCTCCCCTTTCATAAATCCTCTCTAGTTAATAGTGAGAATCATGTTGAGTTCCTGAACTGAGAAAAATCATTTGAGCCCAAAAATCACTGGGTTTACCAGAAATGAACTCTTGCTTGTAGATAGACACAGGTCTTGGGGTTTAACTCCATTTGTGCAGGGAAATTCAGACCGGAGTTCTCATCCCTGAAACACACTCTGTTTAAACGAAGAAGCAAGCTCTTCTTTCCAGAGTCTAATATACAGCAAGAACCATGAACATGCCCTGAAAAAAATACTGTGTTTCATACTCATACAGACCATATGTGGTTCAACTCTGCTTATGAAACTGAAACAAACCACGGCTCCTCTTACATAAATACTCTTTAGTTAATAGTGAGAATCATGTTAGGTTTGTGAACTGCGAAAAATCATTTGAGCCCAAAATTCACTGGGTTAACCAGAAATGAACACTTGCCTGTAGGAAGACAGAGATCCTGGGCCTTCAGTCCGCTTCTGAAGGGAAATTCAGACCAGAGTTCTCATCCCTAAAACACACTCTGTTTAAACGAAGAAGCAAGCTCTTCTTTCCAGAGTCTAATATACAGCAAGAACCATGAACATGGCCTGAAAAAAAGAACTGTGTTTCCTATTCATACAGACCATATGTAGTTCAACTCTGCTCATGAAACTGATACAAACCACAGCTCCTCTTACATAAATGATCCTTAGTTAATAGTGAGAATCGCGCTGGGTGCGTGAACTGTAAAAATCATTTGAGCCCAAAATTCACTGGGTTTACCTGAAATCAACTCTTGCTTGTAGGAAGACACTCATCCTGGGGTTTAACTCCGTTTCTGAAGACAAATTCAGACCAGAATTCTCAACCCTGAAAAACACTCTGTTTTAAGGCAAGAAGCAAGTTCTTCTTTCCAGCGTCTCCAATACAGCAAGAACCATGAGCATTCCCTGAAATAAGAACTGTTTTTCCTACTCATACGGACCATATTTAGTTCAACTCTGCTTATGAAACTGATACAAACCACAGCTCCTCTTACATAAATGCTCTTTAGTTAATAGTGAGAATCGCGTTGGTTTTGTGAACTTCGAAAAATCATTTGAGCCCAAAATTAACTGGGTGAACCAGAAATGAACTCTTGCTTGTAGGAAGACACTGATCCTGTGGTTTAACTCCGTTTCTGAAGGGAAATTCAGACCAGAGTTCTCATCCCTGAAACACACTCTGTTTAAACGAAGAAGCAAGCTCTTTTTCCAGAGTCTAATATATAGCAAGAACCATGAACATGGCCTGAAAAAAAGAACTGTGTTTCCTAATCATACGGACAATATGTAGTTCAACTCTGCTTATGAAACTGATACAGACCACACCGCCTCTTACATAAATGCTCTTTAGTTAATAGTGAGAATAGCGTTGGGTTCCTGAACTGCGAAATATTTTTGAGCCCAAAATTCACTGGGTTGACCAGAACTGAACTCTTGCTTGTAGAAGACACAGATCCTGGGGTTCAACTTCGTTAGTGGAGGGAAATTCAGACCAGAGTTCTTATCCCTGAAACACACTCTGTTTAAACGAAGAAGCAAGCTCTTATTTCCAGAGTCTAATATACAGCAAGAACCATGAACATGGCCTGAAAAAAAGTACTGTGTTGCTATTCATACGGACCACATGTAGTTCAACTCTGCTTATGAAACTGATACAGACCACAGCTCCTCTTACATGAATGCTCTTTAGTTAATAGTGAGAATAGGTTTGGGTTCCAGAACTGCGAAAAATCTTTGAGCCCAACATTCACTGGGTTTACCAGAAATGAACTCATGCTTGTAGAAGACACAGATCATTGGGTTTAACTCCGTTATTGGAGGGAAATTCAGACCAGAGTTCTCATCCCTGAAACACACTCTTCAAATTCAAGAAGCAAGCACTTCTTTCCAGTGTCTAAAATACAGCAAGAACCATGAGCATGCCCTGCAAAAATGAAATGTCTTTCCTACTCATAAGGACCATATGTAGTTCAACTCTGCTCATGAAACTGATTCAAACCACGGCTCCTTTTACACAAATGCTCTTTTGTAAATAGTGAGAATCATGTTGGGTTCGTGAGCTGCGAAAAATCATTTGAGCCCAGAATTCACTGGGTTTACCAGAAATGAACTCTTGCTTGTAGGAAGACACTGACCCTGGGGTTTAACTCCATTTCTGAAGGCAAATTCAGACCAGAGTTCTCATCCCTGGAAAACACAGTGTTTTAAGGCAAGAATCATCCTCTTCTTTCCAGCGTCTCCAATGTACTAATAAATATGAGCATGCCCAGAAAAAAGATATGTGTTTCCTACTCATACAGACCATATGTAGTTCAACTCTGCTTATGAAACTGATACAAACCACAGCTCCTCTTACATAAATACTCTTTAGTTAATAGTGAGAATCATGTTGGGTTTGTGAACTGCGAAAAATCATTTGAGCCCAAAATTCACTGGGTTAACCAGAAATGAACTCTTGCCTGTAGTAAGACAGAGAACCTGGGGCTTCAGTCCGCTTCTGAAGGGAAATTCAGACCAGAGTTTTCATCCCTAAAACACACTCTGTTTAAACGAAGAAGCAAGCTATTCTTTCCAGAGTCTAATATACAGCAAGAACCATGAACATGGCCTGAAAAAAAGAACTGTGTTTCCTATTCATACGGACCATATGTAGTTCAACTCTGCTTATGAAACTGATACAAACCACAGCTCCTCTTACATAAATGGTCTTTAGTTAATAGTGAGATTCGCATTGGGTGCGTGAACTGTAAAAATCATTTGAGCCCAAAATTCACTGGGTTTACTGAAATCAACTCTTGCTTGTAGGAAGACACTGATCCCAGGGTTTAACTCCGTTTCTGAAGACAAATTCAGACCAGAATTCTCAACCCTGAAAAACTCTCTGTTTTAAGGCAAGAAGCAAGTTCTTCTTTCCAGCGTCTCCAATACAGCAAGAACCATGAGCATTCCCTGAAATAAGAACTGTGTTTCCTACTCATAAGGACCATACATAGTTCAACTCTGCTTATGAAACTGATTCAAACCACGTCTCCTCTTATATAAATGCTCTTTAGTTAATAGTGAGAATAGCGTAGGGTTCATGAACTGCAAAAAATCATTTGAGCCCAAAAAACACTGGGTTTACCAGAAATGAACTCTTGCTTGGAGGAAGTCACAGATCCTGGGGTTTAACACCGTTTCTGAAGGCAAATTGAGACCCGAGTTCTCAACCATGAAAAACACTCTGTTTTAAGGCAAGAATCATCCTCTTCTTTCCATCGTCTCCAATATAGTAAGAAACATGAGCATGCCCAGAAAAAAAGAACTGTGTTTCTGACACATACAGATCATATGTAGTTCAACTCTGCTTATGAAACTGATACAAACCACAGCTCCTATTTCATAAATCCTCTTAAGTTAATAGAGAGAATCATATAGGGTTCGTGAACTGCGAAAAATAATTTGAGCCCAAAAGTTACTGGGTTTACCAGAAATGAACTCTAGCTTGTAGGAAGACACAGATCCTGGGGTTTAACTCCATTTCTGCAGGGAAATTCAGACCAGAGTTCTCATCCCTGAAACACACTCTGTTTAAACGAAGAAGCAAGCTCTTCTTTCCAGAGTCTAATATACAGCAAGAACCATGAACATGGCCTGAAAAAAAGAACTGTGTTTGCTATTCATACGGACCATATGTAGTTCAACTCTGCTTATGAAACTGATACAGACCACAGCTCCTCTTACATGAATGCTCTTTAGTTAATAGTGAGAATAGCTTGGGTTCCTGAACTGCGAAAAATCTTTGAGCCCAAAATTCACTGGGTTTACCAGAAATGAACTCATGCTTGTAGAAGACACAGATCATTGGGTTTAACTCCGTTAGTGGAGGGAAATTCAGACCAGAGTTCTCATCCCTGAAACACACTCTTCAAATTCAAGAAGCAAGCTCTTCTTTCCAGTGTCTAAAATACAGCAAGAACCATGAGCATGCCCTGCGAAAATGAACTGTCTTTCCTACTCATAAGGACCATATGTAGTTCAACTCTGCACATGAAACTGATTCAAACCACGGCTCCTCTTACACAAATGCTCTTTTGTAAATAGTGAGAATCATGTTGGTTTCGTGAGCTGCGAAAAATCATTTGAGCCCAAAATTCACTGGGTTTACCAGAAATGAACTCTTGCTTGTAGGAAGACACTGATCCTGGGGTTTAACTCCGTTTCTGAAGGCAAATTCAGACCAGAGTTCTCATCCCTACAAAACACAGTGTTTTAAGGCAAGAATCATCCTCTTCTTTCCAGCGTCTCCAATATACTAAGAAATATGAGCATGCCCAGAAAAAAGATATGTGTTTCCTACTCATACAGACCATATGTAGTTCAACTCTGCTTATGAAACTGATACAAACCACAACTCCTCTTATATAAATCCTCTTTAGTTAATAGTTAGAATAGCGTATGGTTAGCGAAGTGCGAAAAATAATTTGAGCCCAAAAATTACTGGGTTTACCAGAAATGAACTCTAGTTTGTAGGAAGACACGGATCCTGGGGTTTAACTCCATTTCTGCATGGAAATTCAGACCAGAGTTCTCATCCCTGAAACACACTGTGTTTAAACGAAGAAGCAAGCTCTTCTTTCCAGAGTCCAAAATACAGCAAGAATCATGAGCATGGCCTGAAAAAAAGAACTGTGTTTACTATTCATACGGACCATAATTAGTTCAAATTTGCTTATGAAACTGATACAGACCACACCTCCTCTTACATAATTGCTCTTTATTTAATAGTGAGAATATCGTTGGTTTCCTGATCTTCGAAAAATCATTTGAGCCGAAAAATTCACTTGCTTTAACAGAAATGGACTCTTGCTTGTAGGAAGACATAGATCCTGGGGTTTAACTCCATTTCTGAAGGGAAATTCAGACCAGAGTTCTCATCCATGAAACACACCCTGTTTTAATGCAAGAAGCAAGCTCTTCTTTCCAGAGTCTAAAATACAGCAAGAACAGTGAGTATGCCCTGAAAAAAATACTGTGTTTCGTACTCATACAGACCATATGTGGTTCAACTCTGCTTATGAAAATGATACAAACCATGGCTCCTCTTACATAAATCCACTATAGTTAATAGTGAGAATAGCGATGGGTTCCTTAATTGCGAAAAATCATTTGAGCCCAAAATTCACTGGGTTTACCAGAACTGAACTCTTGCTTTTAGGAAGACACAGATCTTGGGATTTAACTCCGTTTCTGAAGGAAAATTCAGACCAGAGTTCTCATCCCTGAAAAACACTCAGTTATAACACAAGAAGCAAGCTCTTCTTCCCTGCGTCTCCAATATAGTAAGAAAAATGAGCATGCCCAGAAAAAAAGAACTGTGTTTCCGAGTCATACAGATCATATGTAGTTCATCTCTGCTTATGAAATCAATACAAACCACAGCACCTCTTACATAAATCCT
The DNA here is from genome assembly GCA_949786405.1 of Onychomys arenicola. Classification (NCBI taxonomy): domain Eukaryota; kingdom Metazoa; phylum Chordata; class Mammalia; order Rodentia; family Cricetidae; genus Onychomys; species Onychomys arenicola. The sequence continues at coordinate 18,235 of CATKUM010000029.1, forward strand.
CTTCAATTAATAGTGAGAATCATGTTGAATTCGTGAACTGCGAAAAATCATTTGAGCCCCAAAATCACTGGGTTTACCAAAATCAACTCTTGCTTGTAGGAAGACACTGATCCTGGGGTTTAACTTCGTTTCTGAAGACAAATTCAGACCCGAGATCTCAACCATGAAAAACACTCTGTTTTAAGGCAAGAATCATGCTCTTCTTTCCATCGTCTCCAATATAGTAAGAAACATGAGCATGCCCATAAATAAAGAACTGTGTTTCCGACACATACAGATCATATGTAGTTCAACTCTGCTTATGAAACTGATACAAACCACAGCTCCTCTTTCATAAATCCTCTTAAGTTAATAGAGAGAATCATGTAGGATTCGTGAACTGCGAAAAATAATTTGAGCCCAAAAATTACTGGGTTTACCAGAAATGAACTCTAGCTTGTAGGAAGACACAGATCCTGGGGTTTAACTCCATTTCTGCAGGTAAATTCAGACCAGAGTTCTCATCCCTGAAACACACTCTGTTTAAACGAAGAAGCAAGCGCTTCTTTCCACAGTCTAAAATACAGCAGGAATCATGAGCATGGCCTGAAAAAAAGAACTGTGTTTACTATTCATATGGACCATAATTAGTTCAAATCTGCTTATGAAACTGATACAGACCACACCTCCTCTTACATAATTGCTCTTTATTTAAAAGTGAGAATATCGTTGGTTTCCTGATCTTCGAAAAATAATTTGAGCCAAAAAATTCACTTGCTTTAGCAGAAATGGACTCTTGCTTGTAGGAAGACACAGATCCTGGGGTTTATCTCCGTTTCTGAAGGGAAATTCAGACCAGAGTTCTCATCCATGAAACACACCCTGTTTTAATGCAAGAAGCAAGCTCTTCTTTCTAGAGTCTAAAATACAGCAAGAACCATGAGTATGCCCTGAAAAAAATACTGTGTTTCGTACTCATACAGACCATATGTGGTTCAACTCTTCTTATGAAAATGATACAAACCACGGCTCCTCTTACATAAATTCTCTTTAGTTTATAGTGAGAATCATGTTGGGTTCGTGAACTGCGAAAAATCATTTGAGCCCAAAATTCACTGGGTTTACCAGAAATGAACTCTTGCCTGTAGGAAGACAGAGATCCTGGGTCTTAAGTCCACTTCTGAAGGGAAATTCAGACCAGAGTTCTCGTCCCTAAAACACACTCTGTTTAAATGAAGAAGCAAGCTCTTCTTTCCAGAGTCTAATATACAGCAAGAACCATGAACATGGCCTGAAAAAATGAACTGTGTTTCCTATTCATACGGACCATATGTAGTTCAACTCTGCTTATGAAACTGATACAAACCACAGCTCCTCTTACATAAATGCTCTTTAGTTAATAGTGAGAATCGCGTTGGGTTCGTGAACTGCAAAAAATCATTTGAGCCCAAAATTAACTGGGTTAACCAGAAATGAACTCTTGCTTGTAGGAAGACACAGATCCTGTGGTTTAACTCCATTTCTGAAGGGAAATTCAGACCAGAGTTCTCATCCTTGAAACTCTCTCTGTTATAACGAAAGAAGCAAGCTCTTCTTTCAAGAGTCTAAAATACAGCAAGAACCATGAGCATGCCCTGAAAAAATGAACTGTGTTTCCTACTCATAAGGACCATATATAGTTCAACTCTGCTTATGAAACTGATTCAAACCACGTCTCCTCTTACCTCAATGCTCTTTAGTTAACAGTGAGAATAGCGTAGAGTTCATGAACTGCAAAAAATCATTTGAGCCCCAAAAACACTGGGTTTACCAGAAATGAACTCTTCCTTGTAGGAAGACACAAATCCTGGGGTTTAACCCCGTTTCTGAAGGAAAATTCAGACCAGAGATCTCATCCCTGAAAAACTCTGTTTAAAGGCAAGAATCATCCTCTTCCTTCCAGCGTCTATAATATTTTAAGAAACCTGAGCATGCCCAGAAAAAAAGAACTGTGGTTCCGACTCATAGTGACCATATGTAGTTCAACTCTGCTTATGAAACTGATACAAACCACTGCTCCTCTTACATAAATCCACTTTAGTTAATAGTGAGAATAGCGATGGGTTCCTTAATTGCGAAAAATCATTTGAGCCCAAAATTCACTGGGTTTACCAGAACTGAACTCTTGCTTTTAGGAAGACACAGATCTTGGGATTTAACTCCGTTTCTGAAGGAAAATTCAGACCAGAGTTCTCATCCCTGAAAAACACTCAGTTATAACACAAGAAGCAAGCTCTTCTTTCCTGCGTCTCCAATATAGTAAGAAACATGAGCATGCCCTGAAAAAAAGAACTGTGTACCTAGTCATATGTACCATATGTTGTTCAATTCTGCTTATGAAACTGATACAGACCACACCTCCAATTAAATAAATGCTCTTTAGTTAATTGTGAGAGTAGCGTTGGGTTCCTGAACTGCGAAAAACCATTTGAGCCCGTAATTCACTGGGTTTACCAGAACTGAACACTTGCTTGTAGGAAGACACTGATCCTGGGGTTTAACTCGGTTTCTGAAGGCAAATTCAGACCAGAGTTCTCATCCCTGAAAAACACTCTGTTTTAAGGCAAGAAACATACTCTTCTTTCCATCGTCTCCAATATAGTAAGAATCATGAGCATGCCCAGAAAAAAAGAACTGTGTTTCCGACCCATACAGACCATATGTAGTTCAACACTGCTTATGAAACTGATACAAACCAAGCTCCTCTTTCATAAATCCTCTTTACTTAATAGTGAGAATCATGTTGGGTTCGTGAACTGCGAAAAATCATTTGAGCCCAAAAATTACTGGGTTTACCAGAAATGAACTCTTGCTTGTAGAAAGACACAGATCCTGGGGTTTAACTCCGTTTCTGCAGGGAAATTCAGACCAGAGTTCTCATCCCTGAAACACACTCTGTTTAAACGAATAAGAAAGCTCCTCTTTCCAGAGTCTAATTTACAGCAAGAACCATGAACATGGCCTGAAAAAAAGAACTGTGTTTCCTATTCATACGGACCATATGTAGTTCAACGATGTTTATGAAACTGATACAGACCACACCTCCTCTTACATAAATGCTCTTTAGTTAATAGTGAGAACAGCGTTGGGTTCTTGAACTGCGATAAATCATTTGTGCCCAAAATTCACTGGGTTTACCATAAATAAACTCTTGCTGGTAGGCAGACACAGATCATGGGGTTTAACTCCATTTCTGAAGGGAAATTCAGACCAGAGTTCTCATCCCTGAAACACACTCAGTTATAATGCAAGAAGCAAGGTCTTCTTTCCAGAGTCTAAAATACAGCATGATCCATGAGCAAGCCCTGAAAAAAAGAACTGTATTTCCTACTCAATCGAACCATATGTAGTTCAACTGTGCTTATGAAACTGATACAAACCACAGCTCCTCTTACATAAATGGTCTTTAGTTAATAGTGAGTATCATGTTGGGTTCGTGCACTGAGAAAAATCATTTGATCCCAAAATTCACAGTGTTTACCAGAAATGAACACTTGCTTGTAGGAAGCCACTGATCCTGAGGTTTAACTCCGTTTCTGAAGGCCAATTCAGACCAGAGTTACATTTCTGAAAAAAACTCTGTTTTATGGCAAGAATCATCCTCTTCTTTCCAGCGTCTCCAATAGAGTAAAAACCATGAGCATGCCCAGGAAAAAAGAACTGTGTTTCCTACTCATATGGACCATATATAGTTCAACTCTGCTTATAAAACTGATACAGACCAAATCTCCTCTTACATAAATGCTCGTTAGTTAATAGTGATAATCGTGTTCAGTTCTAGAACTGTGTAAATTCATTTCAGCGCAAAATTCACGTGGTTTACCAGAAATGAACTCTTGCTTGTAGGAAGACACAGATCATAGGGTTTAACTCCGTTTCTGAAGGGAAATTCAGACTAGAGTTCTCTTCCATGAAACACACTCTGTTTTAATTCAAGAAGCAAGCTCTTCTTTCCAGCGTCTCCAATACAGCAAGAACCCTGAGCATGCCCAGAAAAAAAGAACTGTGTTTCCTATTCATACGGACCATATGTAGTCCAACTCTGCTTATAAATCGGATACAGACCACAGCACCTCTTACCTAAATGCTCTCTAGTTAATAGTGATAATCGCGTTGGGTTCTTGGACTGTGAAAAATCATTTGAGCCCAAAATTTACTGGGTTTACCAGAAATGAACTCTTGCTTGTAGGAAGAAAAAATCCTGGGGTATATCTCCGTTTCTGAAGGGAAATTCAGACCAGAGTTCTCATCCCTGAAACACACTCTGTTTTAACGAAGAAGCAAGCTCTCCTTTCCAGAGTCTAAAATACAGCAAGAACCATTATCATGGCCTGAAAAAAATAACGTATGTTTCCTATTCATCCGGACCATATGTAGTTCAACTCTGCTTATGAAACTGACAAACCACACCTCCTCTTACATAAATGCTCTTTAGTTAATAGTGAGAATCATGTTGTGTTTGTGAACTGGGAAAAAGAATTTTAGCCCAAAATCACTGGGTTTACCAGAAATGAACTCTTGCTTGTAGGAAGACACAGATCCTGGGGTTTAACTCTGTTTCTGAAGGGAAATTCACACCAGAGTTCTCATCCCTGAAACTCACTCTGTTTTAACGCAAGAAGCAAGCTCTTCTTTCCATTGTCTCCAATACAGCAAGAACCATGAGCATGCCCAGAAAAAAAGAACTGTGTTTCCTACTCATATGGACCATATGTAGTTCAACTCTGCTTACGAAAATGATAAAAACCAGAGCACCTCTTACATAAATGCTCTTTTGTTAATAGTGAGAATCGTGTTTGGTTCGTGAACAGCGAAAAATCATTTGAGCCCAAAATTCACCAGGTTAACCAGAAATGAACTCTTGCTTGAAGGAAGACACAGATAATGGGGTTTAACTCCGTTTCTGAAGGGAAATTCAGACCAGAGTTCTCATCCCGGAAACACACTCTGTTTTAACGCAAGAAGCAAGCTCTTCTTTCCAGAGTCTATAATACAGCAAGAACCATGAGCATGCCTTGAAAAAAAGAACTGTGTTTCCTACACATACGGACCATATGTAGTTCAACTGTGCTTATGAAACTGATACAAACCACAGCTCCTGTTACATAAATGCTCTTGAGTTAATAGTTAGAATCATGTTGGGTTCGTGAACTAGAAAAATCATTTGAGCCCAAAATTCCCTGGGTTAACCAGAAATGAACTCGTGCTTGTAGGAAGACACAGATCCTGTGGTTTAACTCCGTTTCTGAAGGAAAATTCAGACCAGAGTTTTGATCCCTGAAACACACACTGTTTTAACGCAAGAAGCAAGCACTTCTTTCCAGAGTCTAAAATACAGCAAGAACCATGAGCATGGCCTGATAAAATAACTGTGTTTCCTCTTTATATGGACCATATGTAGTTCAACTCTGCTTATGATTCTGATACAGACCACACCTCTTCTTACATAAATGCTCTTTAATTAATAGAGAAAATAGCATTGGGTTCGTGAACCTCGAAAATCATTTGAGCCCAAAATTCACTTGCTTTACCAGAAATGAACTCTTGCTTGTAGGAAGACACAGATCCTGGGGTTTAACTCTGTTTCTGAAGGGAAATTCAGACCATAATTCTCATCCATGAAAAACACTCTGCCTTAACGCAAGAAGCAAGCTCTTCTTTCCAGAGTCTAAAATACAGCAAGAATCATGAGCATGCCCTGAAAAAAAGAAATGTGTTTCCTACTCATACGAACCATACAAAGTTCAACTCTGCCTGTGAAACTGATACAAACCACAGCTCCTCTTACATAAATGATCTTTAGTTATTAGTGAGAATCGGTTTGGGTTGGTGAACTGTGAAAAATCATTTGAGCCGAAAATTCACTTGGGTTGCCAGAAATGAACTCTTGCTTGGAGGAAGACACAGATCATGGGGTTTAACTCCGTTTCTGAAGGCAAATTCAGACCAGAGATCTCATCCCGGAAAAATACTCTGTTTTAAGGCAAGAATCATCCTCTTCTATCCAGCGTCTCCAATACAGTACAAAATATCAGCATTCCCAGAAAAAAAGACTGTGTTTCCTACTCATACAAACCATATGTAGTTAAACTCTGCTTATGAAACTGATTCAAACCACAGCTCGTCTTACATAAATCCTCTTTACTTAATAGTGAGAATCGGTTTGCGTTGGTGAACTGCAAAAAATCATTTGAGCCCAAAATTCACTGGATTTACCTGAAATGAACTCTTGCTCTAGGAAGACACAGATCCTGTGGTTTAACTCGGTTTCTGAAGGAAAATTCAGACCAGAAATCTCAACCCTGAAGAACACTCTGTTTTAAGGCAAGAATCATCCTCTTCTTTCCAGCGTCTCCAATACAGTAAGAACCATGAGCAAGCCCAGAAGAAAAGAACTGTGTTTCCTACTCTTATGGACCATATATAGTTCAACTCTGCTTATGAAATGATACAGACCCCAGCTCCTCTTACATTAATGCTGTTTAGTTAATAGTGATAATCCCGTTGGGTTCTATAACTGTGTAAAGTCATTTGACCAGAATTCAATTGGTTTACCAGAAATGAACTCTTGCTTGTAGGAAGACACTGATCCTGGGGTTTAACTCCGTTTCTGAAGGCAAATTCAGACCAGAGATCTTGTCCCTGAAAAACACTCTGTTTTAAGGCAAGAATCATCCTCTTCTTTCTAGCGTCTCCAATATAGTAACAAACATGAGCATGCCTAGAAAGAAAGAACTGTGTTTCATACTCATACAGATAATATGTAGTTCAACTCTGCTTATGAAACTGATACAAACCACAGCTCCTCTTATATAAATCCTCCTTAGTTAATAGTGAGATTCATGTTGGGTTCGTGAACTGCGAAAAATCATTTGAGCCCAAAATTCACTGGGTTTACCAGAAATGAACTCTTGCTTGTAGGAAGACACTGATCCTGGGGTTTAACTCCATTCTGAAGGCAAATTCAGACCAGAGTTCTCGTCCCTGAAAAACACTCTGTTTTAAGACAAGAATCATCCTCTTCTGTCCAGCGCCTCCAATACAGCAAGAACCATGAGCATGCCCTGAAAAAAAGACCTGTGTTTCCTACTCATAGGGACAATATGTAGTTCAACTCTGCTTATGAAACTGATAGAGACCACACCTCCTCTTATTTAAATGCTCTTTAGTTAATAGTGAGAATAGCATTCGGTTCGTGAACTGCGAAAAATCATTTGAGCCCAAAATTCACTGGGTTTACCAGAACTGAAATCTTGCTTGTAGGAAGACACAGATACTGGGATTTAACTTCGTTTCTGAAGGGAAATTCAGACCAGAGTTCTCATCCCTGAAACACACTCTGTTTTAACGAAGAAGCAAGCACTTCTTTCCAGAGTCTAAAATACAGCAAGAACCATGAGCATGGCCTGATAAAAAGAACTGTGTTTCCTCTTCATACGGACCATATGTACTTCAACTCTGCTTATGAAACTGATACAGACCACACCTCTTCTTACATAAATGCTCTTTAGTTAATAGTGAGAATAGCGTTGGGTTTGTGAACCTCGAAAATCAATTGAGCCCAAAATTCACTGGGTTTACCAGAAATGAACTCTTGCTTGTAGGAAGACAGAGATCCTGTGGTTTAACTCCGTTTATGAAGGGAAATTCAGACCAGAATTCTCATCCCTGAAAAACACTCTGTTTTAAGGCATGAATCATCCTCTTCTTTCCAGTGTTCTCCAATATAGCAAGAACTATGAGCATGCCCTGAAAAAATGAACTGTGTTTCCTATTCATAGGGACAATATGTAGTTCAACTGTGCCTATGAAACTGATACAAACCACAGCTCCTATTACATAAATGCTCTTTAGTTAATAGTGAGAATCGCGTTGGGATCTAGAACTTTATAAAACAATTTGAGCCCAAAATTCACTGGGTTTACCAGAAATGAAGTCTTGGTTGTAGGAAGACACAGATCCTGGGGTTTAACTCCATATCTGAAGGGAAATTCAGACCAGAGTTCTCATCCATGAAACACACCCTGCTTTAACTCAAGAAGCAAGCACTTCTTTCCAGAGTCTAAAATACAGCAAGATCCATGAGAATGCCCTGAAAAAAAGAACTGTGTTTCCTAATCAACGGAAAATATGTAGCTCAACTCTGCTCATGAAACTCATACAAACCACAGCTCCTCTTACATAAATGCTCTTTAGTTAATAGTGAGAATCGCGTTGGGTTCGTGAACTGAAAATATCATTTGATCCCAAAATTCACTGGGTTAACCACAAATGATCTTTTGTTCGTAAGAAGACACAGATACTGGGGTTTAAGTCCATTTCTGAAGGGAAATTCAGACCAGAGATCTCGTCCCTGAACAACACTCTGTTTTAAGGCAAGAATCATCCTCTTCTTTCCAGCGTCTCCAATATAGTAAGAAATATGAGAATGCCGAGAAAGAAAGAACTGTGTTTCCTACTCATACAGATAATATGTAGTTCAAATCTGCTTATGAAACTGATATAAACCACAGCTCCTCTTACATAAATCCTCTTTAGTTAATAGTGAGAATCATGTTGGGTTCATGAACTGCGAATAACCATTTGAGCCCAAAATTCACTGGGTTTACCAGAAATGAACTCTTGCTTGTAGGAAGACACAGATCCTGTGGTTTAAAACCGTTTCTAAAGGGAAATTCAGACCAGTGTTCTCATCCATGAAACACAACTCTGTTTTAACGCAAGAAGCATGTTCTTCTTTCCATAGTCCAATACAGAAAGAAACATGAGCAAGCCTAGAACAAAAGAACTGTGTTTCCTACTCATACGGAGTATATCTAGTTCACCTGTGTTTATGAAACTGATACAAAACACAGCTCATGTTAAATAAATGCTCTTTAGTTAACAGTAAGAAACATGTTGGGTTTGTGAACTGTGTAAATTCATTTGAGTCCAAAATTCATTGGGATTACCAGAAATGTCCTCTTGCTTGTAGGAAGACAGAGATCCTGTGGTTTATATCCGTTTCTGAAGGGAAATTCAGACCAGTATTCTCATCCAGGAAACACACTCTGTTTTAAAGCAAGAAGCATGCTGTTCTTTCCAGAGTCTCCAATACAGCATTAAAAATTAGCAAGCCAAGAAAAAACGAACTGCCTTTTCTACTCATACGGACCATATCTAGTTAAACACTGCTCATGAAACTGATACAAAACATAGCACCTCTTACATAAATGCTCTTAAGTATTTGTGAGAAACACGTTGGTTTCTTGAACTGTGTAAATTCATTTGAGGCACAAATTCAATGGGTGGACCAGAAATGGCCTCTTGCTAGTAGGAAGACACAGATCCTGTGGTTTAACTCCGTTTCTGAAAGGAAATTGAGAACAGTGTTCTCTTCCATGAAACACAGTTGTTTTAACACAAGAAGCATGCTCTTCTTTCCAGCGTCTCGAATACAGCATGAAACATGAGCAAGCTCTGAAAAAAGAACTGTATTTCATACTCTTAGGCATCATATCAAGTTCAACTCTGCTTATGTAACTCATACAAACCACAGCTCATTTTAAAACAATGCTCTTTAGTTAATAGTGAGAAATGCGTTTGGTTTGTGAACTGTGTAAATTCATTGGAGCCCAAACTTCAGTGGGTTTACCAGAAATGAGCTCTTGATGGTAGGGAGACCCAGCTCCTGTGGTTTAACTCCATTTCAGGAAGGAAATTAAGACCAGTGTCCTCATCCTTGAAACACACTCTGTTTTAACGCAAGAAGCATGCTCTTCTTTCCAGCTTCCGCAATATAGCAAGTAACATGAGCAAGCCCAGAAAATAAGAACTGTTTTTCCTACTCATACGGACCATATCTACTTCAACTCTGCTTATGCAACTGATACAAACCACAGCTCATGTTAAATAAATGCTCTTTAGTTAATAGTGAGAAACGCATTGGGTAGGTGAGCTGTGTAAATTCATTTGAGCTCAAAAATCAGTGGGTTTACCAGAAATGACCTCTTGCTTGTAGGAAGACACAGATCCTGTGGTTTAAATCCGTTTCTGAAGGGAAATTCAGACCTCTCTTCTCATCCATGAAACACGCTGTGTTTTAACGCAAGATGCATGCACTTCTTTCCAGCTTCTGCAATATAGCAAGTAACATGTGCAAACCCAGAAAAAAAGTAATGTGTTTCCTACTCATATGGAACATATCTAGTTCAACTCTGATTCATAACTGAGCAAACCACAGCACCTGTTAAATAAATGCTTTTTAGTTAATAGTGAGAAACTCGTTGGGTTTGTGAACTATGTAAATTCATTGAGTGCAAAATTCAGTATGTTTGCCAGAAATGACCTCTTGTTTGTGGGAAGATACAGATCCTGTGGTTTAACTCCATTTCTGCAGGAAAATTCAGAACAGTATTCGCTTCCATGAAACACAGTCTGTTTTAACACAAGAAGCATGCTCTTCTTTCCACTGTTTCCAATACAGCAAGAAACATGAGTAAGCACAGAAAAAAAGAACTGTGTTTCCTACTCGTACGGATAATATCTAGTTCAACTGTGCTTATGAAACTCATACAAAACACAGCTCATGTTAAATAAATGCTCTTCAGGTAATCGTTAGAAACGCATTGGTTTTGTAAACTGTGTAAATACATTTGAGCCCAAAATACAGTGGGTTTACCAAAAATGACCTCTTGCTTGTAGGAAGACACAGATCCTGGACATTAAATCCATTTCAAAAGGGAAATTCAGACCAGTGTCCTCTTCCATGAAACACACTCTGTTTTAACGCAAGAAGCATGCTCTTCTTTCAGGCGTCTCCAATAGAGCAAGAAAACTGAGTAAGCACAGAAAAAATAACTGTGTTTCCTACTCATACGGATCATATCTAGTTCAACTGTGTTTATGAAAATGATACAAAACACAGATCATGTTAAATAAATGGTCTTTAATTAATAGTGAGATACACGTTGAGTTTGTGAACTGAGTAAATTCATTTGAACCCAAAATCAGTGGGTTTACCAGAAATGACCTCTTGCTTGTAGGAAGACACAGATCCTGTGGTTTAAATCCGTTTCTGAAGTGAAATTCAGACCAGTGTTCTCATCCAGGAAACACACTCTGTTTTATTCCAAGAAGCGTGCTCTTCTTTCCAGAGTCTCCAATACAGCAATAAAAATGAGCAAGCCCAGATAAAAAGAACTGTTTTTACTTTTCATACGGACCATATCTAGTTAAACACTGCTCATGAAACTGATACAAACCATAGCACCTCTTACATAAATGATCTTAAGTATTTGTGAGAAACGTGCTGGTTTCGTGAACTGTGTAAATTCATTTGAGGCAGAAATTCAGTGGGTTTACCAGAAATGACCTCTTGCTTGTTGGAAGACACAGATCCTGTGGTTAAACTCCGTTTCTGAAGGGAAATTCAGACCAGTGTTCTCATCCATGGTACACAATCTGTTTTAACACAAGAAGCTTGCTCTTCTTTCAGGCGTCTCCAATTTAATAAGAAAACTGAGCAAGACCAGAAAAAAGAAAGGTGTTTCCTACTCATAATGAACATATCTACTTCAACTCTGCTTATGAAACTGATACAAACCACAGCTCCTGTTAAATAAATGCTCTTTAGTTAATAGTGAGAAACGCGCTTGGTTTGTGAACTGTGTAAATTCATTTGAGCCCAAAATTCACCGGGTTTACCAGAAATGAACTCTTGCTTGTAGGAAGACACAGATCCTGTGGTTTAAAACCGTTTCTAAAGGGAAATTCAGACCAGTGTTCTCATCCATGAAACACACTCTGTTTTAACGCAAGAAGCATGTTCTTCTTTCCATAGTCCAATACAGAAAGAAACATGAGCAAGCCTAGAACAAAAGAACTGTGTTTCCTACACATACGGAGCATATCTAGTTCAACTGTGTTTATGAAACTGATACAAAACACAGCACATGTTAAATAAATATTCTTTAGTTAATAGTGAGAAACACGTTGGGTTTGTGAACTGTGTAAATTCATTTGAGTCCAAAATTCAGTGGGTTTACCAGAAATGTCCTCTTGCTTGTAGGAAGACAAGATCCTGTGGTTTATATCCGTTTTTGAAGGGAAATTCAGACCAGTATTCTCATCCAGGAAACACACTCTGTTTTAAAGCAAGAAGCATGCTCTTCTTTCCTGAGTCTCCAATACAGCAATAAAAATGAGCAAGCCAAGAAAAAATGAACTGTGTTTTCTACTCATACAGACCATATCTAGTTAAACACTGCTCATGAAACTGATACAAACCATAGCACCTCTTACATAAATGCTCTTTAGTTAATAGTGAGAATCGCGTTGGGTTTATGAACTGTGTAAAATCATTTTAGCCCAAAATTCAATGGGTTTACCTGAAATGACATCTTGCTTGTAGGAAAACAGAGATCCTGTGGTTTAACTCCGTTCCTGAAGGGAAATTCAAATGGGTGTTCACTTCCATGAAACACACTCTGTTTTAAGGCAAGAAGCATGCTCTTCTTTCCAGCATCACCATTACAGCAAGAAACATGAGTAAGCCCATAATAAAATAACTGTGTTTCCTACTCATACAGATCATATCTAGTTCAACCATGATTATGAAACTGATACAAAACACAGCTCATGTTAAATAAATGCTCTTTAGTTAATAGTGAGAAACGCGTTGGCTTTGTGAGCTGTGTAAATTCATTGGAGCCCAAAATTCAGTGGGTTTACCAGAAATGACCTCTGGCTGGTAGGGAGACACAGGTCCTGTGGTTTAACTCCATTTCAGAAAGGAAATTAAGACCAGTGTCCTCATCCTTGAAACACACTCTGTTTTAAAGCAAGAAGCATGCTCTTCTTTCCAGAGTCTCCAATACAGCAATAAAAATGAGCAAGCCCAGAAAAAAAGAACTGTGTTTTCTACTCATACGGTCCATATCTAGATAAACACTGCTCATGAAACTGATACAAACCATAGCACCTCTTACATAAATGCTCTTTAGTATTTGTGAGAAATGCGTTGATTTCGTGAACTGTGTAAATTCATTTGAGGCACAAATTCAATGGGTGGACCAAAAATGACCTCTTGCTGTAGAAAGACACATATCCTGTGGATTCACTCCGTTTCTGAAGGGAAATTCACACCAGTGACCGCTTCCATTAAACACACTCTGTTTTAACGCAAGGAGCATGCTCTTCTTTCCAGCGTCTACAATACAGCATGAAACATGAGCAAGCCCCGAAAAAAGAACTGTGTTTCATACTCATAGGCATCATATCCAGTTCAACTCTGCTTATGAAACTGATACAAACCACAGATCCTGTTAAATAAATGCTCTTTATTTAATAGTGAGAAACGCATTAGGTTTGTGAACTGTGTAAATTCATTTGAGCCCAAATTTCAGTGGGTTTACCAGAAATGACCTGTTGTTTGTAGGAAGACAGAGATCCTGTGGTTTAACTCAGTTTCTGAAGTGAAATTCAGAACCTTCTTCTCTTCCATGAAACACAGTTGTTTTGACGCAAGAAGCATGCTCTTCTTTCCAGCGTCTCCAATACAGTAAGAAAGATGAGTATGCCCAGAATAAAAGAACAGTGTTTCCTACTCATACGGATCATATCTAATTCAACTGTGCTTATGAAACTGATACAAAACACAGCTCATGTTAAATAAATGCTCTTTAGTTAATAGTGAGAAACACGTTGCGTTTGTGAACTGTGGAAATTCATTTGAGCCCATACTTCAGTTGGTTTACCAGAAATGACCTCTGGCTTGTAGGAAGACACAGATCCCATGGTTTAACTCCGTTTCTGAAAGGAAATTAAGACCAGTGTTCTCATCCATGAAACACACTTTTTTTTTTAACGCAAGAAGCATGCTCTTCTTTCAAGCATCTCCAATAGTGCAAGAAAACTGAGCAAGACCAGAAAAAAGAAATGTGTTTCCTACTCATATGGAACATATCTAGTTCAACTCTGCTTATGAAACTGATACAAACCACAGCTCCTGTTAAATAAATGCTCTTTAGTTAATTGTTAGAAACGCATTGGATTTGTAAACTATGTAAATTCATTTGAGCCCAAAATAGGGTGGGTTTACCACAAATGACCCCTTCCTTGCAGGAAGACACAGATACTGGACATTAAATCCATTAAAGAAGGGAATTCAGACCTGTGTCCTATTCCATGAAACACACTCTGTTTTAACGCAAGAAGCATGCTCTTCTTTCCAGAGTCTACAATACAGCAAGAAACATGACCAAGCCCAGAAAAAAAGAACTGTGTTTCCTACTCCTACTTACCATATCTAGTTCAACTCTGCTCATGGTACTGATATAAACCACAGCTGCTCTTACATAAATGCTCTTTAGTTAATAGTGAAAAACGCGTTGCTTTCATGAACTGTGAAAATTCATTTGAGACACAAATTCAATGAGTTGACCAGAAATGACCTCTTGCTTGTAGGAAGACACATATCCTGTGGTTTCACTCCGTTTCTGAAGGGAAATTCAGACCAGTGACCACTTCCATGAAACACACTCTGTTTTAACGCAAGAAGCATGCTCTTGTTTCCAGCGTCTACAATACAGCAAGAAACATGAGCAAGCCCCGAAAAGAGAACTATGTTTCCTACTCATAGGCATCATATCCAGTTCAACTCTGATTATGAAACTGATACAAAGCATAGCTCCTTTTAAATAAATGCTCTTTCGTTAATAGTGAGAAACACGTTGGGTTTGTGTTCGGGGTAAATTCATTTGAGCCGCAAATTGACTGGGTTTACCAGAAATGACATCTTGCTTGTAGGAAGATACAGATCCTGTGGTTTAACTCCGTTTTGTAGGGAAATTCAGACCAGTGTTCTCTTCCATGAAACACACTCTGTTTTAACGCAAGAAGCATGCTCTTCTTTCAGGCGTCTCCAATAGAGCAAGAAACCTGAGCAAGCCCAGAAAAAAAGAACTGTGTTTCCTACTCATACGGATCAAATATAGTTCAACTGTGTTTATGAAACTGATACAAAACACAGTTCATGTTAAATAAATTCTCTTTAGTTGCTAGTGAGAAACACGTTGAGTTTGTGAACTGTGTAAATTCATTTGAAACCAAAATTCATTGGGTTTGCCAGAAATGACCTCTTGCTTGTAGGAAGACACAGATCCTGTGGTTTAACTCCGTTTTTGAAGGGAAATTCAGAACTGTGTTCTCATCCAGGAAACACACTCTGTTTTATTCCAAGAAGCGTGCTCTTCTTTCCAGAGTCTCCAATACAGCAATAAAAATGAGCAAGCCCAGAAAAAAAGAACTGTGTTTTCTACTCATAAGGACCATATCTAGTTAAACACTGCTCATGAAACTGATACAAACCATAGCACTTCTTACATAAATGCTCTTTAGTATTTGTTAGAAACGCGTTGGATTCGTGAACTGTGTAAATTCATTTGAGGCACAAATTCAATGGGTTGAGCAGAAATGACCTCTTGCTTGTAGGAAGACACATATCCTGTGGTTTCACTCCGTTTCTGGAGGGAAATTCAGACCAGTGACCGCTTCCATGAAACACACTCCGTTTTAACGCAAGAAGCATGCTCTTCTTTCCAGCGTCTACAATACAGCAAGAAACATGAGCAAGCCCCGAAAAAAGAACTGTGTTTCATACTCATAGGCATCATATCAAGTTCAACTCTGCTTATGAAACTGATACAAATCACAGCTCCTGTTAAATAAATGCTCTTTAGTTAATAGTGAGAAATTAGTTGGGTGTCTGTTCTGTATAAATTCATTTGAGCCACAAATTCGCTAGGGTTACCAGAAATGACCTCTTGCTTGTAGGAAGACACAGATCCTGTGGTTTCACTCCGTTTCTGAAGGGAAATTCAGACCAGTGTTCTCATTCATGAAACACACTCTGGTTTAACGCAAGAAGCATGAACTTCTTTCAAGCATCTACAAGAGAGCAAGAAACCTGAGCAAGCCCAGAAAAAAAGAACTGTGTTTCCTTTCATACAGATCATATCTAGTTCAACTGTGTTTATGAAACTGATACAAAACACAGCTCATGTTAAATAAATGCTCTTTAGTTAATAGTGAGAAACTCATGGGTGTGTGTTCGGTATAAATTCATTTGAGCCACAAATTCGCTGGGTTTCCCAGAAATGACCTCTTGCTTGTAGGAAGACACAGATCCTGTGGTTTACTCCGTTTCTAAAGCGAATTTCAGACCAGTGTTCTCATCCATGAAACACACTCTGTTTTAATGCAATAAGCATGCACTTCTTTTAAGCATCAATAAGAGAGCAAGAAACCTGAGCAAGCCCAGAAAAAAAGAACTGAGTTTCCTACTCATACGGACCATATCTAGTTCAACTGTGTTTATGAAACTGAGAAAACAAAGCTCATGTTAAATAAATGCTCTTCAGTTAATAGTGAGAAACACGTTGGGTTTGTGAAATCTGTAAATTCATTTGACCCCAAAATTCAGTGGGTTGACCAGAAATGACCTCTTGCTTGTAGGGAGACACAGATCCTGTGGTTGAACTCCGTTTCTGATGGGAAATTCAGACCAGTGTTCTCATCCATGGTGCAAAATCTGTTTTAACGCAAGAAGCATGCTCTTCTTTCAGGCGTCTCCAATTTAATAAGAAAACTGAGCAAGACCAGAAAAAACAAATGTGTTTCCTACTCATATGGAACATATCTAGTTCAACTCTGCTTATGAAACTGATACAAACCACAGCTCCTGTTAAATAAACGCTCTTTAGTTAATAGTGAGAAACGCGTTTGGTTTGTGAACTGTGTAAATTCATTTGAGCCCAAAATTCAGCGAATTTCAGACCAGTGTTCTCATGCATGAAACACTCTCTGTTTTAACGCAAGAAGCATGTTCTTCTTTCCAGAGTCCAATACATCAATAAACAAGAGCAAGCCTAGAAAATAAGAACTGTGTTTCCTACTCATACGGATCATATCTAGTTCAACTGTGTTTATGAAACTGATACAAAACTCACCTCATGTTAAATAAATGCTCTTTAGTTACTAGTGAGAAACACGTTGAGTTTGTGAACCGTGTAAATTCATTTGAAACCAAAATTCAGTGGGTTTACCAGAAATGACCTCTTGCTTGTAGGAAGACACGGATCTTTTGGTTTAAATCCGTTTCTGAAGGGAAATTCAGAACTGTGTTCTCATCCAGGAAACACACTCTGTTTTAAACCAAGAAGCGTGCTCTTCTTTCCAGAGTCTCCAATACAACAATAAAAATGAGCAAGCCCAGAAAAAAAGAACTGTGTTTTCTACTCATACGGATAATATCTAGTTAAACACTGCTCATGAAACTGATACAAACCAAGGCCCCTCTTCAATAAATGCTCTTTAGTATTTGTTAGAAACGCGTTGGTTTCGTGAACTGTGTAAATTCATTTGAGGCACAAATTCAGTGGGTTGACCAGAAATGACCTCTTGCTTGTAGGAAGACACATATCCTGTGGTTTCACTCCATTTCTGAAGGGAATTTCACACCAGTGACCGCTTCCATGAAACATACTATGTTTTAACGCACGAAGCATTCTCTTCTTTCCACTGTCTACAATACAGCATGAAACATGAGCAAGCCCCGAAAAAAGAACTATGTTTCCTACTCATAGGCATCATATCCAGTTCAACTCTGATTATGAAACTGATACAAACCATAGCTCCCTTTAAATAAATGCTCTTTAGTTAATAGTGAGAAACACGTTGGGTTTGTGTTCTGGGTAAATTCATTTGAGCCGCAAATTGACTGGGTTTACCAGAAATGACATCTTGCTTGTAGGAAGACACAGATCCTGTGGTTTAACTCCGTTTCTGTAGGGAAATTCAGACCAGTGTTCTCTTCCATGAAACACACTCTGTTTTAACGCAAGAAGCATGTTCTTCTTTCAGGCGTCTCCAATACAGCAAGAAACATGAGCATGCCCAGAAAAAAAGAACTGTGTTTCCTCATCATATGGATCATATATAGCTCAACTGTGTTTATGAAACTGATACAAAACACAGCTCATGTTAAATAAATTCTCTTTAGTTACTAGTGAGAAACACGTTGAGTTTGTGAACTATGTAAATTCATTTGAACCCAAAATTCAGTTGGTTTACCCGAAATGACCTCTTGCTTGTAGGAAGACACAGATCCTGTGGTTTAAATCCGTTTCTGAAGGGAAATTCAGAACTGTGTTCTCATCCAGGAAACACACTCTGTTTTAAACCAAGAAGCGTGCTCTTCTTTCCAGAATCTCCAATACAGCAATAAAAATGAGCAAGCCCAGAAAAAAAGAACTGTGTTTTCTACTCATACGGACCATATATAGTTAAACACTGCTCATGAAACTGATCCAAACCATAGCACCTCTTACATAAATGCTCTTTAGTATTTGTGAGAATTGCGTTGGTTTCATGAACTATGTAAATTCATTTGAGGCACAAATTCAGTGGGTGGACCAAAAATGACCTCTTGCTTGTAGGAAGACATATATCCTGTGGTTTCACTCCGTTTCTGAAGAGAAATTCACACCAGTGACCGCTTCCATGAAACACACTATGTTTTAACGCACGAATTATGCTCTTCTTTCCAGCGTCTACAATACAGCATGAAACATGAGCAAGCCCCGAAAAAAGAACTGTGTTTCATACTCATAGGCATCATATCAAGTTCAACTCTGCTTATGATACTGATACAAACAACAGCTCCTGTTAAATAAATGCTCTTTATTTAATAGTGAGAAACGCGTTAGGTTTGTGAACTGTGTAAATTCATTTGAGCCCAAACTTCAGTGGGTGTACCAGAAATGACCTCTTGCTTGTAGGAAGAGACAGATCCCATGATTTAACTCCATTTCAGAAAGGAAATTAAGATCAGTGTTCTCATCCATGAAACACACTTTTTTTTAACGCAAGAAGTATGCTCTTCTTTCAAGCGTCTCCAATAGAGCAAGAAAACTGAGCAAGCCCAGAAAAAAGAAATGTGTTTCCTACTCATATGGAACATATCTAGTTCAACTTTGCTTATGAAACTGATACAAACCACAGCTCCTGTTAAATAAATGCTCTTTAATTAATTGTTAGAAATGCATTGGGTTTGTAAACTATGCAAATTCATTTGAGCCCAAAATACAGAGGGTTTACCACAAATGACCTCTGCCTTGTAGGAAGACACAGATCCTGGACATTAAATCCATTTCAGAAGGGAATTCAGACCTGTGTCCTCTTCCATGAAACACACTCTGTTTTAACACAAGAAGCATGCTCTTCTTTCCAGCGTCTACAATACAGCAAGAAACATGAGCAAGCCCCGAAAAGAGAACTATGTTTCATACTCATAGACATCATATCCAGTTCAACTCTGATTATGAAACTGATACAAACCATAGCTCCTTTTATATAAATGCTCTTTAATTAATAGTGAGAAACGCGTTGGGCTTGTGAACAGTGTAAATTCATTTGAGCCCAAAAATCAGTGGGTTTACCAGAAATCACCTCCTGACTGTAGGAAGACATAGATCCTGGACGTTAAATCCATTTGAGAAGGGAAATTCAGACCAGTGTCCTCTTCTATGAAACACACTCTGTTTAACGCAAGAAGCTAGCATGCTCTTATTTACCGCGTCTCCAATACATCAAGAAACATGAGCAAGCCCCGAAAAAAGACTGTGTTTTCTACTCATAGGCATCATATCTAGTTCAACTCTGATTATGAAACTGATACAAACTACAGCTCCTTTTAAATAAATGCTCTTTAGTTAATAGTAAGAAACACGTTGGGTTTGTGAACTGTGTAAATTCATTTGAGACCAAAATTCAGTGGGTTTACCAGAAATGACCTCTTGCTTGTAGGAAGACACATATCCTGTGGTTTCACTCCGTTTTTGAATGGAAATACAGACCAGTGTCCTCTTCCATGAAACACACTCTAATTTAATGCAAGAAGCATGCATTCTTTCCATCGTCTGAAATACAGCAAGAAAAATGAGCAAGCCTCCAAAAAAGGACTGTATTTCCTACTCATATGCAACATATGTAGTTCAACTCTTCTTATGAACCTGATACAAAGCACGACTCCTCTTAAATAAATGCTCTTTAGTTAATAGTGAGAAACGTGTTGGGTTTTTGTTCTGTGTAAATTCATTTGAGCCGCAAATTGACTGTGTTTACCAGAAATGACCTCTTGCTTGTAGGAAGACAAAGATCCTGTGGTTTAACCAGGTTTCTGAAGGGAAATTGGGACAGTGTTCTCATCCACGAAACACACTCTCTTTTAACACAAGAAGCAAGCTCTTCTTTCCAGAGTCTAAAATATTGCAAGTAACATGAGGAAGCCCAGAAAATAAGTACTGTGTTTCCTACTCATACAGATCATATCTAGTTCAACTGTGCTTATGAAACTGATAATAAACACAGTTCATGTTAAATAAATGACCTTTAGTTAATAGTGAGAGACGCGTTGGGTTTGTGTTCTGTGTAAATTCATTTGAGCTGCAAATTCACTGGGTTTACCAGAAATGACCTATTGCTTGTAGGAAGACACATATACTGTGGTTTCACTCCGTTTCTGAAGGGAAATTCAGACCACTGTCCTCTTCCATGAAACACACTCAGTTTTAACGCAAGAAGCATGCTCTACATTCCAGCATCTCTAATACAGAAAGAAACATGAGCAAGCCCAGAAAGAAAGGAATGTGTTTCCTACTCATACGGATCATATCTAGTTCAACTGTGCTTATGAAACTGATACTAAACACAGTTCATGTTAAATAAATGACCTTTAGTTAATAGTGAGAAACACGTTGGCATTGTGAACTGTGTAAATTCATTTTAGCCCAAAATAAAGTGGGTTTACCAGAAATGACTTCTTGCTTGTAGGAAGACACATATCCTGTGGTTTCACTCCGTTTTTGAAGGATATTTCAGACCAGTGTCCTCTTCCATGAAATGCAGTCTGTTTTAACGCAAGAAGCATGCTCTACTTTCCAGCGTCTCCAATACAGCAAGAAACATGAGCAAGCCCAGAAAAAAGAACTGTGTTTCCTACTCATAGGCATCATATCTAGTTCAACTCTGTTTATGAAAATGATACAAACCACAGCTCCTGTTATATAAATGATCTTTAGGTAATAGTGAGAAACGCGTTGGGTTTGTGTTCTGTGTAAATTCATTTGAGCCGCAAATTGACTGGGTTTAACCAGAAATGACCTCTTGCTAGTAGGAAGACACAGATCCTGTAGTTTAACTCCGTTTCCGAAGGGAAATTGGGACAGTGTTTTCATCCATGAAACACACTCTCTTTTAACACAAGAAGCACGCTTTTCTTTCCAGAGTCTCCAATATAGCAAGTAACATGAGGAAGCCCAGAAAATAAGAACTGTGTTTCCTACTCATATGGACCATATCTAGTTCAACTCTGCTCATGTAACTGATACAAACTACAGCTCCTCTTACATAAATGCTCTTTAGTTAATTATGAGAAACATGTTGGGTTCGTGAACTGTGTAATATCATTTGAGCCGAAAATTTACTGGGTTTCCCAGAAATGACCTCTTGCTTGTAGGAAGACAGAGATCCTGTATTTTAACTCCGTTTCTGAAGGGAAATTCAGAACAGTGTTCTCTTCCATGAAACACACTCAGTTTTAACGCAAGAAGCATGCTCTACATTCCAGCATCTCTAATACAGAAAGAAACATGAGCAAGCCCAGAAAAAAAGGAATGTGTTTCCTACTCATACGGATCATATCTAGTTCAACTGTGCTTATGAAACTGATACAAAACACAGTTCATGTTAAATAAATGACCTTTAGTTAATAGTGAGGAACACGTTGGCATTGTGAACTGTGTAAATTCATTTAAGCCCAAAATAAAGTGGGTTTACCAGAAATGACTTCTTGTTTGAGGGAAGACACATATCCTGTGGTTTCACTCCGTTTTTGAAGGATATTTCAGACCAGTGTCCTCTTCCATGAAATGCAGTCTGTTTTAACGCAAGAAGCATGCTCTTCTTTCCAACGTCTCCAATACAGCAAGAAACATGAGCAAGCCCAGAAAAAAGAACTGTGTTTCCTACTCATAGGCATCATATCTAGTTCAACTCTGTTTATGAGAATGATACAAACCACAGCTCCTGTTATATAAATGATCTTTAGGTAATAGTGAGAAACGCGTTGGGTTTGTGTTCTGTGTAAATTCATTTAAGCCGCAAATTGACTGGGTTTAACCAGAAATGACCTCTTGCTTGTAGGAAGACACAGATCTTGTGGTTTAACTCCGTTTCTGAAGGGAAATTGGGACAGTGTTTTCATCCATGAAACACACTCTCTTTTAACACAAGAAGCATGCTTATCTTTCCAGAGTCTCCAATATAGCAAGTAACATGAGGAAGCCCAGAAAATAAGAACTGTGTTTCCTACTCATATGGACCATATCTAGTTCAACTCTGCTCATGTAACTGATACAAACTACAGCTCCTCTTACATAAATGCTCTTTAGTTAATAGTGAGAATCGGTTGGGGTTGGTGAAATGGGAAAATTATTTGAGCCCAAAATTCACGTGGTTTACCAGAAATGAACTCTTGCTTGTAGGAAGACACTGATCCTGGGGTTTAACTCCGTTTCTGAAGGCAAATTCAGACCAGAGTTCTCTTCCCTGAAAAACACTCTGTTTTAAGGCAAGATTCATCCTCTTCTTTCCAGCGTCACCAATATAGTAAGAAACATGAGCATGCCCAGAAAAAAAGAACTGTGTTTCCTACTCATACAGACCATATGTAGTTCAACTCTGCTTATGAAACTGATACAGACCACACCTCCTCTTACATAAATGCTCTTAGGTTAATAGTGAGAACAGCGTTGGATTCCTGAACTGCGAAAAATCGTTTGAGCACAAAATACCCTGGGTTTACCAGAACTCAACTCTTGCTTGTAGGAAGACACAGATCCTTGGGTTTAACTCTGTTTCAGAAGGGAAATTCAGACCAGAGTTCTCATCCATGAAACACACCCTGTTTTAATGCAAGAAGCAAGCTCTTTCCAGCGTCTCTAATACAGCAATAACCATGAGCATTCCCAGAAAAAAAGAACTGTGTTTCCTACTCATACAGACCATATCTAGTTCAACTCTGCTTATGAAACTGATACAAACCACAGCTCCTCTTACATAAACGCTCTTTAGTTAATAGTGAGAATCGTGTTGGGTTTGTGAACTGCGAAAAATCATTTGAGACCAAAATTCACTGGGTTAACCAGAAATGAACTCTTGCTTGTAGGAAGACACAGATCCTGGGGTTTCACTCCATTAATGAAGGGAAATTCAGACCAGAGTTCTCATCCTTGAAACACACTCTGTTTTAACGCAAGAAGCAAGTTCTTCTTTCCAGTGTCTAAAATTCAGCAAGAACCATGAGCATACACTGAAAAAAAGAACTGTGTTTCCTACTCATACAGACCATATGTAGTTCAGCTCTGCTTATGAAACTGATAGAAACCACAGCTCCTATTACATAAATGCTCTTAAGTTAATAGTGAGAATCATGTTGAGTTGGAAAACTGCGAAAAATCGTTTAAGCCCGAAATTCCTTGGGTTTCCCAGGAAATGAACTCTTCCATGTAGAAAGACACTGATCCTGGGATTTAACTCCATTCTGAAGACAAATTCAGATCAGAGTTCTCATACCTGAAAAACACTCTTTTTTAAGGCAAGAATCATCCTCTTTCCAGCGTCTCCAATATAGTAAGAAACATGAGCATGCCCGGAAAAAAAAGAACTGTGTTTTCTACTCATACAGACCATATGTAGTTCAAATCTGCTTATGAAAATGATACAGAACACAGCTCCTCTTACATAAATGCTCTTTAGTTAATAGTGATAATCACGTTGGGTTCTGGAACTGAGTAAAATCATTTCAGCCGAAAATTCAATTGGTTTACGAGAAATGAACTCTTGCTTGTAGGAAGACACAGATCATGGGGTTTAACTCGGTTTCTGAAGGGAAATTCAGACCAGAGTTCTCATTCATGAAACATACTCTGTTTTAATACATGAAGCAAGCTCTTCTTTCCAGCGTCTCGAATACAGCAAGAACCTTGAGAATGCCCAGAAAAAAAGAACTGTGTTTCCTACTCATATGGACCATATGTAGTTCAACTCTGCTTATGAAACTGAAACAAACCACAGCTCCTCCTACATAAATGCTCTTTAGTTAATAGTGAGAATAGGTTGGGGTTGTTGAATGGGAAAATTATTTGAGCCCAAAATTTACTTGGTTTACCTGAAATGAACTCTTGCTTGTAGGAAGACAGAGATCCTGGGGTTTAACTCTGTTTCTGAAGACAAATTCAGCCCAGAGTTGTCATCCCTGAAAAACACTCTGTTTTAAGGCAAGGATCATCCTCTTCTTTCCAGCGTCTCCAATATAGTAAGAAACATGAGCATTCCCAGAAAAAAAAAAAAAACCTGTGTTTCCTACACATACAGACCATATGTAGTTCAACTCTGCTTTTGAAACTGATACAGACCACAGCTCCTCTTACATAAACGATCTTGGGTTAATAGTGAGAATAGCGTTGGGTTCCTGAACTTCGAAAAATCATTTGAGCCCAAAATTTACTGGGTTAACCAGAAATGTACTCTTGCTTGTAGGAAGACACAGATCCTGGGGTTTAACTCCGTTTCTGAAGGGAAAGTCAGACCAGAGTTCTCATCCCTAAAACACACTCTGTTATAATGCAAGAGGCAAGCTCTTCTTTCCAGAGTCTAAAATACAGCAAGAACCATGAGCATGCACTGAAAAAAAGAACTGTGTTTCCTCCTCATAAGGACAATATGTAGTTCAAGTCTGCTTATGAAACTGATACAAACCAAGGCTCCTCTTACATAATTGCACATTAGTTAATAGTGAGAATCATGTTGTGTTGGTGAACTGTGAAATATCAATTGAGCCCAAAATTCACTGTGTTTACCAGAAATGAACTCTTGCTTGGGGGAAGACACTGATCCTGGGGTTTAACTCCGTATCTGAAGGCAAATTCCGACCAGGGTTCTTGTCCATGAAACATACCCTGTTTTAATGCAAGAAGCAAGCTCTTCTTTCCAGCGTCACCAATACAGCAAGAACAATGATCATGCCCTGAAAAAAAGAACTGTGTTTCCTACTCAAAAGGACCATATGTAGTTCAATTCTGCTTATGAAACTGATACAAACCACAATTCCTCTTACAAAAATGCTCTTTAGTTAATAGTGAGAATCTCGTTGTGTTCGTTAACTGCGAAAAATCATTTGAGCCCAAAATTCATTGGGTTAACCAGATAGGAATTCTTGCTTGTAGGAAGACACAGATCCTGGGGTTTCATTCCGTTAATGAAGGGAAATTCAGACCAGAGTTCTCATCCTTGAAACACACACTGTTTTAACGCAAGAAGCAAGCTCTTCTTTCCAGTGTCTCCAATACAGCAAGAACCATGAGCATGCCCCCCAAAAAAGTACTGTGTTTCCTACTCATACGGACCATATGTAGTTCAACTCTACTTATGAAAATGAAACAAACCACAGTTCCTCTTTCATAAGTGCTCTTTAGTTAATAGTGAGAATAGCGTTGGGTTCGTGAAATGTGTAAAATCATTTGAGCCCAAAATTCACTGTGTTTACCAGAAATGAACTCTTGCTTGTAGGAAGACACAGATCCCGGGCTTTAAACCGTTTCTGAAGGCAAATTCAGAACAGAGATCTCATCCCTGAAACACACTCTGTTTTAAGGCAAGAATCATCCCCTTCTTTCCAGCGTCTCCAATATAGTAAGAAACATGAGCATGCCCGGAAAAAAAAGAACTGTGTTTTCTACTCATACAGACCATATTTAGTTCAACTCTGCTTATGAAACTGATACACACCACATCTCCTCTTACATTATTGCTCTTTATTTAATAGTGGGAATAGCGTTGCCTTCCAGAACTGCAAAAAATCATTTGAGCCCAAAATTCACTGGGTTTACCAGAACTGAACTCTTGCTTGTAGGAAGACACAGATCCTAGGGATTAACTCCGTTTCTGAAGACAAATTCAGACCAGAATTCTCAAACCTGAAAAACACTCTGTTTTAAGGCAAGAAGCGAGCTCTTCTTTCCAGCTTCTCTAATACAACAAGAAACATGAGCATGCCCTGAAAAAAGAACTGTGTTTCCTACTCATATGGACCATATGTAGACCAACTCTGCTTATGAAACTGGTACAAACCACAGCTCCTCTTACATAAATGCTCTTTAGTTAATATTGAGAATCGCGTTTGGTTAGTGAACTGCAAAATATCATTTTAGCCCAAAATTTACTGGGTTACCAGAAATGTACTCTTGCTTGTAGGAAGACACAGATCCTTGGGTTTAACTCCGTTTCTGTAGGGAAAATTCTGACCAGAGTTCTCATCCCTAAAACACACACTGTTATAACGCAAGAAGCAAGCTCTTCTTTCCAGAGTCTAAAATACAGCAAGAACCATGAGCATGCCCTGAAAAAAAGAACTGTGTTTCGTCCTCATAAGGACCATATGTAGTTCAAGTCTGCTTATGAAACTGATACAAACCACGGCTCCTCTTACAAAATTGCACTTTAGTTAATAGTGAGAATCATGTTGTGTTGGTGAACTGCGAAAAATCATTTGAGCCCAAAATACATTGGGTTTACCGGAAATGAACTCTTCCTTGTAGGAAGACACTGATCCTGGGGTTTAACTCCATTCTGAAGGCAAATTCAGATCAGAGTTCTCATCCCTGAAACACACTCTGTTTTAACATACGAAGCAGAAATGAACTCTTGCTTGTAGGAAGACACAGATCCTTGGGTTTAACTCCGTTTCTGAAGGCATATTCAGACCAGAGTTCTCTTACCTGAAACACACTCTGTTTTAATACATGAAGCAAGCTCTTCTTTCCAGCGTCTCCAATACAGCAAGAACAATGAGAATGCCCGGAAAAAAAGAACTGTGTTTCCTAGTCATATGGACCATATGTAGTTCAACTCTGCTTATGAAACTGAAACAAACCACAGCTCCTCTTACATAAATGCTCTTTAGTTAATAGTGGGAATCGGTTGGGGTTGGTGAACTGGGAAAATTATTTGAGCCGAAAATTAACTTGGTTTACCTGAAATGAACTCTTGCTTGTAGGAAGCCACTGATCCTGAGGTGTAATTCCGTTTTTTTGAAGGCAAATTCAGACCAGAGTTCTCCTCCCTGAAAAACACTCTGTTTTAAGGCAAGAATCATCCTCTTATTTCCAGCGTCTCCAATATAGTAAGACACATGAGCATGCCCAGAAAAAAAGAACTGTGTTTCCTACTCATACAGACCATATGTAGTTCAACTCTGCTTATGAAACTGATACAGACCACAGCTCCTCTTACATAAATGCTCTTTGGTTAATGGTGAGAATAGCGTTGGGTTCCTGAACTGCGAAAAATCATTTGAGCCCAAAATTCACTGGGTTTACCAGAAATGAACTCTTGCTTGTAGGAAGACACAGATCCTTGGGTTTAACTCCGTTTCTGAAGGCATATTCAGACCAGAGTTCTCATCCCTGAAACACACTCTGTTTTAACGCAGGAAGCAAGCTCTTCTTTCTAGAATCTAAAATACAGCAAGAACCATGAGCATTCCCTGAAAAAACGAATTGTGTTTCCTATTCATATGGTCCATATTTAGCTCAACTCTGCTTATGAAACTGATACAGACCACATCAAGGTTTACATTGTTGCTCTTTATTTAATAGTGGGAATAGCGTTGCGTTCCTGAACTGCAAAAAATCATTTGAGCCCAAAATTCACTAGGTTTACCAGAACTGAACTCTTGCTTGTAGGAAGACACAGATCCTGGGGATTAACTCCGTTTCTGAAGACAAATTCAGACCAGAATTCACAAACCTGAAAAACACTCTGTTTTAAGGCAAGAATCGAGCTCTTCTTTCCAGCTTCTCTAATATAACAAGAACCATGAACATGCCCTGAAAAAAAGAACTGTGTTTCCTACTCATATGGACCATATGTAGTTCAACTCTGCTTATGAAACTGATACAAACCACAGCTCCTCTTACATAAATGCTCTTTAGTTAATAGTGAGAATTGCGTTGGATTCGTGAACTGCTAAAAATCATTTGAGCCCAAAATTCACTGGGTTAACCAGAAATGAACTCTTGCTTGTAGGAAGACACAGATCCTGGGGTTTAACTCCGTTTCTGAAGCGAAATTCAGACCAGAGTTCCCATCCCTGAAACACTCTCTGTTTTAACACAAGAAGCTAGCTCTTCTTTCCAAAGTCTAAAATACAGCAAGAACCATGAGCATGCCCTGAAAAAAAGAACTGTGTTTCCTACACATAGGGATCATATGTAGTTCAACTCTGCTTATGAAATGATACAGACCACAGCTCCTCTTACATAAATGCTCTTTGGTTAATAGTGAGAATAACGTTGGGTTCCTGAACTGCGAAAAATCATTTGAGCCCAAATTCACTGAGTTTACCAGAAATGAACTCTTGCTTGTATTAAGACACAGATCCTTGGGTTTAACTCCGTTTCTGAAGGCATATTCAGACCAGAGTTCTCATGCCTGAAACACACTCTGTTTTAACGCAGGAAGCAAGCTCTTCTTTCCAGAATCTAAAATACAGCAAGAACCATGAGCATTCCCTGAAAAAAGGAACTGTGTTTCCTATTCATATGGTCCATATTTAGTTCAACTCTGCTTATGAAACTGATACAGACCACATCTCCTCTTACATTATTGCTCTTTATTTAATAGTGGGAATAGCATTGCGTTCCTGAACTGCAAAAAATCATTTGACCCCAAAATTCACTGGGTTTACCAGAACTGAACTCTTTCTTGTAGGAAGACACAGATCCTGGGGATTAACTCCGTTTCTGCAGACAAAACGGGACCAGAATTCACAAACCTGAAAAACACTCTGTTTTAAGGCAAGAAGCGAGCTCTTCTTTACAGCTTCTCTAATACAACAAGAACCATGAGCATGCCCTGAAAAAAAGAACTGTGTTTCCTACTCATACGGACCATATGTAGTTCAACTCTGCTTATGAAACTGATACAAACCACAGATCCTCTTACATAAATGCTCTTTAGTTAATAGTGAGAATTGCGTTGGATTCGTGAACTGCTAAAAATCATCTGAGCCCAAAATTCACTGGGTTAACCAGAAATGAACTCTTGCTTGTAGGAAGACACAGATCCTGGGGTTTAACTCCATTTCTGAAGGGAAATTCAGACCAGAGTTCCCATCCCTGAAACACTCTCTGTTTTAACACAAGAAGCTAGCTCTTCTTTCCAAAGTCTAAAATACAGCAAGAACCATGAGCATGCCCTGAAAAAAAGAACTGTGTTTCCTACACATAGGGATCATATGTAGTTCAACTCTGCTTATGAAATGATACAGACCACAGCTCCTCTTACATAAATGCTCTTTGGTTAATAGTGAGAATAACGTTGGGTTCCTGAACTGCGAAAAATCATTTGAGCCCAAATTCACTGAGTTTACCAGAAATGAACTCTTGCTTGTATTAAGACACAGATCCTTGGGTTTAACTCCGTTTCTGAAGGCATATTCAGACCAGAGTTCTCATCCCTGAAACACACTCTGTTTTAACGCAGGAAGCAAGCTCTTCTTTCCAGAATCTAAAATACAGCAAGAACCATGAGCATTCCCTGAAAAAAGGAACTGTGTTTCCTATTCATATGGTCCATATTTAGTTCAACTCTGCTTATGAAACTGATACAGACCACATCTCCTCTTACATTATTGCTCTTTATTTAATAGTGGGAATAGCATTGCGTTCCTGAACTGCAAAAAATCATTTGACCCCAAAATTCACTGGGTTTACCAGAACTGAACTCTTTCTTGTAGGAAGACACAGATCCTGGGGATTAACTCCGTTTCTGCAGACAAAACGGGACCAGAATTCACAAACCTGAAAAACACTCTGTTTTAAGGCAAGAAGCGAGCTCTTCTTTACAGCTTCTCTAATACAACAAGAACCATGAGCATGCCCTGAAAAAAAGAACTGTGTTTCCTACTCATACGGACCATATGTAGTTCAACTCTGCTTATGAAACTGATACAAACCACAGATCCTCTTACATAAATGCTCTTTAGTTAATAGTGAGAATTGCGTTGGATTCGTGAACTGCTAAAAATCATCTGAGCCCAAAATTCACTGGGTTAACCAGAAATGAACTCTTGCTTGTAGGAAGACACAGATCCTGGGGGTTAATTCCGTTTCTGAAGGGAAATTCAGACCAGAGTTCTCATCCCTGAAACACACTCTGTTTTGATACATGAAGCAAGCTCTTCTTTCCAGCGTCTCCAATACAGCAAGAACAATGAGAATGCCTGGAAAAAAAGAACTGTGTTTCCTAGTCATATGGACCATATGTAGTTCAACTCTGCTTATGAAACTGAAACAAACCACAGCTCCTCTTACATAAATGCTCTTTAGTTAATAGTGGGAATTGGTTGGAGTTGGTGAACTGGGAAAACTATTTGAGCCGAAAATTAACTTAGTTTACCTGAAATGAACTCTTGCTTGTAGGAAGACACTTATCCTGAGGTTTAATTCCGTTTTTTTGAAGGCAAATTCAGACCAGAGTTCTCCTCCCTGAAAAACACTCTGTTTTAAGGCAAGAATCATCCTCTTCTTTCCAGCGTCTCCAATATAGTAAGAAACATGAGCATGCCCAGAAAAAAAGAACTGTGTTTCCTACTCATACAGACCATATGTAGTTCAACTCTGCTTATGAAACTGATACAGACCACAGCTCCTTTTACATAAATGCTCTTTGGTTAATGGTGAGAATAGCGTTGGGTTCCTTAACTGCGAAAAATCATTTGAGCCCAAAATTCACTGGGTTTACCAGAAATGAACTCTTGCTTGTAGGAAGACACAGATCCTTGGGTTTAACTCCGTTTCTGAAGGCATATTCAGAGCAGAGTTCTCATCCCTGAATCACACTCTGTTTTTACGCAGGAAGCAAGCTCTTCTTTCTAGAATCTAAAATACAGCAAGAACCATGAGCATTCCCTGAAAAAAACTAATTGTGTTTCCTATTCATATGGTCCATATTTAGTTCAACTCTGCTTATGAAACTGATACAGACCACATCACCGTTTACATTATTGCTCTTTATTTAATAGTGGGAATAGTGTTGCGTTCCTGAACTGCAAAAAATCATTTGAGCCCAAAATTCACTGGGTTTACCAGAACTGAACTCTTGCTTTTAGGAAGACACAGATCCTGGGGTTTAACTCCGTTTCCGAAGGGAAATTCAGACCAGATTTCTCATGACTGAAAAACACTCTGTTTTAAGGAATGAATCATCCTCTTCTGTCCAAGTTCTCCAATACAGTTAGAACCATGGGCATGCCCAGAATAAAGAACTGTGTTTCCTACTCATACGGACCATATGTTGTTCAACTCTACTTATGAAACTGATACAAACCACAGCTCCTCTCACATAAATGCTCGTTAGTTAATAGTGAGAATCATGTTGGGTTCGTGAACAGCGAAAAATCATTTGAGCCCAAAATTCATTGGGTTAACCAGAAATGAACGCTTGCTTTTAGGAAGACACAGATCCTGGGGTTCAACTCCGTTTCTGAAGGGAAATTCAGACCAGAATTCTCATCCCTGAAAAACACACTGTTTTAAGGCAAGAATCATCCTCTTCTCACTAGGGTCTCCAATACAGTATGAACCATGAGCATGACAAGAAAAAAAGAACTGTGTTTCCTACTCACAGAGACCATATGTAGTCCAACTCTTCTTATGAAACTGATACAGACCAAATATCCTCTTACATAAATGCTCTTTAGTTAATAGTGATAATCGTGTTCGGTTCTAGAACTGTGTAAAATCATTTGAGCCCAAAATTCACTGGGTTTACCAGAACTGAACTCTTGCTGTTAGGAAGATACAGATCATGGGATTTAGCTCTGTTTCTGAAGGGAAATTCAGAACAGAGTTCTAATCCATGAAACACACTCTGTTTTAATGCAAGCAGCAAGCTCTTCTTTCCAGATTCTAAAATGCAGCAAGAACCATGAGCATGCCCTGAATAAAAAGAACTGTGTTTCCTACTCATACAGATCATATGTTGTACAACTCTGCTCCTGAAACTGATACAAACCACAGCTCCTCTTACATAAATGCTCTTTAGTTAATAGTGAGAACCATGTTGGTTTCTTGATCTGCGAAAAATCATTTTAGCCCAAAATTCACTGGATTTACCAAAAATGAACTCTTGCTTGTAGGAAGACACTGATCCTGGGATTTAAATCCGTTTCTGAAGGCAATTTAAGCCCAGCGTTCTCATCCCTGAAAAACACTCCGTTTTAAGGCATGAATCATCCTCCTCTGTCCAGGTTCTCCAATACTGTAAGAAACATGAGCATGCCCAGAATAAAGAACTGTGTTTCCTACTCATACAGACCATGTATAGTTAAACACTGCTTACGAAACGGATACACACCACACCTCCTCTTAGATAAATGCTCTTTAGTTAATAGTGAGAACAGCGTTGGGTTCCTGAACTGAGAAAAATCATTTGAGCACTAAAATTCACTGGGTTTACCAGAACTGACATCTTGCTTGTAGGAAGACACAGATCCTGGGGTTTAACTCCGTTTCTGAAGGCAAATTCAGACCAGAATTCTCAACCCTGAAAAACACTCTGTTTTAAGGCAAGAATCATCATCTTCTTTCCAGCGTCTCCAATACAGTAAGAACCAAGAGCATGGCCAGAAAAAAAGAACTGTGTTTCTGAGACTTGAGGACCATATGTAGTTCAACTCCGCTTAGGAAATGAATCAGACCACAGCTCCTCTTACATAAATTCTCTTTGGTTAATAGTGATAATCGCGTTGGGTTCTAGAAATGTGAAAGTCATTTGAGCTCAAAATTCATTGGGTTTACGAGAAATGAACTCTTGCTGGTAGGAAGACACAGATCATGGTGTTTAACTCCGTTTGTGAAGGGAAATTCAGACCAGAGTTCTCATCCCTGGAAAACACTCTGTTTTAAGGCAAGAATCATCCTCTTCTTTCCAGCCTCTCCAGTATAGTAAGAAGCATGAGCATGCCCAGAAAAAAAGAACTGTGTTTCCTACTCATACAGACCATATGTAGTTCAACTCTGCTTATGAAACTGATACAAACCACAGCTCCTCTTACATAAATCCTCTTTAGTTAATAGTGAGAATAGCGTAGTGTTCATGAACTGCAAAAAATCATTTGAGCCAAAAATTCACTGGGTTTACCAGAAATGAACTCTTGCTTGTAGGA
Organism: Onychomys arenicola; assembly: GCA_949786405.1. Classification (NCBI taxonomy): domain Eukaryota; kingdom Metazoa; phylum Chordata; class Mammalia; order Rodentia; family Cricetidae; genus Onychomys; species Onychomys arenicola. Next base: position 51,581 of record CATKUM010000029.1, read on the forward strand.
AGACACAGATCCTGGGGTTTAACTCCATTTTGGGAGGGAAATTCAAACCAGAGTTCTCATCCCTGAAACACACTCTGTCTTAACGAAGAAGCAACTTCTTCTTTCCAGAGTTTAAAATACAGCAAGAACCATGATCATGGCCTGAGTAAAAGTACTGTGTTTCCAATTCATACGGACCATAAGTAGTTCAACTCTGCTTATGAAAGTGATACAGACCACACTTCCTCTTAGATAAATGCTCTTTAGTTAATATTGATAATCGCGTAGGGTTCTAGAACTGTGTAAAGTCATTAGAGCCGAAAATTCTCTTTGTTTCCCAGAAATGAACTCTTGCTGGTAGGAAGACACAGATCCTGGGGTTCAACTCCGTTTCTGAAGGGAAATTCAGACCAGAGTTCTCTTCCCTAAAACACACTCTCTTTTAACGGAGAAGCAAGCTCTTCTTTCCAGAGTCTAAAATACAGCAAGAACCATGAGCATGGTCAGAAAAAAAGAACTGTGTTTCCTGTTCATATGGATCATATGTAGTTCAACTCTGCTTATGAAACTGATACAGACCACACCTCCTTTTACATAAATGCTCTATAGTTAATAGTGAGAATCATGTTGGGTAGTGAGCTGCGAAAAATCATTTGAGCCCAAAATTCACATGGTTTACCAGAAATGGACCCTTGCTTGTAGGAAGACAGAGATCATGGGGTTTAACTCCCTTTCTGAAGGGAAATTCAGACCAGACTTCTCATCCCTGAAACACACTCTGTTTTAACGCAAGAAGCAAGCTCTTCTTTCCAGCGTCTCCAATACATCAAGAACCACGAGAATGCCCTGGAAAAAAGAACTGTGTTTCCTACTCATATGGACCATATGTAGCTCAACTCTGCTTATGAAACTGATACAAACCACAGCTCCTCTAAGATAAATCCGCTTAAGTTAATAGTTTGAATAGCGTTTGGTTAGTGAACTGCGAAATATCATTTGAGCCCAAAATTCACTTGGTTTATCACAAATGAACTCTTGCTTGTAGGAAGAAACAGATCCTGGGGTTTAACTAAGTTTCTGAAGGGAAATTCAGAGCAGATTTCTCATCCTTGAATCACACCCTGTTTTAATGCAAGAAGCAAGCTCTTCTTTCCAATGTCTGCAATACACCAAGAACCATGAGCATTCCCAGAAAAAAAGAACTGTGTTTCCTATTCATACGTACCATTTGTAGTTCAACTATGCTTAGGAAACTGATACAAACCACAGCTCCTCTTACATAAACGCTCTTTAGTTAATAGTGACAATAGCGTAGGGTTTGTGAACTGTGAAAAATCATTTGAGCCCAAAATTCACTGGGTTTATCACAAATGAACTCTTGCTTGTAGGAAGACACAGATCCAGGGTTTTAACTCAATTTCTGAGGGGAAATTCAGACCAGTGTTCTCATCCATGAAACACACCCTGTTTTGATGCAAGAAGCAAGCTCTTCTTTCCAGCATCACCAATACAGCAAGAACCATGAGCATGCCCTGAAAAAGAGAACTGTGTTTCCTACTCATACGGACCATATGTAGTGCAACTCTGCTTATGAAACTGATACAAGCCACAGCTCCTCTTACAAAATGCTCCTTACTTAATACTGAGAATCTCGTTGGGTTCAGAACTGCGAAAAATCATTTGAGCCCAAAATTCACTGGGTTAACCAGAACTGAACTCTTGCTTGAAGGAAGACACAGATCAAGGGGTTTAACTCCGTTTCTGAAGACAAATTCAGACCAGAATTCTCAACCCTGAAAAACAATCTGTTTTAAGGCAAAAAGCAAGCTCTTCTTTGCAGCGTCTCCAATATAGTAAGAAACATGAACATGCCCTTAAAAAAAGAACTGTGTTTCCTACTTATACGGACCATATGTAGTTCAACTCTGCTTATGAAATGATACAGACCACAGCTCCTCTTACATAAATGCTCTTTAGCTAATAGTGATAATCGCGTTGGGTTCTAGATTTGTGTAAAGTCATTTGAGCCGAAAATTCACTTGGTTTACCATAAATGAACTCTTGCTGGTAGTAAGACACAGATCATGGGGTTTAACTACATTTGTGAAGGGAAATTCATACCAGAGTTCTCATCCATGAAACACACTCTGTTTTAATGCAAGAAGCAAGCTCTTCTTTCCAGCATCTCCAATACAGCAATAACCATGAGCATGCCCTGAAAAAAAGAACTGTGTTTCCTACTCATACGGACCATATGTAGTTCAACTCTGCTTATGAAACTGATACAGACCACAGCTCCTCTTACATAAATGCTCTTTAGTTAATAGTGAGAATCATGTTGGGTTCGTGAACTGCGAAAAATCATTTGATCCAAAATTCACAGGGTTACGAGAAATGAACTCTTGCTTGTAGGAAGACACTGATCCTGAGGTTTAACTCTGTTTCTAAAGGCAAATTCAGATCAGAGTTCTCATCCCTGAAAAAAACTCTGTTTTAAGGCAAGAATCATCCTCTTCTTTCCAGCGTCTCAAATAAAGTAAGAACCATGAGCATGCCAAGAAAAAAGAACTGTGTTTCCTACTCATACGGCCAATATGTAGTTCAACTCTGCTTATGAAACTGATACAAACCAAACCTCCTCTTACATAAATGCTCTTTAATTAATAGTTAGAATAGTGTTTGGTTCGTGAACTCCAAAAAATCATTTGAGCACAAAATTCACTGGGTTTACCAGAAATGAACTCTTGCTTGTAGGAAGACACAGATCCTGGGGATCAACTCGGTTACTGAAGGGAAATGCAGACCAGAATTCTCATCCCGGAAAAACACTCTGTTTTAAGGCACGAATCATCCTCTTCTTTCCATGGTCTCCAATACAGTAAGAAACATGAGCATGCCAAGAAAAATAACTGTGTATCCTACTCATACAGACCATATGTAGTCCAACTCTGCTTATAAATCTGATACCGACAACATCAACTCTTGCATAAATGCTCGTTAGTTAATAGTGATAATTGTGTTCAGTTCTAGAACTGTGTAAAATCATTTGAGCCCAAAATTCACGTGGTTTACCAGAAATGAACTCTTGCTTGTAGGAAGACACAGATCCTGGGGTTTAACTCCGCTTCTAAAGGGAAATTCAGAACAGAGTTCTCATCCCTGAAACACACTCTGTTATAATGCAAGAAGCAAGCTCTTCTTTCCAGGGTCTAAAATACAGCAAGAACCATGAGCATGCCCTGAAAAAAAGTACTGTGTGTCCTACTCATACAGACCATATGTAGTTCAACTCTGCTTATGAAACTGATACAAACAATACCTCCTCTTACATTAATGCTCTTTAGTTAATAGTGAGAATAGCGTTGGATTCCTGAACTGCGAAAAATCATTTGAGCCCAAAATTCACTGGGTTTACCAGAAATGAACTCTTGCTTGAAGGAAGACACAGATCATGGGGTTTAACTCCGTTTCTGAAGACAAATTCAGACCAGAATTCTCAACCCTGAAAAACACTCTGTTTTAAGGCAACAAGCAAGCTCTTCTTTCCAGCGTCTCCAATATAGTTAGAAACATGAACATGCCCTGAAAAAAAGAACTGTGTTTCCTACTCAAACGGACCATATGTAATTCAACTCTGCTTATGAAATGATACAGACCACAGCTCCTCTTACATAAATGCTCTTTAGCTAATACAGATAATCGCGTTGGGGTCTAGATCTGTGTAAAGTCATTTGAGCCGAAAATTCACTTTTTTTACCATAAATGAATTCTTGCTGGTAGGAAGACACAGATCATGGGGTTTAACTCCATTTGTAAAGGGAAATTCATACCAGAGTTCTCATCCATGAAACACACTCAGTTTTAATGCAAGAAGCAAGCTCTTCTTTCCAGCGTCTCCAAACAGCAATAACCATGAGCATGCCCTGAAAAAAAGAACTGTGTTTCCTACTCATACGGCCCATATGTAGTTCAACTCTGCTTATGAAACTGATACAAACCACAGCTCCTCTTTCATAAATCCTCTCTAGTTAATAGTGAGAATAGCGTAGTGTTCGTGAACTGCAAAAAGTCATTTGAGCCAAAAATTCACTGGGTTTACCAGAAATGAACTCTTGCTTGTAGGAAGACACAGATCCTGGGGTTTAACTCCATTTCGGGAGGGAAATTCAAACCAGAGTTCTCATCCCTGAAACACGCTCTGTTTTAAGGAAGAAGCAACTTCTTCTTTCCAGCGTTTAAAATACATCAAGAACCATTAGCATGGCCTGAATAAAAGAACTGTGTTTCCTATTCATACAGACCATAAGTAGTTCAACTCTGCGTATAAAACTGATACAGACCACACTTCCTCTTAGATAAATGCTCTTTAGTTAATAGTGATAATCTCGTTGGGTTCTAGAACTGTGTAAAGTCATTTGAGCCGAAAATTCACTTTGTTTCCCAGAAATGAACTCTTGCTGGTAGGAAGACACAGATCCTGGGGTTTAACTCCATTTCTGAAGGGAAATTCAGACCAGAGTTATCTTCCCTAAAACACACTCTCTTTTAACGAAGAAGCAAGCTCTTCTTTCAAGAGTCTAATATACAGCAAGAACTATGGGCATGGTCTGAAAAAAAAGAACTGTGTTTCCTATTCATACGGATCATATGTAGTTCAACTCTGCTTATCAAACTGATACAGACCACACCTCCTCTTACATAAATGCTCTTTAGTTAAGAGTGAGAATCATGTTGGGTAGTGAGCTGCGAAAAATCATTTGACCCCAAAATTCACATGGTTTACCAGAAATGGACTCTTGCTTGTAGGAAGACAGAGATCATGGGGTTTAACTCCGTTTCTGAAGGGAAATTCAGACCAGAGTTCTCATCCCTGAAACACACTCTGTTTTAACGCAAGAAGCAAGCTCTTCTTTCCAGCGTCTTCAATACATCAAGAACAATGAGAATGCCCAGGAAAAAAGATCTGTGTTTCCTACTCATATGGACCATATGTAGCTCAACTCTGCTTATAAAACTGACACAAACCACAGCTTCTCTTACATAAATGCTCATTAGTTAATAGTGAGATTCATGTTGGGTTCGTGAACAGCAAAAAAGCATTTGAGCCAAAATTCACTGGGTTAACCAGAAATGAACTCTTGCTTGTAGGAAGACACAGATCCTGGGGTTCAACTCCGTTTCTGAAGGGAAATGCAGACCAGAAATCTCATCCCTGAAAAACACTATGTTTTAAGGCAAGAATCATCCTCTTCTCACTAGGGTCTCCAATACAGTAAGAACCATGGGCATGACAAGAAAAAAAGAACTGTGTTTCCTACTCATACGGACCATACGTAGTCCAACTATACTTATGAAACTGATAGAGAACACATCTCCTCTTACCTAAATGCTCTTTAGTTAATAGTGATAATCGTGTTCAGTTCCAGAACTGTGTAAAATCATTTGAGCCCAAAATTCACTTGGTTTACCAGAAATGAACTCTTGATTGTAGGAAGACACAGATCATGGGATTTATATCCGTTTCTGAAGGGAAATTTAGATCAGAGTTCTCATCCCTGAAAAAAACTCTGTTTTAAGGCAGGAATCATCCTCTTCTTTCCAGCGTCTCAAATAAAGTAAGAACCATGAGCATGCCCAGAAAAAAGAACTGTGTTTCCTACTCATACGGCCCATATGTAGTTCAACTCTGCTTATGAAACTGATACAAACCAAAACTCCTCTTTCTTAAATGCTCTTTAATTAATAGTTAGAATAGTGTTTGGTTCATGAACTCCAAAAAATCATTTGAGCTCCAAATTCACTGAGTTTACCAGAAATGAAATCTTGCTTGTAGGAAGACACAGATCCTGGGGTTCAACTCCGTTTCTGAAGGGAAATTCAGACCAGAATTCTCATCCCTGAAAAACACTCTGTTTTAAAGCATGAATCATCCTCTTCTTTCCATGGTCTCCAATACAGTAAGAACCATGAGCATGCCAAGAAAAATAACTGTGTTTCCTACTCATACAGACCATATGTAGTCCAACTCTGCTTATAAAACTGATACCGACAACATCAACACTTGCATAAATGCTCGTTTGTTAATAGTGATAATCGTGCTCAGTTCTAGAACTGTGTGAAATCATTTGAGCCCAAAATTCATGTGGTTTACCAGAAATGAACTCTTGCTTGTAGGTAGACACTGATCCTGGGGTTTAACTCTGCTTCTGAAGGGAAATTCAGACCAGAGTTCTCATCCCTGAAACACACTCTGTTATAATGCAAGAAGCAAGCTCTTCTCTCCAGGGTCTAAAATACAGCAAGAACAATGAGCAAGCCCAGAAAAAAAGAACTGTGTTTCCTACTCATACAGACCATATGTAGTTCAACTCTGCTTATGAAACTGATACAAACAACAGCTCCTCTTACATAAATCCCCTTTGTTGATAGTGAGAATTATGTTGGATTCGTGAACTGCGAAAAATCATTTGAGCCCAAAATTCACTGGGTTTACCAGAAATGAACTCTTGCTTGTAGGAAGACACAGATCCCGGGGTTTAACTCCATTTCTGCCTGGAAATTCTGACTAGATTTCTCATTCCTGAAACACACTCTGTTTAAATGAAGAAGGAAGCTCTTCTTTCCAGAGTCTAAAATACAGCAAGAACCATGAGCATGGCCTGATAAAAAGAACTGTGTTTCCTATTCATACGGACCATATGTAGTTCAACTCTGCTTATGAAACTGATACAGACCACACCTCCTCTTACATAAATGCTCTTTAGTTAATAGTGAGAATAGCGTTGGGTTCCTGAACTGCGAAAAATCATTTGAGCACACAATTCACTGGGTTAACCAGAAATTAAGTCTTGCTTGTAGGAAGACACAGATGCTGGGGTTTAACTCCATTTCTGAAGGGAAATTCACAACAGAGTTCTCATCCCTGAAACACATTCTGTATTAACGTAGAAGCACGCTCTTCTTTCCAGAGTCTAAAATACAGCAATAACAATGATCATGGCCTTCAAAAAAGAACTGTGTTTCCTACTCATACAGACCATATGTAGTTCAACTATGCTTATGAAATTGTAACAAACCACACCTCCTCTTACATAAATGCTCTTTAATTAATATATAGAATAGTGTTGGGCTCGTGAACTACAAAAAATCATTTGAGCACAAAATTCAATGAGTTTACCAGAAATGAACTCTTGCTTGTAGGAAGACACAGATCCTGGGGTTCAACTCCGTTTCTGAAGGGAAATGCAGACCAGAATTCTCATCCCTGAAAAACACTCTGTCTTAAGGCATGAATCATCCTCTTCTGTCCAGGGTCTCCAATACAGTAAGAAACATGAGCATGCCAAGAAAAAGAACTGTGTTTCCTACTCATACAGACCATATGTAGTCCAACTCTGCTTATAAAACTTATACCGTCCACATCTCCTCTTGCATAAATGCTCGTTAGTTAATAGTGATAATCGTGTTCAGTTCTAGAACTGTGTAAAATCATTTGGGCCCAAAATTCACGTGGTTTACCAGAAATGAACTCTTGCTTGTTGGAAGACACAGATCCTTTGGTTTAACTCTGTTTCTAAAGACAAATTCAGACCAGAATTCTCAACCCTGAAAAACACTCTTTTTTAAGGCAAAAAGCAAGCTCTTCTTTCCAGCATCTCCAATATAGTAAGAAACATGAGCATGCCCTGAAAAAAAGAACTGTGTTTCCTACTCATACGGACCATATGTAGTTCAACTCTGCTTATGAAATGATACAGACGACAGCTCCTCTTACATAAAAGATCTTTAGTTAATAGCGAGAATCGCGTTGGGTTCGTGAACTGTGAAAAAACATTTGAGCCCAAAATTCACTGTGTTAACCTAAAATGAACTCTTGCTTGTAGGAAGACACAGATCCTGGCGTTTAACTCCACTTCTGAAGGGAAATTCAGACCATAGTTCTCATCCCTAAAACACTCTCTGCTATAATGCAAGAAGCAAGCTCTTCTTGCCAGAGTCTAAAATACAGCAAGAACCATGAGCATGCCCTGAAAAAAGAACTGTGTTTCCTACTCATAAGGACCATATGTAGTTCAACTCTGCTTATGAAACTGATACAAACCACGGCTCCTCTTACATAAATGCACTTTAGTTAATAGTGATAATCATGTTGGGTTCGTGAACTGCAAAAAATCATTTGTGCCCAAAATTCTCTTGGTTTACCAGAAATGAACTCATACTTGTAGGAAGACACTGATCCTGGGGTTTAAGTCCGTTTCTGAAGGCAAATTCAGACCAGAGTTCTCATCCCTGAAAAGCATTATGTTTTAAGGCAAGAATCATCCTCTTCTTTCCAGCGTCTCCAATGTAGTAAGAAACATGAGCATGCCCAGAAAAAAAGAACTGTGTTTCCGAGTCATGAGGACCATATGTAGTTCAACTCTGCTTATGAAACTGATACAAACAACAGCTCCTCTTACATAAATCCTCTTTAGTTAATAGTGAGAATAGCATAGGGTTCCTGAACTGAAAAAATCATTTGAGCCCAAAATTCACTGGGTTTACCAGAACTGAACTCTTGCTTGTAGGAAGACACAGATCCTTGGGTTTATCTCCGTTTCTAAAGACAAATTCAGACCAGAATTCTCAACCCTGAAAAACACTCTGTTTTAAGGCAAAAAGCAAGCTCTTCTTTCCAGCCTCTCCAATATAGTAAGAAACATGAGTATGCCCTGAAAAAAAAGAACTGTGTTTCCTAATCATAGGGACCATATGTAGTTCAACTCTGCTTATGAAATGATACAGACCACAGCTCCACTTACTTAAAAGATCTTTAGTTAATAGCGAGAATCACGTTAGGTTCGTGAACTGTGAAAAATCATTTGAGCCCAAAATTCACTGTGTTAACCTGAAATGAACTCTTGATTGTACGAAGACACAGATCCTGGGGTTTAACTCCGTTTCTGCCTGGAAATTCTGACCAGATTTCTCATCCCTGAAACACACTCTGTTTAAATGAAGAAGGAAGCTCTTCTTTCCAGAGTCTAAAATACAGCAAGAACCATGAGCATGGCCTGATAAAAAGAACTGTGTTTCCTATTCATATGGACCATATGTAGTTCAACTCTGCTTATGAAACTGATACAGACCACACCTCCTCTTACATAAATGCTCTTTAGTTAATAGTGAGAATAGCGTTGGGTTCCTGAACTGCGAAAAATCATTTGAGCACACAATTCACTGGGTTAACCAGAAATTAAGTCTTGCTTGTAGGAAGACACAGATGCTGGGGTTTAACTCCGTTTCTGAAGGGAAAATCACACCAGAGTTCTCATCCCTGAAACACACTCTGTATTAACGTAGAAACAAGCTCTTCTTTCCAGAGTCAAAATACAGCAATAACCATGATCATGGCCTGAAAAAATGAACTGTGTTTCCTATTCATACGGACCATATGTAGTTCAACTCTGCTTATGAAACTGATACATACCACACCTCCTCTTACATAAATGCTCTTTAATTAATATTTAGAATAGTGTTGGGCTCGTGAACTGCAAAAAATCATTTGAGCACAAAATTCAATGGCTTTACCAGAAATGAACCCTTGCTTGTAGAAAGACACAGATCCTGGGGTTCCACTCCGTTTCTGAAGGGAAATTCAGACCAGAATTCTCATCCCTGAAAAACACTCTGTTTTAAGGCATGAATCATCCTCTTCTTTCCAGCACCTCCAATATAGTAAGAAACATGAGCATGCCCTGAAAAAAAGAACTGTGTTTCCTACTCATACGGACCATATGTAGTCCAACTCTGCTTATGAAAATGATACAGACCACAGTTCCTCTTACATATATGCTCTTTAGCTAATAGTGATAATCAATGTTGGTTTCTAGAACTGTGTAAAATCATTTGAGTCAAAATTCACTTGGTTTAACAGAAATGAACTCTTGCTTTTAGGGAGACACAGATCATGGGGTTTAACTCCGGTTCTGAAGGGAAATTCAGACCAGCGTTCTCATCCATGAACAACACTCTATTTTAATGCAAGAAGCAAGCTCTTCTTTCCAGCGTCTCCAATACAGCAAGAACGATGAGCATGCCCTGAAAAAAAGAATTGTGTTTCCTACTCATACGGACCATATGTAGTAAAACTCTGCTTATGAAACTAATACAGACCACAGCTCCTCTCACATAAATGCTCTTTAATTAATAGTGATAATTGCCTTAGGTTCTAGAACTGTGTAAACTCATTTGAGCCGAAAATTCACTTTGTTTCCCAGAAATGAACTCTTGCTGGTAGGAAGACACAGATCCTGGGGTTTAACTCCATTTCTGAAGGGAAATTCAGAAGATTTCTCATCCCTGAAACACACTCTGTTATAACCCAAGAATCAACTTCTTCTTTCCAGACTCTAAAATACAGCAAGAACCATGAGCATGGTCTGAAAAAAATGAACTGTTTCCTATTCATACGGATCATATGTAGTTCAACTCTGCTTATGAAACTGATACAGACCACACCTCCTCTTACATAAATGCTCTTTAGTTAATAGTAAGAATCATGTTGGGTCGTGAGCTGCGAAAAATCATTTTACCCCAAAATTCACATGGTTTACCAGAAATGGACCCTGGCTTGTAGGAAGACAGAGATCATGGGGTTTAACTCCGCTTCTGAAGGGAAATTCAGACCAGAGTTCTCAGCCCTGAAACACACTCTGTTTTAACGCAAGAAGCAAGCTCTTCTTTCCAGCGTCTCCAATATAGCAAGAACCATGAGAATGCCCAGGAAAAAAGAACTGTGTTTCCTACTCATATGGACCATATGTAGCTCAACTCTGCTTATAAAACTGATACAAACCACAGCTTCTCTTACATAAATGCTCATTAGTTAATAGTGAGAATCATGGTGGTTTCGTGAACAGCGAAAAAGCATTTGAGCCAAAATTCACTGGGTTAACCAGAAATGAACTCTTGCTTGTAGGAAGACACAGATCCTGGGGTTCAACTCCGTTTCTGAAGGGAAATTCAGACCAGAATTCTCATCCCTGAAAAACACTCTGTTTTAAGGCAAGAATCATCCTCTTCTCACTAGGGTCTCCAATATCATGGGCATGACAAGAAAAAAAGAACTGTGTTTCCTACTCATACGGACCATATGTAGTCCAACTATACTTATGGAACTGATACAGACCACATCTCCTCTTACATAAATGCTCTTTAGTTAATAGTGATAATGGTGTTCGGTTCTATAACTGTGTAAAATCATTTGAGCCCAAAATTCACTTGGTTTACCAGAAATGAACTCTTGACTGTAGGAAGACACAGATCATGGGATTTAACTCCGCTTCTGAAGAGAAATTCAGAACAGAGTTCTCACCATGAAACACACTCTGTTTTAATGCAAGCAGCAAGCACTTCTTTCCAGAGTCTAAAATACAGCAAGAACCATGAGCATGACCTGAAAAAATGAACTGTGTTTCCTACTGATACAGATCATATGTTGTTCAACTCTGCTTATGAAACTGATACAAACCACAGCTCTTCTTACATAAATGCTCTTTAGTTAATAGTGAGAATCGGTTGGGGTTGGTGAACTGGGAAAATTATTTGAGCCCAAATTTCACTTGGTTTACCAGAAATGCACCCTTGCTTGTAGGAAGACACTGATCCTGGGGCTTAATTCTGTTTCTGAAGGCAAATTCAGACCAGAGTTCTCCTCCCTGAAAAACACTCTGATTTAAGGCAAGAATCATCCTCTTCTTTTCAGGATCTCCAATATAGTAAGAAACTTGAGCATGCCCAGAATAAAAGAACTGTGTTTCCTACTCATACAGACCTTATATAGTTAAACTCTGCTTATGAAACTGATGCAGACCACACCTCCTCTTAGATAAATGCTCTTTAGTTAATAGTGAGAACAGCGTTGGTTTCCTGAACTGAGAAAAATCATTTGAGCACTAAAATTCACTGGGTTTACCAGAACTGACATCTTGCTTGTAGGAAGACACAGATACTGGGGTTAAACTCCGTTTCTGAAGGCAAATTCAGACTAGAATTCTCAACCCTGAAAAACACTCTGTTTTAAGGCAAGAATCAAAATCTTCTTTCCAGCGTCTCCAATACAGTAAGAACCAAGAGCATGGCGAGTTGGTTTCTAGAAATGTGAAAGTCATTTAAGCTCAAAATTCATTGGGTTTACGAGAAATGAACTCTTGCTGGTAGGAAGACACAGATCATGGTGTTTAACTCCGTTTGTGAAGGGAAATTCAGACCAGAGTTCTCATCCCTGGAAAACACTCTGTTTTAAGGCAAGAATCATCCTCTTCTTTCAAGAGTCTCCAGTATAGTAAGAAACATGAGCATGCCCGGAAAAAAAAGAACTGTGTTTCCTACTCATACGAACCATATGTAGTTCAACTCTGCTTATGAAACTGATACAAACCACAGCTCCTCTTACATAAATGCTCTTTAGTTAATAGTGAGAATCATGTTGGGTTCGTGTACTGTGAAAAACCATTTGAGGCCAAAATTCATTGGGTTTACCAGAAATGAACTCTTGCTTATAGGAAGACACTGATCCTGCGGTTTAACTCCGCATCTGAAGGCAAATTCAGACTAGATTTCTCATCCCTGAAAAACACTCTGTTTTCAGCCAAGAATCATCCTCTTCTTTCCAGCATCTCCATTATAGTAAGAAATATGAGCATGCCCGGAAAAAAAGAACTGTGTTTCCTGCTCATACAGACCATATGTAGTGCAACTCTGCTTATGAAACTGATACAAACCAAAGCTTATCTTACATAAATCCTCTTTAGTTAATAGTCAGAATAGCAAAGGGTTCGTGAACTGCAAAAATCATTTGACCCAAAATTCACTGGGTTTACAAGAAATGAACTCTTGCTTTTAGGAAGACAAAGATTCTGGGGTTTAACTCCGTTTCTGCTGGGAAATTCAGACCAGAGTTCTCATCCCTGAAACACACTCTGTTTAAACGAAGAAGCTAGCTCTTCATTCCAGAGTCTACAACACAGCAAGAAAAATGAGCATGGCCTGAAATAAAAAACTGTGTTTCCTATTCATACGGACCATTTGTAGTTCAACTCTGCTTATGAAACTGATACAAACAACAGCTCCTCTTACATAAACGCTCTTTAGTTAATAGTTTGAATAGCGTTGGGTTCGTGAACTGCAAAAAATCATTTGAGACCAAAATTCCCTGGGTATACAAGAAATGAACTCTTGCATGTAGGAAGAGACAGATCCTAGGCTTTCACTCCGTTTTTGAAGGGAAATGCAGACCAGAGTTTTCATTCCGGAAACACACTCTGTTTTAAGGCAAGAAGCAAGCTCTTCTTTCCAGGGTCTAAAATACAGCAAGAACCATGAGCATACCCTGAAAAAAAGAACTGTGTTTCCTACTCATACGGACCATATGTAGTTCAACTCTGCTTATGAAACTGATACAAACCACAGCTCCTCTTACATAAATGCTCTTTAGTTAATAGTGAGAAACATGTTGGGTTCGTATACTGTGAAAAACCATTTGAGCCCAAAATTCATTGGGTTTACCAGAAATGAAATCTTGCTTATAGGAAGACACTGATCCTAGGGTTTAACTCCGCATCTGAAGGCAAATTCAGACCAGAGTTCTCATCCCTGAAAAACACTCTGTTTTAAGGCAAGAATCATCCTCTTCTTTCCAGCATCTCCAGTATAGTAAGAAACATGAGCATGCCCGGAAAAAAAGAACTGTGTTTCCTACTCATAAAAACCATATGTAGTTCAACTAAGCTTATGAAACAGATACAAACCTCAGCTCCTCTTACATAAATCCTCCTTAGTTAATAATGAGAATAGCGTAGGGTTCGTGAACTGCAAAAAATCATTTGAGCCCAAAATACACTGGGTTTACCAGAAATGAACTATGCTTGTAGGAAGACACAGATCCTGGGGTTTAACTCCATTTCTGCTGGGAAATTCAGACCAGAGTTCTCTTCCCTGAAACACACTCTGTTTAAACGAAGAAGCAAGCTCTTCTATCTAGAGTCTACAATACAGCAAGAAACGTGATCATGGCCTGAAAAAAAGAACTGTGTTTCCTATTCATACGGACCATTTGTAGTTCAACTCTGCTTATGAAACTGATACAAACCACAGCTCCTCTAAGATAAATCCTCTTTAGTTAATAGTTTGAATAGCGTTTGGTTCGTGAAGTGAGAAAAATCATTTGATCCAAAAATTAACTGTGTTTACCAGAAATGAACTCTTGCTTGTAGGAAGACACAGACCCTGGGTTTTAACTCCATTTCTGAGGGGAAATTGAGTCCAGTGTTCTCATCCATGAAACACACTCAGTTTACACGCAAGAAGCAAGCTCTTCTTTCCAGCGGCACCAATACATCCAGAACCATGAGCATTCTCAGAAAAAAAGAACTGTGTGTCCTACTCATACAGACCATATGTAGTTCAACTCTGCTCATGAAACTGATACAAACCACAGCTCCTCTTACATAAATGCTCTTTAGTTAATAGTGATAATCAGCTTGGGTTCGTGAACTGCGAAAAATCATTTGAGACCAAAATTCACTGGGTTAACCAGAAATGAACCCTTGCTTGTATGAAGACACTGATCCTGGGATTTAACTCCGCATCTGAAGGCAAATTCAGACCAGAGTTCTCATCCCTGAAAAACACTCTGTTTTAAGGCAAGAATCATCATCTTCTTTCCAGCATCTCCAGTATAGTAAGAAACATGAGCATGCCCGGAAAAAAAAAATACTCATAAAGACCATATGTAGTTCAACTAAGCTTATGAAACAGATACAAACCACAGCTCCTCTTACATAAATCCTCTTTAGTTAATAATGAGAATAGGGTAGAATTCGTGAACTGCAAAAAATCATTTGAGCCCAAAATACACTGGGTTTACCAGAAATGAACTCTTGCTTGTAGGAAGACACAGATCCTGGGGTTTAACTCCATTTCTGCTGGGAAATTCAGACCAGAGTTCTCTTCCCTGAAAAACACTTTGTTTAAACGAAGAAGCAAGCTCTTCTTTCTAGAGTCTACAATACAGCAAGAAACATGAGCATGGCCTGAAAAAAAGAACTGTGTTTCCTATTCATACGGACCATTTGTAGTTCAACTCTGCTTATGAAACTGATACAAACAACAGCTCCTCTAAGATAAATCCTCTTTAGTTAATAGTTTGAATAGCATTTGGTTCGTGAACTGCGAAAAATCATTTGAGCCAAAAATTCACTGGGTTTACCAGAAATGAACTCTTGCTTGTAGGAAGACACATATCCTGGGTTTTAACTCCATTTCTAAGGGGAAATTCCGTCCAGTGTTCTCATCCATTAAACACACTCAGTTTTCACGCAAGAAGCAAGCTCTTCTTTCCAGCGGCTCCAATACAGCAAGAACCATGAGCATTCCCAGAAAAAAAGAACTGTGTTTCCTACTCATACAGGCGATATGTAGTTCAACTCTGCTCCTGAAACTGATACAAACCACAGCTCCTCTTACATAAATGCTCTTTAGATAATAGTGAGAATAGCGTAGGGTTTGTGAATTGTAAAAAAACATTTGAGACCAAAATTAGCTGGGTTTTTCACAAATGAACTCTTGCTTGTAGGAGGACACAGATCCTGGGTTTTAACTCCATTTCTGAGGGAAAATTCAGACCAGTGTTCTCATCCATTAAACACACTCACTTTTCACGCAAGTAGCAAGCTCTTCTTTCCGGGGTCTAAAATACAGCAAGAACCATGAGCATACCCTGAAAAAATGAACTGTGTTTCCTACTCATACGGACCATATGAAGTTCAACTCTGCTTATGAAACACGTACAAACCAAAGCTCCTCTTACATAAATGCTCTTTAGTTAATATTGAGAATCATGTTGGGTTGGTAAACTACAAAATATTATTGGAGAACAAAATTCACTGTGTTTACCATAAATGAACTCTTGCTTGTAGGAAGACACTCATCCTGGGGTTTAACTCCGTTTCTGAAGGCAAATTCAGACGAGAGTTCTCATCCCTGAAACACACTCTGTTTAAACGAAGAAGCAAGATATTCTTTCCAGAGTCTAAAATACAGCAAAAACAATGATCATGGCCTGAAAAAAAGAACTGTGTTTCCTATTCATACGGTCCATATGTAGTTCAACTCTGCTTATGAAACTGATACAGACCACAGCTCCTCTTACATAAATGCTCTTTAGTTAATAGTGAGAATAGCGTTGGGTTCCTGAACTGCGAAAAATCATTTGAGCCCGAAATTCACTGGGTTTACCAGAACTGAACTCTTGCTTGTAGGAAGACACAGATCATGGGGTTTAACTCCGTTTCTGAAGACAAATTCAGACCAGAATTCTCAACCCTGAAAAACACTCTGTTTTAAGGCAAAAAGCAAGCTCTTCTTTCCAGCGTCTCCAATATAGTAAGAAACATGAACATGCCTTGAAAAAAAGAACTGTGTTTCCTACTCATACAGACCATATGTAGTCCAACTCTGCTTATAAAACTTATCCCGTCCACATCTCCTCTTGCATAAATGCTCGTTAGTTAATAGTGATAATCGTGTTCAGTTCTAGAACTGTGTAAAATCATTTGGGCCCAAAATTCACGTGGTTTACCAGAAATGAACTCTTGCTTGTTGGAAGACACAGATCCTTTGGTTTAACTCTGTTTCTAAAGACAAATTCAGACCAGAATTCTCAACCCTGAAAAACACTCTTTTTTAAGGCAAAAAGCAAGCTCTTCTTTCCAGCATCTCCAATATAGTAAGAAACATGAGCATGCCCTGAAAAAAAGAACTGTGTTTCCTACTCATACGGACCATATGTAGTTCAACTCTGCTTATGAAATGATACAGACGACAGCTCCTCTTACATAAAAGATCTTTAGTTAATAGCGAGAATCGCGTTGGGTTCATGAACTGTGAAAAAACATTTGAGCCCAAAATTCACTGTGTTAACCTAAAATGAACTCTTGCTTGTAGGAAGACACAGATCCTGGCGTTTAACTCCACTTCTGAAGGGAAATTCAGACCATAGTTCTCATCCCTAAAACACTCTCTGCTATAATGCAAGAAGCAAGCTCTTCTTGCCAGAGTCTAAAATACAGCAAGAACCATGAGCATGCCCTGAAAAAAGAACTGTGTTTCCTACTCATAAGGACCATATGTAGTTCAACTCTGCTTATGAAACTGATACAAACCACGGCTCCTCTTACATAAATGCACTTTAGTTAATAGTGATAATCATGTTGGGTTCGTGAACTGCAAAAAATCATTTGTGCCCAAAATTCTCTTGGTTTACCAGAAATGAACTCATACTTGTAGGAAGACACTGATCCTGGGGTTTAAGTCCATTTCTGAAGGCAAATTCAGACCAGAGTTCTCATCCCTGAAAAGCATTATGTTTTAAGGCAAGAATCATCCTCTTCTTTCCAGCGTCTCCAATGTAGTAAGAAACATGAGCATGCCCAGAAAAAAAGAACTGTGTTTCCGAGTCATGAGGACCATATGTAGTTCAACTCTGCTTATGAAACTGATACAAACAACAGCTCCTCTTACATAAATCCTCTTTAGTTAATAGTGAGAATAGCATAGGGTTCCTGAACTGAAAAAATCATTTGAGCCCAAAATTCACTGGGTTTACCAGAACTGAACTCTTGCTTGTAGGAAGACACAGATCCTTGGGTTTAACTCCGTTTCTAAAGACAAATTCAGACCAGAATTCTCAACCCTGAAAAACACTCTGTTTTAAGGCAAAAAGCAAGCTCTTCTTTCCAGCCTCTCCAATATAGTAAGAAACATGAGTATGCCCTGAAAAAAAAGAACTGTGTTTCCTAATCATAGGGACCATATGTAGTTCAACTCTGCTTATGAAATGATACAGACCACAGCTCCACTTACTTAAAAGATCTTTAGTTAATAGCGAGAATCACGTTAGGTTCGTGAACTGTGAAAAATCATTTGAGCCCAAAATTCACTGTGTTAACCTGAAATGAACTCTTGATTGTACGAAGACACAGATCCTGGGGTTTAACTCCGTTTCTGCCTGGAAATTCTGACCAGATTTCTCATCCCTGAAACACACTCTGTTTAAATGAAGAAGGAAGCTCTTCTTTCCAGAGTCTAAAATACAGCAAGAACCATGAGCATGGCCTGAAAAAAAGAACTGTGTTTCCTATTCATATGGACCATATGTAGTTCAACTCTGCTTATGAAACTGATACAGACCACACCTCCTCTTACATAAATGCTCTTTAGTTAATAGTGAGAATAGCGTTGGGTTCCTGAACTGCGAAAAATCATTTGAGCACACAATTCACTGGGTTAACCAGAAATTAAGTCTTGCTTGTAGGAAGACACAGATGCTGGGGTTTAACTCCGTTTCTGAAGGGAAAATCACACCAGAGTTCTCATCCCTGAAACACACTCTGTATTAACGTAGAAACAAGCTCTTCTTTCCAGAGTCAAAATACAGCAATAACCATGATCATGGCCTGAAAAAATGAACTGTGTTTCCTATTCATACGGACCATATGTAGTTCAACTCTGCTTATGAAACTGATACATACCACACCTCCTCTTACATAAATGCTCTTTAATTAATATTTAGAATAGTGTTGGGCTCGTGAACTGCAAAAAATCATTTGAGCACAAAATTCAATGGCTTTACCAGAAATGAACCCTTGCTTGTAGAAAGACACAGATCCTGGGGTTCCACTCCGTTTCTGAAGGGAAATTCAGACCAGAATTCTCATCCCTGAAAAACACTCTGTTTTAAGGCATGAATCATCCTCTTCTTTCCAGCACCTCCAATATAGTAAGAAACATGAGCATGCCCTGAAAAAAAGAACTGTGTTTCCTACTCATACGGACCATATGTAGTCCAACTCTGCTTATGAAAATGATACAGACCACAGTTCCTCTTACATATATGCTCTTTAGCTAATAGTGATAATCAATGTTGGTTTCTAGAACTGTGTAAAATCATTTGAGTCAAAATTCACTTGGTTTAACAGAAATGAACTCTTGCTTTTAGGGAGACACAGATCATGGGGTTTAACTCCGGTTCTGAAGGGAAATTCAGACCAGCGTTCTCATCCATGAACAACACTCTATTTTAATGCAAGAAGCAAGCTCTTCTTTCCAGCGTCTCCAATACAGCAAGAACGATGAGCATGCCCTGAAAAAAAGAATTGTGTTTCCTACTCATACGGACCATATGTAGTAAAACTCTGCTTATGAAACTAATACAGACCACAGCTCCTCTCACATAAATGCTCTTTAATTAATAGTGATAATTGCCTTAGGTTCTAGAACTGTGTAAACTCATTTGAGCCGAAAATTCACTTTGTTTCCCAGAAATGAACTCTTGCTGGTAGGAAGACACAGATCCTGGGGTTTAACTCCATTTCTGAAGGGAAATTCAGAAGATTTCTCATCCCTGAAACACACTCTGTTATAACCCAAGAATCAACTTCTTCTTTCCAGACTCTAAAATACAGCAAGAACCATGAGCATGGTCTGAAAAAAATGAACTGTTTCCTATTCATACGGATCATATGTAGTTCAACTCTGCTTATGAAACTGATACAGACCACACCTCCTCTTACATAAATGCTCTTTAGTTAATAGTAAGAATCATGTTGGGTCGTGAGCTGCGAAAAATCATTTTACCCCAAAATTCACATGGTTTACCAGAAATGGACCCTGGCTTGTAGGAAGACAGAGATCATGGGGTTTAACTCCGCTTCTGAAGGGAAATTCAGACCAGAGTTCTCAGCCCTGAAACACACTCTGTTTTAACGCAAGAAGCAAGCTCTTCTTTCCAGCGTCTCCAATATAGCAAGAACCATGAGAATGCCCAGGAAAAAAGAACTGTGTTTCCTACTCATATGGACCATATGTAGCTCAACTCTGCTTATAAAACTGATACAAACCACAGCTTCTCTTACATAAATGCTCATTAGTTAATAGTGAGAATCATGGTGGTTTCGTGAACAGCGAAAAAGCATTTGAGCCAAAATTCACTGGGTTAACCAGAAATGAACTCTTGCTTGTAGGAAGACACAGATCCTGGGGTTCAACTCCGTTTCTGAAGGGAAATTCAGACCAGAATTCTCATCCCTGAAAAACACTCTGTTTTAAGGCAAGAATCATCCTCTTCTCACTAGGGTCTCCAATATCATGGGCATGACAAGAAAAAAAGAACTGTGTTTCCTACTCATACGGACCATATGTAGTCCAACTATACTTATGGAACTGATACAGACCACATCTCCTCTTACATAAATGCTCTTTAGTTAATAGTGATAATGGTGTTCGGTTCTATAACTGTGTAAAATCATTTGAGCCCAAAATTCACTTGGTTTACCAGAAATGAACTCTTGATTGTAGGAAGACACAGATCATGGGATTTAACTCCGCTTCTGAAGAGAAATTCAGAACAGAGTTCTCACCATGAAACACACTCTGTTTTAATGCAAGCAGCAAGCACTTCTTTCCAGAGTCTAAAATACAGCAAGAACCATGAGCATGACCTGAAAAAATGAACTGTGTTTCCTACTGATACAGATCATATGTTGTTCAACTCTGCTTATGAAACTGACACAAACCACAGCTCTTCTTACATAAATGCTCTTTAGTTAATAGTGAGAATCGGTTGGGGTTGGTGAACTGGGAAAATTATTTGAGCCCAAATTTCACTTGGTTTACCAGAAATGCACCCTTGCTTGTAGGAAGACACTGATCCTGGGGCTTAATTCTGTTTCTGAAGGCAAATTCAGACCAGAGTTCTCCTCCCTGAAAAACACTCTGATTTAAGGCAAGAATCATCCTCTTCTTTTCAGGATCTCCAATATAGTAAGAAACTTGAGCATGCCCAGAATAAAAGAACTGTGTTTCCTACTCATACAGACCTTATATAGTTAAACTCTGCTTATGAAACTGATGCAGACCACACCTCCTCTTAGATAAATGCTCTTTAGTTAATAGTGAGAACAGCGTTGGTTTCCTGAACTGAGAAAAATCATTTGAGCACTAAAATTCACTGGGTTTACCAGAACTGACATCTTGCTTGTAGGAAGACACAGATACTGGGGTTAAACTCCGTTTCTGAAGGCAAATTCAGACTAGAATTCTCAACCCTGAAAAACACTCTGTTTTAAGGCAAGAATCAAAATCTTCTTTCCAGCGTCTCCAATACAGTAAGAACCAAGAGCATGGCGAGTTGGTTTCTAGAAATGTGAAAGTCATTTAAGCTCAAAATTCATTGGGTTTACGAGAAATGAACTCTTGCTGGTAGGAAGACACAGATCATGGTGTTTAACTCCGTTTGTGAAGGGAAATTCAGACCAGAGTTCTCATCCCTGGAAAACACTCTGTTTTAAGGCAAGAATCATCCTCTTCTTTCAAGAGTCTCCAGTATAGTAAGAAACATGAGCATGCCCGGAAAAAAAAGAACTGTGTTTCCTACTCATACGAACCATATGTAGTTCAACTCTGCTTATGAAACTGATACAAACCACAGCTCCTCTTACATAAATGCTCTTTAGTTAATAGTGAGAATCATGTTGGGTTCGTGTACTGTGAAAAACCATTTGAGGCCAAAATTCATTGGGTTTACCAGAAATGAACTCTTGCTTATAGGAAGACACTGATCCTGCGGTTTAACTCCGCATCTGAAGGCAAATTCAGACTAGATTTCTCATCCCTGAAAAACACTCTGTTTTCAGCCAAGAATCATCCTCTTCTTTCCAGCATCTCCATTATAGTAAGAAATATGAGCATGCCCGGAAAAAAAGAACTGTGTTTCCTGCTCATACAGACCATATGTAGTGCAACTCTGCTTATGAAACTGATACAAACCAAAGCTTATCTTACATAAATCCTCTTTAGTTAATAGTCAGAATAGCAAAGGGTTCGTGAACTGCAAAAATCATTTGACCCAAAATTCACTGGGTTTACAAGAAATGAACTCTTGCTTTTAGGAAGACAAAGATTCTGGGGTTTAACTCCGTTTCTGCTGGGAAATTCAGACCAGAGTTCTCATCCCTGAAACACACTCTGTTTAAACGAAGAAGCTAGCTCTTCATTCCAGAGTCTACAACACAGCAAGAAAAATGAGCATGGCCTGAAATAAAAAACTGTGTTTCCTATTCATACGGACCATTTGTAGTTCAACTCTGCTTATGAAACTGATACAAACAACAGCTCCTCTTACATAAACGCTCTTTAGTTAATAGTTTGAATAGCGTTGGGTTCGTGAACTGCAAAAAATCATTTGAGACCAAAATTCCCAGGGTATACAAGAAATGAACTCTTGCATGTAGGAAGAGACAGATCCTAGGCTTTCACTCCGTTTTTGAAGGGAAATGCAGACCAGAGTTTTCATTCCGGAAACACACTCTGTTTTAAGGCAAGAAGCAAGCTCTTCTTTCCAGGGTCTAAAATACAGCAAGAACCATGAGCATACCCTGAAAAAAAGAACTGTGTTTCCTACTCATACGGACCATATGTAGTTCAACTCTGCTTATGAAACTGATACAAACCACAGCTCCTCTTACATAAATGCTCTTTAGTTAATAGTGAGAAACATGTTGGGTTCGTATACTGTGAAAAACCATTTGAGCCCAAAATTCATTGGGTTTACCAGAAATGAAATCTTGCTTATAGGAAGACACTGATCCTAGGGTTTAACTCCGCATCTGAAGGCAAATTCAGACCAGAGTTCTCATCCCTGAAAAACACTCTGTTTTAAGGCAAGAATCATCCTCTTCTTTCCAGCATCTCCAGTATAGTAAGAAACATGAGCATGCCCGGAAAAAAAGAACTGTGTTTCCTACTCATAAAAACCATATGTAGTTCAACTAAGCTTATGAAACAGATACAAACCTCAGCTCCTCTTACATAAATCCTCCTTAGTTAATAATGAGAATAGCGTAGGGTTCGTGAACTGCAAAAAATCATTTGATCCCAAAATACACTGGGTTTACCAGAAATGAACTATGCTTGTAGGAAGACACAGATCCTGGGGTTTAACTCCATTTCTGCTGGGAAATTCAGACCAGAGTTCTCTTCCCTGAAACACACTCTGTTTAAACGAAGAAGCAAGCTCTTCTATCTAGAGTCTACAATACAGCAAGAAACGTGATCATGGCCTGAAAAAAAGAACTGTGTTTCCTATTCATACGGACCATTTGTAGTTCAACTCTGCTTATGAAACTGATACAAACCACAGCTCCTCTAAGATAAATCCTCTTTAGTTAATAGTTTGAATAGCGTTTGGTTCGTGAAGTGAGAAAAATCATTTGATCCAAAAATTAACTGTGTTTACCAGAAATGAACTCTTGCTTGTAGGAAGACACAGACCCTGGGTTTTAACTCCATTTCTGAGGGGAAATTGAGTCCAGTGTTCTCATCCATGAAACACACTCAGTTTACACGCAAGAAGCAAGCTCTTCTTTCCAGCGGCACCAATACATCCAGAACCATGAGCATTCTCAGAAAAAAAGAACTGTGTGTCCTACTCATACAGACCATATGTAGTTCAACTCTGCTCATGAAACTGATACAAACCACAGCTCCTCTTACATAAATGCTCTTTAGTTAATAGTGATAATCAGCTTGGGTTCGTGAACTGCGAAAAATCATTTGAGACCAAAATTCACTGGGTTAACCAGAAATGAACCCTTGCTTGTATGAAGACACTGATCCTGGGATTTAACTCCGCATCTGAAGGCAAATTCAGACCAGAGTTCTCATCCCTGAAAAACACTCTGTTTTAAGGCAAGAATCATCATCTTCTTTCCAGCATCTCCAGTATAGTAAGAAACATGAGCATGCCCGGAAAAAAAAAATACTCATAAAGACCATATGTAGTTCAACTAAGCTTATGAAACAGATACAAACCACAGCTCCTCTTACATAAATCCTCTTTAGTTAATAATGAGAATAGGGTAGAATTCGTGAACTGCAAAAAATCATTTGAGCCCAAAATACACTGGGTTTACCAGAAATGAACTCTTGCTTGTAGGAAGACACAGATCCTGGGGTTTAACTCCATTTCTGCTGGGAAATTCAGACCAGAGTTCTCTTCCCTGAAAAACACTTTGTTTAAACGAAGAAGCAAGCTCTTCTTTCTAGAGTCTACAATACAGCAAGAAACATGAGCATGGCCTGAAAAAAAGAACTGTGTTTCCTATTCATACGGACCATTTGTAGTTCAACTCTGCTTATGAAACTGATACAAACAACAGCTCCTCTAAGATAAATCCTCTTTAGTTAATAGTTTGAATAGCATTTGGTTCGTGAACTGCGAAAAATCATTTGAGCCAAAAATTCACTGGGTTTACCAGAAATGAACTCTTGCTTGTAGGAAGACACATATCCTGGGTTTTAACTCCATTTCTAAGGGGAAATTCCGTCCAGTGTTCTCATCCATTAAACACACTCAGTTTTCACGCAAGAAGCAAGCTCTTCTTTCCAGCGGCTCCAATACAGCAAGAACCATGAGCATTCCCAGAAAAAAAGAACTGTGTTTCCTACTCATACAGGCGATATGTAGTTCAACTCTGCTCCTGAAACTGATACAAACCACAGCTCCTCTTACATAAATGCTCTTTAGTTAATAGTGAGAATAGCGTAGGGTTTGTGAATTGTAAAAAAACATTTGAGACCAAAATTAGCTGGGTTTTTCACAAATGAACTCTTGCTTGTAGGAGGACACAGATCCTGGGTTTTAACTCCATTTCTGAGGGAAAATTCAGACCAGTGTTCTCATCCATTAAACACACTCACTTTTCACGCAAGTAGCAAGCTCTTCTTTCCGGGGTCTAAAATACAGCAAGAACCATGAGCATACCCTGAAAAAATGAACTGTGTTTCCTACTCATACGGACCATATGAAGTTCAACTCTGCTTATGAAACACGTACAAACCAAAGCTCCTCTTACATAAATGCTCTTTAGTTAATATTGAGAATCATGTTGGGTTGGTAAACTACAAAATATTATTGGAGAACAAAATTCACTGTGTTTACCATAAATGAACTCTTGCTTGTAGGAAGACACTCATCCTGGGGTTTAACTCCGTTTCTGAAGGCAAATTCAGACGAGAGTTCTCATCCCTGAAACACACTCTGTTTAAACGAAGAAGCAAGATATTCTTTCCAGAGTCTAAAATACAGCAAAAACAATGAGGATGGCCTGAAAAAAAGAACTGTGTTTCCTATTCATACGGTCCATATGTAGTTCAACTCTGCTTATGAAACTGATACAGACCACAGCTCCTCTTACATAAATGCTCTTTAGTTA
Source organism: Onychomys arenicola (assembly GCA_949786405.1). Lineage (NCBI taxonomy): Eukaryota > Metazoa > Chordata > Mammalia > Rodentia > Cricetidae > Onychomys > Onychomys arenicola. The sequence goes on from CATKUM010000029.1 coordinate 76,873, forward strand.
ATAGTGAGAATAGCGTTGGGTTCCTGAACTGCGAAAAATCATTTGAGCCCGAAATTCACTGGGTTTACCAGAACTGAACTCTTGCTTGTAGGAAGACACAGATCATGGGGTTTAACTCCGTTTCTGAAGACAAATTCAGACCAGAATTCTCAACCCTGAAAAACACTCTGTTTTAAGGCAAAAAGCAAGCTCTTCTTTCCAGCGTCTCCAATATAGTAAGAAACATGAACATGCCTTGAAAAAAAGAACTGTGTTTCCTACTCATACAGACCATATGTAGTCCAACTCTGCTTATAAAACTTATACCGTCCACATCTCCTCTTGCATAAATGCTCGTTAGTTAATAGTGATAATCGTGTTCAGTTCTAGAACTGTGTAAAATCATTTGGGCCCAAAATTCACGTGGTTTACCAGAAATGAACTCTTGCTTGTTGGAAGACACAGATCCTTGGGTTTAACTCCGTTTCTAAAGACAAATACAGACCAGAATTCTCAACCCTGAAAAACACTCTGTTTTAAGGCACAAAGCAAGCTCTTCTTTCCAGCATCTCCAATATAGTAAGAAACATGAGCATGCCCTGAAAAAAAGAACTGTGTTTCCTACTCATACGGACCATATGTAGTTCAACTCTGCTTATGAAATGATACAGACCACAGCTCCCCTTACATAAAAGATCTTTAGTTAATAGCGAGAATCACGTTGGGTTCCTGAACTGTGAAAAAACATTTGAGCCCAAAATTCACTGTGTTAACCTAAAATGAACTCTTGCTTGTAGGAAGACACAGATCATGGGGTTTAACTCCACTTCTGAAGGGAAATTCAGACCATAGTTCTCATCCCTAAAACACTCTCTGCTATAATGCAAGAAGCAAGGTCTTCTTGCCAGAGTCTAAAATACAGCAAGAACCATGAGCATGCCCTGAAAAAAAGAACTGTGTTTCCTACTCATAAGGACCATATGTAGTTCAACTCAGCTTATGAAACTGATACAAACTACAGCTCCTCTTACATAAATGATCTTTAGTTAATAGTGAGAATCGCGTTGGGTTTGTGAACTGCGAAAATCATTTGAGCCCAAAATTCACTGGGTTTACCAGAAATGAACTCTTGCTTGTAGGAAGACACAGATCCTGGGGTTTAACTCCGTTTCTGAAGGAAAATACAGACCAGTGTTCTCATCCATAAAACACACTCTGTTTTATCGCAAGAAGCAAGCTCTTCTTTCCAGCTTCTCTAATACAGACAGTAAGAACCCTATTCATGGCCTTAAAAAAAGAACTGTGTTTCCTTCTCATAGGCACCATATTTACTTCGACTCAGCTTAAGAAACTAATACAAACCACAGTTCCTCTTACATAAATGCTCTTGAGTTAATAGTGAGAATCGGGTTGCGGTCCAGATCTGTGTAAAATCATTTGAGCCAAAGTTCACTGGGTTTACCAGAAAAGAACTCTTGCTTGTAGGAAGACACAGATCCTGGGGTTTAACTCAGTTTCTGAAGGGAAATTCAGACCAGTGTTCTCATCCATGAAACACACTCTGTTTGCACGCAATACGCATCCTCTTCTTTCTTGCATCACCAATACAGCAAGAACCATGAGCATGCCCTCAAAAAGAACTGTGTTTTCTACTCATAGGGACCATATGAAGATCAATCTGCTTTGAAACTGATACAAAAGACAGCACCTCTTACATAAATGCTCTGAAGTTCATAGTGAGAATCGGGTTGGGTTACCAAACTGTGTAAAATCATTTGAGCCCAAAATTCACTGGGTTTACCAGAAATGAACTCTTCCTTGTAGGAAGACACAGATCCTGGGGTTTAACTCCGTTTCTGAAGGGAAATTAGGCCAGTGTTCTCATCCATGAAACATACTCTGTTTTACCACAAGGAGCAAGCTCTTCATTCCAGCGTCTCCAATATAGACAGTAAGAACCATAATGATGCCCAGAAAAGAAGAACTGTGTTTCCTTCTCATACGCACCATATGTAGTTCAAATATGCTCCTGAAACTGATACAAACCACAAATCCTCTTACATAAATGCTCTTTAGTTTATAGTGAGAATCGCGTTGGGTTCCTGAACTGTGTAAAACCATTTGAGCCGAAAATTCTTTTTTTCCAGAAATAAACTCTTGCTTGTAGGAAGACAAAGATCCTGGGGTTTAACTCAGTTTCTGAAGGGAAATTCAGACCAGTGTTCTCATCCATGAAACACACTCTTTTTTCACGCAATAAGCATCCTCTTCTTTCCAGCGTCTCCCAATAGAGCAAGAACCATGACCATGCCCAGAAAAAAAGAACTGTGTTTCCTATTCATACAGACCATATGCAGTTCAACTCTGCTTATGAAACTGATACAAACCACAGCTCCTCTTACATAAATGCTCTTTAGTTAATAGTGAGAATCGTGTTGGGTTCATGGACTGTGTGAAATCATTTGAGCCCAAAATTCACTGGGTTTACAAGAGATGAACTCTTGCTTGTAGGAAGACACAGATCCTGGGGTTTAACTCCGTTTCTGAAGGGAAATTATGACCAGTGATCTCATCCATGAAACACACTGTGTTTTCATGCAAGAAGCATCCTCTTCTTTCCAGCATGTACAATACAGCAAGAACCATGAGCATATCTTAAAAAGAACTGTGTTTCCTACACATATGGACCATATGTAGATCTACTCTGCTTATGAAACTGATACAAACCACAGCTCCTCTTACATAAATGCTCTTGAGTTAATAGTGAGAATCGGGTTGGGTTCCAGAACTGTGTAAAATCATTTGAGCCCAAAATTCACTTGGTTTACCAGAAATGAACTCTTGCTTGAAGGAACACGCAGATCCTGGGGTTTAACTCAGGTTCTGAAGGGAAATTCAGACCAGTGTTCTCATCCATGAAACACACTCTTTTTTCACGCAATAAGCATCCTCTTCTTTCCAGCTTCTCCAATACACACAGTAAGAACCATATTCTTGCCCATAAAAAAGAACTGTGTTTCCTTCTCATACGCACCATATGTATTTCAACTCTGCTTATGATACTGTTACAAAACACAGCTCGTCTTACATAAATGCTCTTTAGTTAATAGTGAAAATCGCGTTGGGTTCGTGAACTGTGTAACATCATTTGAGCCCAAAATTCATTGGGTTTAGCAGAAATTAACTCTTGCTTGGAGGAAGACACAGATCCTGGTGTTTAACTCCGTTTCTGAAGGGAATTTCAGACCAGTGTTGTCATCCATGAAACACACTCTGTTTTCACTCAAGAAGCATCCTCTTCTTTCCAGCATGTCCAATACAGCAAGAATAATGAGCATGCCCTCAAAAAAGAACTGTGTTTCCTTCTCATACAGACCATATGCAGTTCAACTCTGCTTATGAAACTGATACAAACCAGAGCTCCTCTTATATAAATGCTCTTTAGTTACTAGAGAGAATCGTGTTGGGTTCAGGAACTGTGTAAAATCATTTGAGCCCAAAATTCACTGGGTTTACAAGAGATGAACTCTTGCTTGTAGGAAGACACAGATCCTGGGGTTTAACTCCGTTTCTGAAGGGAAATTATGACCAGTGATCTCTTCCATGAAACACACTGTGTTTTCACGCAAGAAGCATCCTCTTCTTTCCAGCATGTACAATACAGCAAGAACCATGAGCATATCCTTAAAAAGAACTGTGTTTCCTACACATATGGACCATATGTAGATCAACTCTGCTTATAAAACTGATATAAACCCCAGCTCCTCTTACATAAATGCTCTTGAGTTAATAGTGAGAATCGGGTTGGGTTCCAGAACTGTGTAAAATCATTTGAGCCCAAAATTCACTTGGTTTACCAGAAATGAACTCTTGCTTGTAGGAACACACAGATCCTGGGGTTTACCTCTATTTCTGAAGGGAAATTCAGACCGGTGTTCTCATCCATGAAAAACACCCTGTTTTATCGCAAGATGCAAGCTCTTCTTTCCAGCGTCTCCAATACACACAGTAAGAACCATATTCATGCCCATAAAAAAAGAACTGTGTTTCCTTCTCATATGCACCATATATATTTCAACTCTGCTTAGGAAACTGTTACAAACCACAGCTCCTCTTACATAAATGCTCTTGAGTTAATAGTGAGAATCTGGTTGGGGTCCAGAACTGTGTAAAATCATGTGAGCCCAAAGATCACTGGGTTTACCAGAAATGAACTCTTGCTTGTAGGAAGACACAGATCCTGTGGTTTAACTCTGTTTCTGAAGGGAAATTCAGACCACTGTTCTCATCCATGAAACACATCCCGTTTTAACACAAGAAGCAAGCTCTTCTTTCCAGCGTCTCCAATACAGTAAGTACTATGAGAATGCCCCCCCAAAAAATGAACTGTGTTTCCTACTCATACGGACTGTATGTGGTTCAACTCTGCTTATGAAACTGATACAACACAGCTCCTCTTACAAAAAGGCTCTTTATGTAATAGTGAGAATCATGTTTTGTTGGTGTACTTTGTAAAATCATTTGAGCCCAATATTCACTGGGTTTACAAGAAATGAACTCTTGCTTGTAGGAAGACACAGATATTGGGGTTTAACTCCTTTTCTGAAGGGAAATTGCGACCACTATTCTCATCGATGAAACACTCTCTGTTTTAACGCAAGAAGCATCCTCTTTTTTACAGAGTCTCCAATACAGCAAGAACCATGAGAATGCCTTGAAAAAAACAACTGTGTTTCCTACTCATACAGATCATATGCAGTTCAACTCTGATTATGAAACTGATACAAAACACAGCTCCACTTACATAAATGCTCTTTACTTAATAGTGAGAATCATGTTTTGTTGGTGTACTGTGTAAAATCATTTGAGCCCAATATTCACTTGGTTTACGAGAAATGAACTCCTGCTTCTAGGAACACAGAGATATTGTGATTTAACTCAGGTTCTGAAGGGAAATTCAGACCAGTGTTCTCATCCATAAAACACACTCTGTTTTATCGCAAGAAGCAAGCTCTTCTTTCCAGCTTCTCTAATACAGACAGTAAGAACCCTACTCATGGCCTTAAAAAAAGAACTGTGTTTCCTTCTCATAGGCACCATATTTACTTCGACTCAGCTTAAGAAACTAATACAAACCACAGTTCCTCTTACATAAATGCTCTTGAGTTAATAGTGAGAATCGGGTTGCGGTCCAGATCTGTGTAAAATCATTTGAGCCAAAGTTCACTGGGTTTACCAGAAAAGAACTCTTGCTTGTAGGAAGACACAGATCCTGGGGTTTAACTCAGTTTCTGAAGGGAAATTCAGACCAGTGTTCTCATCCATGAAACACACTCTGTTTGCACGCAATACGCATCCTCTTCTTTCTTGCATCACCAATACAGCAAGAACCATGAGCATGCCCTCAAAAAGAACTGTTTTCTACTCATAGGGACCATATGAAGATCAATCTGCTTTGAAACTGATACAAAAGACAGCACCTCTTACATAAATGCTCTTAAGTTCATAGTGAGAATCGGGTTGGGTTACCAAACTGTGTAAAATCATTTGAGCCCAAAATTCACTGGGTTTACCAGAAATGAACTCTTCCTTGTAGGAAGACACAGATCCTGGGGTTTAACTCCGTTTCTGAAGGGAAATTAGGCCAGTGTTCTCATCCATGAAACATACTCTGTTTTACCACAAGGAGCAAGCTCTTCATTCCAGCGTCTCCAATATAGACAGTAAGAACCATAATGATGCCCAGAAAAGAAGAACTGTGTTTCCTTCTCATACGCACCATATGTAGTTCAAATATGCTCCTGAAACTGATACAAACCACAAATCCTCTTACATAAATGCTCTTTAGTTTATAGTGAGAATCGCGTTGGGTTCCTGAACTGTGTAAAACCATTTGAGCCGAAAATTCTCTTTTTTTCCAGAAATAAACTCTTGCTTGTAGGAAGACAAAGATCCTGGGGTTTAACTCAGTTTCTGAAGGGAAATTCAGACCAGTGTTCTCATCCATGAAACACACTCTTTTTTCACGCAATAAGCATCCTCTTCTTTCCAGCGTCTCCCAATAGAGCAAGAACCATGACCATGCCCAGAAAAAAAGAACTGTGTTTCCTATTCATACAGACCATATGCAGTTCAACTCTGCTTATGAAACTGATACAAACCACAGCTCCTCTTACATAAATGCTCTTTAGTTAATAGTGAGAATCGTGTTGGGTTCATGGACTGTGTGAAATCATTTGAGCCCAAAATTCACTGGGTTTACAAGAGATGAACTCTTGCTTGTAGGAAGACACAGATCCTGGGGTTTAACTCCGTTTCTGAAGGGAAATTATGACCAGTGATCTCATCCATGAAACACACTGTGTTTTCACGCAAGAAGCATCCTCTTCTTTCCAGCATGTACAATACAGCAAGAACCATGAGCATATCTTAAAAAGAACTGTGTTTCCTACACATATGGACCATATGTAGATCTACTCTGCTTATGAAACTGATACAAACCACAGCTCCTCTTACATAAATGCTCTTGAGTTAATAGTGAGAATCGGGTTGGGTTCCAGAACTGTGTAAAATCATTTGAGCCCAAAATTCACTTGGTTTACCAGAAATGAACTCTTGCTTGAAGGAACACACAGATCCTGGGGTTTAACTCAGGTTCTGAAGGGAAATTCAGACCAGTGTTCTCATCCATGAAACACACTCTTTTTTCACGCAATAAGCATCCTCTTCTTTCCAGCTTCTCCAATACACACAGTAAGAACCATATTCTTGCCCATAAAAAAGAACTGTGTTTCCTTCTCATACGCACCATATGTATTTCAACTCTGCTTATGATACTGTTACAAAACACAGCTCGTCTTACATAAATGCTCTTTAGTTAATAGTGAAAATCGCGTTGGGTTCGTGAACTGTGTAACATCATTTGAGCCCAAAATTCATTGGGTTTAGCAGAAATTAACTCTTGCTTGGAGGAAGACACAGATCCTGGTGTTTAACTCCGTTTCTGAAGGGAATTTCAGACCAGTGTTGTCATCCATGAAACACACTCTGTTATCACTCAAGAAGCATCCTCTTCTTTCCAGCATGTCCAATACAGCAAGAATAATGAGCATGCCCTCAAAAAAGAACTGTGTTTCCTTCTCATACAGACCATATGCAGTTCAACTCTGCTTATGAAACTGATACAAACCAGAGCTCCTCTTATATAAATGCTCTTTAGTTACTAGAGAGAATCGTGTTGGGTTCAGGAACTGTGTAAAATCATTTGAGCCCAAAATTCACTGGGTTTACAAGAGATGAACTCTTGCTTGTAGGAAGACACAGATCCTGGGGTTTAACTCCGTTTCTGAAGGGAAATTATGACCAGTGATCTCTTCCATGAAACACACTGTGTTTTCATGCAAGAAGCATCCTCTTCTTTCCAGCATGTACAATACAGCAAGAACCATGAGCATATCCTTAAAAAGAACTGTGTTTCCTACACATATGGACCATATGTAGATCAACTCTGCTTATAAAACTGATATAAACCCCAGCTCCTCTTACATAAATGCTCTTGAGTTAATAGTGAGAATCGGGTTGGGTTCCAGAACTGTGTAAAATCATTTGAGCCAAAAATTCACTTGGTTTACCAGAAATGAACTCTTGCTTGTAGGAACACACAGATCCTGGGGTTTACCTCTATTTCTGAAGGGAAATTCAGACCGGTGTTCTCATCCATGAAAAACACCCTGTTTTAACGCAAGATGCAAGCTCTTCTTTCCAGCGTCTCCAATACACACAGTAAGAACCATATTCATGCCCATAAAAAAAGAACTGTGTTTCCTTCTCATATGCACCATATATATTTCAACTCTGCTTAGGAAACTGTTACAAACCACAGCTCCTCTTACATAAATGCTCTTGAGTTAATAGTGAGAATCTGGTTGGGGTCCAGAACTGTGTAAAATCATGTGAGCCCAAAGATCACTGGGTTTACCAGAAATGAACTCTTGCTTGTAGGAAGACACAGATCCTGTGGTTTAACTCTGTTTCTGAAGGGAAATTCAGACCACTGTTCTCATCCATGAAACACATCCCGTTTTAACACAAGAAGCAAGCTCTTCTTTCCAGCGTCTCCAATACAGTAAGTACTATGAGAATGCCCCCCCAAAAAATGAACTGTGTTTCCTACTCATACGGACTGTATGTGGTTCAACTCTGCTTATGAAACTGATACAAAACACAGCTCCTCTTACAAAAAGGCTCTTTATGTAATAGTGAGAATCATGTTTTGTTGGTGTACTTTGTAAAATCATTTGAGCCCAATATTCACTGGGTTTACAAGAAATGAACTCTTGCTTGTAGGAAGACACAGATATTGGGGTTTAACTCCTTTTCTGAAGGGAAATTGCGACCACTATTCTCATCGATGAAACACTCTCTGTTTTAACGCAAGAAGCATCCTCTTTTTTACAGAGTCTCCAATACAGCAAGAACCATGAGAATGCCTTGAAAAAAACAACTGTGTTTCCTACTCATACAGATCATATGCAGTTCAACTCTGATTATGAAACTGATACAAAACACAGCTCCACTTACATAAATGCTCTTTACTTAATAGTGAGAATCATGTTTTGTTGGTGTACTGTGTAAAATCATTTGAGCCCAATATTCACTTGGTTTACCAGAAATGAACTCCTGCTTCTAGGAACACAGAGATATTGTGATTTAACTCAGGTTCTGAAGGGAAATTCAGACCAGTGTTCTCATCCATGAAACACATGCCGTTTTAATGCAAGAAGCAAGCTCTTCTTTCCAGCATCTCCAATACAGTAAGTACTATGAGAATGCCCAAAAAAAAAGAACTGTGTTTCCTACTCATATGGAACATATGTATTTCAACTCTGCTTATGAAACTGATACAAACCACAGCTCCACTTACATAAATGCTCTTTAGTTAATAGTGAGAATCGCGTTTGATTCTTAAACAGCGAAAAATCATTTGAGCCCAAAATTTATTGGTTTTATCAGAAATGAACTCTCGCTTGTAGGAAGACACAGATTGTGGGGTTTAACTCCATTTCTGAAGGAAAATTCAGACCAGAGTTCTCATCCCTGAAACACACTCTGTTTTAACGCAAGAAGCAAGCTCTTCTTTCCAGCATCTCCAATACTGCAAGTACCATGAGCATGCCCTGAAAAAAGAACTGTGCTTCCTTCTCATAGGGACCATATGTATTTCAATTCTGCTTATGAAACTGACACAAACCACAGCTCCTCTTACATAATGGCTCTTTAGTTAATAGTGAGAATCGTGTTGAGTTTCTGAACTGTGTAAAATCATTTGATCCCAAAATTCTCTTTGTTTACCAGAAATGATCTCTTGCTTGTAGGAAGACACAGATCGTGCCGCTTAACTCCGTTTCTGAAGGGAAATTCAGACCAGTGTTCTCATCCATGAAAGACACTCTGTTTTACGCGTGAAGCAATCTTTCTTTCCAGCGTCTCTAATACAGCAAGTACCATGAGTATGCCCTGAAAAAAAAGAACTGTTTTTCCTACTCATACGGACCATATGTAGTTTAACTCTGCATTTGAAACTGATATAAACCACAGCTCCACTTACATAAATGCTCTTTTGTTACTATTGAGAATCGCGTTGTGTTCTTGAACTGTGTAAAATCATTTAAGCCCAAAATTCACTGGGTTTACAAGAAAGGAACTCTTGCTTGTAGGAAGACACAGATATTGGGGTTTAACTCCGTTTCTGAAGGGAAATTGCGACCACTGTTCTCATCGATGAAACACACTCTGTTTTAACGCAAGAAGCATCCTCTTTTTTACAGAGTCTCCAATACAGCAAGAACCATGAGAATGCCCTGAAAAAAACAACTGTGTTTCCTACTCATACAGATCATATGCAGTTCTGATTATGAAACTGATACAAACCACAGCTCCACTTACATAAATGCTCTTTTGTTAATAGTGAGAATCATGTTTTGTTGGTGTACTGTGTAAAATCATTTGCGCCCAATATTCAATTTGTATACCAGAAATGAACTCCCGTTTGTAGGAAGACACAGATCCTGGGGTATAACTCTGTTTCTGAAGGGAAATTCAGACCAGTGTTCTCATCCCTGAAACACACTCTGTTTTAACGCAGGAAGCAAGCTTTTCTTTCCTGCGTGTCCAATACAGCAAGAATCATATTCATGACCCCCAAAAAGAACTGTGTTTCCTACTCATACAGATCATATGCAGTTCAACTCTGATCATGAAACTGATACAAACCACAGCACCTCTTACATAAATGCTCTTTAGTTAATAGTTAGAATCGCGATGTGTTGGTGAACTGTGTTAAATCATTTGAGCCCAAATATCACTTGGTTTACCAGAAATGAACTCTTGCTTGTAGGAAGAAAAGGTTCCTGGGGTTTAACTCCGTTTCTGAAGGGAAATTCAGACCAGTGTTCTCATCCATGGAACACACTGTGTTTTAACGTAAGAAGCAAGGTCTTCTTTATAACGAGTCCAATACAGCAAGAACGATATTCATGCCCTGAAAAAAATAATTGTGTTTCCTACTCATGAGGACCATATGCAGCTCAACTCTGCTTATGAAGCTTAAACAAACCACAGCTCCAGTTACATAAATGCTCTTTAGTTAATAGTGAGAATCGCGTAGGGTTCTTGAACTGTGAGAAATCATTTGAGCCCAAAATTAATTTCGTTTACCAGAAATGAACTCTTGCTTGTAGGAAGACACAGATCCTGGGCTATAACTCCGTTTCTGAAGGGAAATTCAGACCAGAGTTCTCATCCATGAAACAGACTCTGTTTTAACGCAAGAAGCAAGCTCTTCTTTCCAGTGTCTCCAATGCAGCAGGAACCATGAGAATGCCCAGAAAAAAAGAACTGTGTTTCCTACTCATACAGACCATATGCAGTTCAACTCTGCTTATGAAACTGATACAAACCACAGCTCCTTACATAAATGCTCTTTAGTTAATAGTTAGAATCACGATGGGTTTGTGAACTATGTAAAACCATTTGAGACCAAAATTCACTTGGTTTACCAGATATGAACTGTTGCTTGTACGAAGACAAAGATCCTGGGGTTTAACTCAGTTTCTGAAGGGAAATTCAGACCAGTGTTCTCATCCATGAAACACACTCTTTTTTCACGCAATAAGCATCCTCTTCTTTCCAGCGTCTCCAATAGAGCAAGAACCATGAGCATGCCCAGAAAAAAAGAACTGTGTTTCCTACTCATACAGACCATATGCAGTTCAACTCTGCTTATGAAACTGATACAAACCACAGCTCCTCTTACATAAATGCTCTTTAGTTAATAGTGAGAATCGTGTTGGGTTCATGAACTGTGTGAAATCATTTGAGCACAAAATTCACTGGGTTTACCAGAAATGAACTCTTGCTTGTAGGAAGACACACATCCTGGGGTTTAACTCCATTTCTTAAGGGAAATTCAAACCAGTTTTGTCATCAATGAAACACACTCTCTTTTCATGAAAGAAGCATACTCTTCTTTACAGCATGTCCAATACAGCAAGAAACATCAGCATACACTCAAAAAAGAACTGTGTTTCCTGCTCTTACGCACCATATGTAGATCTACTCTGCTTATGAAACTGATACAAACCACAGCTCCTCTTACATAAATGCTCTTGAGTTAATAGTGAGAACCGGGTTGGGTTCCAGAACTGTGTAAAATCATTTGTGCCCAACATTCTCTTGGTTTACAAGAAATGAACTCTTGCTTGTAGGAACACACAGATCCTGGGGTTTAACTCAGGTTCTGAAGGGAAATTCAGACCAGTGTTCTCATCCATGAAACACACTCTTTTTTCACGCAATAAGCATCCTCTTCTTTCCAGGGTCTCCAATAGAGCAAGAACCATGAGCATGCCCAGAAAAAAAGAACTGTGTTTCCTACTCATACAGACCATATGCAGTTCAACTCTGCATATGAAACTGATACAAACCACAGCTCCTCTTACATAAATTCTCTTTAGTTAATAGTGAGAATCGTGTTGGGTTCATGAACTGTGTGAAATCATTTGAGCACAAAATTCACTGGGTTTACCAGAAATGAACTCTTGCTTGTAGGAAGACACACATCCTGGGGTTTAACTCCATTTCTTAACGGAAATTCAGACCAGTTTTGTCATCCATGAAACACACTCTCTTTTCATGAAAGAAGCCTCCTCTTCTTTACAGCATGTCCAATACAGCAAGAAACATCAGCATACACTCAAAAAAGAACTGTGTTTCCTGCTCTTACGGACCATATGTAGATCTACTCTGCTTATGAAACTGATACAAACCACAGCTCCTCTTACATAAATGCTCTTGAGTTAATAGTGAGAACCGGGTTGGGTTCCAGAACTGTGTAAAATCATTTGTGCCCAAAATTCTCTTGGTTTACCAGAAATGAACTCTTGCTTGTAGGAACACACAGATCCTGGAGTTTAACTCAGGTTCTGAAGGGAAATTCAGACCAGTGTTCTCATCCATGAAACACACTCTTTTTTCACGCAATAAGCATCCTCTTCTTTCCAGGGTCTCCAATAGAGCAAGAACCATGAGCATGCCCAGAAAAAAAGAACTGTGTTTCCTACTCATAAAGACCATATGCAGTTCAACTCTGCATATGAAACTGATACAAACCACAGCTCCTCTTACATAAATTCTCTTTAGTTAATAGTGAGAATCGTGTTGGGTTCATGAACTGTGTGAAATCATTTGAACACAAAATTCACTGGGTTTACCAGAAATGAACTCTTGCTTTTAGGAAGACACAGATCCTGAGGTTTAACTCCGTTTCTGAAGGGAAATTATGACCAGTGATCTCATCCATGAAACACACTGTGTTTTCACGCAAGAAGCATCCTCTTCTTTCCAGCATGTACAATACAGCAAGAACCATGAGCATATCCTTAAAAAGAACTGTGTTTCCTACACATATGGACCATATGTAGATCTACTCTGCTTATGAAACTGATACAATCCACAGCTCCTCTTACATAAATGCTCTTGAGTTAATAGTGAGAATCGGGTTGGGTTCGTGAACTGTGTAAAATCATTTGAGCCCAAAATTCATTGGGTTTAGCAGAAATTAACTCTTGCTTGGAGGAAGACATGGATCCTGGGGTTTAACTCCATTTCTGAAGGGAATTTCAAACCAGTGTTCTCATCCTTGAAACACACTCTGTTTTAATGCAAGAAGCAAGCTCTTCTTTCCAGCGTCTCCAATACAGACAGTAAGAACAATATTCATGCCCAGAAAAAAAGAACTGTGTTTCCTTCTCATATGCACCAAATGTAGTTCAAATCTGCTAAAGAAACTGATGCAAACCACAGCCCTTCTTACATAAATGCTCTTTAGTTAATAGTGAGAATCGCGTTGGGTTCGTGAACTGTGTAACATCATTTGAGCCCAAAATTCACTGGGTTTACCAGAAATGAACTCTTGCTTGTAGGAAGACACAGATCCTGGGGTTTAACTCCGTTTCTGAAGGCAAATTCATACCATGGGTCTCATCTATGAAACACACTCTGTGTTCACGAAAGAAGCATCCTCCTCTTTACAACATGTCCAATACAGCAAGAGACATCAGCATACCCTCAAAAAAAGAACTGTGTTTCCTGCTCTTATGGACCATATGTAGATCTACTCTGCTTATGAAACTGATACAATCCAGAGCTCCTCTTACATAAATGCTCTTGAGTTAATAGTGAGAACCGGGTTGGGTTCCAGAACTGTGTAAAATCATTTGAGCCCAAAATTCACTTGGTTTACCAGAAATGAACTCTTGCTTATAGGAAGACACAGATCCTGAGGAGGAACTCCGTTTCTGAAGGGAAATTTACACGCATGTTCTCATCCATGAAACACACTCTGTTTTCACGCAAGAAGCAAGCTTTTCTTTCCATCATCTCCAATACAGCAAGAACAATGAGCATGCCCAGAAAAAAAGAACTGTGTTTCCTTCTCATACAGACCATATGCACTTCAACTCTGCTTATGAAACTGATACAAACCAGAGCTCCTCTTATATAAACGCTCTTTAGTTACTAGAGAGAATCGTGTTGGGTTCGGGAACTGTGTAAAATCATTTGAGCCCAAAATTCACTGGGTTTACAAGAGATGAACTCTTGCTTGTAGGAAGACACACATCCTGGGGTTTAACTCCATTTCTGAAGGGAAATTATGACCAGTGATCTCATCCATGAAACACACTGTGTTTTCACACAAGAAGCATCCTCTTCTTTCCAGCATGTCCAATACAGCAAGAACCATGATCATATCCTTAAAAAGAACTGTGTTTCCTACTCATACGGACCATATGTAGATCAACTCTGCTTATAAAACTGATACAAACCACAGCTCCTCTTACATAAATGCTCTTGAGTTAATAGTGAGAATCGGGTTGGGTTCCAGAACTGTGTAAAATCATTTGAGCCCAAAATTCACTTGGTTTACCAGAAATGAACTCTTGCTTGTAGGAACACACAGATCCTGGGGTTTACCTCCATTTCTGAAGGGAAATTCAGACCAGTGTTCTCATCCATGAAAAACACCCTGTTTTAACGCAAGATGCAAGCTCTTCTTTCCAGCGTATCCAATACACACAGTAAGAACTACATTCATGCCCATAAAAAAAGAACTGTGTTTCCTTCTCATATGCACCATATGTATTTCAACTCTGCTTAGGAAACTGTTACAAACCACAGCTCCTCTTACATAAATGCTCTTTAGTTAATAGTGAAAATCGCGTTGGGTTCGTGAACTGTGTAACATCATTTGAGCCCAAAATTCATTGGGTTTAGCAGAAATTAACTCTTGCTTGGAGGTAGACACGGATACTGGGGTTTAACTCCATTTCTGAAGGGAAATTCAGACCAGTGTTCTCATCCATGAAACACACTCTGTTTTAATGCAAGAAGCAAGCTCCTCTTTCCAGCGTCTCCAATACAGACAGTAAGAACCATATTCATGCCCATAGAAAAAGAACTGTGTTTCCTTCTCATATGCACCACATGTAGTTCAAATCTGCTAAAGACACTGATACAAACCACAGCTCCTCTTACATAAATGCTCTTTAGTTAATAGTGAGAATCGCGTTTGATTCTTAAACAGCGAAAAATCATTTGAGCCCAAAATTTATTGGTTTTATCAGAAATGAACTCTCGCTTGTAGGAAGACACAGATTGTGGGGTTTAACTCCATTTCTGAAGGGAAATTCAGACCAGAGTTCTCATCCCTGAAACACACTTTGTTTTAACCCAAGAAGCAAGCTCTTCTTTCCAGCATCTCCAATACTGCAAGTACCATGAGCATGCGCTGAAAAAAGAACTGTGTTTCCTTCTCATAGGGACCATATGTATTTCAATTCTGCTTAATAAACTGACACAAACCACAGCTCCTCTTACATAAAGGCTCTTTAGTTAATAGTGAGAATCGTGTTGAGTTTCTGAACTGTTTAAAATCATTTGATCCCAAAATTCTCTTTGTTTACCAGAAATGATCTCTTGCTTGTAGGAAGACACAGATCGTGCCGCTTAACTCCGTTTCTGAAGGGAAATTCAGACCAGTGTTCTCATCCATGAAAGACACTCTGTTTTACGCGTGAAGCAATCTTTCTTTCCAGCGTCTCTAATACAGCAAGTACCATGAGCATGCCCTGAAAAAAAAGAACTGTTTTTCCTACTCATACGGACCATATGTAGTTTAACTCTGCATTTGAAACTGATATAAACCACAGCTCCACTTACATAAATGCTCTTTTGTTACTATTGAGAATCGCATTGGGTTCTTGAACTGTGTAAAATCATTTGAGCCCAAAATTCACTGGGTTTACAAGAAAGGAACTCTTGCTTGTAGGAAGACACAGATATTGGGGTTTAACTCCGTTTCTGAAGGGAAATTGCGACCACTGTTCTCATCGATGAAACACACTCTGTTTTAACGCAAGAAGCATCCTCTTTTTTACAGAGTCTCCAATACAGCAAGAACCATGAGAATGCCCTGAAAAAAACAACTGTGTTTCCTACTCATACAGATCATATGCAGTTCTGATTATGAAACTGATACAAACCACAGCTCCACTTACATAAAAGCTCTTTTGTTAATAGTGAGAATCATGTTTTGTTGGTGTACTGTGTAAAATCATTTGCGCCCAATATTCAATTTGTATACCAGAAATGAACTCCCGTTTGTAGGAAGACACTATAACTCTGTTTCTGAAGGGAAATTCAGACCAGTGTTCTCATCCCTGAAACACACTCTGTTTTAACGCAGGAAGCAAGCTTTTCTTTCCTGCGTGTCCAATACAGCAAGAATCATATTCATGACCCCCAAAAAGAACTGTGTTTCCTACTCATACAGACCATATGCAGTTCAACTCTGATCATGAAACTGATACAAACCACAGCACCTCTTACATAAATGCTCTGTAGTTAATAGTTAGAATCGCGATGTGTTGGGGAACTGTGTTAAATCATTTGAGCCCAAATGTCACTTAGTTTACCAGAAATGAACTCTTGCTTGTAGGAAGAAAAAGATCCTGGGGTTTAACTCCGTTTCTGAAGAGAAATTCAGACCAGTGTTCTCATCCATGGAACACACTGTGTTTTAACGTAAGAAGCAAGGTCTTCTTTATAGCGAGTCCAATACAGCAAGAACGATATTCATGCCCTGAAAAAAATAATTGTGTTTCCTACTCATAAGGACCATATGCAGCTCAACTCTGCTTATGAAGCTTAAACAAACCACAGCTCCAGTTACATAAATGCTCTTTAGTTAATAGTGAGAATCGCGTAGGGTTCTTGAACTGTGAGAAATCATTTGAGCCCAAAATTAATTTCGTTTACCAGAAATGAACTCTTGCTTGTAGGAAGACACAGATCCTGGGCTATAACTCCGTTTCTGAAGGGAAATTCAGACCAGAGTTCTCATCCATGAAACAGACTCTGTTTTAACGCAAGAAGCAAGCTCTTCTTTCCAGTGTCTCCAATGCAGCAGGAACCATGAGAATGCCCAGAAAAAAAGAACTGTGTTTCCTACTCATACAGACCATATGCAGTTCAACTCTGCTTATGAAACTGATACAAACCACAGCTACACTTACATAATGACCTTTAGTTAATAGTGAGAATAGCATTAGGTCTTGAACTGTGTAAAATCATTTGATCCCAAAATTGACTTGGTTTACCAGAAATGATCTCTTGCTTGAAGGAAGACACAGATCCTTTGGTTTAACTCCGTTTCTGAAGGGAAATTCAGACCAGTGTTCTCATCCATGGACCACACTCTTTTTTAACCTAAGAAGCAAGAACTTCTTTCCAGGGTGTCCAATACAGCAAGAACCATATTCATACCCTGAAAAAAAGAACTGTGTTTCATACTCATACGGACCATATGTGGTTCAACTCTGCTTATGAAACTGATACATACCATAGCTCCTCTTACATAAATGATCTTTAATTAATAGTGAGAATCGCGTTGGGTTCGTGAACTGGGAAAAAACATTTGAGCCCAAAATTAGTTGGGATTACCAGAAATGAACTCTTGTTTGTAGAAAGACACGGATCCTGGGGTATAACTCCGTTTCTGAAGGGAAGTTCAGACCAGAGTTCTCATCCCTAAACACACTCTGTTTTAACGCAAGAAGCAAGTTCTTCTATGCAGTGTCTCCAATACAGCAAGAACCATGAGAATGCCCAGAAAAAAAGAACTGTGTTTCCTTCTCATATGGACCATATGTAGTTCAAGTCTGCTTATGAAACCGATACAAAACACATCTTCTCTTATATACATGCTCTTTAGCTAACAGTGAGAAACGCGATGGGTTTCTGAACTGTGTAAAAGCACTTGAGCCTAAAATTATCTTTGTTTACCAGAAATGAGCTCTTGCTTTTAGGAAGACACAGGTCCTGGGGTTTAACTCCATTTCTGACGGGAAATTCAGACCAGTGTTCTCATCCATGAAACACACTCTGTTTTAACACAAGAAGCAAGTTCTTCTTTACAGGGTCTCCAACACAGCAAGTACCATGACCATGCACTGAAAAAAAAGAACTGTGTTTCCTAATCATACCGGTAATATGTAGTTCAACTCTGCATATGTAACTGATACAAAACACGGCTCCAGTTACTTAAATTCTCTTTAGTTACTAGTGAGAATAGCGTTGGGTTCTTGAACTGTGTAAAATCATTTGAGCCCAAAATTACTTGGGTTTTCCAAAAATGAACTCTTGCTTGTAGGAAGACACAGATCCTGGGGTTTAACCCTGATTCTGAAGGGAAATTCAGACCAGTGTTCTCATCCATGGAACACCCCTTGTTTTAATGCAAGAAGCAAGCTCTTCTTTCAAGAATCTCCAATACAGCAAGAACCATGAGCATGCCCTGAAAAAAAGAACTGTGTTTCCTAGTCATACGGGCCATGTGTAGTTCAACTCTGCTTATGAAACTGATACAAACCACAGCTCCTTTCACATAAAGGCTCTTTAGTTAATAGCGAGAATCAAATTGGGTTTTGAACTGTTTGAAATCATTTGAGCCCAAAATTCACTTGGTTTACCAGAAATGAGCTCTTGCTTGTAGGAAGACCCAGATCCTGTGGTTCAACTCCGTTTCTGAAGGGAAATTCAGACCAGGGTTCTCACCCATGGAACACGCTCTGTTTTCACGCAAGAAGCAAGCTCTTCTTTCCAGCGTCTCCAATACAGCAAGAACAATGAGCATGCCCAGAAAAAAGAACATGGCTTCCTACTCATACAGACCTTATCAAGTTCAACTCAGCTTATGAAACTGATACAAACCACAGCTCCACTTACATAAATGAACTTTAGTTAATAGTGAGAATAGCGTTGGGTCTTGAACGGAGTAATATCATTTGATCCCAAAATTGACTTGGTTTACCAGAAATGATCTCTTGCTTGTATGAAGACATGGATCCTGTGGTTTAACTCCGTTTCTGAAGGGAAATTCAGATCAGTGTTCTCTTCCATGGACCACACTCTTTTTTAACCTAGGAAGCGCGCTGTTTTTTCCAGCGTTTCTAATACAGCAAGAACCATATTCATGCCCTGAAAAAAAGAACTGTGTTTCCTACTCATACGGACCATATGTGGTTCAACACTGCTTATGAAACTGATACATATCACAGCTCCTCTTACATAAATGATCTTTAGTTAATAGTGAGAATCGCGTTGGGTTCGTAAACTGGGAAAAATCATTTGAGCCCAAAATGAGTTGGGATAACCAGAAATGAACTCTTGTTTGTAGGAAGACATGGATCCTGGGATATAACTCCATTTCTGAAGGGAAATTCAGACCAGAGTTCTCATCCCTGAAACACACTCTGTTTTAGTGCAGGAAGCAAGCTCTTCTTTCCAGCGTGTCCAATACAGAAAGAATGATATTCATGCCCAGAAAATAAGAACTGTATTTCCTACAGATAGGAACCATATGAAGTGCAACTCTGCTTATGAAACTGATACAAACCACAGCTCCTATTACATAAATGCTCTTTAGTTAATAGTGAGAATAGCATTGGGTTCTTGAACTGTGTAAAATCATTTGAGCTCAAAATTGACGTAGTTTACCAGAAATGAACTCCTGCTTCTAGGAAGACACAGATCCTGTGGTTTAACTCCGTTTCTGAAGGGAAATTCAGACAAGTGTTCTCATCCATGGAACACACTCTGTTTTAACGCAAGAAGCAAGTTCTTCTATGCAGTGTATCCAATACAGCAAGAACAATGAGCATGCCCAGAATAAAAGAACTGTGTTTACTCCTCATACGGACCATATATAAATCACCTCAGCTTATGAAGCTGATACAAACCAGAGCTCATATTACATAAATGCTCTATAGTAAATAGTGAGAATCTAGTTGGGTCTCTGAACTGTGTAAAATCATTAGAGCCCAAAATTTTCTTTATTTACCAGAAATTAACTCTGGGTTGTAGGAAGACAGAGATCCTGGGTTTTAACGCCGTTTCTGAAGGGTAATTCAGACCATTGTTCTCATCCATGTAACACACTGTGATTTTACGAAAGAAGCAAGCTCTTCTTTCTAGCGTCTCCAATATAGCAAGATCCACGAGCATGCCATGAAAAAAAGAACTGTGTTTCCTACTCATACTGACCATATGTAATTCAAATCTGCATTTGCAACTGATACAAACCACAGCTCCACTTACATAAATGCTCTTTAGTTAACAGTGTTAATAGCATTGGGACTTGAACTGTGTAAAATCACTTGACCCCAAAATTCACTGGGTTTACCAGAAATGAACACTTGCTTGTAGGAAGACACATATCCTGGGGTTTAACTCCGTTTCTGAAGGGAAATTCAGATCAGAGTTCTCAACCCTGAAACACACTCTGTTTTAATGCAAGAAGCAAGTTCTTCAATGCAGGTTCTCCAATACAGCAAGAACCATGATAATGCCCAGAAAAAAAGAACTATGTGTCCTTCTCATATGAACCTTATGTGAATCATCTCTGCTTATGAAACTGATACAAACAAGAGCTCACCTTATATAAATGCTCTTTAGTAAATAGTGAGAATCTAGTTGGGTTTCTGAACTGTGAAAAGTCATTTAAGCCCAAAATTCAATTTGTTTACCAGAAATGAACTCTGGTTTGTAGGAAGACACAGAACCTGGGGTTTAACTCCGTTTCTGAAGGCAAATTCAGACCAGTGTTCTCATCCATGGAACCCACTCTGTTTTAATGCAAGAAGCAGGCTCTACTTTCCCTCGTCGCCAATACAGCAAGTACCATGAGCATGCCCTGAAAAAAAGAACTGTTCTTCCTACTCATACGGACCATACGTAGTTCATCTCTGCTTATGAAACTGATACAAACCACAGCGCCTCTTACATAAATGCTCTGTAGTTAATAGTGAGAATCGCGATGGGTTTTTGAACTGTGTAAAATCACTTGAGCCCAAAATTCACTGGGATTACCAGAAATGAACTCTTGCTTGTAGGAAGACACAGTTCCAGTGGTTTAAATCCGTGTCTGAAGGGAAATTCAGACCAGTGTTCTCATCCATGGAACACACTCTGTTTTAAGGCAAGAACCAAGCTCTTCTTTCCAGCGTCTCCAATACAGCAAGACCATGAACATGCCCTCAAAAAAAGCACTGTATTTCCTTCTCATAGGGACCATATGTAAATCCACTCTGCTTATGAAACTGATACAAACCACAGGTCCACTTACATAAATGCTCTTTAGTTAATAGTGAGAATCACGATGGGTTTTTGAACTGTGTAAAATCACTTGAGCTCAAAATTCACTGGGTTTACCAGAAATGAACTCTTGCTGTAGGAAGACCCAGATCGTGGTGTTTAACTCCGTTTCTGAAGGGAAATTCAGACCAGTGTTCTAATCCATGAAACACACTCTGTTTTAACGCAAGAAGCAAGATCTTATTTCCAGCGTCTCCAATACAGAAAGAACCATGAGAATTCCCAGAAAAAAAGAACTGTGTTTCCTACTCATACAGATCATATGCAGTTCAACTCTGATTATGAAAATGATACAAACAACAGCTCCACTTACATAAATGCTCTTTAGTTAATAGTCAGAATTGTGTTGGGTTCTTGAACTGTATAAAATCATTTGAGCCCAAAATTCACTAGGTTTACCAGAAATGAACTCTTGCTTGTAGGAAGACACAGATCCTGTGGTTTAACTCCGTTTCTGAAGGTAAATTCAGACCAGGGTTCTCATCCATGGAACACATTGTGATTTAACGCAAGAAGCAAGCTCTTCTTTTTAGCATCTCCAATACAGCAAGTACCACGAGCATGCCGTGAAAAAAAGAACTGTGTTTCCTACTCATACTGACCATATGTAATTCAAGTCTGCATATGCAACTGGTACAAACCACAGCTCCACTTACATAAATGATCTTTATTTAACAGTGAGAATAGTGTTGGGTCTTGAATTGTGTAAAATCATTTGAACCCAAAATTCACTTGGTTTACCCGAAATGAACTCTTGCTTGTAGGAAGACACAGATCCTGTGGTTTAACTCCGTTTCTGAAGGGAAATTCAGACCAGTGTTCTCATCCATGAAACACACTCTGTTTTAACGCAAGAAGCAAGCTCTTCTTTCCTGCATCTCCGATACAGCAAGAACGATGAGCATGCCCTCAAAAAAAGAACTGTGTTTCCTCCTCATACGGACCATACATAAATCAACTCTGCTTATGAAACTGATACAAACCAGAGTTCCTCTTACATAAATGCTCTTTAGTAAATAGTGAGAATCTATTTTGGGTTTCTGAACTGTGTAAAATCATTTGAGCCCAAAATTCTCTTTGTTTACCAGAAATGAACTCTGGCTTGTAGGAAGACACAGAACGTCGGGCTCAACTCCTTGTCTGAAGGGAAATTAAGACCAGTGTTCTCTTCCATGAAACACACTCTGTTTTAACGCAAGAAGCAAGCATGTCTTTCCAGCGTCTCCAATACATCAATAACCATGAGCATGCCCAGAGAAAAAGAAATGTGATTCCTACTCATACGGACCATACATAGTTCACCTGTGGTTATGAAACTGATACAAACCACAGCTCCTCTTACATAAAGGCTCTTTAGTTATTAGTGAGAATCGCGATGGGTTTTTGAACTGTTTAAAATCACTTGAGACCAAAATTCACTGGGTTTTCCAGAAATGAACTCTTGCTTGTAGGAAGACACAGATTCTGGGGTTTAACTCCGTTTCTGAAGGGATATTCAGATCAGTGTTCTCATCCATGAAACACACTCTGATTTTACAAAAGAAGCAAGATCTTATTTCCAGCATCTCCGATACAGAAAGAACCATGAGAATGCCCAGAAAAAAAGAACTGTGTTTCCTCCTCATACGGACCATATATAAATAAACTCAGCTTATGGAACTGATACAAACCAGAGCTCATCTTACATAAATGCTCTTTAGTAAATAGTGAGAATCTAGTTGGTTTTCTGAACTGTGTAAAATCATTTGAGCCCAAAATTCTCTTTGTTTACCAGAAATGATCTCTGGCTTGTACGAAGACACAGAACCTGGGGTTTAACTCCATTTCTGAAGAGAAATTCAGACCAGTGTTCTCTTCCATGTAACTCACCGTGATTTAACGCGAGAAGCAAGCTCTTCTTTCTAGCGTCTCCAATACAGCAAGTACCACGAGCATGTCCTGAAAAAAGAACTGTGCTTCCTACTCATATGGACCATACGTATTTCAACTCTGCTTATGAAACTGATACAAACCACAGCTCCACTTTTATAAATGCTCTTTAGTTAACAGTGTGAGTAGCATTGGTTCTTGAACTGTGTAAAATCATTTGAGGCCAAAATTGATGTGGTCTACCAGAAATGAACTCTTGCTTGTAGGAAGACACAGATCCTGTGGTTTAACTCCATTTCTGAAGGGAAATTAAGACCAGTGTTCTCATCCATGAAACACACTCTGTTTTAACACAAGAAGCAAGCTCATCTTTCCAGCGTCTCCAATACAGCAATAACCATGAGCATGCCCAGAAAAAAAGAACTGTGTTTCCTAGTCATACGGACCATACATAGTTCAACTCTGGTTATGAAACTGATACAAACCACAGTTCCTCTTACATAAATGCTCTTTAGTTAATAGTGAGAATCACGATTGGTTTTAGAACTCTGTAAAATCACTTGAGCCTAAAATTCACTGGGTTTTCCAGATGAACTCTTGCTTGTAGGAAGACACAGATCCTGGAGTTTAACTCCAATTATGAACGGAAATTCAGACCAGTGTTCTCATCCGTGAAGCACACTCTGTTTTAACGCAAGAAGCAAGCTCTTATTTCCAGCTTCTCCAATACAGAAAGAACCATGAGCATGCGCTCAAAAAAAGAACTGTGTTTCCTCCTCATACAGACCATATATAAATCAACTCAGCTTATAAAACTGATACAAATCAGAGTTCCTCTTACATAAATGCTTTTTAGTAAATAGTGAGAATTGTGTTGGGTTCTTGAACTGTGTAAAATCATTTGAGCCCAAAATTCACTTGATTTACTAGAAATGAACTCTTGCTTGCAGGAAGACACAAATCCTTTGGATTAACTCCGTTTCTGTGGGAAATTCAGACCAGTGTTCTCATCCATGTAACACACTGTGATTTAACGCAAGAAGTAAGCTCTTCTTTCTAGCGTCTCCAATACAGCAAGTACCACGAGCATGCCCTGAAAAAAAGAACTGTGCTTTCTACTCATATGGACCATACGTATTTCAACTCTGCTTATGAAACTGATACAAACCACAGCTCCACTTACATAAATACTCTTTAGTTAACAGTGAGAATAGCGTTGGGTCTTGAACTGTGTAAAATTATTTGAGCCCAAAATTGACTTGATTTACCAGAAGTGAACTCTTGCTTATAGGAAGACACAGATCCTGTGGTTTAACTCCGTTTCTAAAGGGAAATTAAGAACAGTGTTCTCATCCATGAAACACACTCTGTTTTAACGCAAGAAGCAAGCTCGTCTTTCTAGCATCTCCAATTCAGCTATAACCATGAGCAAGCCTAGAAAAAAAGAACTGTGTTTCCTAGTCATACCGACCATACATAGTTCAACTCTGGTTATGAAACTGGTACAAACCACAGCTCCACTTACATAAATGCTCTTTAGTTAATAGTAAGAATGGAGATGGGTTTTTGAACTATGTAAAATCATTTGAGCCCAAAATTCACTTCATTTACCAGAAATGAATGCTTGCTTGTAGGAAGACACAAATCCTGGGGTTTAACTCTGTTTTTGAAGGTAAATTTAGACCAGGGTTCTCATCCATGGAACACAATCTGTTTTAAAGCAAGAAGCAAGCTCTTCATTCAAGCATCTCAAATACAGCAAGAACCATGAGCATGCCCTCAAAAAAGGAACTGTGTTTCCTACTCATATGTACCATATGTAAATCAACTCTACTCACGAAACTGATACAAACCACAAGTCCTCTTACATAAATGCTCTTTAGTTAATAGTGAGTATCACGATGGGTTTCTGAATTGTGTAAAATCACTTGAGCCCAAATTCTCTTTGTTTACCAGAAATGAACTCTTGCTTTTAGGAAGACACAGATCCTGGGGTTTAACACCGTTACTGAAGGTAAATTCAGACCAGTGTTCTCATCCATGAAACACACTCTGTTTTAACGCAGGAAGCAAGCTGTTCTTTCCAGTGTCTCCAATACAGCAAGTACCATGAGCATTCCCTGAAAAAAAGAACTGTGCTTCCTACTCATACGGACCATACGTAGGTCAACTCTGCTTAAGAAACTGATACAAACCGCAGCTCCTCTTACATAAATGCTCCTTAGTTAATAGTGAGAATCGCGATGGGTTTCAGAATTGTGTAAAATCACTTGATCCCAAAATTCTCTTTGTTTACCTAAAATGAACTCTTGCTTGTATGAAGACACAGATCCTGTGGATTAACTCCATGTCAGAAGGGAAATTCAGACCAGTGTTCTCATCCATGGAACCCACTCCCTTTTTACACAAGAAGCATGCTCTACTTTTTCGCGTCTCCAATACAGCAAGTACCATGAGCATGTCCTGAAAAAAAGAACTGTGCTTTCTGCTCATACGGACCATATGTAAATCCCCTCTGCTTGTGAAACTGACAAACCACAGCTCCACTTACATAAATGCTCTTTAGTTAACAGTGTGAGTAGCGTTGGGTCTTGAACTGTGTAAAATCATCTGAGGCCAAAATTAATGTGGTCTACCAGAAATGAACTCTTGCTTGTATGAAGACACAGATCCTGTGGTTTAACTCCTTGTCTAAAGGGAAATTCAGACCAGTGTTCTCATCCATGGAACCCACTCTGTTTTAACGCAAGAAGCAAGCTCTACTTTCCAGAGTCTCCAATACAGAAAGAACCATGTTCATGCGCTCAAAAAAAGAACTATGTTTCCTACTCATACGGACCATATGTAAGTCCACTCTGCTTATAAAACTGTTACAAACCACAGCTCCTCCTACATAAATGCTTTTTAGTAAATAGTGAGAATCGCTTTGGGTTCTTGAACTGTGTAAAATCATTTGATCCCAAAATTCACTTGATTTACCAGAAATGAACTCTTGCTTGCAGGAAGACACAAATCCTGTGGTTTAACTCCGTTTCTGAAGGTAAATTAAGACCAGTGTTCTCATCCATGAAACACACTCTGTTTTAACGCAAGAAGTAAGCTCTTCTTTCTAGCGTCTCCAATACAGCAAGTAACACGAGCATGCCCTGAAAAAAAGAACTGTGCTTCCTACTCATATGGACCATACGTATTTCAACTCTGCTTATGAAACTGATACAAACCACAGCTCCACTTACATAAATACTCTTTAGTTAACAGTGAGAATAACGTTGGGTCTTGAACTGTGTATAATTATTTGAGCCCAAATTTGACTTGATTTACCAGAAGTGAACTCTTGCTTGTCGGAAGACACAGATCCTGTGGTTTAACTCCGTTTCTAAAGGGAAATTAAGAACAGTGTTCTCATCCATGAAACACAATCTGTTTTAAAGCAAGAAGCAAGCTCGTCTTTCTAGCATCTCCAATTCAGCTATAACCATGAGCAAGCCTAGAAAAAAAGAACTGTGTTTCCTAGTCATACCGACCATACATAGTTCAACTCTGGTTATGAAACTGGTACAAACCACAGCTCCACTTACATAAATGCTCTTTAGTTAATAGTAAGAATGCAGATGCGTTTTTGAACTGTGTAAAATCATTTGAGCCCAAAATTCACTTCATTTACCAGAAATGAATGCTTGCTTGTAGGAAGACACAAATCCTGAGGATTAACTCTGTTTCTGAAGGTAAATTTAGACCAGGGTTCTCATCCATGGAACACAATCTGTTTTAAAGCAAGAAGCAAGCTCTACATTCCAGCGTCTCAAATACAGCAAGAACCATGAGCATGCCCTCAAAAAAGGAACTGTGTTTCTTACTCATTTGGACCATATGTAAATCAACTCTACTCACGAAATTGATAAAAATCACAAGTCCTCTTACATAAATGCTCTTTAGTTAATAGTGAGAATTCGATGGGTTTCTGAATTGTGTAAAATCACTTGAGCCCTAATTCTCTTTGTTTATCAGAAATGAACTCTTGCTTTTAGGAAGACACAGATCCTGGGGTTTAACTCCGTTACTGAAGGAAAATTCAGACCAGTGTTCTCAGTCATGAAACACACTCTAAACAACACAGGAAGCAAGCTCTTCTTTCCAGCGCCTCCAATACAGCAAGTACCATGAGCATTCCCTGAAAAAAAGAAATGTGCTTCCTCCTCATATGGGCCATATGTAAATCAACTCTACTTATGAAACTGATACAAACCAGAGCTCCTCTTACATAAATGCTCTTTAGTTAATAGTGAGAATAGCCTTGGGTCTTGAACTGTGTAAAATCATTTGAGCCCAAAATTCACTTGGTTTACCAGAAATGAACTCTTGCTTGTATGAAGACACAGATCCTGTGGTTTAACTCCATGTCTGAAGGGAAATTCAGACCAGTGCTCTCATCCTTGGTACCCACTCTGTTTTAACGCAAAAGCAAGCTCTACTTTCCAGAATCTCCTATACAGCAAGTACCATGAGCATGCCCTGAATAAAAGAACTGTGCTTCCTACTCATACGGACCATACGTAGTTCAACTCTGCTTATGAAACTGATGCAAACCACAGCTCCACTTTCATAAAGGCTCTTTAGTAAATAGTGAGAATCGTGTTGGGTTCTTGTACTGTGTAAAATCATTTGAGCCCAAAATTCACTGGGTTTACCAGAAATGAACTTTTGCTTGTAGGAAGACACAGATCATGTGGTTTAACTCCGTTTCTTTGGAAAATTCAGACCAGGGATCTCATCCATGGTACACAATGTGTTTTAAGGCAAGAACCAAGCTCTTCTTTCCAGCGTCTCCAATACAGCAGGAACCATGAGCATGCCCTCAAAAAAAGAATTGTGTTTCCTACTCATAGGGACCATATGAAAATCCACTCTGCTTATGAAACTGATACAAACCAGAGCTCCTCTTACATAAATGCTCTTTAGTAAATAGTGAGAATCTAGTTTGGGTTTCTGAACTGTGTAAAATCATTTGAGCCCAAAATTCTATTTGTTCACCAGAAATGAACTCTGGCTTGTAGGAAGACACAGAACCTGGGGTTTAACTCCTTGTCTGAAGGGAAATTCAGACCAGTGTTCTCATCCATGAAACACACTCTGTTTTAACGCAAGAAGCAAGCTCTTATTTCCAGAGTCTACAATACAGAAAGAACCATGAGAATGCCCAGAAAAAAAGAACTGTGTTTCCTTTTCATACAGATCATATGCAGTTCAACTCTGCTTATGAAACTGATACCAACCACAAATCCACTTACATAAATGCACTTTAGTTAATAGTGAGAAATGAGATGGGTTCTTGAACTGTGTAAAATCATTTGAGCCCAAAATTTACTTGGTTTACCAGAAATGAACTCTTGCTTGTAGGAAGACACAGATCATCTGGTTTAAATCCGTTTCTTAAGGGAAATTCAGACCAGGGTTCTCATTCATGGAACACACTCTGATTTAACGCAAGAAGCAAGCTCTTCTTTCCAGCGTCTCCAATACAGCAAGTCCCACTAGCATGCCTGAAAAAAATAACTGTGCTTCCTACTCATACGGACCATATGTAAATCCATTCTGCTTTTGAAACTGATACAAACCACAGCTCCCATTACATAAATGCTCTTTAGTTAAAAGTGAGAATAGCCTTGGGTTCTTGAACTGTGTAAAATCATTTGAGCCCAAAATTCTCTTTGTTTACCAGAAATGAACTCTGGCTTGTACGAAGACACAGAACCTGGGGCTTAACTCCGTTTCTGAAGGGAAATTCAGACCAGTGTTCTCTTCCATATAACACATGTGATTTAACGCAAGAAGCAAGCTCTTCTTTCTAGCGTCTCCAATACAGCAAGTACCACGAGCATTCCATGAAAAAAAGAACTGTGTTTCCTACTCATACTGACCATATGTAATTCAAGTCTGCATATGCAACTGATACAAACCACATCTTCACTTACATAAAAGCTCTTTAGTTAACAGTGAGAATAGCATTGGCACTTGAACTGTTTAAATCATTTGAGCCCAAAATTGACTTGGTTTACCAGAAATGAACTCTTGCTTGTATGAAGACACAGATCCTGCGGTTTAACTCCGTGTCAGAAGGGAAATTAAGACCAGTGTTCTCATCCATGAAACACACTCTGTTTTAACGCAAGAAGCAAGCTCATCTTTCCAGCATCTCCAATACAGCAATAACCATGAGCATGCCCAGAAAAAAAGAACTGTGTTTCCTAGTCATACGAACCATACATAGTTCAACTCTGCTTATGAAACTGATACAAACCACAAGTCCTGTTACATAAATGCTCTTTAGTTAATAGTGAGAATCACGATGGGTTTCTGAATTGTGTATAATCACTTGAGCCCAAATTCTCTTTGTTTACCAGAAATGAACGCTTGCTTTTAGGAAGACACAGATCCTAGGGTTTTATTCCGTTTCTGAAGGTAAATTCAGACCAGGGTTCTCATCCATGGAACACTCTCTATTCTAACGCAAGAAGCAAGCTCTTCTTTCCAGCATCTCCAATACAGCATGTTCCATGATCATGCCCTGAAAAAAAGACCTGTGTTTCCTACTCATAGGGGCCATATGTAAAACAACTCTACTTATGAAACTGATACAAACCAGAGCTTCTCTTACATAAATGCTCTTTAGTAAATAGTGAGAGTCTAGTTGGGTTTCTGAACTGGGTAAAATCATTTGAGCCCAAAATTCTCTTTGTTTACCCGAAATGAACTCTGGCTTGTAGGAAGACACAAATCATGGGGTTTAACTCCGTTTCTGAAGGGAAATTCAGACCAGTGTTCTCATCCATGTAACACACTGTGATTTAACGCAAGAAGCAAGCTCTTCTTTCTAGCTTCTCCAATACAGCAAGTACCACGAGCATGCCCTGAAAAAAAGAACTGTGTTTCCTACTCATACTGACCATATGTAATTCAAGTCTGCATATACAACTGATACAAACAACAGCTCCACTTTCATAAATGCTGTTTCGTAAATAGTGAGAATCTAGTTGGGTTTCTGAACTGTGTAAAATCATTTGAGCCACAATTCCCTTGGTTTACCAGAAATGAACTCTTGCTTCTAGGAAGACACAGATCATGTGGTTTAACTCCGTTTCTGAAGGTAAATTAAAACCAGTGATCTCATCCATGAAACAAACTCTGATTTAACGCAAGAAGCAAGCTCTTCTTTCCAGAGTCTACAATACAGCAAGTACCACTAGCATGTCTGAAAAAAAGAAGTGTGTTTCCTACACATACAGACCATATGTAGTTTAAGTCTGCATATGCATCTGATACAAACAACAGCTCCACTTACATAAATGCTCTTTAGTTAATAGTGAGAATCGAGATGGGTTCTTGAACAGTGTAAAATCATTTGAACGCAAATTTCACTTTGTTTACCAGAAAAGAACTCCTGCTTGTAGGAAGACACAGATCCAGTGGTTTAACTCCAATTCTGAAGGTAAATTCAGACCAGGGTTCTCATCCATGGAACACACTCTGTTTTAACGCAAGAAGCTAGCTCTTCTTTCCAGCCTCTCCAATACAGCAAGTACCACTAGCATGCCTGAAAAAAAGAACTGTGCTTCCTACTCATAAGGACCATATGTAAATCCACTCTGCTTATGAAACTGATACAAACCACAGCTCCCCTTACAAAAATGCTCTTTAGTTAAAAGTGAGAATAGCCTTGGGTACTTTACCTGTGTAAAATCATTTGAGCCCAAAATTGTCTTGGTTTAATAGAAATGAACACTTGCTTGTAGGAAGACACAGATCCTGGGGTTTAACTCCGTTTCTGAACGTAAATTCAGACCAGTGTTCTCATCCATGAAACACACTCTGTTTTAACGCAAGAAGCAAGCTCTTCTTTCCAACGTCTCCAACACAGCAAGAAACATGACCAAATCCTCAA
Source organism: Onychomys arenicola (assembly GCA_949786405.1). Lineage (NCBI taxonomy): Eukaryota > Metazoa > Chordata > Mammalia > Rodentia > Cricetidae > Onychomys > Onychomys arenicola. The sequence continues at coordinate 107,930 of CATKUM010000029.1, forward strand.
AAAAGAACTGTGTTTCCTACTCATACGGACTATATGTAGTTCAACTCTGCTCATGAAAGTGATACAAACCACAGCTCCACTTACATAAATGTTCTTTAGTTAATAGCTAGAATCGCGTTGGGTTCTTGAACTGTGTAAAATCATTTGAGCCCAAAATACCCTGGGTTTACCTGAAATGAACTCTTGCTTGTAGGAAGACACAGATCCTGTGGTTTAACCTATTTTCTGTGGGAAATTCAGACCAGGGATCTCATCCATGGAACACACTCTGTTTTAAGGCAAGAACCAAGCTCTTCTTTCCAGTGTCTCCAATACAGCAAGAACCATGAGCATGCCCTCAAAAAAAGAACTGTGTTTCCCACTCATAGGGACCATTTGTAAATCCACTCTGCTTATGAAACTGTTACAAAGCACAGCTCCACTTACATAAATGCTCCTTAGTAAATAGTGAGAATCGCGTTGGGTTCTTGAACTGTGTAAAATCATTTGAGCCCAAAATTCTCTTGGTTTACCAGAAATGAACTCTTGCTTGTAGGAAGACACAGATCCTGGGGTTTAACTCCGTTTCTGAAGGGAAATTAAGACCAGGGTTCTCATCCATGAAACACACTCGGTTTTAATGCAAGAAGCAAGCTCTTCTTTCAAGTGTCTCCAATACAGCAAGAACCATGTACATGTGCAGAAAAAAAGAACTGTGTTATCTACCCATACGGACCATATGTAGTTCAACTCTGCTTATGAAACTGATATGAAGTACAGTTCATCTAACATCCAATGCTTTTCAGTTAAGATCAAGAAACGTGTGAGTTGTGAAAGATTTATATTCGTTTGAGATAAAAGTGACTGCGTTTACCTGAAATGATTTATACTTGTAGGAAGACACAGAGCCTGGGATTTTACTCCATTTCTGAAGGGAAACACACAGCACAGTTGTCATTCATGAAACACACTCTGCTTTAGAGCAAGAAACACGCTCTTCCTTTCTAGAGTCTCTAATAAAGCAGGAGACATGAGTGTGCTCAGAACAAAAGAACGGTGTTTCCTACCCATACGGACTATATCTAGTTCAAATCTGCTTCTGAAACTGATAGAAACCACAGGTCCTCTAACATCCAATGCTTTTCAGTTAATCGCGAGAAACGTCTGAGCTTTGTGTATTATTTATTTTCGTTTGTGCTAAAAGTGATTGCGTTTACCAGAAATCATGTCTTTTTGTAGGAAGACACAGAGCCTGGGATTTAATTCCATTTCTGAAGGGAAACACACAGCACAGTTCTCATCCATGAAACACACTCTGCTTTAGAGCAAGAATCACGCTCTTGATTACTAGAGTCTCTAATGCAGCATGTAAAATGAGTGTGCTCAGAACAAAAGAACGGTGTTTCCTACACATACGGACCATATCTAGTTCAAATCTGCTTCTGAAACTGATACAAACCACAGGTCCTCTAACATCCAATGCTTTTCAGTTACAAATGAGTTTCGTGTGAGCTTCGTGAACGATGTCTCTTCCTTTGAGCTGAAAAGTGCCTGAGTTTACCTGAAAAGATGTCTAGCATATAGGAAGACACAAAGCCTGGGATTTAAGTCCATTTCTGAAGGGAAACACACAGCCCAGTTCTCATGCATGAAACACACTCTCCTTTAGAGCAAGAAGCATGCTCTTGCTTTCTAGAGTCTCTAATAGAGCCAAAAACTACTGTGCTCCGAACAAAAGAACGGTGTTTCCTACACATATGGACCATTGCTAGTACAACTCTTCTTCTGAAACTGATACAAACCACAGGTCATCTAACATCCAATGCTTTTCATTTAAGAGCGAGAAACGTGTGAGCTATGTAAACGATATAGTTTGTATGAGCTGAAACTTGTCTGAGTTTACCTGAAACAAAGTCTTGCTTGTAGGAAGACACAGAGCATAGGATTGAACTCCATTTCTGAAGGGAAACACACAGCACGGTTCTCACCCATGAAACACACTCTGCTTTAGAGCAAGAAGCACGCTGTTGATTTCTAGGGTCTGTAATACAGCAGGAAAGTGAGTGTGGACAGAAGAACAGAATGGTGTTTCCTACACATATGTTCCATATCTAGTAAAACTCTGCTTCTGAAACTGATACAAACCAAGGGTCCTCTAACATCCACTGCTTTCCAGTTACAAATGAGAACTTGTGAACTTTGTGAACAATGTAGCTTCCTTTGAGCTGAAAAGTGACTGAGTTTACCTGAAAAGATGTCTTCCTTGTAGGAACACACAGAGCCTGGGATTTAACTCCATCTCTGAAGGGAAACACACATCACAGTTCTCATGCATGAAACACACTCTGCATTAGAGCAAGAAGCACGCTCTTGCTTTCTAGAGTCTCAACAACAGCGAGAAACTTGAGTGTGCTCAGAACAAAAGAACGGATTTCCTACACCTACAGACCATATCCAGTTCAACTCTGCTTCTGAAAATGATACAAACCACAGTAATTCTAACATCCAATGCTTTTCAGTTAAGAGCGAGAAACGTGTGAGCAACATAAACGATGTAGCTTTGTTTGAGCTGAAACGTGAGTGAGTCTACCTGAAACGAAGTCTTGGTGGTAGGAAGACACAGAGCCTGTGATTTAACTCCATTTCTGAAGGGAAACACACAGCACAGTTGTCATCCATGAAACACACTCTGCTTATTGCAAGAAGCACGCTGTTGCTTTCTAGAGTCTCTAATAGAGCAGGAAACGTGTGTATGCTCAGAACAAAAGAACGGTGTTTACTACACATATGGAACATTGCTAGTTCAACTCTGCCTCTGAAACTGATACAAACCACAGGTCCTCTAACATCCAATGCTTTTCAGTTAAGAGCGAGAAACATGTGAGCTATGTGAACGATGTAGTTTTGTTTGAGCTGAAAAGTAACTGAGTTTACATGAAACGAAGTCATGCTTGTATGTAGGCACAGAGCCTGTGATTTTACACCATTTCTGAAGGGAAACACACAGCACAGTTCTCATCCATGAAACACATTCTGCTTATAGCAAGAGGCACCTTCTTGCTTTCTGCAGTCTCTAATACAGCAGGTAAAGTGACTGGGGTCAGAACAAAGTAACGGTGTTTCCTACACATACGGACCATATGTAGTTCAACTCTGCTTCTGAAACTGAAACAAACCACAGGTCCTCTAACATCCAATTCTTTTCCATTAAGAGCCAGAAACCTGTGAGTTACGTGAACGATGTAGTATTGTTTGAGCTGAAAAGTAACTGAGTTTACATGAAAAGAAATCTTGCTTGTAGGAAGACACAGAGCCTGTGATTTAACTCCATTTCTGAAGGGAAACCCACAGCACAGTTGTCATCCATGAAACACACTCTGCTTTAGAGCAAAAAGCACGCTCTTGCTTTCTAGAGCCTCTAATAAAGCAGGAAACATGAATGTGCTCAGAACAAAAGAACGGTGTTTCCTACACATACGGACCATATCTAGTTCAACTCTTCTTCTGAAACTGATAGAAACCACAGTTCCTCTAACAACAAATGCTTTCCAGTTACGAACAAGAAACGTGTGAGCTTCGTGAACCATGTAGCTTCCTTTGAGCTGAAAAGTGACTGAGTTTACCTAAAAAGATGTCTTGCTTGTATGAAGACACAGAGCCTGGGATTTAACTCCATTCTAAAGTGAAACACACAGCACAGTTCTAATCCATGAAACACACTCTGCTTTAGAACAAGGAGCACGATATTGCTTTCTAGAGTGTCTAATAGAGCTAGAAACTTGAAACTGTGCTCAGAACAAAAGAACGGTGTTTCCTACATATACGAACCATTGCTAGTTCAACTCTGCTTCTGAAACTGATACAAACCACAAGTCATGCAACATCCAATGCTTTTCAGTTAAGAGCGAGAAACGTGTGAGCTTCGTAAACGATTTATATTCATTTGAGCTGAAAAGTGACTCCAATAACCTGAAATGATGTCTTGCATGTAGGAAGACACAGAGCCTGGAATTTTACTCCATTTTTGAAGGGAAACACACAGCACAGTTCTCATCCATGAAACAGACTCTGATTTAGAGCAAGAAGCATGCTCTTGCTTTCTAAGAATCTCTAATTCAGCAGGACACGTGACTGTGGTCAGAACAAAATAACGGTGTTTCCTACACATACGGATCATATCTAGGTCAATTCTTCTTTTGAAACTGATACAAAGCACAGTTCCACTAACATGCAATGCTTTCCACTTAAGAGTGAGAAACGTGTGAGCTTCGTGAACGATGTAGCTTCCTTTGAGCTGAAAAGTGACAGAGTTTACCTGAAATGATGTCTTGCTTGTAGGAAGACACAGAGCCTGGGATTTAACTCCATTTCTGAAGGGAAACACACAGCACAGTTCTCATCCATGAAACACACTCTGCTTTAGAGCAAGAAGCATGCTCTTGCTTTCTAGAGTCTATAATAGAGTCAGAAACTTGAAAGTGTGCTCAGAACAAAAGAACAGTGTTTCGAACACATACAGACCATTGCAAGTCCAACTCTGCTTCTGAAACTGATACAAACCACAAGTCATCTAAAATCCAATGCTTTTCAGTTAAGAGCGAGAAACGTGTGAGCTTTGTAAAGGATTTATATTCATTTGAGGTGAAAAGTGACTGCATTTACCTGAAATGATGTCTTGCTTGTAGGAAGACACAGAGCCTGGAATTTAACTCCATTTCTGAAGGGAAACACACAGTACAGTTGTCATCCATGAAACACACTCTGCTTTAAACAAGAAGCATGCTCTTGCTTTCTAGAGTCTCTAATAGAGCCAGAAATTGAGGATGCTCAGAACAAAAGAACGGTGTTTCCCACACATACGTACCATTGCTAGTTCAACTCTGCTTCTGAAACTGATACAAACCACAGGTCCTCTAATATCCAATGCTTTACAGTTAAGAGCAAGAAACGTGTGAGCTACCTGAAGGATGTAGCTTTGTTTGAGCTGAAAGGTGATTGAGTTTATGTGAAACGAAGTCTTGCTTGTAGGAAGATACAGAGCCTGTGATTTAACCCATTTCTGAAGGGAAACACACAGCACAGTTCTCACGATGAAACACATTATGAATATAGGAAGAAGCACGCTCTTGTTTTCTATAGTCTCTAATAGAGCATTAAACGTGAGTGTGCTCAGAACAAAAGAACGGTGTTTCCTATACATACGGACCATAGCAAGTTCAACTCTGCTTCTGAAACTGATACAAACCACAAGTCATCTAACATCCAATGCTTTTCAGTTAAGAGCGAGAAATGTGTGAGCTTCGTAAACGATTTATATTCCTTTGTGCTGAAAAGTGACTGCGATTACCTGAAATGATATCTTGCTTGTAGGAAGACACAGAGCCTGGAATTATCTCCATTTCTGAAGGGAAAAAAACAGCAGATTTCTCATCCATGAAACACACTCAGCTTTAGAGCAAGAAGCACGCACTTGCTTTCTAAGAGTCTCTAATACAGCAGAAAACGTGAATGTGGTCAGAACAAAATAACAGTGTTTCATACACATACTGACCATATCTAGGACAACTCTGCTTCTGAAACTGATACAAACCACAGTTCCTCTAATATCCAATGCATTTCAGTTAGAGCAAGAAACGTGTGGGCTAAATAAACGATGTAGCTTTCTTTGAGCTGAAACGTGAGTTAGATTACCTGAAACGAAGTCTTGCTTGTAGGAAGACACAGAGCCTGGGATTTAACTCCATTTCTGAAGGGAAACACACAGCACAGTTGTCCTCCGTGAAACACACTCTGCTTTAGAGCAAGAAGCACGCTCTTGCTTTCTAGAGTCTCTAATAGAGCCAGAAACTTGAAAGTGTGCTCAAAACAAAAGAACGGTGTTTCCTACGCATACGGACCATTGCTAGTTCAACTCTGCTTCTGAAACTGATACAAACAACAAGTCATCTAACATCCATTGCTTTTCAGTTAAGAGCGAGAAACGTGTGAGCTTCATAAACGATTTATAGTCATTTGAGCTCAATAGTGACTGCGTTTACCTGAAATGATGCCTTGCTTGTAGGAAGACACAGAGCCTGGAATTTACTCCATTTCTGAAGGGAAACACACAGCACAGTTCTCATCCATGAAACACACTCTGCTTTAGAGCAAGAAGCACGCTCTTTTTTCTAAGAGTCTCTAATACAGCAAGAAACGTGACTGTGGTCAGAACAAAATAACGGTGTTTCCTACACATACGGATCATATCTAGGTCAATTCTTCTTTTGAAACTGATACAAAGCACAGTTCCACTAACATGCAATGCTTTCCACTTAAGAGTGAGAAACGTGTGAGCTTCGTGAACGATGTAGCTTCCTTTGAGCTGAAAAGTGACAGAGTTTACCTGAAATGATGTCTTGCTTGTAGGAAGACACAGAGCCTGGGATTTAACTCCATTTCTGAAGGGAAACACACAGCACAGTTCTCATCCATGAAACACACTCTGCTTTAGAGCAAGAAGCATGCTCTTGCTTTCTAGAGTCTATAATAGAGTCAGAAACTTGAAAGTGTGCTCAGAACAAAAGAACAGTGTTTCGAACACATACAGACCATTGCAAGTCCAACTCTGCTTCTGAAACTGATACAAACCACAAGTCATCTAAAATCCAATGCTTTTCAGTTAAGAGCGAGAAACGTGTGAGCTTTGTAAAGGATTTATATTCATTTGAGGTGAAAAGTGACTGCATTTACCTGAAATGATGTCTTGCTTGTAGGAAGACACAGAGCCTGGAATTTAACTCCATTTCTGAAGGGAAACACACAGTACAGTTGTCATCCATGAAACACACTCTGCTTTAAACAAGAAGCATGCTCTTGCTTTCTAGAGTCTCTAATAGAGCCAGAAATTGAGGATGCTCAGAACAAAAGAACGGTGTTTCCCACACATACGTACCATTGCTAGTTCAACTCTGCTTCTGAAACTGATACAAACCACAGGTCCTCTAATATCCAATGCTTTACAGTTAAGAGCAAGAAACGTGTGAGCTACCTGAAGGATGTAGCTTTGTTTGAGCTGAAAGGTGATTGAGTTTATGTGAAACGAAGTCTTGCTTGTAGGAAGATACAGAGCCTGTGATTTAACCCATTTCTGAAGGGAAACACACAGCACAGTTCTCACGATGAAACACATTATGAATATAGGAAGAAGCACGCTCTTGTTTTCTATAGTCTCTAATAGAGCATTAAACGTGAGTGTGCTCAGAACAAAAGAACGGTGTTTCCTATACATACGGACCATAGCAAGTTCAACTCTGCTTCTGAAACTGATACAAACCACAAGTCATCTAACATCCAATGCTTTTCAGTTAAGAGCGAGAAATGTGTGAGCTTCGTAAACGATTTATATTCCTTTGTGCTGAAAAGTGACTGCGATTACCTGAAATGATATCTTGCTTGTAGGAAGACACAGAGCCTGGAATTATCTCCATTTCTGAAGGGAAAAAAACAGCAGATTTCTCATCCATGAAACACACTCAGCTTTAGAGCAAGAAGCACGCACTTGCTTTCTAAGAGTCTCTAATACAGCAGAAAACGTGAATGTGGTCAGAACAAAATAACAGTGTTTCATACACATACTGACCATATCTAGGACAACTCTGCTTCTGAAACTGATACAAACCACAGTTCCTCTAATATCCAATGCATTTCAGTTAGAGCAAGAAACGTGTGGGCTAAATAAACGATGTAGCTTTCTTTGAGCTGAAACGTGAGTTAGATTACCTGAAACGAAGTCTTGCTTGTAGGAAGACACAGAGCCTGGGATTTAACTCCATTTCTGAAGGGAAACACACAGCACAGTTGTCCTCCGTGAAACACACTCTGCTTTAGAGCAAGAAGCACGCTCTTGCTTTCTAGAGTCTCTAATAGAGCCAGAAACTTGAAAGTGTGCTCAAAACAAAAGAACGGTGTTTCCTACGCATACGGACCATTGCTAGTTCAACTCTGCTTCTGAAACTGATACAAACAACAAGTCATCTAACATCCATTGCTTTTCAGTTAAGAGCGAGAAACGTGTGAGCTTCATAAACGATTTATAGTCATTTGAGCTCAATAGTGACTGCGTTTACCTGAAATGATGCCTTGCTTGTAGGAAGACACAGAGCCTGGAATTTACTCCATTTCTGAAGGGAAACACACAGCACAGTTCTCATCCATGAAACACACTCTGCTTTAGAGCAAGAAGCACGCTCTTTTTTCTAAGAGTCTCTAATACAGCAAGAAACGTGACTGTGGTCAGAACAAAATAACGGTGTTTCCTACACATACGGATCATATCTAGGTCAATTCTTCTTTTGAAACTGATACAAAGCACAGTTCCACTAACATGCAATGCTTTCCACTTAAGAGTGAGAAACGTGTGAGCTTCGTGAACGATGTAGCTTCCTTTGAGCTGAAAAGTGACAGAGTTTACCTGAAATGATGTCTTGCTTGTAGGAAGACACAGAGCCTGGGATTTAACTCCATTTCTGAAGGGAAACACACAGCACAGTTCTCATCCATGAAACACACTCTGCTTTAGAGCAAGAAGCATGCTCTTGCTTTCTAGAGTCTATAATAGAGCCAGAAACTTGAAAGTGTGCTCAGAACAAAAGAACAGTGTTTCGAACACATACAGACCATTGCAAGTCCAACTCTGCTTCTGAAACTGATACAAACCACAAGTCATCTAAAATCCAATGCTTTTCAGTTAAGAGCAAGAAACGTGTGAGCTTTGTAAAGGATTTATATTCATTTGAGGTGAAAAGTGACTGCATTTACCTGAAATGATGTCTTGCTTGTAGGAAGACACAGAGCCTGGAATTTAACTCCATTTCTGAAGGGAAACACACAGTACAGTTGTCATCCATGAAACACACTCTGCTTTAAACAAGAAGCATGCTCTTGCTTTCTAGAGTCTCTAATAGAGCCAGAAATTGAGGATGCTCAGAACAAAAGAACGGTGTTTCCCACACATACGTACCATTGCTAGTTCAACTCTGCTTCTGAAACTGATACAAACCACAGGTCCTCTAATATCCAATGCTTTACAGTTAAGAGCAAGAAACGTGTGAGCTACCTGAAGGATGTAGCTTTGTTTGAGCTGAAAGGTGATTGAGTTTATGTGAAACGAAGTCTTGCTTGTAGGAAGATACAGAGCCTGTGATTTAACCCATTTCTGAAGGGAAACACACAGCACAGTTCTCACGATGAAACACATTATGAATATAGGAAGAAGCGCGCTCTTGTTTTCTATAGTCTCTAATAGAGCATTAAACGTGAGTGTGCTCAGAACAAAAGAACGGTGTTTCCTATACATACGGACCATAGCAAGTTCAACTCTGCTTCTGAAACTGATACAAACCACAAGTCATCTAACATCCAATGCTTTTCAGTTAAGAGCGAGAAATGTGTGAGCTTCGTAAACGATTTATATTCCTTTGTGCTGAAAAGTGACTGCGATTACCTGAAATGATATCTTGCTTGTAGGAAGACACAGAGCCTGGAATTATCTCCATTTCTGAAGGGAAAAAAACAGCAGAGTTCTCATCCATGAAACACACTCAGCTTTAGAGCAAGAAGCACGCACTTGCTTTCTAAGAGTCTCTAATACAGCAGAAAACGTGAATGTGGTCAGAACAAAATAACAGTGTTTCATACACATACTGACCATATCTAGGACAACTCTGCTTCTGAAACTGATACAAACCACAGTTCCTCTAATATCCAATGCATTTCAGTTAGAGCAAGAAACGTGTGGGCTAAATAAACGATGTAGCTTTCTTTGAGCTGAAACGTGAGTTAGATTACCTGAAACGAAGTCTTGCTTGTAGGAAGACACAGAGCCTGGGATTTAACTCCATTTCTGAAGGGAAACACACAGCACAGTTGTCCTCCGTGAAACACACTCTGCTTTAGAGCAAGAAGCACGCTCTTGCTTTCTAGAGTCTCTAATAGAGCCAGAAACTTGAAAGTGTGCTCAAAACAAAAGAACGGTGTTTCCTACGCATACGGACCATTGCTAGTTCAACTCTGCTTCTGAAACTGATACAAACAACAAGTCATCTAACATCCATTGCTTTTCAGTTAAGAGCGAGAAACGTGTGAGCTTCATAAACGATTTATAGTCATTTGAGCTCAATAGTGACTGCGTTTACCTGAAATGATGTCTTGCTTGTAGGAAGACACAGAGCCTGGAATTTACTCCATTTCTGAAGGGAAACACACAGCACAGTTCTCATCCATGAAACACACTCTGCTTTAGAACAAGGAGCACGATATTGCTTTCTAGAGTGTCTAATAGAGCTAGAAACTTGAAACTGTGCTCAGAACAAAAGAACGGTGTTTCCTACATATACGAACCATTGCTAGTTCAACTCTGCTTCTGAAACTGATACAAACCACAAGTCATGCAACATCCAATGCTTTTCAGTTAAGAGCGAGAAACGTGTGAGCTTCGTAAACGATTTATATTCATTTGAGCTGAAAAGTGACTCCAATAACCTGAAATGATGTCTTGCATGTAGGAAGACACAGAGCCTGGAATTTTACTCCATTTTTGAAGGGAAACACACAGCACAGTTCTCATCCATGAAACAGACTCTGATTTAGAGCAAGAAGCATGCTCTTGCTTTCTAAGAATCTCTAATTCAGCAGGACACGTGACTGTGGTCAGAACAAAATAACGGTGTTTCCTACACATACGGATCATATCTAGGTCAATTCTTCTTTTGAAACTGATACAAAGCACAGTTCCACTAACATGCAATGCTTTCCACTTAAGAGTGAGAAACGTGTGAGCTTCGTGAACGATGTAGCTTCCTTTGAGCTGAAAAGTGACAGAGTTTACCTGAAATGATGTCTTGCTTGTAGGAAGACACAGAGCCTGGGATTTAACTCCATTTCTGAAGGGAAACACACAGCACAGTTCTCATCCATGAAACACACTCTGCTTTAGAGCAAGAAGCATGCTCTTGCTTTCTAGAGTCTATAATAGAGTCAGAAACTTGAAAGTGTGCTCAGAACAAAAGAACAGTGTTTCGAACACATACAGACCATTGCAAGTCCAACTCTGCTTCTGAAACTGATACAAACCACAAGTCATCTAAAATCCAATGCTTTTCAGTTAAGAGCGAGAAACGTGTGAGCTTTGTAAAGGATTTATATTCATTTGAGGTGAAAAGTGACTGCATTTACCTGAAATGATGTCTTGCTTGTAGGAAGACACAGAGCCTGGAATTTAACTCCATTTCTGAAGGGAAACACACAGTACAGTTGTCATCCATGAAACACACTCTGCTTTAAACAAGAAGCATGCTCTTGCTTTCTAGAGTCTCTAATAGAGCCAGAAATTGAGGATGCTCAGAACAAAAGAACGGTGTTTCCCACACATACGTACCATTGCTAGTTCAACTCTGCTTCTGAAACTGATACAAACCACAGGTCCTCTAATATCCAATGCTTTACAGTTAAGAGCAAGAAACGTGTGAGCTACCTGAAGGATGTAGCTTTGTTTGAGCTGAAAGGTGATTGAGTTTATGTGAAACGAAGTCTTGCTTGTAGGAAGATACAGAGCCTGTGATTTAACCCATTTCTGAAGGGAAACACACAGCACAGTTCTCACGATGAAACACATTATGAATATAGGAAGAAGCACGCTCTTGTTTTCTATAGTCTCTAATAGAGCATTAAACGTGAGTGTGCTCAGAACAAAAGAACGGTGTTTCCTATACATACGGACCATAGCAAGTTCAACTCTGCTTCTGAAACTGATACAAACCACAAGTCATCTAACATCCAATGCTTTTCAGTTAAGAGCGAGAAATGTGTGAGCTTCGTAAACGATTTATATTCCTTTGTGCTGAAAAGTGACTGCGATTACCTGAAATGATATCTTGCTTGTAGGAAGACACAGAGCCTGGAATTATCTCCATTTCTGAAGGGAAAAAAACAGCAGATTTCTCATCCATGAAACACACTCAGCTTTAGAGCAAGAAGCACGCACTTGCTTTCTAAGAGTCTCTAATACAGCAGAAAACGTGAATGTGGTCAGAACAAAATAACAGTGTTTCATACACATACTGACCATATCTAGGACAACTCTGCTTCTGAAACTGATACAAACCACAGTTCCTCTAATATCCAATGCATTTCAGTTAGAGCAAGAAACGTGTGGGCTAAATAAACGATGTAGCTTTCTTTGAGCTGAAACGTGAGTTAGATTACCTGAAACGAAGTCTTGCTTGTAGGAAGACACAGAGCCTGGGATTTAACTCCATTTCTGAAGGGAAACACACAGCACAGTTGTCCTCCGTGAAACACACTCTGCTTTAGAGCAAGAAGCACGCTCTTGCTTTCTAGAGTCTCTAATAGAGCCAGAAACTTGAAAGTGTGCTCAAAACAAAAGAACGGTGTTTCCTACGCATACGGACCATTGCTAGTTCAACTCTGCTTCTGAAACTGATACAAACAACAAGTCATCTAACATCCATTGCTTTTCAGTTAAGAGCGAGAAACGTGTGAGCTTCATAAACGATTTATAGTCATTTGAGCTCAATAGTGACTGCGTTTACCTGAAATGATGTCTTGCTTGTAGGAAGACACAGAGCCTGGAATTTACTCCATTTCTGAAGGGAAACACACAGCACAGTTCTCATCCATGAAACACACTCTGCTTTAGAGCAAGAAGCACGCTCTTTTTTCTAAGAGTCTCTAATACAGCAAGAAACGTGACTGTGGTCAGAACAAAATAACGGTGTTTCCTACACATACGGATCATATCTAGGTCAATTCTTCTTTTGAAACTGATACAAAGCACAGTTCCACTAACATGCAATGCTTTCCACTTAAGAGTGAGAAACGTGTGAGCTTCGTGAACGATGTAGCTTCCTTTGAGCTGAAAAGTGACAGAGTTTACCTGAAATGATGTCTTGCTTGTAGGAAGACACAGAGCCTGGGATTTAACTCCATTTCTGAAGGGAAACACACAGCACAGTTCTCATCCATGAAACACACTCTGCTTTAGAGCAAGAAGCATGCTCTTGCTTTCTAGAGTCTATAATAGAGCCAGAAACTTGAAAGTGTGCTCAGAACAAAAGAACAGTGTTTCGAACACATACAGACCATTGCAAGTCCAACTCTGCTTCTGAAACTGATACAAACCACAAGTCATCTAAAATCCAATGCTTTTCAGTTAAGAGCAAGAAACGTGTGAGCTTTGTAAAGGATTTATATTCATTTGAGGTGAAAAGTGACTGCATTTACCTGAAATGATGTCTTGCTTGTAGGAAGACACAGGGCCTGGAATTTAACTCCATTTCTGAAGGGAAACACACAGTACAGTTGTCATCCATGAAACACACTCTGCTTTAAACAAGAAGCATGCTCTTGCTTTCTAGAGTCTCTAATAGAGCCAGAAATTGAGGATGCTCAGAACAAAAGAACGGTGTTTCCCACACATACGTACCATTGCTAGTTCAACTCTGCTTCTGAAACTGATACAAACCACAGGTCCTCTAATATCCAATGCTTTACAGTTAAGAGCAAGAAACGTGTGAGCTACCTGAAGGATGTAGCTTTGTTTGAGCTGAAAGGTGATTGAGTTTATGTGAAACGAAGTCTTGCTTGTAGGAAGATACAGAGCCTGTGATTTAACCCATTTCTGAAGGGAAACACACAGCACAGTTCTCACGATGAAACACATTATGAATATAGGAAGAAGCGCGCTCTTGTTTTCTATAGTCTCTAATAGAGCATTAAACGTGAGTGTGCTCAGAACAAAAGAACGGTGTTTCCTATACATACGGACCATAGCAAGTTCAACTCTGCTTCTGAAACTGATACAAACCACAAGTCATCTAACATCCAATGCTTTTCAGTTAAGAGCGAGAAATGTGTGAGCTTCGTAAACGATTTATATTCCTTTGTGCTGAAAAGTGACTGCGATTACCTGAAATGATATCTTGCTTGTAGGAAGACACAGAGCCTGGAATTATCTCCATTTCTGAAGGGAAAAAAACAGCAGAGTTCTCATCCATGAAACACACTCAGCTTTAGAGCAAGAAGCACGCACTTGCTTTCTAAGAGTCTCTAATACAGCAGAAAACGTGAATGTGGTCAGAACAAAATAACAGTGTTTCATACACATACTGACCATATCTAGGACAACTCTGCTTCTGAAACTGATACAAACCACAGTTCCTCTAATATCCAATGCATTTCAGTTAGAGCAAGAAACGTGTGGGCTAAATAAACGATGTAGCTTTCTTTGAGCTGAAACGTGAGTTAGATTACCTGAAACGAAGTCTTGCTTGTAGGAAGACACAGAGCCTGGGATTTAACTCCATTTCTGAAGGGAAACACACAGCACAGTTGTCCTCCGTGAAACACACTCTGCTTTAGAGCAAGAAGCACGCTCTTGCTTTCTAGAGTCTCTAATAGAGCCAGAAACTTGAAAGTGTGCTCAAAACAAAAGAACGGTGTTTCCTACGCATACGGACCATTGCTAGTTCAACTCTGCTTCTGAAACTGATACAAACAACAAGTCATCTAACATCCATTGCTTTTCAGTTAAGAGCGAGAAACGTGTGAGCTTCATAAACGATTTATAGTCATTTGAGCTCAATAGTGACTGCGTTTACCTGAAATGATGTCTTGCTTGTAGGAAGACACAGAGCCTGGAATTTACTCCATTTCTGAAGGGAAACACACAGCACAGTTCTCATCCATGAAACACACTCTGCTTTAGAACAAGGAGCACGATATTGCTTTCTAGAGTGTCTAATAGAGCTAGAAACTTGAAACTGTGCTCAGAACAAAAGAACGGTGTTTCCTACATATACGAACCATTGCTAGTTCAACTCTGCTTCTGAAACTGATACAAACCACAAGTCATGCAACATCCAATGCTTTTCAGTTAAGAGCGAGAAACGTATGAGCTTCGTAAACGATTTATATTCATTTGAGCTGAAAAGTGACTCCAATAACCTGAAATGATGTCTTGCATGTAGGAAGACACAGAGCCTGGAATTTTACTCCATTTTTGAAGGGAAACACACAGCACAGTTCTCATCCATGAAACAGACTCTGATTTAGAGCAAGAAGCATGCTCTTGCTTTCTAAGAATCTCTAATTCAGCAGGACACGTGACTGTGGTCAGAACAAAATAACGGTGTTTCCTACACATACGGATCATATCTAGGTCAATTCTTCTTTTGAAACTGATACAAAGCACAGTTCCACTAACATGCAATGCTTTCCACTTAAGAGTGAGAAACGTGTGAGCTTCGTGAACGATGTAGCTTCCTTTGAGCTGAAAAGTGACAGAGTTTACCTGAAATGATGTCTTGCTTGTAGGAAGACACAGAGCCTGGGATTTAACTCCATTTCTGAAGGGAAACACACAGCACAGTTCTCATCCATGAAACACACTCTGCTTTAGAGCAAGAAGCATGCTCTTGCTTTCTAGAGTCTATAATAGAGTCAGAAACTTGAAAGTGTGCTCAGAACAAAAGAACAGTGTTTCGAACACATACAGACCATTGCAAGTCCAACTCTGCTTCTGAAACTGATACAAACCACAAGTCATCTAAAATCCAATGCTTTTCAGTTAAGAGCGAGAAACGTGTGAGCTTTGTAAAGGATTTATATTCATTTGAGGTGAAAAGTGACTGCATTTACCTGAAATGATGTCTTGCTTGTAGGAAGACACAGAGCCTGGAATTTAACTCCATTTCTGAAGGGAAACACACAGTACAGTTGTCATCCATGAAACACACTCTGCTTTAAACAAGAAGCATGCTCTTGCTTTCTAGAGTCTCTAATAGAGCCAGAAATTGAGGATGCTCAGAACAAAAGAACGGTGTTTCCCACACATACGTACCATTGCTAGTTCAACTCTGCTTCTGAAACTGATACAAACCACAGGTCCTCTAATATCCAATGCTTTACAGTTAAGAGCAAGAAACGTGTGAGCTACCTGAAGGATGTAGCTTTGTTTGAGCTGAAAGGTGATTGAGTTTATGTGAAACGAAGTCTTGCTTGTAGGAAGATACAGAGCCTGTGATTTAACCCATTTCTGAAGGGAAACACACAGCACAGTTCTCACGATGAAACACATTATGAATATAGGAAGAAGCACGCTCTTGTTTTCTATAGTCTCTAATAGAGCATTAAACGTGAGTGTGCTCAGAACAAAAGAACGGTGTTTCCTATACATACGGACCATAGCAAGTTCAACTCTGCTTCTGAAACTGATACAAACCACAAGTCATCTAACATCCAATGCTTTTCAGTTAAGAGCGAGAAATGTGTGAGCTTCGTAAACGATTTATATTCCTTTGTGCTGAAAAGTGACTGCGATTACCTGAAATGATATCTTGCTTGTAGGAAGACACAGAGCCTGGAATTATCTCCATTTCTGAAGGGAAAAAAACAGCAGAGTTCTCATCCATGAAACACACTCAGCTTTAGAGCAAGAAGCACGCACTTGCTTTCTAAGAGTCTCTAATACAGCAGAAAACGTGAATGTGGTCAGAACAAAATAACAGTGTTTCATACACATACTGACCATATCTAGGACAACTCTGCTTCTGAAACTGATACAAACCACAGTTCCTCTAATATCCAATGCATTTCAGTTAGAGCAAGAAACGTGTGGGCTAAATAAACGATGTAGCTTTCTTTGAGCTGAAACGTGAGTTAGATTACCTGAAACGAAGTCTTGCTTGTAGGAAGACACAGAGCCTGGGATTTAACTCCATTTCTGAAGGGAAACACACAGCACAGTTGTCCTCCGTGAAACACACTCTGCTTTAGAGCAAGAAGCACGCTCTTGCTTTCTAGAGTCTCTAATAGAGCCAGAAACTTGAAAGTGTGCTCAAAACAAAAGAACGGTGTTTCCTACGCATACGGACCATTGCTAGTTCAACTCTGCTTCTGAAACTGATACAAACAACAAGTCATCTAACATCCATTGCTTTTCAGTTAAGAGCGAGAAACGTGTGAGCTTCATAAACGATTTATAGTCATTTGAGCTCAATAGTGACTGCGTTTACCTGAAATGATGTCTTGCTTGTAGGAAGACACAGAGCCTGGAATTTACTCCATTTCTGAAGGGAAACACACAGCACAGTTCTCATCCATGAAACACACTCTGCTTTAGAGCAAGAAGCACGCTCTTTTTTCTAAGAGTCTCTAATACAGCAAGAAACGTGACTGTGGTCAGAACAAAATAACGGTGTTTCCTACACATACGGATCATATCTAGGTCAATTCTTCTTTTGAAACTGATACAAAGCACAGTTCCACTAACATGCAATGCTTTCCACTTAAGAGTGAGAAACGTGTGAGCTTCGTGAACGATGTAGCTTCCTTTGAGCTGAAAAGTGACAGAGTTTACCTGAAATGATGTCTTGCTTGTAGGAAGACACAGAGCCTGGGATTTAACTCCATTTCTGAAGGGAAACACACAGCACAGTTCTCATCCATGAAACACACTCTGCTTTAGAGCAAGAAGCATGCTCTTGCTTTCTAGAGTCTATAATAGAGCCAGAAACTTGAAAGTGTGCTCAGAACAAAAGAACAGTGTTTCGAACACATACAGACCATTGCAAGTCCAACTCTGCTTCTGAAACTGATACAAACCACAAGTCATCTAAAATCCAATGCTTTTCAGTTAAGAGCAAGAAACGTGTGAGCTTTGTAAAGGATTTATATTCATTTGAGGTGAAAAGTGACTGCATTTACCTGAAATGATGTCTTGCTTGTAGGAAGACACAGAGCCTGGAATTTAACTCCATTTCTGAAGGGAAACACACAGTACAGTTGTCATCCATGAAACACACTCTGCTTTAAACAAGAAGCATGCTCTTGCTTTCTAGAGTCTCTAATAGAGCCAGAAATTGAGGATGCTCAGAACAAAAGAACGGTGTTTCCCACACATACGTACCATTGCTAGTTCAACTCTGCTTCTGAAACTGATACAAACCACAGGTCCTCTAATATCCAATGCTTTACAGTTAAGAGCAAGAAACGTGTGAGCTACCTGAAGGATGTAGCTTTGTTTGAGCTGAAAGGTGATTGAGTTTATGTGAAACGAAGTCTTGCTTGTAGGAAGATACAGAGCCTGTGATTTAACCCATTTCTGAAGGGAAACACACAGCACAGTTCTCACGATGAAACACATTATGAATATAGGAAGAAGCGCGCTCTTGTTTTCTATAGTCTCTAATAGAGCATTAAACGTGAGTGTGCTCAGAACAAAAGAACGGTGTTTCCTATACATACGGACCATAGCAAGTTCAACTCTGCTTCTGAAACTGATACAAACCACAAGTCATCTAACATCCAATGCTTTTCAGTTAAGAGCGAGAAATGTGTGAGCTTCGTAAACGATTTATATTCCTTTGTGCTGAAAAGTGACTGCGATTACCTGAAATGATATCTTGCTTGTAGGAAGACACAGAGCCTGGAATTATCTCCATTTCTGAAGGGAAAAAAACAGCAGAGTTCTCATCCATGAAACACACTCAGCTTTAGAGCAAGAAGCACGCACTTGCTTTCTAAGAGTCTCTAATACAGCAGAAAACGTGAATGTGGTCAGAACAAAATAACAGTGTTTCATACACATACTGACCATATCTAGGACAACTCTGCTTCTGAAACTGATACAAACCACAGTTCCTCTAATATCCAATGCATTTCAGTTAGAGCAAGAAACGTGTGGGCTAAATAAACGATGTAGCTTTCTTTGAGCTGAAACGTGAGTTAGATTACCTGAAACGAAGTCTTGCTTGTAGGAAGACACAGAGCCTGGGATTTAACTCCATTTCTGAAGGGAAACACACAGCACAGTTGTCCTCCGTGAAACACACTCTGCTTTAGAGCAAGAAGCACGCTCTTGCTTTCTAGAGTCTCTAATAGAGCCAGAAACTTGAAAGTGTGCTCAAAACAAAAGAACGGTGTTTCCTACGCATACGGACCATTGCTAGTTCAACTCTGCTTCTGAAACTGATACAAACAACAAGTCATCTAACATCCATTGCTTTTCAGTTAAGAGCGAGAAACGTGTGAGCTTCATAAACGATTTATAGTCATTTGAGCTCAATAGTGACTGCGTTTACCTGAAATGATGTCTTGCTTGTAGGAAGACACAGAGCCTGGAATTTACTCCATTTCTGAAGGGAAACACACAGCACAGTTCTCATCCATGAAACACAATCTGCTTTAGAGCAAGAAGCACGCTCTTTTTTCTAAGAGTCTCTAATACAGCAAGAAACGTGACTGTGGTCAGAACAAAATAACGGTGTTTCCTACACATACGGATCATATCTAGGTCAATTCTTCTTTTGAAACTGATACAAAGCACAGTTCCACTAACATGCAATGCTTTCCACTTAAGAGTGAGAAACGTGTGAGCTTCGTGAACGATGTAGCTTCCTTTGAGCTGAAAAGTGACAGAGTTTACCTGAAATGATGTCTTGCTTGTAGGAAGACACAGAGCCTGGGATTTAACTCCATTTCTGAAGGGAAACACACAGCACAGTTCTCATCCATGAAACACACTCTGCTTTAGAGCAAGAAGCATGCTCTTGCTTTCTAGAGTCTATAATAGAGCCAGAAACTTGAAAGTGTGCTCAGAACAAAAGAACAGTGTTTCGAACACATACAGACCATTGCAAGTCCAACTCTGCTTCTGAAACTGATACAAACCACAAGTCATCTAAAATCCAATGCTTTTCAGTTAAGAGCGAGAAACGTGTGAGCTTTGTAAAGGATTTATATTCATTTGAGGTGAAAAGTGACTGCATTTACCTGAAATGATGTCTTGCTTGTAGGAAGACACAGAGCCTGGAATTTAACTCCATTTCTGAAGGGAAACACACAGTACAGTTGTCATCCATGAAACACACTCTGCTTTAAACAAGAAGCATGCTCTTGCTTTCTAGCGTCTCTAATAGAGCCAGAAATTGAGGATGCTCAGAACAAAAGAACGGTGTTTCCCACACATACGTACCATTGCTAGTTCAACTCTGCTTCTGAAACTGATACAAACCACAGGTCCTCTAATATCCAATGCTTTACAGTTAAGAGCAAGAAACGTGTGAGCTACCTGAAGGATGTAGCTTTGTTTGAGCTGAAAGGTGATTGAGTTTATGTGAAACGAAGTCTTGCTTGTAGGAAGATGTAGAGCCTGGGATTTAACTCCATTTCTGAAGGGAAACACACAGCAAAGTTCTCATCCTTGCAAAACACTCTACTTACAGGAAGAAACACGCTCTTGCTTTCTAGAGTCTCTAATAGAGCCAGAAACTTGAAAGTGTGGTCAGAACAAAAGAACGGTGTTTCCTACACATAGGGACTATTGCTAGTTCAACTCTGCTTCTGAAACAGATACAAACCACAAGTCATCTAACATCCAATCCTTTTCAGTTAAGAGCGAGAAACGTGTGTGCTTCGTAAATGATTTATATTCATTTGAACTGAATAGTGACTGCGTTTACCTGAAAGGATGTCTTGCTTGTAGGAAGACACAGAGCCTGGAATTTAACTCCATTTCTGAAGGGAAACACCCAGCATAGTTCTCATCCATGAAACACACTCTGCTTTAGAGCAAGAAGCACACACTTGCTTTCTAAGAGTCTCTAATAGAGCCAGAAACTTGAAAGTGTGGTCAGAACAAAAGAACGGTGTTTCCTACACATAGGGACTATTGCTAGTTCAACTCTGCTTCTGAAACAGATACAAACCACAAGTCATCTAACATCCAATCCTTTTCAGTTAAGAGCGAGAAACGTGTGTGCTTCGTAAATGATTTATATTCATTTGAACTGAATAGTGACTGCGTTTACCTGAAAGGATGTCTTGCTTGTAGGAAGACACAGAGCCTGGAATTTAACTCCATTTCTGAAGGGAAACACCCAGCATAGTTCTCATCCATGAAACACACTCTGCTTTAGAGCAAGAAGCACACACTTGCTTTCTAAGAGTCTCTAATACAGCAAGAAACGTGACTGTGGTCAGAACAAAATAATGGTGTTTCCTACGCATAAGGACCATATCTAGGTCAACTCTTCTTCTGAAACTGATACAAAGCACAGTTCCATTAACATGCAATGCTTTCCACTTAAGAGTGAGAAACGTGTGAGCTTCGTGAACGATGAAGTTTCCCTTGAGCTGAAAAGTGACTGAGTTTACCTGAAATAATGTCTTGATTGTAGGAAGACACAGAGCCTGGGATTCAACTCCATTTCTGAAGGGAAACACACAGCAAAGTTCTCATCCATGAAACACACTCTGCTTTAGAGCAAGAAGCATGCTCTTGCTTTCTAGAGTCTATAATAGAGCCAGACTTGAAAGTGTGCTCAGAACAAAAGAACAGTGTTTCCAACACATACGGACCATTGCCAGTCCAACTCTGCTTCTGAAACTGATACAAACCACAAGTCATCTAAAATCCAATGCTTTTCAGTTAAGCGTGAGAAACGTGTGTGCTTTGTAAATGATTTATCTTCATTTGAGCTGAAAAGTGACTTCATTTACCTGAAATGATGTCTTGCTTGTAGGAAGACACAGAGCCTGTGATTTAATTCCATTTCTGAAGGGAAACACACAGCACAGTTCTCATCCATGAAACACAATCTGCTTTAGAGCAAGAATCATGCTCTTGCTTTCTAGAGTCTCTAATAGAGCCAGAAACTTGAGGGTACTCAGAACAAAAAAACGGTGTTTCATACATATACGGACGATATCTACTTCAACTCTGCCTCTGAAACTGATACAAACCACAGGTCCTGTAACATCCAATGCTTTACAGTTAAGAGCAAGATACGTGTGAGCTACGTGAACGATGTAGCTATTTTGAGCTGAAAGGTGACTGAGTTTACGTGAAACGAAGTCTTGCTTATAGGAAGATACAGAGCCTGTGATTTAACTACATTTCTGAAGGGAAACACACAGCACAGTTCTCATCCGTGAAACACACTCTGCTTTAGAACATGAAGCATGCTCTTGCTTTCTAGAGTCTCTAATAGAACCAGAAACTTGAAGGTCCTCTGAACAAAAGAACAGTGTTTCCTACACATACAGACCATTGCTAGTTCAACTCTGCCTCTGAAACTGATACAAATCACAGGTCCTGTAACATCCAATGCTTTACATTAAAGAACAAGAAATTTTGAGCTACGTGAACTATGTAGCTTTGTTTGAGCTGAAAGGAGACTGAGTTTACTTGAAACGAAGTCTTGCTTGTAGGAAGACACAGAGCATGGGATTTAACTCCATTTCTGAAGGGAAACGCACAGCACAGTTCTCATCCATGAAACACACTCTGCTTTAGAACACGAAGCATGCTCTTGCTTTCTAGAGTCTCTAATAGAGCCAGAAATTGAGGGTACTATGAACCAAAGAACGGTGTTTCCTACACATACCGACCATTGCTAGTTCAACTCTGCTTCTGAAAGTGATACAAACCACAGGTCCTCTAACATCAAATGCTTTACAGTTTAGAGCATGAAACGTGTGAGCTACGTGAACGATGTAGCTTTGTTTGAGCTGAAAGGGGATTTGGTTTACCTGAAACGAAGTCTTGCTTGTAGGAAGACACAGAGCATGTGATTTAACTCCATTTCTGAAGGGAAACACACAGCACAGTTGTCCTCTATGAAACACACTCTGCTTTAGAGCAAGAAGCACGCTCTTGCTTTCTGGATTCTCTAATAGAGCCAGAAACTTGAAAGTGTGCTCAGAACAAAAGAACGGTGTTTCCTACACATACGGACCATTGCTAGTTCAACTCTGCTTCTGAAACTGATACAAACCACAGGTCCACTAACATCAAATGCTTTACAGTTAAGAGCAAGAAACCTGTGAGCTATGTGAACGGTTTAGCTTTGTTTGAGATGAAAGATGATTTACTTTACTTGAAACGAAGTCTTGCTTTTAGGAAGACACAGAGCCTGGGATTTAACTCCATTTGTGAAGGGAAACACACAGCACAGTTCTCATCCATGAAACACAATCTGCTTTAGAGCACGAAGCATGTTCTTGCTTTCTAGAGTCTCTAATAGAGCCAGAAACTTGAGGGTACTCAGAACAAAAGAATGGGGTTTCCTACACATACAGACAATTGCTAGTTCAACTCTGCTTCTGAAACTGATACAAACCACAGGTCCTCTAACATCCAATGCTGTACAGTTAAGAGCAAGAATCGTGTCAGCTTCGTGAAGGATGTAGTTTTTTTTTAGCTGAAAGGTGACTGAGTTTACGTGAAACGAAGTCTGGCTTGTAGGAAGATACAGAGCCTGTGATTTAACTCCATTTCTGAAGGGAAACACACAGCACAGTTCTCACGATGAAACACACTCTGTGTGTAGGAAGATGCGCGCCCATGCTTTCTAGAGTCTCTAGTAGAGCAGGAAACGTGAGTGTGCTCAGAACAAAATAATTGAGTTTCCTACACATACAGATCATATCTAGTCCAACTCTGCTGCTGAAACTGATACAAACCACAGTTCCTCTAATATCCAATGCTTTTCAGTTAGAGCAAGAAACGTGTGAGCTACGTAAAAGATGTAGCTTTGTTTGAGATGAAACGTGAGTTAGTTTACCTGAAACGAAGTCTTGCTTGTAGGAAGACACAGAGCCTGTGATTTAACTCCATTTCTGAAGGGAAACACACAGCACAGATCTCATCCATGAAACACACTCTGCTTTAGAGCAAGAAGCACGCTCTTGCTTTCTAGAGTCTCTAAAAGAGCCAGAAACTTGAAAGTGTGCTCAGAAAAAAAGAACGGTGTTTCCTACACATACGGACCATTGCTAGTTCAACTCTGCTTTGGAAACTGATACAAGCCACAAGTCATCTAACATCCAATGCTTTTCAGTTAAGAGCGAGAAACGTGTGAGCTTCATAAACGATTTATATTCATGTGAGCTGAAACATGAGTGAGCTTACCTGAAACGAAGTCTTGCTTGTAGGAAGACACAGAGCCTGGGATTTAACTCCATTTCTGAAGGGAAACACACAGCACAGTTCTCATCCATGAAACACACTCTGCTTTAGAGCAAGAAACACGCTCTTGCTTTCAAAGAGTCTCAAATACAGCAGGTAAAGTGACTGTGGTCAGAACAAAATAACGGTGTTTCCTACACATACAGACCATATCTAGGTCAACCCTTCTTCTGAAACTGATACCAAGCACAGTGCCATTGACATGCAATGCTTTCCAGTTAAGGGCGAGAAACGTGTGAGCTTCGTGAACGATGTAGCTTCCTTTGAGCTTAAAGGTGACTGAGTTTACGTGAAACGAAGTCTTGCTTGTAGGTAGACACAGAGCCTGGAATTTAACTCCATTTCTGAAGGGAAACACACAGCAGAGTTCTCATCCATGAAACACACTCTGCTTTAGAACACGAAGCATGCTCTTGCTTTCTAGAGTCTCTAATAGAACCAGAAACTTGAAGGTACTCTGAACAAAAGAACAGTGTTTCCTACACATACAGACCTTTGCTAGTTCAACTCCTCTTCTGAACCTGATACAAACGACAATTCCTCTAACATCCAATGCTTTACAGTTATTAGCAAGAAACGTGTGAGCTACGTGAATGATGTAGCTTTGTTTGAGGTGAAAAGTGATTGAGTTTACGTGAAACGAAGTCTTTCTTGTAGGAAGATACAGAGCCTGTGATTTAACTCCATTTCTGAAGGGAAACACACAGCACAGATCTCACGATGAAACACACTCTGCGTATAGGAGGAATCACGCTCTTGCTTTCTAGAGTCTCTAATAGAGCAGGAAACATGAGTGTGCTCAGAACAAAATAACAGAGTTTCCTACTCATACAGACCATATCTAGTCCAACTCGGCTTCTGAAACTGATACAAACCACAGTTCCTCTAATATCCAATGCTTTTCAGTTAGAGCAAGAAACGTGTGAGCTACGTAAAAGATGTAGCTTTGTTTGAGCTGAAACGTGAGTTAGTTTACCTGAAACGAAGTCTTGCTTGTAGGAAGACACAGAGCCTGGGATTTAACTCCGTTTCTGAAGGGAAATACAAAGCACAGTTGTCCTCCGTGAAACACACTCTGCTTTAGAGCAAGAAGCACGCTCTTGCTTTCTAGAGTCTCTAAAAGAGCCAGAAACTTGAAAGTGTGCTCAGAAAAAAAGAACGGTGTTTCCTACACATACGGATCATTGCTAGTTCAACTCTGCTTCTGAAACTGATACAAGCCACAAGTCATCTAACATCCAATGCTTTTCAGTTAAGAGCGAGAAACGTGTGAGCTTCGTAAACAATTTATATTCATGTGAGCTGAAACGTGAGTGAGTTTACCTGAAATGAAATCTTGCTTGTAGGAAGACACAGAGCTTGGAATTTAACTCCATTTCTGAAGGGAACACTCAGCACAGTTCTCATCCATGAAACACACACTGCTTTAGAGCAAGAAGCCCACTCTTGCTTTCTAAGAGTCTCTAATAGAGCAGGAAACGTGACTGTGGATAGAACAAAATAACGGTGTTTCCTACACATACAGACCATATCTAGGTCAACTCTTCTTCTGAAACTGATACAAAGCACAGTTCCATTAACATGCAATGCTTTCCAGTTAAGAGTGAGAAACGTGTGAGCTTCGTGAACGATGTAGCTTCCTTTGAGCTGAAAAGTGACTGAGTTTACCTGAAAAGATGTCTTGCTTGTAGGAGACACAGAGCCTGGGATTTAACTCCATTTCTGAAGGGAAACACACAGCACAGTTCTCATCCATGAAACACACTGTACTTTAGAGCAAGAAGTATACTCTTGCTTTCTAGAGTCTATAATAGAGCCAGAAACTAGAAAGTGTGCGCAGAACAAAAGAACGGAGTTTCATACACATACGGACCATTGCTAGTCCAACTCTGCCTCTGAAACTAATACAAAGCACAGGTCCTCTAACATCTAATGCTTTATAGTTAAGAGCAAGAAACTTGTGAGCTACGTGTATGATATAGCTTTGTTTGAGCTGAAAGGTGACTGAGTTTACGTGAAACGAAGTCTTGCTTGTAGGAAGATACAGAGCCTGTGATTTAACTCCATTTCTGAATGGAAACACACAGCACAGTTCTCACAAAGAAACACACTCTGCTTATAGGAAGACGCACGCTATTGCTTTCAAGACTCTCCAGTAGAGCAGGAAACGTGAGTGTGCTCAGAACAAAAGAACGGTGTTTCCTACACATACGGACCATAGCTAGTTCAACTCTGCTTCTGAAACTGATACAAACCACAAGTCATCTAACATCCAATGCTTCTCAGTTAAGACCATAAACGTGTGAGATTCGTAAACGATTTATATTCATTTGAGCTAAAAAGTGACTGCATTTACCTGAAATGATTTCTTGCTTGTAGGAAGACACAGAACCTGGAATTTAACTCCATTTCTGAAGGAAAACACACAGTTCAGTTCTCATCCATGAAACACACTCTGCTTTAGAGCAAGAAGCACGCTCTTGCTTTCTAGAGTCTCTAGTAGAGCCAGAAACTTGAAAGTGTGCTCAGGACAAAAGAACGGTGTTTCCTACACATACGGACCATTGATAGTTCAACTCTGCTTCTGAAACGGATACAAACCACAGTTCCTCTAACATGCAATGCTTTCCACTTAAGAGCGAGAAACATGTGAGCTTCGTAAACGATGTAGCTTCCTTTGAGCTGAAAAGTGACTGCGTTTACCTGAAATGATGTCTTGCTTGTAGGAAGACACAGAGCCTGGGATTTAACTCCATTTCTGAAGGGAAACACTCAGCACAGTTCTGATCCATGAAACACACTCTGCTTTAGAGCGGGAAGCACGCTCTTGCTTTCTAGAGTCTATAATAGAGTCAGAAACTTCAAAGTGTGCTCAGAACAAAAGAATGGTGTTTCCCACACATACGGACCATTGCTAGTTCAACTCTTCTTCTGAACCTGATACAAACGACAGGTCCTCTAAAATCGAATGCTTTATAGTTACAAGCAAGAAACTTGTGAGCTACGTGAACGATGTAGCTTTGTTTGAGCTGAAAGGTGACTGAGTTTACGTGAAACGAAGTCTTGCTTGTAGGAAGACACAGAGCCTGGAATTTAACTCCATTTCTGAAGGGAAACACACAGCACAGTTCTCATCCATGAAACACACTCTTCTTTAGAGCAAGAAGCACGCTCTTGCTTTCAAAGAGTCTCTAATAAAGCAGGTAAAGTGACTGTGAATAGAACAAAATAACGGTGTTTCCTACACATACAGACGATATCTAGTCCAACTCTTCTTCTGAAACTGATACAAAGCACAGTTCTATTAACATGCAATGCTTTCCAGTAAAGAGCGAGAAACGTGTGAGCTTCGTGAACGATGTAGCTTCCTTTGAGCTGAAAAGTGACTGAGTTTACCTGAAATGATGTCTTGCTTGTAGGTAGACACAGAGCCTGGGATTTAACTCCATTTCTGAAGGGAAAGACACAGCACAGTTCTCATGCATGAAACACACTCTGCTTTAGAGCAAGAAGCACGCTCTTGCTTTCTAGAGTCTCTAATAGAGCAGGAAACGTGAGTGTGCTCAGAACAAAAGAACGGTGTTTCCTACACATACGGACCATTGCTCGTTCAACTCTGCTTCTGAAACTGATACAAACCACAAGTCATCTAACATCCAATTCTTTAAAGATAAGAACAAGAAACTTGTGAGCTAATTGTACAATGTAGCTTTGTTTGAGTTGAAAGGTGACTGAGTTTCCGTAAAAGGAAGTCTTGCTTGTAGGAAGATACAGAGCCTGTGATTTAACTCCATTTCTGAAGGGAAACACACAGCACAGATCTCACGATGAAACACACTCTGCGTATAGGAGGAATCACGCTCTTGCTTTCTAGAGTCTCTAATAGAGCAGTAAACATGAGTGTGCTCAGAACAAAATAACAGAGTTTCCTACTCATACAGACCATATCTAGTCCAACTCGGCTTCTGAAACTGATACAAACCACAGTTCCTCTAATATCCAATGCTTTTCAGTTAGAGCAAGAAACGTGTGAGCTACGTAAAAGATGTAGCTTTGTTTGAGCTGAAACGTGAGTTAGTTTACCTGAAACGAAGTCTTGCTTGTAGGAAGACACAGAGCCTGGGATTTAACTCCGTTTCTGAAGGGAAATCCAAAGCACAGTTGTCCTCCGTGAAACACACTCTGCTTTAGAGCAAGAAGCACGCTCTTGCTTTCTAGAGTCTCTAAAAGAGCCAGAAACTTGAAAGTGTGCTCAGAAAAAAAGAAGGGTGTTTCCTACACATACGGATCATTGCTAGTTCAACTCTGCTTCTGAAACTGATACAAGCCACAAGTCATCTAACAGCCAATGCTTTTCAGTTAAGAGCGAGAAACATGTGAGCTTCGTAAACGATTTTTATTCATGTGAGCTGAAACGTGAGTGAGTTTACCTGAAACGTAATCTTGCTTGTAGGAAGACACAGAGCTTGGAATTTAACTCCATTTCTGAAGGGAAACACTCAGCATAGGTCTCATCCATGAAACACACACTGCTTTAGAGCAAGAAGCCCACTCTTGCTTTCTAAGAGTCTCTAATAGAGCAGGAAACGTGACTGTGGATAGAACAAAATAACGGTGTTTCCTACACATACAGACCATATCTAGGTCAACTCTTCTTCTGAAACTGATACAAAGCACAGTTCCATTAACATGCAATGCTTTCCTGTTGAGAGTGAGAAACGTGTGAGCTTCGTGAACGATGTAGCTTCCTTTGAGCTGAAAAGTGACTGAGTTTACCTGAAAAGATGTCTTGCTTGTAGGAGACACAGAGCCTGGGATTTAACTCCATTTCTGAAGGGAAACACACAGCACAGTTCTAATCCATGAAACACACTGTACTTTAGAGCAAGAAGTATACTCTTGCTTTCTAGAGTCTATAATAGAGCCAGAAACTTGAAAGTGTGCGCAGAACAAAAGAACGGTGTTTCATACACATACGGACCATTGCTAGTCCAACTCTGCCTCTGAAACTAATACAAAGCACAGGTCCTCTAACATCTAATGCTTTATAGTTAAGAGCAAGAAACTTGTGAGCTACGTGTATGATATAGCTTTGTTTGAGCTGAAAGGTGACTGAGTTTACGT
The DNA here is from genome assembly GCA_949786405.1 of Onychomys arenicola. NCBI lineage: Eukaryota > Metazoa > Chordata > Mammalia > Rodentia > Cricetidae > Onychomys > Onychomys arenicola. The sequence goes on from CATKUM010000029.1 coordinate 137,058, forward strand.
GAAACGAAGTCTTGCTTGTAGGAAGATACAGAGCCTGTGATTTAACTCCATTTCTGAATGGAAACACACAGCACAGTTCTCACAAAGAAACACACTCTGCGTATAGGAAGACGCACGCTATTGCTTTCAAGACACTCCAGTAGAGCAGGAAACGTGAGTGTGCTCAGAACAAAAGAACGGTGTTTCCTACACATACGGACCATAGCTAGTTCAACTCTGCTTCTGAAACTGATACAAACCACAAGTCATCTAACATCCAATGCTTTTCAGTTAAGAGCATAAACGTGTGAGATTCGTAAACGATTTATATTCATTTGAGCTAAAAAGTGACTGCATTTACCTGAAATGATTTCTTGCTTGTAGGAAGACACAGAACCTGGAATTTAACTCCATTTCTGAAGGAAAACACACAGTTCAGTTCTCATCCATGAAACACACTCTGCTTTAGAGCAAGAAGCACGCTCTTGCTTTCTAGAGTCTCTAGTAGAGCCAGAAACTTGAAAGTGTGCTCAGAACAAAAGAACGGTGTTTCCTACACATACGGACCATTGATAGTTCAACTCTGCTTCTGAAACGGATACAAACCACAGTTCCTCTAACATGCAATGCTTTCCACTTAAGAGCGAGAAACATGTGAGCTTCGGGAACGATGTAGCTTCCTTTGAGCTGAAAAGTGACTGCGTTTACCTGAAATGATGTCTTGCTTGTAGGAAGACACAGAGCCAGGGATTTAACTCCATTTCTGAAGGGAAACACTCAGCACAGTTCTGATCCATGAAACACACTCTGCTTTAGAGCGGGAAGCACGCTCTTGCTTTCTAGAGTCTATAATAGAGTCAGAAACTTCAAAGTGTGCTCAGAACAAAAGAACGGTGTTTCCCACACATACGGACCATTGCTAGTTCAACTGTTCTTCTGAACCTGATACAAACGACAGGTCCTCTAAAATCGAATGCTTTATAGTTACAAGCAAGAAACTTGTGAGCTACGTGAACGATATAGCTTTGTTTGAGCTGAAAGGTGACTGAGTTTACGTGAAACGAAGTCTTGCTTGTAGGAAGACACAGAGCCTGGAATTTAACTCCATTTCTGAAGGGAAACACACAGCACAGTTCTCATCCATGAAACACACTCTTCATTAGAGCAAGAAGCACGCTCTTGCTTTCAAAGAGTCTCTAATAAAGCAGGTAAAGTGACTGTGAATAGAACAAAATAACGGTGTTTCCTACACATACAGACGATATCTAGTCCAACTCTTCTTCTGAAACTGATACAAAGCACAGTTCTATTAACATGCAATGCTTTCCAGTAAAGAGCGAGAAACGTGTGAGCTTCGTGAACGATGTAGCTTCCTTTGAGCTGAAAAGTGACTGAGTTTACCTGAAATGATGTCTTGCTTGTAGGTAGACACAGAGCCTGGGATTTAACTCCATTTCTGAAGGGAAAGACACAGCACAGTTCTCATGCATGAAACACACTCTGCTTTAGAGCAAGAAGCACGCTCTTGCTTTCTAGAGTCTCTAATAGAGCAGGAAACGTGAGTGTGCTCAGAACAAAAGAACGGTGTTTCCTACACATACGGACCATTGCTAGTTCAACTCTGCTTCTGAAACTGATACAAACCACAAGTCATCTAACATCCAATTCTTTAAAGATAAGAACAAGAAACTTGTGAGCTAATTGTACGATGTAGCTTTGTTTGAGTTGAAAGGTGACTGAGTTTCCGTGAAAGGAAGTCTTGCTTGTAGGAAGATACAGAGCCTGGGATTTAACTCCATTTCTGAAGGGAAACACACAGCAGGGTTCTCATCCATGAAACACACTCTTCTTTAGAGCAAGAAGCACGCTCTTGCTTTCAAAGAGTCTCTAATAAAGCAGGTAAAGTGACTGTGAATAGAACAAAATAACGGTGTTTCCTACACATACAGACCATATCTAGGTCAACTCTTCTTCTGAAACTGATACAAAGCACAGTTCCATTAACATGCAATGCTTTCCAGTTGAGAGTGAGAAACGTGTGAGCTTCGTGAACGATGTAGCTTCCTTTGAGCTGAAAAGTGACTGAGTTTACCTGAAAAGATGTCTTGCTTGTAGGAGACACAGAGCCTGGGATTTAACTCCATTTCTGAAGGGAAACACACAGCACAGTTCTAATCCATGAAACACACTGTACTTTAGAGCAAGAAGTATACTCTTGCTTTCTAGAGTCTATAATAGAGCCAGAAACTTGAAAGTGTGCGCAGAACAAAAGAACGGTGTTTCATACAGATACGGACCATTGCTAGTCCAACTCTGCCTCTGAAACTAATACAAAGCACAGGTCCTCTAACATCTAATGCTTTATAGTTAAGAGCAAGAAACTTGTGAGCTACGTGTATGATATAGCTTTGTTTGAGCTGAAAGGTGACTGAGTTTACGTGAAACGAAGTCTTGCTTGTAGGAAGATACAGAGCCTGTGATTTAACTCCATTTCTGAATGGAAACACACAGCACAGTTCTCACAAAGAAACACACTCTGCGTATAGGAAGACGCACGCTATTGCTTTCAAGACACTCCAGTAGAGCAGGAAACGTGAGTGTGCTCAGAACAAAAGAACGGTGTTTCCTACACATACGGACCATAGCTAGTTCAACTCTGCTTCTGAAACTGATACAAACCACAAGTCATCTAACATCCAATGCTTTTCAGTTAAGAGCATAAACGTGTGAGATTCGTAAACGATTTATATTCATTTGAGCTAAAAAGTGACTGCATTTACCTGAAATGATTTCTTGCTTGTAGGAAGACACAGAACCTGGAATTTAACTCCATTTCTGAAGGAAAACACACAGTTCAGTTCTCATCCATGAAACACACTCTGCTTTAGAGCAAGAAGCACGCTCTTGCTTTCTAGAGTCTCTAGTAGAGCCAGAAACTTGAAAGTGTGCTCAGAACAAAAGAACGGTGTTTCCTACACATACGGACCATTGATAGTTCAACTCTGCTTCTGAAACGGATACAAACCACAGTTCCTCTAACATGCAATGCTTTCCACTTAAGAGCGAGAAACATGTGAGCTTCGGGAACGATGTAGCTTCCTTTGAGCTGAAAAGTGACTGCGTTTACCTGAAATGATGTCTTGCTTGTAGGAAGACACAGAGCCTGGGATTTAACTCCATTTCTGAAGGGAAACACTCAGCACAGTTCTGATCCATGAAACACACTCTGCTTTAGAGCGGGAAGCACGCTCTTGCTTTCTAGAGTCTATAATAGAGTCAGAAACTTCAAAGTGTGCTCAGAACAAAAGAACGGTGTTTCCCACACATACGGACCATTGCTAGTTCAACTGTTCTTCTGAACCTGATACAAACGACAGGTCCTCTAAAATCGAATGCTTTATAGTTACAAGCAAGAAACTTGTGAGCTACGTGAACGATGTAGCTTTGTTTGAGCTGAAAGGTGACTGAGTTTACGTGAAACGAAGTCTTGCTTGTAGGAAGACACAGAGCCTGGAATTTAACTCCATTTCTGAAGGGAAACACACAGCACAGTTCTCATCCATGAAACACACTCTTCATTAGAGCAAGAAGCACGCTCTTGCTTTCAAAGAGTCTCTAATAAAGCAGGTAAAGTGACTGTGAATAGAACAAAATAACGGTGTTTCCTACACATACAGATGATATCTAGGTCAACTCTTCTTCTGAAACTGATACAAAGCACAGTTCTATTAACATGCAATGCTTTCCAGTAAAGAGCGAGAAACGTGTGAGCTTCGTGAACGATGTAGCTTCCTTTGAGCTGAAAAGTGACTGAGTTTACCTGAAATGATGTCTTGCTTGTAGTTAGACACAGAGCCTGGGATTTAACTCCATTTCTGAAGGGAAACACACAGCACAGTTCTCATGCATGAAACACACTCTGCTTTAGAGCAAGAAGCACGCTCTTGCTTTCTAGAGTCTCTAATAGAGCAGGAAACGTGAGTGTGCTCAGAACAAAAGAACGGTGTTTCCTACACATACGGACCATTGCTAGTTCAACTCTGCTTCTGAAACTGATACAAACCACAAGTCATCTAACATCCAATTCTTTAAAGATAAGAACAAGAAACTTGTGAGCTAATTGTACGATGTAGCTTTGTTTGAGTTGAAAGGTGACTGAGTTTCCGTGAAAGGAAGTCTTGCTTGTAGGAAGATACAGAGCCTGGGATTTAACTCCATTTCTGAAGGGAAACACACAGCAGGGTTCTCATCCATGAAACACACTCTTCTTTAGAGCAAGAAGCACGCTCTTGCTTTAAAAGAGTCTCTAATAAAGCAGGTAAAGTGACTGTGAATGGAACAAAATAACGGTGTTTCCTACACATACAGACGATATCTAGGTCAACTCTTCTTCTGAAACTGATACAAAGCACAGTTCTATTAACATGCAATGCTTTCCAGTAAAGAGTGAGAAACGTGTGAGCTTCGTGAACGATGTAGCTTCCTTTGAGCTGAAAAGTGACTGAGTTTACCTGAAATGATGTCTTGCTTGTAGGTAGACACAGAGCCTGGGATTTAACTCCATTTCTGAAGGGAAAGACACAGCACAGTTCTCATGCATGAAACACACTCTGCTTTAGAGCAAGAAGCATGCTCTTGCTTTCAAGAGTCTATAACAGAGACAGATACTTGAGGGTACTCAGACCAAAGAACGGTGTTTCCTACACATACAGACCATTGCTAGTTCAACTCTGCTTCTGAAACTGATACAAACCACAAGTCATCTAACATCCAATGCTTTAAAGATAAGAACAAGAAACTTGTGAGCTAATTGTACGATGTAGCTTTGTTTGAGTTGAAAGGTGACTGAGTTTCCGTGAAAGGAAGTCTTGCTTGTAGGAAGATACAGAGCCTGTGATTTAACTCCATTTCTGAAGGGAAACACAAAGCACAGTTCGCATGGTGAAACACACTCTGCATATAGGAAGAAGCACGCTCTTGCTTTCTAGAGTCTCTAATAGAGCAGGAAACGTTTGTGTGCTCAGAACAAAAGAACGGTGTTTCCTACACATACGGACCATTGCTAGTTCAACTCTGCTTCTGAAACTGATACAAACCAGAAGTCATCTAACATCCAATTCTTTTCAGTTAAGAGCGAGAAACGTGTGAGCTTCGTAAACAATTTATATTCATTTGAGCTGAAAAGTGACTGCATTTACTTGAAAAGATTTCTTGCTTGTAGGAAGACACAGAGCCTGGAATTTAACTCCATTTCTGAAGGGAAACACACAGCAGGGCTCTCATCCGTGAAAAACACTCTGCTTTAGAGCAAGAAGACGGCTCTTGCATTCTAAGTGTCTCTAATACAGCAGGAAACGTGACTGTGGATAGAACAAAATAACGGTGTTTCCTACACATACAGACCATATCTAGGTCAACTCTTCTTCTGAAACTGACACAAACCACAGTTCCATTAACATGCAATGCTTTCCATTTAAGAGCGAGAATCGTGTGATCTTCGTGAAGGATATATCTTCCTTTGAGCTGAAAAGTGACTGAGTTTACCTGAAATGATGTATTGCTTGTAGGAAGACACAGAGCCTGGGATTTAACTCCATTTCTGAAGGGAAACACACATCACAGTTGTCCTCCATGAAACACACTCTGCTTTAGAGCAAGAAGCACGCTCTTGCTTTCTAGAGTCTATAGTAGAGCCAGAAACTTGAAAGTGTGCTCAGAACAAAAGAACGGTGTTTCCTACACATATGGACCATTGATAGTTCAACTCTGCTTCTGAAACGGATACAAACCACAGTTCCTCTAACATGCAATGCTTTCCACTTAAGAGCGAGAAACATGTGAGCTTCGTAAACGATGTAGCTTCCTTTGAGCTGAAAAGTGACTGCGTTTACCTGAAATGATGTCTTGCTTGTAGGAAGACACAGAGCCTGGGATTTAACTCCATTTCTGAAGGGAAACACTCAGCACAGTTCTGATCCATGAAACACACTCTGCTTTAGAGCGGGAAGCACGCTCTTGCTTTCTAGAGTCTATAATAGAGTCAGAAACTTCAAAGTGTGCTTAGAACAAAAGAACGGTGTTTCCCACACAAACGGACCATTGCTAGTTCAACTCTTCTTCTGAACCTGATACCAACGACAGGTCCTCTAAAATCGAATGCTTTATAGTTAAGAGCAAGAAACTTGTGAGCTACGTGAACGATGTACCTTTGTTTGAGCTGAAAGGTGACTGAGTTTACTTGAAACGAAGTCTTGCTTGTAGGAAGACACAGAGCCTGGAATTTAACTCCATTTCTGAAGCGAAACACACAGCACAGTTCTCATCCATGAAACACACTCTTCTTTAGAGCAAGAAGCACGCTCTTGCTTTCAAAGAGTCTCTAATAAAGCAGGTAAAGTGACTGTGAATAGAACAAAATAACGGTGTTTCCTACACATACAGACGATATCTAGGTCAACTCTTCTTCTGAAACTGATACAAAGCACAGTTCTATTAATATGCAATGCTTTCCAGTAAAGAGTGAGAAACGTGTGAGCTTCGTGAACGATGTAGCTTCCTTTGAGCTGAAAAGTGACTGAGTTTACCTGAAATGATGTCTTGCTTGTAGGTAGACACAGAGCCTGGGATTTAACTCCATTTCTGAAGGGAAAGACACAGCACAGTTCTCATGCATGAAACACACTCTGCTTTAGAGCAAGAAGCATGCTCTTGCTTTCAAGAGTCTATAACAGAGACAGATACTTGAGGGTACTCAGACCAAAGAACGGTGTTTCCTACACATACAGACCATTGCTAGTTCAACTCTGCTTCTGAAACTGATACAAACCACAAGTCATCTAACATCCAATGCTTTAAAGACAAGAACAAGAAACTTGTGAGCTAATTGTACGATGTAGCTTTGTTTGAGTTGAAAGGTGACTGAGTTTCCGTGAAAGGAAGTCTTGCTTGTAGGAAGATACAGAGCCTGTGATTTAACTCCATTTCTGAAGGGAAACACAAAGCACAGTTCGCATGGTGAAACACACTCTGCATATAGGAAGAAGCACGCTCTTGCTGTCTAGAGTCTCTAATAGAGCAGGAAACGTGAGTGTGCTCAGAAGAAAAGAACGGTGTTTCCTACACATACGGACCATTGCTAGTTCAACTCTGCTTCTGAAACTGATACAAACCACAAGTCATCTAACATCCAATTCTTTTCAGTTAAGAGCGAGAAACGTGTGAGCTTCGTAAACAATTTATATTCATTTGAGCTGAAAAGTGACTGCATTTACTTGAAAAGATTTCATGCTTGTAGGAAGACACAGAGCCTGGAATTTAACTCCATTTCTGAAGGGAAACACACAGCAGGGTTCTCATCCATGAAACACACTCTGCTTTAGAGCAAGAAGACGGCTCTTGCATTCTAAGTGTCTCTAATACAGCAGGAAACGTGACTGTGGATAGAACAAAATAACGGTGTTTCCTACACATACGGACCAAATCTAGGTCTACTCTTCTTCTGAAACTGATAAAAACCACAGTTCCTCTAACATGCAATGGTTTCCATTTAAGAGCAAGAAACCTGTGACCTTCGTGAATGATGTAGCTTCCTTTGAGCTGCAAAGTGACTGAGTTTACTTGAAAAGTTGTCTTGCTTGTAGGAAGAAACAGAGCATGGGATTTAACTCCATTTCTGAAGGGAAACACACAGCACAGTTCTCATCAATGAAACACACTCTGCTTTAGAGCAAGAAGCATGCTCTTGCTTTCTAGAGTCTCTAATAGAGCCAGAAACCTGAGGGTACTCAGAAAAAAGATCATGTTTCCTACACATAGGGACCATTGCTAGTTCAAATCTGCTTCTCAAACTGATACAAACCACAAGTCGTCTAACATCCAATGCTTTTCAGTTAAGAGCAATTAACATGTGAGCTTCGTTAACGATTTATATTCATTTGAGCTGAAAAGTGACTGTGTTTACCTAAAATGATGTCTTGCTTGCAGGAAGACACAGAGCCTGGAATTTAACTCCACTTCTGAAGGAAAACCCCAGCACAGTTCTCATCCACGAAACACTCTCTGCTTTAAAGAAAGAAGCCCGCTCTTGCTTTCAAAGAGTCTCTAATACAGCAGGAAACGTGACTGTGGATAGAACAAAATAACGGTGTTTCCTACACATACGGACCATATATAGATCAACTCTTCTTCTGAAAGTGATACAAAGCACAGTTCCATTAACATGCAATGCTTTCAAGTTAAGAGCAAGAAACGTGTGAGCTTCATGAACGATGTAGCTTCCTTTGAGCTGAAAAGTGACTGAGTTTACCTGAAAAGATGTCTTGCTTGTAGGAAGACACAGAGCCTGGGATTTAACTCCATTTCTGAAGGGAAACACACAGCACAGTTCTCATGCATGAAACACACTCTACTTTAGAGCACGAAGCATGCTCTTGCCTTCTAGAGTCTGTAATAGGGCCAGAAACTTGAGGGTACTCAGAACAAAGAAGGGTGTTTCCTACACATACGGACAATTGCTAGTTCAACTCTGCTTCTGAACCTGATACAAACCACAGGTCCTCTAACATCCAATGCTTTACAGTTAAGAGCAAGAAACGTGTCAGCTACGTGAACGATGTAGCTTTGTTTGAGCTGAAAGGTGGCTGAGTTTACGTGAAACAAAGTCTTGCTTGTAGGAAGATACAGAGCCTGTCATTTAACTCCATTTCTGAAGGGAAACACAGAGCACAGTTCTCACGATGAAACAAACTCTGCGTATAGTAAGAAGTGCGCTCATGCTTTCTAGAGTCTCTAGTAGAGCAGGAAACGTGAGTGTGCTCAGAACAAAATAACGGAGTTTCCTACACATACAGACCATATCTAGTCCAACTCTGCTTCTGAAACTGATAAAAACCACAGTTCCTCTAATATCAAATGCTTTTCAGTTAGAGCAAGAAACGGGTGAGTTACGTAAAAGATGTTCTTTGTTTGAGCTGAAACGTGAGTGAGTTTACCTGAAACGAATTCTTGCTTGTAGGAAGACATAGAGCCTGGGATTTAACTCCATTTCTGAAGGGAAACACACAGCACAGTTGTCCTCCGTGAAACACACTCTGCTTTAGAGCAAGAAGCATGCTCTTGCTTTCAAGAGTATCTAATAGAGCCAGAAACTTGACAGTGTGCTCAGAACAAAAGAACGGTGTTTCCTACACATATGGGCGATTGCTAGTTCAACTCTGCTTCTGAAACTGATACAAAGCACAGTTCCATTAACATGCAATGCTTTCCAGTTAAGAGCGAGAAACGTGTGAGCTTCGTGAACGATGTAGCTACCTTTGAGCTGAAAAGTGACTGAGTTTACCTGAAATGATGTCTTGCTTGTAGGAAGACACAGAGCCTGGGATTTAACTCCATTTTTGAAGGGCAACACACAGCACAGTTCTCATGCATGAAACACACTCTGCTTTAGAGCAAGAATTATGCTCTTGCTTTCTAGAGTCTCTAATAGAGCAGGAAACGTGAGTGTGTTCAGAACAAAAGAACGGTGTTTCCTACACATACGTACCATTGCTAGTTCAACTCTGCTTTTGGAACTGATACAAACCACAAGTCATCTAACATCCAATGCTTTTCAGTTAAGAGCGAGAAACGTGTGAGCTTTTAAACGATTTATATTCATTTGAGCTGAAAAGTGACTGTGTTTACCTGAAAAGATTTATTGCTTGTAGGAAGACACAGAGCCTGGAATTTAACTCCTTTTCTGAAGGGAAACACACAGCACAGTTCTCGTCCATGAAGCACACTCTGCTTTAGAGCAAGAAGCACGCTCTTTATTTCTAAGAATCTCTAATACAGCAGGAAACGTGACTGTGGTCAAAACAAAATAACGGTGTTTCCTACTCATACAGACCAAATCTAGGTCAACTCTTCTTCTGAAACTGACACAAACCACAGTTCCATTAACATGCAATGCTTTCCATTTAAGAGCGAGAATCGTGTGAGCTTCGTGAAGGATATATCTTCCTTTGAGCTGAAAAGTGACTGAGTTTACCTGAAATGATGTCTTGCTTGTAGGAAGACACAGAGCCTGGGATTTAACTCCATTTCTGAAGGGAAACACACAGCACAGTTGTCCTCCATGGAACACACTCTGCTTTAGAGCAAGAAGCCCGCTCTTGCTTTCTAAGAGTCTCTAATACAGCAGGAAACGTGACTGTGGTCCAAACAAAATAACGGTGTTTCCTACACATACGGACCATATCTAGGTCAAACCTACTTCTGAAAATGATAAAAACCACAGTTCCTTTAACATGCAATGGTTTCCATTTAAGAGCGAGAAACCTGTGAGCTTCGTGAACGATGTAGCTTCCTTTGAGCTGAAAAGTGACTGAGTTTACCTGAAAAGATGTCTTGCATGTAGGAAGACACATGGCATGGGATTTAACTCCATTTCTGAAGTCAAACACTCAGCACAGTTCTCATCCATGAAACACACTCTGCTTTAGAGCACGAAGCATGCTCTTGCTTTCTAGAGTCTCTAATAGAGCCAGAAATTGCGGATACTCAGAACAAAAGAACGGTGTTTCCTACGGATAATTGCTAGTTCAACTCTGCTTCTGAAACTGATACAAACCACAGGTCCTCTAACATCCAATGCTTTACAGTTAAGAGCAAGAAACGTGTGAGCTACGTGAACGATGTAGCTTTGTTTGAGCTGAAAGTTGTCTGAGTTTACGTGAAATGAAGTCTTGCTTGTAGGAAGATACAGAGCCTGTCATTTAACTCCATTTCTGAAGGGAAACACACAGCTAAGTTCTCACTATGAAACAAACTCTGCGTATAGGAAGAAGCACGCTCTTGCTTTCTAGAGTCTCTAATAGAGCAGGAAACGTGAGTGTGCTCAGAACAAAATAACGTAGTTTCCTAAACATACAGAAAATATCTAGTCCAACTCTGCTTCTGAAACTGATAAAAACCACAGTTCCTCTAATATCCAATGCTTTACAGTTAGAGACAGAAACGGGTGAGTTACATAAAAGATGCAGCTTTGTTTGAGCTGAAACGTGAGTGAGTTTATCTGAAACGAAATCTTGCTTGTAGGAAGACACAGAGCCTGGGATTTAACTCCATTTCTGAAGGAAACACCCAGCACAGTTCTCATCCACGAAACATACTCTGCTTTAGAGAAAGAAGCCAGCTCTTGCTTTCTAAGAGTCTCTAATACAGCAGGAAACGTGACTGTGAATTGAACAAAATAACGGTGTTTCCTACACATACAGACCATATCTAGGTCAACTCTTCTTCTGAAACTGATACAAAGCACAGTTCCAGTAACATGCAATGCTTTCCAGTTAAGAACGTGAAACGTGTGAGCTTTGTGAACGATAAAGCGTCCTTTGAGCTGTAAATTGACTGAGTTTACATGAAATGATGTCTTGCTTGTAAGAAGACACAGAGCCTGGGATTTAACACCATTTCTGAAGGGAAACACACAGCACAGTTCTCATCCATGGAACACACTCTGCTTTAGAGAAGTAGCGCGCTCTTGCTTTCTAAGAGTCTCTAATACAGCAGGAAACGTGACAGTGGTCAGAACAAAATAACGGTGTTTCCTACACATACGGACCAAATCTAGGTCTACTCTTCTTCTGAAACTGATAAAAACCACAGTTCCTCTAACATGCAATGGTTTCCATTTAAGAGAAAGAAACCTGTGACCTTCGTGAATGATGTAGCTTCCTTTGAGCTGCAAAGTGACTGAGTTTACTTGAAAAGTTGTCTTGCTTGTAGGAAGACACAGAGCATGGGATTTAACTCCATTTCTGAAGGGAAACACACAGCACAGTTCTCATGCATGAAACACACTCTACTTTAGAGCACGAAGCATGCTCTTGCCTTCTAGAGTCTGTAATAGGGCCAGAAACTTGAGGGTACTCAGAACAAAGAAGGGTGTTTCCTACACATACGGACAATTGCTAGTTCAACTCTGCTTCTGAACCTGATACAAACCACAGGTCCTCTAACATCCAATGCTTTACAGTTAAGAGCAAGAAACGTGTCAGCTACGTGAACGATGTAGCTTTGTTTTAGCTGAATTTGGCTGAGTTTACGTGAAACAAAGTCTTGCTTGTAGGAAGATACAGAGCCTGTCATTTAACTCCATTTCTGAAGGGAAACACAAAGCACAGTTCTCACGATGAAACAAACTCTGCGTATAGTAAGAAGTGCGCTCATGCTTTCTAGAGTCTCTAGTAGAGCAGGAAACGTGAGTGTGCTCAGAACAAAATAACGGAGTTTCCTACACATACAGACCATATCTAGTCCAACTCTGCTTCTGAAACTGATAAAAACCACAGTTCCTCTAATATCCAATGCTTTTCAGTTAGAGCAAGAAACGGGTGAGTTACGTAAAAGATGTTCTTTGTTTGAGCTGAAACGTGAGTGAGTTTACCTGAAACGAATTCTTGCTTGTAGGAAGACACAGAGCCTGGGATTTAACTCCATTTCTGAAGGGATACACACAGCACAGTTGTCCTCCGTGAAACACACTCTGCTTTAGAGCAAGAAGCACGCTCTTGCTTTCAAGAGTATCTAATAGAGCCAGAAACTTGACAGTGTGCTCAGAACAAAAGAACGGTGTTTCCTACACATATGGGCGATTGCTAGTTCAACTCTGCTTCTGAAACTGATACAAAGCACAGTTCCATTAACATGCAATGCTTTCCAGTTAAGAGCGAGAAACGTGTGAGCTTCGTGAACGATGTAGCTACCTTTGAGCTGAAAAGTGACTGAGTTTACCTGAAATGATGTCTTGCTTGTAGGAAGACACAGAGCCTGGGATTTAACTCCATTTTTGAAGGGCAACACACAGCACAGTTCTCATGCATGAAACACACTCTGCTTTAGAGCAAGAATTATGCTCTTGCTTTCTAGAGTCTCTAATAGAGCAGGAAACGTGAGTGTGTTCAGAACAAAAGAACGGTGTTTCCTACACATACGTACCATTGCTAGTTCAACTCTGCTTTTGGAACTGATACAAACCACAAGTCATCTAACATCCAATGCTTTTCAGTTAAGAGCGAGAAACGTGTGAGCTTTGTAAACGATTTATATTCATTTGAGCTGAAAAGTGAATGTGTTTACCTGAAAAGATTTATTGCTTGTAGGAAGACACAGAGCCTGGAATTTAACTCCTTTTCTGAAGGGAAACACACAGCACAGTTCTCGTCCATGAAGCACACTCTGCTTTAGAGCAAGAAGCACGCTCTTTATTTCTAAGAATCTCTAATACAGCAGGAAACGTGACTGTGGTCAAAACAAAATAACGGTGTTTCCTACTCATACAGACCAAATCTAGGTCAACTCTTCTTCTGAAACTGACACAAACCACAGTTCCATTAACATGCAATGCTTTCCATTTAAGAGCGAGAATCGTGTGAGCTTCGTGAAGGATATATCTTCCTTAGAGCTGAAAAGTGACTGAGTTTACCTGAAATGATGTCTTGCTTGTAGGAAGACACAGAGCCTGGGATTTAACTCCATTTCTGAAGGGAAACACACAGCACAGTTGTCCTCCATGGAACACACTCTGCTTTAGAGCAAGAAGCCCGCTCTTGCTTTCTAAGAGTCTCTAATACAGCAGGAAACGTGACTGTGGTCCAAACAAAATAACGGTGTTTCCTACACATACGGACCATATCTAGGTCAAACCTACTTCTGAAACTGATAAAAACCACAGTTCCTTTAACATGCAATGGTTTCCATTTAAGAGCGAGAAACCTGTGAGCTTCGTGAACGATGTAGCTTCCTTTGAGCTGAAAAGTGACTGAGTTTACCTGAAAAGATGTCTTGCATGTAGGAAGACACATGGCATGGGATTTAACTCCATTTCTGAAGTCAAACACTCAGCACAGTTCTCATCCATGAAACACACTCTGCTTTAGATAACGAAGCATGCTCTTGCTTTCTAGAGTCTCTAATAGAGCCAGAAATTGCGGATACTCAGAACAAAAGAACGGTGTTTCCTACACATACGGATAATTGCTAGTTCAACTCTGCTTCTGAAACTGATACAAACCACAGGTCCTCTAACAATCAATGCTTTACAGTTAAGAGCAAGAAACGTTTGAGCTACGTGAACGATGTAGCTTTGTTTGAGCTGAAAGTTGTCTGAGTTTACGTGAAACGAAGTCTTGCTTGTAGGAAGATACAGAGCCTGTCATTTAACTCCATTTCTGAAGGGAAACACAAAGCACAGTTCTCACGATGAAACAAACTCTGCGTATAGTAAGAAGTGCGCTCATGCTTTCTAGAGTCTCTAGTAGAGCAGGAAACGTGAGGGTGCTCAGAACAAAATAACGGAGTTTCCTACACATACAGACCATATCTAGTCCAACTCTGCTTCTGAAACTGATAAAAACCACAGTTCCTCTAATATCCAATGCTTTTCAGTTAGAGCAAGAAACGGGTGAGTTACATAAAAGATGTTCTTTGTTTGAGCTGAAACGTGAGTGAGTTTACCTGAAACGAATTCTTGCTTGTAGGAAGACACAGAGCCTGGGATTTAACTCCATTTCTGAAGGGAAACACACAGCACAGTTGTCCTCCGTGAAACACACTCTGCTTTAGAGCAAGAAGCACGCTCTTGCTTTCAAGAGTATCTAATAGAGCCAGAAACTTGACAGTGTGCTCAGAACAAAAGAACGGTGTTTCCTACACATATGGGCGATTGCTAGTTCAACTCTGCTTCTGAAACTGATACAAAGCACAGTTCCATTAACATGCAATGCTTTCCAGTTAAGAGCGAGAAACGTGTGAGCTTCGTGAACGATGTAGCTACCTTTGAGCTGAAAAGTGACTGAGTTTACCTGAAATGATGTCTTGCTTGTAGGAAGACACAGAGCCTGGGATTTAACTCCATTTTTGAAGGGCAACACACAGCACAGTTCTCATGCATGAAACACACTCTGCTTTAGAGCAAGAATTATGCTCTTGCTTTCTAGAGTCTCTAATAGAGCAGGAAACGTGAGTGTGTTCAGAACAAAAGAACGGTGTTTCCTACACATACGTACCATTGCTAGTTCAACTCTGCTTTTGGAACTGATACAAACCACAAGTCATCTAACATCCAATGCTTTTCAGTTAAGAGCGAGAAACGTGTGAGCTTTGTAAACGATTTATATTCATTTGAGCTGAAAAGTGAATGTGTTTACCTGAAAAGATTTATTGCTTGTAGGAAGACACAGAGCCTGGAATTTAACTCCTTTTCTGAAGGGAAACACACAGCACAGTTCTCGTCCATGAAGCACACTCTGCTTTAGAGCAAGAAGCACGCTCTTTATTTCTAAGAATCTCTAATACAGCAGGAAACGTGACTGTGGTCAAAACAAAATAACGGTGTTTCCTACTCATACAGACCAAATCTAGGTCAACTCTTCTTCTGAAACTGACACAAACCACAGTTCCATTAACATGCAATGCTTTCCATTTAAGAGCGAGAATCGTGTGAGCTTCGTGAAGGATATATCTTCCTTAGAGCTGAAAAGTGACTGAGTTTACCTGAAATGATGTCTTGCTTGTAGGAAGACACAGAGCCTGGGATTTAACTCCATTTCTGAAGGGAAACACACAGCACAGTTGTCCTCCATGGAACACACTCTGCTTTAGAGCAAGAAGCCCGCTCTTGCTTTCTAAGAGTCTCTAATACAGCAGGAAACGTGACTGTGGTCCAAACAAAATAACGGTGTTTCCTACACATACGGACCTTATCTAGGTCAAACCTACTTCTGAAACTGATAAAAACCACAGTTCCTTTAACATGCAATGGTTTCCATTTAAGAGCGAGAAACCTGTGAGCTTCGTGAACGATGTAGCTTCCTTTGAGCTGAAAAGTGACTGAGTTTACCTGAAAAGATGTCTTGCATGTAGGAAGACACATGGCATGGGATTTAACTCCATTTCTGAAGTCAAACACTCAGCACAGTTCTCATCCATGAAACACACTCTGCTTTAGATAACGAAGCATGCTCTTGCTTTCTAGAGTCTCTAATAGAGCCAGAAATTGCGGATACTCAGAACAAAAGAACGGTGTTTCCTACACATACGGATAATTGCTAGTTCAACTCTGCTTCTGAAACTGATACAAACCACAGGTCCTCTAACAATCAATGCTTTACAGTTAAGAGCAAGAAACGTTTGAGCTACGTGAACGATGTAGCTTTGTTTGAGCTGAAAGTTGTCTGAGTTTACGTGAAACGAAGTCTTGCTTGTAGGAAGATACAGAGGCTGTGATTTAACTCCATTTCTGAAGGGAAACACACAGCTAAGTTCTCACTATGAAACAAACTCTGCGTATAGGAAGAAGCACGCTCTTGCTTTCTAGAGTCTCTAATAGAGCAGGAAACGTGAGTGTGCTCAGAACAAAATAACGGAGTTTCCTAAACATACAGAAAATATCTAGTCCAACTCTGCTTCTGAAACTGATACCAACCACAGTTCCTCTAATATCCAATGCTTTACAGTTAGAGACAGAAACGGGTGAGTTACATAAAAGATGCAGCTTTGTTTGAGCTGAAAAGTAACTGAGTTTACCTGAAAAGATGTCTTGCATGTTGGAAGATACAGAGACTGGAATTTAACTCCATTTCTGAAGGGTAACACACAGCACACTTCTCATCCATGGAACACACTCTGCTTTAGAGCAGGAGCATGCTCTTGCTTTCTAAGAGTTCCTATACAGCAGGAAACGTGACTGTGGTCAGAACAAAATAACGGTGTTTCCTACACATATGGACCATATCTAGGTCAACTCTTCTTCTGAAACTGATACAAACCACATTTCCTCTAACATGCAATGCTTTCCACTTAAGAGAGAGAAACTTCTGAGCTTCGTGAACGATGTCGCTTCCTTTGAGCTGAAAAGTAACTGAGTTTACCTGAAAAGATGTCTTGCATGTTGGAAGATACAGAGACTGGAATTTAACTCCATTTCTGAAGGGAAACACACAGCACAGTTCTCATCCATGGAACACACTCTGCTTTAGAGAAGGAGCACGCTCTTGCTTTCTAAGAGTCTCTATTACAGCAAGAAATGTGACTGTGGTCAGAACAAACTAATGGTGGTTCCTAAACATACGGACCATATCTAGGTCAACTCTTCTTCTGAAACTGATGCATAGCACAGTTCCATTAAGATGCAATGCTTTCAAGTTAAGAGCGAGAAACGGGTGAGCTTCATGAACGATGTAGCTTCCTTTGAGCTGAAAGGTGACTGAGTTTACGTGAAACGAAGTCTTGCTTGTAGGAAGACACAGAGCATGGAATTTAACTCCATTCCTGAAGGAAAACACAGAGCAAAGTTCTCATCCATGACACACACTCTGCTTTAGAGCACGAAGCATGCTCTTGCTTTCTAGAGTCTCTAATAGAGCCAGAAACCAGAGGGTACTCAGAAAAAAGATCACTGTTTCCTACACATAGGGACCATTGCTAGTTCAACTCTGCTTCTGAAACTGATACAAACCACAATTCATCTAACATCCAATGCTTTTCAGTTAAGAGCAAGAAACATGTGAGCTTCGTTAAAGATTTATATTCATTTGAGCTGAAAAGTGACTGTGTTTACCTGAAATGATGTCTTGCTTGTAGGAAGACAAAGAGCCTGGAATTTAACTCCATTTCTGAAGGGAAACACACAGCACAGTTCTCATCCATGAAACACACTCTCCTTTAGAGAAAGAAGCACACTCTTGCTTTCTATGCGTCTCTACTACAGCAGGAAACGTGACTGTGGTCAGAACAAAATAACGGTGTTTCCTACACATAGGGACCATATCTAGATCAACTCTTCTTCTGAAACTGATAAAAAGCACAGTTCCATTAACATGCAATGCTTTCAAGTTAAGAGCGAGAAACGTGTGAGCTTCATGAACGATGTAGCTTCCTTTGAGCTGAAAAGTGACTGAGTTTACCTGAAAAGATGTCTTGCTTGTAGGAAGACACAGAGCCTGGGATTTAACTCCATTTCTGAAGGGAAACACACAGCCCAGTTCTCACCATGAAACACACTCTGCGTATAGGAAGAAGCGCGCTCATGCTTTTTAGATTCTCTAGCAGAGCAGGAAACGTGAGTGTGCTCAGAACTAAATAATTGAATTTCCTACACATACAGACCATATCTAGCCCAACTCTGCTTCTGAAACTGATACCAACCACAGGTCCTCTAATATCCAATGCTTTTCAGGTAGAGCAAGAAACTGGTGAGCTACGTAAAAGATGTAGCTTTGTTGGAGTGCAAGGTGACTGAGTTTACGTGAAATGAAGTATTGCTTGTAGGAAGACACGGAGCCTGGGATTTAACTCCATTTCTGAAGGGAAACACACAGCACAGTTGTCCTCTGTGAAACACACTCTGCTTTAGAGCAAGAAGCACGCTCTTGCTTTCACGAGTATCTAATAGAGCCAGAAACTTGACTGTGCTTAGAACAAAAGAACGGTGTTTCCTACACATACGGGCAATTGCTAGTTCAACTCTGCTTCTGAAACTGATACAAAGCACAGTTCCATTAACATGCAATGCTTTCCAGTTAAGAGCGAGAAACGTGTGAGCTTCGTGAACGATGTAGCTACCTTTGAGCTAAAAAGTGACTGAGTTTACCTGAAATGATGTCTTGCTTGTAGGAAGACACAGAGCCTGGGATTTAACTCCATTTTTGAAGGGCAACACACAGCACAATTCTCATGCATGAAACACACTCTGCTTTAGAGCAAGAATTATGCTCTTGCTTTCTAGAGTCTCTAATAGAGCACGAAACGTGAGTGTGCTCAGAACAAAATAACAGTGTTTCCTACACATACGGACCAAATATAGGTCAACTCTTCTTCTGAAACTGATACAAACCACATTTCCTCTAACATGCAATGCTTTCCACTTAAGAGAGAGAAACTTCTGAGCTTCGTGAACGATGTCGCTTCCTTTGAGCTGAAAAGTAACTGAGTTTACCTGAAAAGATGTCTTGCATGTTGGAAGGTACAGAGACTGGAATTTAACTCCATTTCTGAAGGGTAACACACAGCACAGTTCTCATCCATGGAACACACTCTGCTTTAGAGAAGGAGCACGCTCTTGCTTTCTAAGAGTCTCTAATACAGCAGGATACGTGACTGTGGTCAGAACAAAATAACGGTGTTTCCTACACATACGGACCATATATAGATCAACTATTCTTCTGAAACTGATAAAAACCAAAGTTCCTCTAACATGCAATGGTTTCCATTTAACAGCGAGAAACCTGTGAGCTTCGTGAACTATGTAGCTTCCTTTGAGCTAAAGTGACTGAGTTTACCTGAAAAGATATCTTGCTTGTAGGAAGACACAGAGCCTGGGATTTAACTCCATTTCTGAAGGGAAACACACAGCCCAGTTCTCACCATGAAACACACTCTGCGTATAGGAAGAAGCGCGCTCATGCTTTCTATAGTCTCTAGTAGAGCAGGAAACGTGAGTGTGCTCAGAACAAAATAATTGAATTTCCTACACATACAGACCATATCTAGCCCAACTCTGCTTCTGAAACTGATACCAACCACAGGTCCTCTAATATCCAATGCTTTTCAGTTAGAGCAAGAAACATGTGAGCTTCGTTAAAGATTTATATTCATTTGAGCTGAAAAGTGACTGTGTTTACCTGAAATGATGTCATGCTTGTAGGAAGACAAAGAGCCTGGAATTTAACTCCATTTCTGAAGGGAAACACACAGCACAGTTCTCATCCACGAAACACACTCTGCTTTAGAGCACGAAGCATGCTCTTACTTTCTAGAGTCTCTAATAGAGCCAGAAACCTGAGGGTACTCAGAAAAAAGATCACTGTTTCCTACACATAGGGACCATTGCTAGTTCAACTCTGCTTCTGAAACTGATACAAAGCACAGTTCCATTAACATGATTTCAAGTTAAGAGCAAGATACGTGTGAGCTTCATGAACGATGTAGCTTCCTTTGAGCTGAAAAGTGACTGAGTTTACCTGAAAAGATGTCTTGCTTGTAGGAAGACACAGAGCCTGGGATTTAACTCCATTTCTGAAGGGAAACACACAGCACAGTTCTCATGCATGAAACACACTCTACTTTAGAGCAAGAAGCATGCTCTTGCCTTCTAGAGTCTGTAATAGGGCCAGAAACTTGAGGGTACTCAGAACAAAGAACGGTGTTTCCTACACATACAGACAATTGCTAGTTCAACTCTGCTTCTGAACCTGATACAAACCACAGGTCCTCTAACATCCAATGCTTTACAGTTAAGAGCAAGAAACGTGTCAGCTACGTGAACGATGTAGCTTTGTTTGAGCTGAAAGGTGGCTGAGTTTACGTGAAACAAAGTCTTGCTTGTAGGAAAATACAGAGCCTGTCATTTAACTCCATTTCTGAAGGGAAACACAAAGCACAGTTCTCACGATGAAACAAAATCTGCGTATAGGAAGAAGCGCGCTCATGCTTTCTAGAGTCTCTAGTAGAGCAGCAAACGTGAGTGTGCTCAGAACAAAATAACGGAGTTTCCTACACATACAGACCATATCTAGTCCAACTCTGCTTCTGAAACTGATAAAAACCACAGTTCCTCTAATATCCAATGCTTTTCAGTTAGAGCAAGAAACGGGTGAGTTACGTAAAAGATGTTCTTTGTTTGAGCTGAAACGTGAGTGAGTTTACCTGAAACGAAGTCTTGCTTGTAGGAAGACACAGAGCCTGGGATTTAACTCCATTTCTGAAGGGAAACACACAGCACAGTTGTCCTCCGTGAAACACACTCTGCTTTAGAGCAAGAAGCACGCTCTTGCTTTCAAGAGTATCTAATAGAGCCAGAAACTTGACAGTGTGCTCAGAACAAAAGAACGGTGTTTCCTACACATATGGGCGATTGCTAGTTCAACTCTGCTTCTGAAACTGATACAAAGCACAGTTCCATTAACATGCAATGCTTTCCAGTTAAGAGCGAGAAACGTGTGAGCTTCGTGAACGATGTAGCTACCTTTGAGCTGAAAAGTGACTGAGTTTACCTGAAATGATGTCTTGCTTGTAGGAAGACACAGAGCCTGGGATTTAACTCCATTTTTGAAGGGCAACACACAGCACAGTTCTCATGCATGAAACACACTCTGCTTTAGAGCAAGAATTATGCTCTTGCTTTCTAGAGTCTCTAATAGAGCAGGAAACGTGAGTGTGTTCAGAACAAAAGAACGGTGTTTCCTACACATACGTACCATTGCTAGTTCAACTCTGCTTTTGGAACTGATACAAACCACAAGTCATCTAACATCCAATGCTTTTCAGTTAAGAGCGAGAAACGTGTGAGCTTTGTAAACGATTTATATTCATTTGAGCTGAAAAGTGAATGTGTTTACCTGAAAAGATTTATTGCTTGTAGGAAGACACAGAGCCTGGAATTTAACTCCTTTTCTGAAGGGAAACACACAGCACAGTTCTCGTCCATGAAGCACACTCTGCTTTAGAGCAAGAAGCACGCTCTTTATTTCTAAGAATCTCTAATACAGCAGGAAACGTGACTGTGGTCAAAACAAAATAACGGTGTTTCCTACTCATACAGACCAAATCTAGGTCAACTCTTCTTCTGAAACTGACACAAACCACAGTTCCATTAACATGCAATGCTTTCCATTTAAGAGCGAGAATCGTGTGAGCTTCGTGAAGGATATATCTTCCTTAGAGCTGAAAAGTGACTGAGTTTACCTGAAATGATGTCTTGCTTGTAGGAAGACAAAGAGCCTGGAATTTAACTCCATTTCTGAAGGGAAACACACAGCACAGTTCTCATCCACGAAACACACTCTGCTTTAGAGCACGAAGCATGCTCTTACTTTCTAGAGTCTCTAATAGAGCCAGAAACCTGACGGTACTCAGAAAAAAGATCACTGTTTCCTACACATAGGGACCATTGCTAGTTCAACTCTGCTTCTGAAACTGATACAAAGCACAGTTCCATTAACATGATTTCAAGTTAAGAGCAAGATACGTGTGAGCTTCATGAACGATGTAGCTTCCTTTGAGCTGAAAAGTGACTGAGTTTACCTGAAAAGATGTCTTGCTTGTAGGAAGACACAGAGCCTGGGATTTAACTCCATTTCTGAAGGGAAACTCACAGCACAGTTCTCATGCATGAAACACACTCTACTTTAGAGCAAGAAGCATGCTCTTGCCTTCTAGAGTCTGTAATAGGGCCAGAAACTTGAGGGTACTCAGAACAAAGAACGGTGTTTCCTACACATACAGACAATTGCTAGTTCAACTCTGCTTCTGAACCTGATACAAACCACAGGTCCTCTAACATCCAATGCTTTACAGTTAAGAGCAAGAAACGTGTCAGCTACGTGAACGATGTAGCTTTGTTTGAGCTGAAAGGTGGCTGAGTTTACGTGAAACAAAGTCTTGCTTGTAGGAAAATACAGAGCCTGTCATTTAACTCCATTTCTGAAGGGAAACACAAAGCACAGTTCTCACGATGAAACAAACTCTGCGTATAGTAAGAAGTGCGCTCATGCTTTCTAGAGTCTCTAGTAGAGCAGGAAACGTGAGTGTGCTCAGAACAAAATAACGGAGTTTCCTACACATACAGACCATATCTAGTCCAACTCTGCTTCTGAAACTGATAAAAACCACAGTTCCTCTAATATCCAATGCTTTTCAGTTAGAGCAAGAAACGGGTGAGTTACGTAAAAGATGTTCTTTGTTTGAGCTGAAACGTGAGTGAGTTTACCTGAAACGAATTCTTGCTTGTAGGAAGACACAGAGCCTGGGATTTAACTCCATTTCTGAAGGGATACACACAGCACAGTTGTCCTCCGTGAAACACACTCTGCTTTAGAGCAAGAAGCACGCTCTTGCTTTCAAGAGTATCTAATAGAGCCAGAAACTTGACAGTGTGCTCAGAACAAAAGAACGGTGTTTCCTACACATATGGGCGATTGCTAGTTCAACTCTGCTTCTGAAACTGATACAAAGCACAGTTCCATTAACATGCAATGCTTTCCAGTTAAGAGCGAGAAACGTGTGAGCTTCGTGAACGATGTAGCTACCTTTGAGCTGAAAAGTGACTGAGTTTACCTGAAATGATGTCTTGCTTGTAGGAAGACACAGAGCCTGGGATTTAACTCCATTTTTGAAGGGCAACACACAGCACAGTTCTCATGCATGAAACACACTCTGCTTTAGAGCAAGAATTATGCTCTTGCTTTCTAGAGTCTCTAATAGAGCAGGAAACGTGAGTGTGTTCAGAACAAAAGAACGGTGTTTCCTACACATACGTACCATTGCTAGTTCAACTCTGCTTTTGGAACTGATACAAACCACAAGTCATCTAACATCCAATGCTTTTCAGTTAAGAGCGAGAAACGTGTGAGCTTTGTAAACGATTTATATTCATTTGAGCTGAAAAGTGAATGTGTTTACCTGAAAAGATTTATTGCTTGTAGGAAGACACAGAGCCTGGAATTTAACTCCTTTTCTGAAGGGAAACACACAGCACAGTTCTTGTCCATGAAGCACACTCTGCTTTAGAGCAAGAAGCACGCTCTTTATTTCTAAGAATCTCTAATACAGCAGGAAACGTGACTGTGGTCAAAACAAAATAACGGTGTTTCCTACTCATACAGACTAAATCTAGGTCAACTCTTCTTCTGAAACTGACACAAACCACAGTTCCATTAACATGCAATGCTTTCCATTTAAGAGCGAGAATCGTGTGAGCTTCGTGAAGGATATATCTTCCTTAGAGCTGAAAAGTGACTGAGTTTACCTGAAATGATGTCTTGCTTGTAGGAAGACACAGAGCCTGGGATTTAACTCCATTTCTGAAGGGAAACACACAGCACAGTTGTCCTCCATGGAACACACTCTGCTTTAGAGCAAGAAGCCCGCTCTTGCTTTCTAAGAGTCTCTAATACAGCAGGAAACGTGACTGTGGTCCAAACAAAATAACGGTGTTTCCTACACATACGGACCATATCTAGGTCAAACCTACTTCTGAAACTGATAAAAACCACAGTTCCTTTAACATGCAATGGTTTCCATTTAAGAGCGAGAAACCTGTGAGCTTCGTGAACGATGTAGCTTCCTTTGAGCTGAAAAGTGACTGAGTTTACCTGAAAAGATGTCTTGCATGTAGGAAGACACATGGCATGGGATTTAACTCCATTTCTGAAGTCAAACACTCAGCACAGTTCTCATCCATGAAACACACTCTGCTTTAGATAACGAAGCATGCTCTTGCTTTCTAGAGTCTCTAATAGAGCCAGAAATTGCGGATACTCAGAACAAAAGAACGGTGTTTCCTACACATACGGATAATTGCTAGTTCAACTCTGCTTCTGAAACTGATACAAACCACAGGTCCTCTAACAATCAATGCTTTACAGTTAAGAGCAAGAAACGTTTGAGCTACGTGAACGATGTAGCTTTGTTTGAGCTGAAAGTTGTCTGAGTTTACGTGAAACGAAGTCTTGCTTGTAGGAAGATACAGAGCCTGTCATTTAACTCCATTTCTGAAGGGAAACACAAAGCACAGTTCTCACGATGAAACAAACTCTGCGTATAGTAAGAAGTGCGCTC
Organism: Onychomys arenicola; assembly: GCA_949786405.1. Classification (NCBI taxonomy): domain Eukaryota; kingdom Metazoa; phylum Chordata; class Mammalia; order Rodentia; family Cricetidae; genus Onychomys; species Onychomys arenicola. Next base: position 161,634 of record CATKUM010000029.1, read on the forward strand.
ATGCTTTCTAGAGTCTCTAGTAGAGCAGGAAACGTGAGGGTGCTCAGAACAAAATAACGGAGTTTCCTACACATACAGACCATATCTAGTCCAACTCTGCTTCTGAAACTGATAAAAACCACAGTTCCTCTAATATCCAATGCTTTTCAGTTAGAGCAAGAAACGGGTGAGTTACATAAAAGATGTTCTTTGTTTGAGCTGAAACGTGAGTGAGTTTACCTGAAACGAATTCTTGCTTGTAGGAAGACACAGAGCCTGGGATTTAACTCCATTTCTGAAGGGAAACACACAGCACAGTTGTCCTCCGTGAAACACACTCTGCTTTAGAGCAAGAAGCACGCTCTTGCTTTCAAGAGTATCTAATAGAGCCAGAAACTTGACAGTGTGCTCAGAACAAAAGAACGGTGTTTCCTACACATATGGGCGATTGCTAGTTCAACTCTGCTTCTGAAACTGATACAAAGCACAGTTCCATTAACATGCAATGCTTTCCAGTTAAGAGCGAGAAACGTGTGAGCTTCGTGAACGATGTAGCTACCTTTGAGCTGAAAAGTGACTGAGTTTACCTGAAATGATGTCTTGCTTGTAGGAAGACACAGAGCCTGGGATTTAACTCCATTTTTGAAGGGCAACACACAGCACAGTTCTCATGCATGAAACACACTCTGCTTTAGAGCAAGAATTATGCTCTTGCTTTCTAGAGTCTCTAATAGAGCAGGAAACGTGAGTGTGTTCAGAACAAAAGAACGGTGTTTCCTACACATACGTACCATTGCTAGTTCAACTCTGCTTTTGGAACTGATACAAACCACAAGTCATCTAACATCCAATGCTTTTCAGTTAAGAGCGAGAAACGTGTGAGCTTTGTAAACGATTTATATTCATTTGAGCTGAAAAGTGAATGTGTTTACCTGAAAAGATTTATTGCTTGTAGGAAGACACAGAGCCTGGAATTTAACTCCTTTTCTGAAGGGAAACACACAGCACAGTTCTCGTCCATGAAGCACACTCTGCTTTAGAGCAAGAAGCACGCTCTTTATTTCTAAGAATCTCTAATACAGCAGGAAACGTGACTGTGGTCAAAACAAAATAACGGTGTTTCCTACTCATACAGACCAAATCTAGGTCAACTCTTCTTCTGAAACTGACACAAACCACAGTTCCATTAACATGCAATGCTTTCCATTTAAGAGCGAGAATCGTGTGAGCTTCGTGAAGGATATATCTTCCTTAGAGCTGAAAAGTGACTGAGTTTACCTGAAATGATGTCTTGCTTGTAGGAAGACACAGAGCCTGGGATTTAACTCCATTTCTGAAGGGAAACACACAGCACAGTTGTCCTCCATGGAACACACTCTGCTTTAGAGCAAGAAGCCCGCTCTTGCTTTCTAAGAGTCTCTAATACAGCAGGAAACGTGACTGTGGTCCAAACAAAATAACGGTGTTTCCTACACATACGGACCTTATCTAGGTCAAACCTACTTCTGAAACTGATAAAAACCACAGTTCCTTTAACATGCAATGGTTTCCATTTAAGAGCGAGAAACCTGTGAGCTTCGTGAACGATGTAGCTTCCTTTGAGCTGAAAAGTGACTGAGTTTACCTGAAAAGATGTCTTGCATGTAGGAAGACACATGGCATGGGATTTAACTCCATTTCTGAAGTCAAACACTCAGCACAGTTCTCATCCATGAAACACACTCTGCTTTAGATAACGAAGCATGCTCTTGCTTTCTAGAGTCTCTAATAGAGCCAGAAATTGCGGATACTCAGAACAAAAGAACGGTGTTTCCTACACATACGGATAATTGCTAGTTCAACTCTGCTTCTGAAACTGATACAAACCACAGGTCCTCTAACAATCAATGCTTTACAGTTAAGAGCAAGAAACGTTTGAGCTACGTGAACGATGTAGCTTTGTTTGAGCTGAAAGTTGTCTGAGTTTACGTGAAACGAAGTCTTGCTTGTAGGAAGATACAGAGGCTGTGATTTAACTCCATTTCTGAAGGGAAACACACAGCTAAGTTCTCACTATGAAACAAACTCTGCGTATAGGAAGAAGCACGCTCTTGCTTTCTAGAGTCTCTAATAGAGCAGGAAACGTGAGTGTGCTCAGAACAAAATAACGGAGTTTCCTAAACATACAGAAAATATCTAGTCCAACTCTGCTTCTGAAACTGATACCAACCACAGTTCCTCTAATATCCAATGCTTTACAGTTAGAGACAGAAACGGGTGAGTTACATAAAAGATGCAGCTTTGTTTGAGCTGAAAAGTAACTGAGTTTACCTGAAAAGATGTCTTGCATGTTGGAAGATACAGAGACTGGAATTTAACTCCATTTCTGAAGGGTAACACACAGCACACTTCTCATCCATGGAACACACTCTGCTTTAGAGCAGGAGCATGCTCTTGCTTTCTAAGAGTTCCTATACAGCAGGAAACGTGACTGTGGTCAGAACAAAATAACGGTGTTTCCTACACATATGGACCATATCTAGGTCAACTCTTCTTCTGAAACTGATACAAACCACATTTCCTCTAACATGCAATGCTTTCCACTTAAGAGAGAGAAACTTCTGAGCTTCGTGAACGATGTCGCTTCCTTTGAGCTGAAAAGTAACTGAGTTTACCTGAAAAGATGTCTTGCATGTTGGAAGATACAGAGACTGGAATTTAACTCCATTTCTGAAGGGAAACACACAGCACAGTTCTCATCCATGGAACACACTCTGCTTTAGAGAAGGAGCACGCTCTTGCTTTCTAAGAGTCTCTATTACAGCAAGAAATGTGACTGTGGTCAGAACAAACTAATGGTGGTTCCTAAACATACGGACCATATCTAGGTCAACTCTTCTTCTGAAACTGATGCATAGCACAGTTCCATTAAGATGCAATGCTTTCAAGTTAAGAGCGAGAAACGGGTGAGCTTCATGAACGATGTAGCTTCCTTTGAGCTGAAAGGTGACTGAGTTTACGTGAAACGAAGTCTTGCTTGTAGGAAGACACAGAGCATGGAATTTAACTCCATTCCTGAAGGAAAACACAGAGCAAAGTTCTCATCCATGACACACACTCTGCTTTAGAGCACGAAGCATGCTCTTGCTTTCTAGAGTCTCTAATAGAGCCAGAAACCAGAGGGTACTCAGAAAAAAGATCACTGTTTCCTACACATAGGGACCATTGCTAGTTCAACTCTGCTTCTGAAACTGATACAAACCACAATTCATCTAACATCCAATGCTTTTCAGTTAAGAGCAAGAAACATGTGAGCTTCGTTAAAGATTTATATTCATTTGAGCTGAAAAGTGACTGTGTTTACCTGAAATGATGTCTTGCTTGTAGGAAGACAAAGAGCCTGGAATTTAACTCCATTTCTGAAGGGAAACACACAGCACAGTTCTCATCCATGAAACACACTCTCCTTTAGAGAAAGAAGCACACTCTTGCTTTCTATGCGTCTCTACTACAGCAGGAAACGTGACTGTGGTCAGAACAAAATAACGGTGTTTCCTACACATAGGGACCATATCTAGATCAACTCTTCTTCTGAAACTGATAAAAAGCACAGTTCCATTAACATGCAATGCTTTCAAGTTAAGAGCGAGAAACGTGTGAGCTTCATGAACGATGTAGCTTCCTTTGAGCTGAAAAGTGACTGAGTTTACCTGAAAAGATGTCTTGCTTGTAGGAAGACACAGAGCCTGGGATTTAACTCCATTTCTGAAGGGAAACACACAGCCCAGTTCTCACCATGAAACACACTCTGCGTATAGGAAGAAGCGCGCTCATGCTTTTTAGATTCTCTAGCAGAGCAGGAAACGTGAGTGTGCTCAGAACTAAATAATTGAATTTCCTACACATACAGACCATATCTAGCCCAACTCTGCTTCTGAAACTGATACCAACCACAGGTCCTCTAATATCCAATGCTTTTCAGGTAGAGCAAGAAACTGGTGAGCTACGTAAAAGATGTAGCTTTGTTGGAGTGCAAGGTGACTGAGTTTACGTGAAATGAAGTATTGCTTGTAGGAAGACACGGAGCCTGGGATTTAACTCCATTTCTGAAGGGAAACACACAGCACAGTTGTCCTCTGTGAAACACACTCTGCTTTAGAGCAAGAAGCACGCTCTTGCTTTCACGAGTATCTAATAGAGCCAGAAACTTGACTGTGCTTAGAACAAAAGAACGGTGTTTCCTACACATACGGGCAATTGCTAGTTCAACTCTGCTTCTGAAACTGATACAAAGCACAGTTCCATTAACATGCAATGCTTTCCAGTTAAGAGCGAGAAACGTGTGAGCTTCGTGAACGATGTAGCTACCTTTGAGCTAAAAAGTGACTGAGTTTACCTGAAATGATGTCTTGCTTGTAGGAAGACACAGAGCCTGGGATTTAACTCCATTTTTGAAGGGCAACACACAGCACAATTCTCATGCATGAAACACACTCTGCTTTAGAGCAAGAATTATGCTCTTGCTTTCTAGAGTCTCTAATAGAGCACGAAACGTGAGTGTGCTCAGAACAAAATAACAGTGTTTCCTACACATACGGACCAAATATAGGTCAACTCTTCTTCTGAAACTGATACAAACCACATTTCCTCTAACATGCAATGCTTTCCACTTAAGAGAGAGAAACTTCTGAGCTTCGTGAACGATGTCGCTTCCTTTGAGCTGAAAAGTAACTGAGTTTACCTGAAAAGATGTCTTGCATGTTGGAAGGTACAGAGACTGGAATTTAACTCCATTTCTGAAGGGTAACACACAGCACAGTTCTCATCCATGGAACACACTCTGCTTTAGAGAAGGAGCACGCTCTTGCTTTCTAAGAGTCTCTAATACAGCAGGATACGTGACTGTGGTCAGAACAAAATAACGGTGTTTCCTACACATACGGACCATATATAGATCAACTATTCTTCTGAAACTGATAAAAACCAAAGTTCCTCTAACATGCAATGGTTTCCATTTAACAGCGAGAAACCTGTGAGCTTCGTGAACTATGTAGCTTCCTTTGAGCTAAAGTGACTGAGTTTACCTGAAAAGATATCTTGCTTGTAGGAAGACACAGAGCCTGGGATTTAACTCCATTTCTGAAGGGAAACACACAGCCCAGTTCTCACCATGAAACACACTCTGCGTATAGGAAGAAGCGCGCTCATGCTTTCTATAGTCTCTAGTAGAGCAGGAAACGTGAGTGTGCTCAGAACAAAATAATTGAATTTCCTACACATACAGACCATATCTAGCCCAACTCTGCTTCTGAAACTGATACCAACCACAGGTCCTCTAATATCCAATGCTTTTCAGTTAGAGCAAGAAACATGTGAGCTTCGTTAAAGATTTATATTCATTTGAGCTGAAAAGTGACTGTGTTTACCTGAAATGATGTCATGCTTGTAGGAAGACAAAGAGCCTGGAATTTAACTCCATTTCTGAAGGGAAACACACAGCACAGTTCTCATCCACGAAACACACTCTGCTTTAGAGCACGAAGCATGCTCTTACTTTCTAGAGTCTCTAATAGAGCCAGAAACCTGAGGGTACTCAGAAAAAAGATCACTGTTTCCTACACATAGGGACCATTGCTAGTTCAACTCTGCTTCTGAAACTGATACAAAGCACAGTTCCATTAACATGATTTCAAGTTAAGAGCAAGATACGTGTGAGCTTCATGAACGATGTAGCTTCCTTTGAGCTGAAAAGTGACTGAGTTTACCTGAAAAGATGTCTTGCTTGTAGGAAGACACAGAGCCTGGGATTTAACTCCATTTCTGAAGGGAAACACACAGCACAGTTCTCATGCATGAAACACACTCTACTTTAGAGCAAGAAGCATGCTCTTGCCTTCTAGAGTCTGTAATAGGGCCAGAAACTTGAGGGTACTCAGAACAAAGAACGGTGTTTCCTACACATACAGACAATTGCTAGTTCAACTCTGCTTCTGAACCTGATACAAACCACAGGTCCTCTAACATCCAATGCTTTACAGTTAAGAGCAAGAAACGTGTCAGCTACGTGAACGATGTAGCTTTGTTTGAGCTGAAAGGTGGCTGAGTTTACGTGAAACAAAGTCTTGCTTGTAGGAAAATACAGAGCCTGTCATTTAACTCCATTTCTGAAGGGAAACACAAAGCACAGTTCTCACGATGAAACAAAATCTGCGTATAGGAAGAAGCGCGCTCATGCTTTCTAGAGTCTCTAGTAGAGCAGCAAACGTGAGTGTGCTCAGAACAAAATAACGGAGTTTCCTACACATACAGACCATATCTAGTCCAACTCTGCTTCTGAAACTGATAAAAACCACAGTTCCTCTAATATCCAATGCTTTTCAGTTAGAGCAAGAAACGGGTGAGTTACGTAAAAGATGTTCTTTGTTTGAGCTGAAACGTGAGTGAGTTTACCTGAAACGAAGTCTTGCTTGTAGGAAGACACAGAGCCTGGGATTTAACTCCATTTCTGAAGGGAAACACACAGCACAGTTGTCCTCCGTGAAACACACTCTGCTTTAGAGCAAGAAGCACGCTCTTGCTTTCAAGAGTATCTAATAGAGCCAGAAACTTGACAGTGTGCTCAGAACAAAAGAACGGTGTTTCCTACACATATGGGCGATTGCTAGTTCAACTCTGCTTCTGAAACTGATACAAAGCACAGTTCCATTAACATGCAATGCTTTCCAGTTAAGAGCGAGAAACGTGTGAGCTTCGTGAACGATGTAGCTACCTTTGAGCTGAAAAGTGACTGAGTTTACCTGAAATGATGTCTTGCTTGTAGGAAGACACAGAGCCTGGGATTTAACTCCATTTTTGAAGGGCAACACACAGCACAGTTCTCATGCATGAAACACACTCTGCTTTAGAGCAAGAATTATGCTCTTGCTTTCTAGAGTCTCTAATAGAGCAGGAAACGTGAGTGTGTTCAGAACAAAAGAACGGTGTTTCCTACACATACGTACCATTGCTAGTTCAACTCTGCTTTTGGAACTGATACAAACCACAAGTCATCTAACATCCAATGCTTTTCAGTTAAGAGCGAGAAACGTGTGAGCTTTGTAAACGATTTATATTCATTTGAGCTGAAAAGTGAATGTGTTTACCTGAAAAGATTTATTGCTTGTAGGAAGACACAGAGCCTGGAATTTAACTCCTTTTCTGAAGGGAAACACACAGCACAGTTCTCGTCCATGAAGCACACTCTGCTTTAGAGCAAGAAGCACGCTCTTTATTTCTAAGAATCTCTAATACAGCAGGAAACGTGACTGTGGTCAAAACAAAATAACGGTGTTTCCTACTCATACAGACCAAATCTAGGTCAACTCTTCTTCTGAAACTGACACAAACCACAGTTCCATTAACATGCAATGCTTTCCATTTAAGAGCGAGAATCGTGTGAGCTTCGTAAATGATTTATATTCATTTGAGCTGAAAAGTGACAGCGTTTACCTGAAATGATATCTTGCTTGTAGGGAGAAACAGGGCGTGGAATTTAACTCCATTTCTTAAGGGAAACACAAAGCACAGTTCTCATCCATGAAACACCCTCTGCTTTAGAGCAAGAAGCACGCTCTTGCTTTCTAAGTGTCTCCAATACAGCAGGAAACGTGACTGTGGTCAGAACAAAATAACGGTGTTTCCTACACATACGGACCATATCTAGGTCAACTCTTCTTCTGAAACTGATACCAAGCACAATTCCATTAACATGCAATACTTTCCAGTTAAGAGCGAGAAACGTGTGAGCTTTGTGAACGATGTAGCTTCCTTTGAGCTGAAAAGTGACTGAGTTTACATGAAAAGATGTCTTGCTTGTAGGAAGACACAGAGCCTGGGATTTAACTCCATTTCTGAAGGGAAACACACAGCACAGTTCTCATGCTTGAAACACACTCTACTTTAGAGCAAGTAGCACGCTCTTGCTTTCTAGAGTCTATAATAGATCCAGATTCTGGAATGTGTGCTCAGATCAAAAGAATGATGTTTCGTACACATACGGACCATTGCTAGTTCAACTCTGCTTCTGAAACTGATGCAAACCACAAGTCATCTAACATCCAATGCTTTTCAGTTAAGAGCGACAAACGTGTGTGCTTCGTAAATAATTTATAATCATTTGAGGTGAAAAGTGACTGCGTTTACCTGAAAAGATGTCTTGCTTTTAGGAAGACATAGAGCCTGGAATTTAACTCCATTTCTGAAGGGAAACACACAGCACAGTTCTCATCCTTGATAAACACTCTGCGTATAAGATGAAGCATGCTATATCTTTCTAGAGTCTCAAATAGAGCAGGAAACGTGAGTGTGCTCAGAAAAAAAGAATGGTGTTTCCTATACATACGGACCATAGTTAGTTCAACTCTGCTTCTGAAACTGATACAAACCACAAGTCATCTAACATACAATGCTTTTCAGTTAAGAGCGAGAAACGTGTGAGCTTTGTAAACGATTTATATTCCTTTGAACTGAAAAGTGACTGCGTTTACCTGAAATGATATCTTGCTTGTAGGAAGAAACAGAGCCTGGAATTTAACTCCATTTCTGAAGGGAAACACAAAGCACAGTTCTCATCCATGAAACACACTCTACTCTAGAGCAAGAAGCCCGCTCTTGCTTTCTAAGTGTCTCTAATACAGCAGGAAACCTGACTGTGGATAGAACAAAATAACGGTGTTTCCTACACATACAGACCATATCTAGGTCAACTCTTCTTCTGAAACTGATACAAAGCACAGTTCCAGTAACATGCAATGCTTTCCACTTAAGAGTGAGAAACGTGTGAGCTTCGTGAAAGATGTAGCTTCCTTTGAGCTGAAAAGTGTCTGCGTTTACCTGAAATCATGTCCAGGTTGTAGGAAAACACAGGGCCAGGGATTGAACTCCATTTCTGAAGGGAAACACACAGCACAGTTCTCACCATGAAACACACTCTGCGTATAGGAAGAAGCACGCTCTTGCTTTCTAAGAGTCTCCAATACAGCAATAAACGTGACTGTGGTCAGAACAAAATAAAGGTGTTTCCTACACATACGGACCATATATAGGTCAACTCTTCTTCTGATACTGATACAAAGCACCATTCCATTAACATGCAATGCTTTCCAGTTAAGAGCGAGAAACTTGTGAGCTTTGTGAACGATGTAGCTTCCTTTGAGCTGAGAAGTGACTGAGTTTACCTGAAAAGACGTCTTGCTTGTAGGATGACACAGAGCCTGGGATTAAACTCCATTTCTGAAGGGAAACACACAGCACAGTTCTCATCCATGAAACACACTCTGCTTTAGATCAATAGCACGCTCTTGCTTTCTAGAGTCTATAATAGAGCCAGAAACTTGAAAGTGTGCTCAGAACAAAAGAATGGTGTTTCTTACACATACGGACCATTGCTAGTTCAACTCTGCTTCTGAAACTGATACAAACCACAAGTCATCTAACATCCAATGCTTTTCAGTTAAGAGCGAGAAACGTGTGTGCTTCGTAAATGATTTATAATCATTTGAGCTGAAAAGTGACTGCGTTTACCTGAAATGATGTCTTGCTTTTAGGAAGACATAGAGCCTGGAATTTAACTCCATTTCTGAAGGGAAACACACAGCACAGTTCTCATCCTTGAAAAACACTCTGCGTATAAGATGAAGCATGCTATTTCTTTCTAGAGTCTCTAAAAGAGCAGGAAACGTGAGTGTGCTCAGAACAAAAGAACGGTGTTTCCTATACATACGGACCATAGCTAGTTCAACTCTGCTTCTACAACTGATGCAAACCACAATTCATCTAACATCCAATGCTTTTCTGTTAAGAGCGAGAAACGTGTGAGCTTTGTAAACGATTTATATTCCTTTGAGCGGAAAAGTGACTGCGTTTACCTGAACTGATATCTTGCTTGTAGGAAGACACAGAGCCTGGAATTTAACTCCATTTCTGAACGGAAACACACAGCACAGTTCTCATCCATGAAACACACTCTGCTTTAGAGCAAGAGGCATGCTCTTGCTTTCTAGAGTCTATAATAGAGCAAGAAACTTGAAAGTGTGCTCAGAAAAAAAGAAGGGTGTCTCCTACACATATGGACCATTGCTATTCCAACTCTGCTTCTGAAACTGATACAAACCAGAGTTCCTGTAACATGCAATGCTTTCCGTTAAGAGCGAGAAACGTGTGAGCTTCGTGAACGATGCTGCTTCCTTTGAGTTGAAAAGAGACTGAGTTTACCTGAAAAGATGTCTTGCTTGTAGGAAGACACAGAGCCTGGGATTTAACTCCATTTCTGAAGGGAAACACACACTACAGTTCTCACGAGGAAACACACTCTGCGTATAGGAAGAAGCACACTCTTGCTTTCTAGCGTCTCTAATAGTGCAGGAAACGTGAGTGTGCTCAGAACAAATGAACGGTGTTTCCTACACATACGGACCATAGCTAGTTCAACTCTGCTTCTGAAACTGATACAAACCACAGGCCGTCTAACATTCAATGCGTTTCAGTTAAGAGCAAGAAACGCGTGAGCTTCGTAAACAATTTGTATTCATTTGAGCTAAAAAGTGACTGCGTTTACCTGAAACGATGTATTGCTTGTAGGAAGACACAGAGCCTGGAATTTAACTCCATTTCTGAAGGGAAACACAAAGCACAGTTCTCTTCCATGAAACACACTCTGCTTTAGAGCAAGAAGCACACTCTTGCTTTCCTAGAGTCTCTAATACAGCAGGAAACGTGCCTGTGGTCAGAAAAAAGTAATGGTGATTCCTACACATACGGACCATATCTAGGTCAACTCTTCTTCTGAAACTGATACATAGCACAGTTCCATTAACATGCAATGCTTTCAAGTTAAGAGCAAGAAACGTGTGAGCTTCGTGAACGATGTAGCTTCCTTTGATCTGAAAAGTGACTGAGTTTACCTGAAAAGATGTCTTGCTTGTAGGAAGATACAGAGCCTGGGATTTAACTCCATTTCTGAAGGGAAACACACAGCACAGTTCTCATCCATGAAACACACTCTGCTTTAGAGCAAGAAGCACGGTCTTTCTTTCTATGAGTCTCTAATACAGCAGGAAACGTGACCATGGTCAGAACAATATAATGCTGTTTCCTACACATACGGACCATGTCTAGTTCAACTGTGCTTCTGAAACTGATACAAACCACAAGTCATCTAACATGCCATGCTTTTCAGTTAAGAGCGAGAAACGTATGAGCTTCGTGAACGATGTAGCTTCCTTTGAGCTGATAAGTGACTGAGTTTATCTGAAAAGATGTCTTGCTTGTAGAAAGACACAGAGCCTGCGATTTAGCTACATTTCTGAAGGGAAAAACACAGCACAGTTCTCATCCATGAAACACACTCTGCTTTAGAGCAAGAAGAACGCTCTTGCTTTCTAGAGTCTATAATAGAGCCAGAAACTTGAAAGTGTGCTCAAAATAAAAGAACTGGGTTTCCTACACACACGGACCATATCTGTTCAACTCTGCTCCTGAAACTGATACAAAGCACAGTTCCATTAACATGCAATGCTTTCCAGTTAAGAGCGAGAAACGTGTGAGCTTCGTGAACGATGTAGCTACCTTTGAGCTAAAAAGTGACTGAGTTTACCTGAAATGATGTCTTGCTTGTAGGAAGACACAGAGCCTGGGATTTAACTCCATTTTTGAAGGGCAACACACAGCACAATTCTCATGCATGAAACACACTCTGCTTTAGAGCAAGAATTATGCTCTTGCTTTCTAGAGTCTCTAATAGAGCACGAAACGTGAGTGTGCTCAGAACAAAATAACAGTGTTTCCTACACATACGGACCAAATATAGGTCAACTCTTCTTCTGAAACTGATACAAACCACATTTCCTCTAACATGCAATGCTTTCCACTTAAGAGAGAGAAACTTCTGAGCTTCGTGTACGATGTCGCTTCCTTTGAGCTGAAAAGTAACTGAGTTTACCTGAAAAGATGTCTTGCATGTTGGAAGGTACAGAGACTGGAATTTAACTCCATTTCTGAAGGGTAACACACAGCACAGTTCTCATCCATGGAACACACTCTGCTTTAGAGCAAGAATTATGCTCTTGCTTTCTAGAGTCTCTAATAGAGCAGGAAACGTGAGTGTGTTCAGAACAAAAGAACGGTGTTTCCTACACATACGTACCATTGCTAGTTCAACTCTGCTTTTGGAACTGATACAAACCACAAGTCATCTAACATCCAATGCTTTTCAGTTAAGAGCGAGAAACGTGTGAGCTTTGTAAACGATTTATATTCATTTGAGCTGAAAAGTGAATGTGTTTACCTGAAAAGATTTATTGCTTGTAGGAAGACACAGAGCCTGGAATTTAACTCCTTTTCTGAAGGGAAACACACAGCACAGTTCTCGTCCATGAAGCACACTCTGCTTTAGAGCAAGAAGCACGCTCTTTATTTCTAAGAATCTCTAATACAGCAGGAAACGTGACTGTGGTCAAAACAAAATAACGGTGTTTCCTACTCATACAGACCAAATCTAGGTCAACTCTTCTTCTGAAACTGACACAAACCACAGTTCCATTAACATGCAATGCTTTCCATTTAAGAGCGAGAATCGTGTGAGCTTCGTAAATGATTTATATTCATTTGAGCTGAAAAGTGACAGCGTTTACCTGAAATGATATCTTGCTTGTAGGGAGAAACAGGGCGTGGAATTTAACTCCATTTCTTAAGGGAAACACAAAGCACAGTTCTCATCCATGAAACACCCTCTGCTTTAGAGCAAGAAGCACGCTCTTGCTTTCTAAGTGTCTCCAATACAGCAGGAAACGTGACTGTGGTCAGAACAAAATAACGGTGTTTCCTACACATACGGACCATATCTAGGTCAACTCTTCTTCTGAAACTGATACCAAGCACAATTCCATTAACATGCAATACTTTCCAGTTAAGAGCGAGAAACGTGTGAGCTTTGTGAACGATGTAGCTTCCTTTGAGCTGAAAAGTGACTGAGTTTACATGAAAAGATGTCTTGCTTGTAGGAAGACACAGAGCCTGGGATTTAACTCCATTTCTGAAGGGAAACACACAGCACAGTTCTCATGCTTGAAACACACTCTACTTTAGAGCAAGTAGCACGCTCTTGCTTTCTAGAGTCTATAATAGATCCAGATTCTGGAATGTGTGCTCAGATCAAAAGAATGATGTTTCGTACACATACGGACCATTGCTAGTTCAACTCTGCTTCTGAAACTGATGCAAACCACAAGTCATCTAACATCCAATGCTTTTCAGTTAAGAGCGACAAACGTGTGTGCTTCGTAAATAATTTATAATCATTTGAGGTGAAAAGTGACTGCGTTTACCTGAAAAGATGTCTTGCTTTTAGGAAGACATAGAGCCTGGAATTTAACTCCATTTCTGAAGGGAAACACACAGCACAGTTCTCATCCTTGATAAACACTCTGCGTATAAGATGAAGCATGCTATATCTTTCTAGAGTCTCAAATAGAGCAGGAAACGTGAGTGTGCTCAGAAAAAAAGAATGGTGTTTCCTATACATACGGACCATAGTTAGTTCAACTCTGCTTCTGAAACTGATACAAACCACAAGTCATCTAACATACAATGCTTTTCAGTTAAGAGCGAGAAACGTGTGAGCTTTGTAAACGATTTATATTCCTTTGAACTGAAAAGTGACTGCGTTTACCTGAAATGATATCTTGCTTGTAGGAAGAAACAGAGCCTGGAATTTAACTCCATTTCTGAAGGGAAACACAAAGCACAGTTCTCATCCATGAAACACACTCTACTCTAGAGCAAGAAGCCCGCTCTTGCTTTCTAAGTGTCTCTAATACAGCAGGAAACCTGACTGTGGATAGAACAAAATAACGGTGTTTCCTACACATACAGACCATATCTAGGTCAACTCTTCTTCTGAAACTGATACAAAGCACAGTTCCAGTAACATGCAATGCTTTCCACTTAAGAGTGAGAAACGTGTGAGCTTCGTGAAAGATGTAGCTTCCTTTGAGCTGAAAAGTGTCTGCGTTTACCTGAAATCATGTCCAGGTTGTAGGAAAACACAGGGCCAGGGATTGAACTCCATTTCTGAAGGGAAACACACAGCACAGTTCTCACCATGAAACACACTCTGCGTATAGGAAGAAGCACGCTCTTGCTTTCTAAGAGTCTCCAATACAGCAATAAACGTGACTGTGGTCAGAACAAAATAAAGGTGTTTCCTACACATACGGACCATATATAGGTCAACTCTTCTTCTGATACTGATACAAAGCACCATTCCATTAACATGCAATGCTTTCCAGTTAAGAGCGAGAAACTTGTGAGCTTTGTGAACGATGTAGCTTCCTTTGAGCTGAGAAGTGACTGAGTTTACCTGAAAAGACGTCTTGCTTGTAGGATGACACAGAGCCTGGGATTAAACTCCATTTCTGAAGGGAAACACACAGCACAGTTCTCATCCATGAAACACACTCTGCTTTAGATCAATAGCACGCTCTTGCTTTCTAGAGTCTATAATAGAGCCAGAAACTTGAAAGTGTGCTCAGAACAAAAGAATGGTGTTTCTTACACATACGGACCATTGCTAGTTCAACTCTGCTTCTGAAACTGATACAAACCACAAGTCATCTAACATCCAATGCTTTTCAGTTAAGAGCGAGAAACGTGTGTGCTTCGTAAATGATTTATAATCATTTGAGCTGAAAAGTGACTGCGTTTACCTGAAATGATGTCTTGCTTTTAGGAAGACATAGAGCCTGGAATTTAACTCCATTTCTGAAGGGAAACACACAGCACAGTTCTCATCCTTGAAAAACACTCTGCGTATAAGATGAAGCATGCTATTTCTTTCTAGAGTCTCTAAAAGAGCAGGAAACGTGAGTGTGCTCAGAACAAAAGAACGGTGTTTCCTATACATACGGACCATAGCTAGTTCAACTCTGCTTCTACAACTGATGCAAACCACAATTCATCTAACATCCAATGCTTTTCTGTTAAGAGCGAGAAACGTGTGAGCTTTGTAAACGATTTATATTCCTTTGAGCGGAAAAGTGACTGCGTTTACCTGAACTGATATCTTGCTTGTAGGAAGACACAGAGCCTGGAATTTAACTCCATTTCTGAACGGAAACACACAGCACAGTTCTCATCCATGAAACACACTCTGCTTTAGAGCAAGAGGCATGCTCTTGCTTTCTAGAGTCTATAATAGAGCAAGAAACTTGAAAGTGTGCTCAGAAAAAAAGAAGGGTGTCTCCTACACATATGGACCATTGCTATTCCAACTCTGCTTCTGAAACTGATACAAACCAGAGTTCCTGTAACATGCAATGCTTTCCGTTAAGAGCGAGAAACGTGTGAGCTTCGTGAACGATGCTGCTTCCTTTGAGTTGAAAAGAGACTGAGTTTACCTGAAAAGATGTCTTGCTTGTAGGAAGACACAGAGCCTGGGATTTAACTCCATTTCTGAAGGGAAACACACACTACAGTTCTCACGAGGAAACACACTCTGCGTATAGGAAGAAGCACACTCTTGCTTTCTAGCGTCTCTAATAGTGCAGGAAACGTGAGTGTGCTCAGAACAAATGAACGGTGTTTCCTACACATACGGACCATAGCTAGTTCAACTCTGCTTCTGAAACTGATACAAACCACAGGCCGTCTAACATTCAATGCGTTTCAGTTAAGAGCAAGAAACGCGTGAGCTTCGTAAACAATTTGTATTCATTTGAGCTAAAAAGTGACTGCGTTTACCTGAAACGATGTATTGCTTGTAGGAAGACACAGAGCCTGGAATTTAACTCCATTTCTGAAGGGAAACACAAAGCACAGTTCTCTTCCATGAAACACACTCTGCTTTAGAGCAAGAAGCACACTCTTGCTTTCCTAGAGTCTCTAATACAGCAGGAAACGTGCCTGTGGTCAGAAAAAAGTAATGGTGATTCCTACACATACGGACCATATCTAGGTCAACTCTTCTTCTGAAACTGATACATAGCACAGTTCCATTAACATGCAATGCTTTCAAGTTAAGAGCAAGAAACGTGTGAGCTTCGTGAACGATGTAGCTTCCTTTGATCTGAAAAGTGACTGAGTTTACCTGAAAAGATGTCTTGCTTGTAGGAAGATACAGAGCCTGGGATTTAACTCCATTTCTGAAGGGAAACACACAGCACAGTTCTCATCCATGAAACACACTCTGCTTTAGAGCAAGAAGCACGGTCTTTCTTTCTATGAGTCTCTAATACAGCAGGAAACGTGACTATGGTCAGAACAATATAATGCTGTTTCCTACACATACGGACCATGTCTAGTTCAACTGTGCTTCTGAAACTGATACAAACCACAAGTCATCTAACATGCCATGCTTTTCAGTTAAGAGCGAGAAACGTATGAGCTTCGTGAACGATGTAGCTTCCTTTGAGCTGATAAGTGACTGAGTTTATCTGAAAAGATGTCTTGCTTGTAGAAAGACACAGAGCCTGCGATTTAGCTACATTTCTGAAGGGAAAAACACAGCACAGTTCTCATCCATGAAACACACTCTGCTTTAGAGCAAGAAGAACGCTCTTGCTTTCTAGAGTCTATAATAGAGCCAGAAACTTGAAAGTGTGCTCAAAATAAAAGAACTGGGTTTCCTACACACACGGACCATATCTGTTCAACTCTGCTCCTGAAACTGATACAAAGCACAGTTCCATTAACATGCAATGCTTTCCAGTTAAGAGCGAGAAACGTGTGAGCTTCGTGAACGATGTAGCTACCTTTGAGCTAAAAAGTGACTGAGTTTACCTGAAATGATGTCTTGCTTGTAGGAAGACACAGAGCCTGGGATTTAACTCCATTTTTGAAGGGCAACACACAGCACAATTCTCATGCATGAAACACACTCTGCTTTAGAGCAAGAATTATGCTCTTGCTTTCTAGAGTCTCTAATAGAGCACGAAACGTGAGTGTGCTCAGAACAAAATAACAGTGTTTCCTACACATACGGACCAAATATAGGTCAACTCTTCTTCTGAAACTGATACAAACCACATTTCCTCTAACATGCAATGCTTTCCACTTAAGAGAGAGAAACTTCTGAGCTTCGTGTACGATGTCGCTTCCTTTGAGCTGAAAAGTAACTGAGTTTACCTGAAAAGATGTCTTGCATGTTGGAAGGTACAGAGACTGGAATTTAACTCCATTTCTGAAGGGTAACACACAGCACAGTTCTCATCCATGGAACACACTCTGCTTTAGAGAAGGAGCACGCTCTTGCTTTCTAAGAGTCTCTAATACAGCAGGATACGTGACTGTGGTCAGAACAAAATAACGGTGTTTCCTACACATACGGACCATATATAGATCAACTATTCTTCTGAAACTGATAAAAACCAAAGTTCCTCTAACATGCAATGGTTTCCATTTAACAGCGAGAAACCTGTGAGCTTCGTGAACTATGTAGCTTCCTTTGAGCTAAAGTGACTGAGTTTACCTGCAAAGATATCTTGCTTGTAGGAAGACACAGAGCCTGGGATTTAACTCCATTTCTGAAGGGAAACACACAGCCCAGTTCTCACCATGAAACACACTCTGCGTATAGGAAGAAGCGCGCTCATGCTTTCTATAGTCTCTAGTAGAGCAGGAAACGTGAGTGTGCTCAGAACAAAATAATTGAATTTCCTACACATACAGACCATATCTAGCCCAACTCTGCTTCTGAAACTGATACCAACCACAGGTCCTCTAATATCCAATGCTTTTCAGTTAGAGCAAGAAACATGTGAGCTTCGTTAAAGATTTATATTCATTTGAGCTGAAAAGTGACTGTGTTTACCTGAAATGATGTCTTGCTTGTAGGAAGACAAAGAGCCTGGAATTTAACTCCATTTCTGAAGGGAAACACACAGCACAGTTCTCATCCACGAAACACACTCTGCTTTAGAGCACGAAGCATGCTCTTACTTTCTAGAGTCTCTAATAGAGCCAGAAACCTGAGGGTACTCAGAAAAAAGATCACTGTTTCCTACACATAGGGACCATTGCTAGTTCAACTCTGCTTCTGAAACTGATACAAAGCACAGTTCCATTAACATGATTTCAAGTTAAGAGCAAGATACGTGTGAGCTTCATGAACGATGTAGCTTCATTTGAGCTGAAAAGTGACTGAGTTTACCTGAAAAGATGTCTTGCTTGTAGGAAGACACAGAGCCTGGGATTTAACTCCATTTCTGAAGGGAAACACACAGCACAGTTCTCATGCATGAAACACAGTCTACCTTAGCGCAAGAAGCATGCTCTTGCCTTCTAGAGTCTGTAATAGGGCCAGAAACTTGAGGGTACTCAGAACAAAGAACGGTGTTTCCTACACATACAGACAATTGCTAGTTCAACTCTGCTTCTGAACCTGATACAAACCACAGGTCCTCTAACATCCAATGCTTTACAGTTAAGAGCAAGAAACGTGTCAGCTACGTGAACGATGTAGCTTTGTTTGAGCTGAAAGGTGGCTGAGTTTACGTGAAACAAAGTCTTGCTTGTAGGAAAATACAGAGCCTGTCATTTAACTCCATTTCTGAAGGGAAACACAAAGCACAGTTCTCACGATGAAACAAAATCTGCGTATAGGAAGAAGCGCGCTCATGCTTTCTAGAGTCTCTAGTAGAGCAGCAAACGTGAGTGTGCTCAGAACAAAATAACGGAGTTTCCTACACATACAGACCATATCTAGTCCAACTCTGCTTCTGAAACTGATAAAAACCACAGTTCCTCTAATATCCAATGCTTTTCAGTTAGAGCAAGAAACGGGTGAGTTACGTAAAAGATGTTCTTTGTTTGAGCTGAAACGTGAGTGAGTTTACCTGAAACGAAGTCTTGCTTGTAGGAAGACACAGAGCCTGGGATTTAACTCCATTTCTGAAGGGAAACACACAGCACAGTTGTCCTCCGTGAAACACACTCTGCTTTAGAGCAAGAAGCACGCTCTTGCTTTCAAGAGTATCTAATAGAGCCAGAAACTTGACAGTGTGCTCAGAACAAAAGAATGGTGTTTCCTACACATATGGGCGATTGCTAGTTCAACTCTGCTTCTGAAACTGATACAAAGCACAGTTCCATTAACATGCAATGCTTTCCAGTTAAGAGCGAGAAACGTGTGAGCTTCGTGAAAGATGTAGCTACCTTTGAGCTGAAAAGTGACTGAGTTTACCTGAAAAGATTTCTTGCTTGTAGGAAGACACAGAGCCTGGAATTTAACTCCATTTCTGAAGGGAAACACACAGCACTGTTCTCATCCATGAAACACACTCTGCTTTAGAGCAAGAAGCCTGCTCTTGCTTTCTAAGAATCTCTAATACAGCAGGAAACGTGACTGTGGATAGAACAAAATAACGGTGTTTCCTACACATACAGACCATATCTAGGTCAACTCTTCTTCTGAAACTGATACAAACCACAGTTCCATTAACATGCAATGCTTTCCAGTTAAGAGTGAGAAACGTGTGAGCTTCGTGAACGATAGAGCTTCCTTTGAGCTGAAAAGTGACTGAGTTTACCAAAAAGATGTCTTGCTTGTAGGAAGACACAGAGCCTGGGATTTAACTCCATTTCTGAAGGGACACACACAGCACAGTTCTCATCCTTGAACAACACTCTGCGTATAGGATGAAGCATGCTATTGCTTTCTAGATTCTCTAATAGAGCAAGAAACGTGAGTGTGCTCAGAACAAAAGAATGGTGTTTCCTACACATATGGAAAATTGCTAGTTCACTCTGCTTGTGAAACTGATACAAACCACAGGTCCTCTAACATCCAATTATTTACAGTTAAGAGCAAGAAACGTTTAAGCTACGTAAACGATGTAGCTTTGTTTGAGCTGAAAGTTGACTGAGTTTACGTGAAAAGAAGTCTTGCTTGCAGGAAGATACAGAGCCTGTGATTTAAGTCCATTTCTGAAGGGAAACATACAGCACCGTTCTCACGATGAAACACACTCTACGTATAGGAAGAAGCATGCTCTTGCTTTCTAGAGTCTCTAGTAGAGCAGGAAACGTGAGTGTGCTCAGAACAAAATAATTGAGTTTCCTACACATACAGACCATATCTAGTCCAACTCTGCTTCTGAAACTGATACCAACCACAGTTCCTCTAATATCCAATGCTTTTCAGTTAGAGCAAGAAACGAGTGAGTTACATAAAAGATGTAGCTTTGTTTGAGCTGAAACGTGAGTGAGTTTACCTGAAACGAAGTCTTGCTTGTAGGAAGACACAGAGCCTGGGATTTACCTCCATTTCTGAAGGGAAACACACAGCACAGTTCTCACCATGAAACACACTCTGCGTATAGGAAGAAGCACGCTCCTGCTTTCTAAGAGTCTCCAATACAGCAATAAACGTGACTGTGGTCAGAACAAAATAAAGGTGTTTCCTACACATACGGACCATATATAGGTCAACTCTTCTTCTGATACTGATACAAAGCACCATTCCATTAACATGCAATGCTTTCCAGTTAAGAGCGAGAAACTTGTGAGCTTTGTGAACAATGTAGCTTCCTTTGAGCTGAGAAGTGACTGAGTTTACCTGAAAAGACGTCTTGCTTGTAGGAAGACACAGAGCCTGGGATTAAACTCCATTTCTGAAGGGAAACACACAGCACAGTTCTCATCCATGAAACACACTCTGCTTTAGATCAATAGCACGCTCTTGCTTTCTAGAGTCTATAATAGAGCCAGAAACTTGAAAGTGTGCTCAGAACAAAAGAATGGTGTTTCTTACACATACGGACCATTGCTAGTTCAACTCTGCTTCTGAAACTGATACAAACCACAAGTCATCTAACATCCAATGCTTTTCAGTTAAGAGCGAGAAACGTGTGTGCTTCGTAAATGATTTATAATCATTTGAGCTGAAAAGTGACTGCGTTTACCTGAAATGATGTCTTGCTTTTAGGAAGACATAGAGCCTGGAATTTAACTCCATTTCTGAAGGGAAACACACAGCACAGTTCTCATCCTTGAAAAACACTCTGCGTATAAGATGAAGCATGCTATTTCTTTCTAGAGTCTCTAAAAGAGCAGGAAACGTGAGTGTGCTCAGAACAAAAGAACGGTGTTTCCTATACATACGGACCATAGCTAGTTCAACTCTGCTTCTACAACTGATGCAAACCACAATTCATCTAACATCCAATGCTTTTCTGTTAAGAGCGAGAAACCTGTGAGCTTTGTAAACGATTTATATTCCTTTGAGCGGAAAAGTGACTGCGTTTACCTGAACTGATATCTTGCTTGTAGGAAGACACAGAGCCTGGAATTTAACTCCATTTCTGAACGGAAACACACAGCACAGTTCTCATCCATGAAACACACTCTGCTTTAGAGCAAGAGGCACGCTCTTGCTTTCTAGAGTCTATAATAGAGCAAGAAACTTGAAAGTGTGCTCAGAAAAAAAGAAGGGTGTCTCCTACACATATGGACCATTGCTATTCCAACTCTGCTTCTGAAACTGATACAAACCAGAGTTCCTGTAACATGCAATGCTTTCCAGTTAAGAGCGAGAAACGTGTGAGCTTCGTGAACGATGCTGCTTCCTTTGAGTTGAAAAGAGACTGAGTTTACCTGAAAAGATGTCTTGCTTGTAGGAAGACACAGAGCCTGGGATTTAACTCCTTTTCTGAAGGGAAACACACACTACAGTTCTCACGAGGAAACACACTCTGCGTATAGGAAGAAGCACACTCTTGCTTTCTAGCGTCTCTAATAGTGCAGGAAACGTGAGTGTGCTCAGAACAAATGAACGGTGTTTCCTACACATACGGACCATAGCTAGTTCAACTCTGCTTCTGAAACTGATACAAACCACAGGCCGTCTAACATTCAATGCATTTCAGTTAAGAGCAAGAAACGCGTGAGCTTCGTAAACGATTTGTAATCATTTGAGCTAAAAAGTGACTGCGTTTACCTGAAACGATGTATTGCTTGTAGGAAGACACAGAGCCTGGAATTTAACTCCATTTCTGAAGGGAAACACAAAGCACAGTTCTCTTCCATGAAACACACTCTGCTTTAGAGCAAGAAGCACACTCTTGCTTTCCTAGAGTCTCTAATACAGCAGGAAACGTGCCTGTGGTCAGAAAAAAGTAATGGTAATTCCTACACATACGGACCATATCTAGGTCAACTCTTCTTCTGAAACTGATACATAGCACAGTTCCATTAACATGCAATGCTTTCAAGTTAAGAGCAAGAAACGTGTGAGCTTCGTGAACGATGTAGCTTCCTTTGATCTGAAAAGTGACTGAGTTTACCTGAAAAGATGTCTTGCTTGTAGGAAGATACAGAGCCTGGGATTTAACTCCATTTCTGAAGGGAAACACACAGCACAGTTCTCATCCATGAAACACACTCTGCTTTAGAGCAAGAAGCACGGTCTTTCTTTCTATGAGTCTCTAATACAGCAGGAAACGTGACTATGGTCAGAACAATATAATGCTGTTTCCTACACATACGGACCATGTCTAGTTCAACTGTGCTTCTGAAACTGATACAAACCACAAGTCATCTAACATGCCATGCTTTTCAGTTAAGAGCGAGAAACGTATGAGCTTCGTGAACGATGTAGCTTCCTTTGAGCTGATAAGTGACTGAGTTTATCTGAAAAGATGTCTTGCTTGTAGAAAGACACAGAGCCTGCGATTTAACTACATTTCTGAAGGGAAAAACACAGCACAGTTCTCATCCATGAAACACACTCTGCTTTAGAGCAAGAAGAACGCTCTTGCTTTCTAGAGTCTATAATAGAGCCAGAAACTTGAAAGTGTGCTCAGAATAAAAGAACTGGGTTTCCTACACACACGGACCATATCTGTTCAACTCTGCTCCTGAACTGATACAAACCACAGGTCCACTAACATCCAATGCTTTTCTGTTAAGAGCGAGAAACGTGTGAGCTTCATAAACGATTTATATTCATTTGAGCTGAAAAGTGACAGCGTTTACCTGAAATGATGACTTGCTTGTAGGAAGACACAGTGCCTGGGATTTAACTCCATTTCTGAAGGGAAACACACAGACAGTTCTCATCCATGAAACACACTCTGCTTTAGAGCAAGAAGCACGCTCTTTCTTTCTAAGATTCTCTAATACAGCAGGAAACGTGACTGTGGTCAGAATAATATAAGGTTGTTTACAACACATACGGACCATATCTAGGTCAACTCTTCTTCTGAAACTGATACAAACCACAGTTCCGCTAACATACAATGCTTTACAGTTAAGATCGAGAAACATGTGAGCTTTGTGTACGATGTAGCTTCCTTTAGGCTGAAAAGTGACCGAGTTTACCTGAAAAGATGTCTTGCTTATAGGAAGACACAGAGCCTGGGATTTAACTGCATTTCTGAAGGGAAACCCACAGCACAGTTCTCATCCATGAAAGAAACTCTGCTTTAGAGAAAGAAGCATGCTCTTGCTTTCTATAGTCTCTGATAGAGCCAGAAACTTGAGGGTACTTTGAACAAAAAAACGGTGTTTCCTACACATAAGGACCATTGCTAATTCAACTCTGCTTCTGAAACTGATATAAACCACAAGTCAACTAACATGTAATGCTTTTTACTTATGAGCAAGGAACGTGTGAGCTTCGTAAATGATTTATATTCATTTGAGCTGAAAAGTGACTGCGTTTACCTGAAAAAATGTCTTGCTTGTAGGACGACACAGTGCCTGGGATTTAACTGCATTTCTGAAAGGAAACACACAGCACAGTTCTCATCCATGAAACACACTCTGCTTTAGAGTAAGAAGCACGCTCTTGCTTTCTAAGAGTCTCTAATACAGAAGGAAACGTGACTCTGGTCAGAACAAAATAACGGTGTTTCCTACATGTACGGACCATATCTAGGTCAACTCTTCTTCTGAAACTGATACAAACCACAGTTCCTCTAACATGCAATGCTTTCCATTTAAGAGTGAGAAACGTGTGAGCTTCGTGAAAGATGTAGCTTCCTTTGAGCTGAAAAGTGACTGAGTTTACCTGAAACGATGTCTTGCTTGTAGGAAGATACAGAGCCTGGGATTTAACTCCATTTCTGAAGGGAAACACACAGCACAGTTCTCATCCATAAAACACACTCTGCTTTAGAGCATGAAGCACAATTTATATTCATTTGAGCTGAAAAGTGACTGCGTTTACGTGAAACGAAGTCTTGCTTGTAGGAAGATACAGAGCCTGTGATTTAACTCCATTTCTGAAGGGAAACACACAGCACAGTTCTCACGATGAAACACACTCTGCATATAGGAAGAAGAACGCTCTTGCTTTCTAGAGTCTCTAATAGAGCCAGAAACATGAGGGTGCTCAGAACAAAAGAACGGTGTTTCTTACACTTACGTACCACTGCTAGATCAACTTTGCTTCTGAAACTGATACAAACCACAAGTCATCTAACATCCAATGCTTTTCATTTAAGAGCAAGAAACGTGTGAGCGTCGTAAACGATTTATATTCATTTGAGCTGTAAAGTGACTGCGTTTACCTGAAATGATGTCTTGCTTGTAGGAAGACACGGGGCCTGGAATTTAACTCCATTTCTGAAGGGAAACACACAGCACAGTACTCATCCATGAAACACACTCTGCTTTAGAGCAACAAGTACGCTCTAGCTTTCTAAGTGTCTCTAATACAGCAGGAAACATGACTGTGGTCAGAACAAAATAAAGGTGTTTCCTACACATACGGACCATATATAGGTCAACTCTTCTTATGAAACTGATACAAACCACAGTTCCATTAACATGCAATTCTTTCCATTTAAGACCGAGAAACGTGTGAGCTTCGTGCACGATGTAGCTTCCTTAGAGCTGAGAAGTGACTGAGTTTACCTGAAAGAATGACTTGCTTGTAGGAAAACACAGAGCCTGGGATTTAACTCCATTTCTGAAGGAAAACACACAGCACAGTACTCATCCATGAAACACACTGGGCTTTAGATCAAGAAGCACGCTCTTTCTTTCTAAGAGTCTCTAATACAGAAGGAAACGTGACTGTGGTCAGAACAAAATAACGGTGTTTCCTACACATACGGACCATATCTAGGTCAACTCTTCTTCTGAAACTGATACAAACCACAAGTAATCTAATATCCAATGCTTTTCAGTTAAGAGCGAGAAACGTGTGAGCTTGTGAATGATGTTGCTCCTTTGAGCTGAAAAGAGACTGAGTTTACCTGAAAAGATGTCTTGCTTGTAGGAAGACACAGAGCCTGGGATTTAACTCCATTTCTGAAGGGAAACACACAGCACAGTTCTCATCCATGAAACACACTCTGCTTTAGAGCAAGAAGCATGCTCTTGCTTTCTAGATCTATAATAGAGCCAGAAACTTGAAAGTGTGCTCAGAACAAAAGAACAGTGTTTCGAACACATACAGACCATTGCAAGTCCAACTCTGCTTCTAAAACTGATACAAACCAGAGTTCCTGTAAGATGCAATGCTTTCCAATTAAGAGCGAGAAACGTGTGAGCTTCGTAAATGATTTATATTCATTTGAGCTGAAAAGTGACTGCAGTTACCTGAAGCAATGTCTTGCTTGTAGGAAGACACAGAGCCTGGAATTTAACTCCATTTCTGAAGGGAAACACGCAGCACAGTTCTCATCCATGAAACACACTCTGCTTTAGAGCAAGAAGCATGCTCTTGCTTTCTAAGTGTCTCTAATACAGCAGGAAACGTGACTGTGGTCAGAACAAAATAACGGTGTTTCCTAAACATACGAACCATATGTAGGTCAAACATTCTTCTGCAACTGATACAAAGCACAGTTCCATTAACATGCAATGCTTTCAAGTTAAGAGTAAGAAACGTGTGAGCTTCGTGAACCATGTAGCTTCCTTTGAGCTGAAAAGTGACTGAGTTTACTTGAAAAAATGTCTTGCTTGTAGGAAGACACAGAGCCTGGGATTTAACTCCATTTCTGAAGGGAAATACACAGCACAGTTCTCATCCATGAAACACACTCTGCTTTAGAGCAAGAAGCACGCTCTTGCTTTCTAACAGTCTCTAATACAGAAGGAAACGTGACTGTGGATAGAACAAAGTAACGGTGTTTCCTACACATACGGACCATATCTAGGTCAACTCTTCTTCTGAAACTGATACAAACCACAGTTCCTCTAACATGCAATGCTTTCCTCTTAAGATCGAGATACGTGTGAGCTTCGTCAATGCTGTAGCTTCCTTTGAGCTGAAAAGTGACTGAGTTTACCTGAAAAGATGTCTTGCTTGTAGGAAGACACAGAGCCTGGGATTTAACTCCATTTCTGAAGGGAAACACACAGTACAGATCTCATCCATGAAAGAAACTCTGCTTTAGAGAAAGAAGCATGCTCTTGCTTTATAGAGTCTCTGATAGAGCCAGAAACTTGAGGGTACTTTGAACAAAAAAACGGTGTTTCCTACACATAAGGACCATTGCTAATTCAACTCTGCTTCTGAAACTGATACAAACCACAAGTCATCTAACATGCAATGCTTTTTATATAGAGCAAGCAAAGTGTGAGCTTCGTAAACGATTTATATTCATTTGAGCTGAAAAGTGACTGCATTTACCTGAAATGATGTCTTGCAGGTAGGAAGACACGGGTCCTGGAATTTAACTCCCTTTCTGAAGGGAAACACGCAGCACAGTTCTCATCCATGAAACATCTCTGCTTTAGAGCAAGAAGCACGCTCTTGCTGTGTAGAGTCTATAATAGAGCCAGAAACTTGAAAGTGTGCACAGAACAAAAGAAGGGTGTTTCCTACACAAACGGACCATTGCTGATCCAACTCTGCTTCTGAAACTGATACAAACCAGAGTTCCTGTAACATGCAATGCTTTCCAGTTAAGATCGAGAAACGTGTGAGCTTCGTGAACGATGTAGCTTCCTTTGAGCTGAAAAGTGACTGAGTTTACCTGAAAAGATGTCTTGCTTGTAGGAAGACACAGAGCCTGGGATTTAACTCCATTTCTGAAGGGAAACACACAGCACAGTACTCACGATGAAACACACTCTGCGTATAGGAAGAAGCACGCTCTTGCTTTCTAGAGCCTCTAATATAGCAGGATACGTGAGTGTGCTCAGAAAAAAGAACGGTGTTTCCTACACATACGGACCATAGCTAGTTCAACTCTTCTTCTGAAACTGATACAAACCACAAGCCATTTAACATCCAATGATTTCAGTTAAGAGCGAGAAACGTGTGAGCTTCGTAAATGATTTATATTCATTTGAGCTGAAAAGTGACAGCGTTTTCCTGAAATGATCTCTTGCTTGTAAGAAGACACAGAGCCTGGAATTTAACTCTACTTCTGAAGGGAAACACACAGCACAGTTCTCATCCATGAAACACACTCTGCTTTAGACCAAGAAGCACGCTCTTGCTTTCTATGAGTCTCCAATACAGCAAGAAACGTGACATTGGTCAGAACAAAATAACGGTATTTCCCACACATACGGACCATATCTAGGTCAACCCTTCTTCTGAAACTGATACAAAGCAGACTTCCATTAACATGCAATGCGTTCCACTTAAGAGTGAGAAATGTGTGAGCTTCGTGAACGATGTTGCTACCTTTGAGCTGAAAAGTGACTGTGTTTACCTGAAAAGATGTCTTCCTTGTAGGAAGACACAGAGCCTAGGATTTAACTCCATTTATGAAAGGAAACACACAGCACAGTTCTCATCCATGAAACACACTCTGCTTTAGAGCAAGAAGCACGCTCTTGCTTTCTATAGTCTAAAATAGTGTCAGAAACTTGAAATTGAGCTCAGAACAAAAGAAGGGTGTTTCCTAAACATACGGACCATTGCTAGTCCAACTCTGCTTCTGAAACTGATACAAACCACAGTTCCTGTAACATGCAATGCTTTCCAGATAAGAGGGAGAAACATGTGAGCTTCATAAACGATTTATATTCATTTCAGATGAAAAGTGACTGCGTTTCCCTGACATGATGCCTTGCTTGTAGGAAGACACAGAGCCTGGAATTTAACTCCATTTCTGAAGGGATACACACAGCACAGTTCTCATCCATGAAACACACTCTGCTTTAGATCAAGAAGCACGCTCTTTCTAAGAGTCTCTAATACAGCAGGAAACGTGACTGTGGATAGAACAAAATAACGGTGTTTCCTACACATACGGACCATATCTAGGTCAACTCTTCTTCTGAAACTGATACAAACCACAGTTCCTCTAACATGCCATGCTTTCCTCTTAAGATCGAGATACGTGTGAGCTTCGTCAATGCTGTAGCTTCCTTTGAGCTGAAAAGTGACTGAGTTTACGTGAAAAGATGTCTTGCTTGTAGGAAGACACAGAGCCTGGGATTTAACTCCATTTCTGAAGGGAAATACACAGCACAGTTCTCATCCATGAAACACACTCTGCTTTAGAGCAAGAAGCACGCTCTTGCTTTCTAACAGTCTCTAATACAGAAGGAAACGTGACTGTGGTCAGAACAAAATAACGGTGTTTCCTACACATATGTACCATTCCTAGTTCGACTCTGCTTCTGAAACTGATACAAACCACAGGTCATCTAACATCCAAAGCTTTACAGTTAAGAACAAGAAACTTGTGAGCTATGTGAACGATGTAGCTTTGTTTGAGCTGAAAGGTGACTGAGTTTACGTGAAATGAATTTTTTCTTGTAGGAAGACACAGAGCTTGTGATTTAACTCCATTTTTGAAGGGAAACACACAGCACAGTTCTCACGATGAAACACACTCTGCGTATAGGTAGAAGCATGCTCTTGCTTTCTAGAGGCTCTAATAGAGCAGGAAACGTGAGTGTGCTCAGAACAAAAGAACGGTGTTTCCTACACATACGGACCATAGCTAGTTCAACTCTTCTTCTGAAACTGATACAAACCACAAGTCATCTAACATCCAATGCTTTTCAGTTAAGAGCGAGAAATGTGTGAGCTTTGTAAATGATTTATATTCATTTGAGCTGAAAGGTGACTGCGTTTACCTGAAATGGTATCTTGCTTGTAGGAAGAAATAGAGCCTGGAATTTAACTCCATTTCTGAAGGGAAACACACAGCACAGTTCTCATCCATGAAACACACTCTACTTTAGAGCAAGAAGCACGCTCTTGCTTTCTAAGAGTCTCTAATACAGCAGGAACGTGACTGTGGTAAGAACAAAATAACGGTTTTTCCTACACATACGCACCATATCTAGGTCAACTCTTCTTCTGAAACTGATAAAAACCACAAGTCATCTAACATCCAATGCTTTGCAGTTAAGAGCGAGAAACGTGTGAGCCTCATAAACGATTTATGTTCATTTGAGCTGAAAAGTGACTGCTTTTTCCTGAAATGATGTCTAGTTTGTAGGAAGACAAAGAGCCTGGAATTTAAAACCGCTTATGAAGGGAAACACACAGCACAGTTCTCATCCATGAAACAGACTCTGCTTTAGACCAAGAAGCACGCTCTTGCTTTCTCTGAGTCTCTAATACAGCAGGAAACGTGACATTGGTCAGAACAAAATAACGGTATTTCCTACACATACGGACCATTGGTAGTCCAACTCTGCTTCTGAAACTGATACAAACCAGAGTTCCTGTAACATGCAATGCTTTACAGTTAAGAGCGAGAAACCTGTGAGCTTCGTGAAGGATGTAGCTTCCTTTGAGCTGAAAAGTGACTGAGTTTAACTGAAAAGATGTCTTGCTTGTAGGAAGACACAGAGCCTGGGATTTAACTCCATTTCTGAAGGAAAACACACAGCACAGTTCTCATCCATGAAACACACTCTGATTTAGAGCACGAAGCATGCTCTTGCTTTCTAGAGTCTATAATAGAGTCAGAAACTTGAAAGTTTGCTCAGAACAAAAGAACGGTGTTTTCTACACATACGGACCATTGCTATTTCGACTCTGCCTCTGAAACTGATACAAACCACAGGTCCTCTAACATCAAAGGTTTACAGTTAAGAACAAGAATCTTGTGAGCTACATGAACGATGTAGTTTTTTTTGAGCTGAAAGGTGACTGAGTTTACGTGAAACGAATTCTTGCTTGTAGGAAGATACAGAGCTTGTGATTTAACTCCATTTCAGAAGGGAAACACACAGCACAGTTCTCACGATGAAACACACTCTGCGTATAGGAAGAAGCACGCTATTGCTTTCTAGAGGCTCTAATATACCAGGAAACGTGACTGTGGTCAGAACAAATTAACGGTGTTTCCTACACATACGGACCATATCTTGGTCAACTCTTCTTGTGAAACTGACACAAACCACAAGTCATCTAACATCCAATGCTTTTCAGTTAAGAGCGAGAAACATGTTAGCTTCATATACGATTTATATTCATTTGAGCTGAAATGTGACTGCATTTTCCTGAAATGATGTCTAGCTTGTAGGAAGACAAAGAGCCTGGAATTTTAAACCGCTTCTGAAGGGAAACACACAGCACAGTTCTCATCCATGAAACACACTCTGCTTTAGACCAGAAGCACGCTCTTGCTTTCTCTGAGTCTCTAATACAGCAGGAAACGTGACATTGGTCAGAACAAAATAACGGTATTTCCTACACATATGGACCATTGGTAGTCCAACTCTGCTTCTGAAACTGATACAAACCAGACTTCCTGTATCATGCAATGCTTTCCAGTTAAGAGGGAGAAACCTGTGAGCTTCGTTAAGGATGTAGCTTCTTTGAGCTGAAAATTGACTGAGTTTAACTGAAAAGATGTCTGCTTGTAGGAAGACACAGAGCCTGGGATTTCACTCCATTTCTGAAAGGAAACACACAGCACAGTTCTCATCCATGAAACACACTCTGCTTTAGAGCAAGAAGCACGCTCTTGCTTTCTAGAGTCTATAATAAAGTCAGAAACTTGAAAGTTTGCTCAGAACAAAAGAACGGTGTTTCCTACACATACGGACCATTGCTAGTTCAGCTCTGCTTCTGAAACTGATACAAACCACAAGTCATCTACCATCCATTGCTTTTCAGTTAAGAGCGAGAAACGTATGAGCTTCGTAAATGATTTATATTCATTTGAGCTGAAAAGTGACTGCGTTTCCCTGAAATGATGTCTTGCTTGTAGGAAGACACAGAGCCTGGGATTTAACTCCATTTCTGAAGGGAAACCAACAGCACAGTTCTCATCCATGAAACACACTCTGCTTTAGATCAAGAAGCACGCTCTTTCTAAGATTCTCTAATACAGCAGGAAACGTGACTGTGGATAGAACAAAATAAAGGTTTTTCCTACACATACGGACCATATCTAGGTCAACTCTTCTGAAACTGATACAAACCACAGTTCCTCTAACATGCAATGCTTTCCACTTAAGAGCGAGATACGTGTGAGCTTCGTGAACGATGTAGCTTCCTTTGAGCTGAAAAGAGACTGAGTTTACCTTAAATGATGTCTTGCTTGTCGGAAGACACAGAGCCTGGGATTTAACTCCATTTCTGAAGGGAAACACAGAGCACAGTTCTCATCCATGAAACACACTCTGCTTTAGACCAAGAAGCACGCTCTTGCTGTCTAGAGAATATAATAGAGCCAGAAACTTGAAAGTTTGCTCAGAACAAAAGATGGGTGTTTCCTACACATAGGGACCATTGATAGTCCAACTCTGCTTCTGAAACTGATACAAACCAGAGTTCCTGTAACATGCAATGCTTTCCAGTTAAGAGCGAGAAACGTGTGAGCTTCGTGAACGATGTAGCTTCCTTTGAGCGGAAAAGTGATTGAGTTTACCTGAAAAGATATCTTGCTTGTAGGAAGACACAGAGCCTGGGATTTAACTCCATTTCTGAAGGGAAACACACAGCACAGTTCTCATCCATGAAACACACTCTGCTTTAGAGG
This sequence comes from Onychomys arenicola, assembly GCA_949786405.1. Lineage (NCBI taxonomy): Eukaryota > Metazoa > Chordata > Mammalia > Rodentia > Cricetidae > Onychomys > Onychomys arenicola. Next base: position 193,484 of record CATKUM010000029.1, read on the forward strand.
AAGAAGCACGCTCTTGCTTTATAGTGTCTCTAATAGAGTCAGAAACTTGAAAGTGTGCTCAGAACAAAAGAACGGAGTTTCCTACACATACGGACCATATCTAGATCAACTCTTCTTCTGAAACTCATACAAACCAAAAGGCATCTAAAGTCCAATGCTTTTCAGTTAAGAGCCAGAAACATGTGAGCTTCGTAAATGATTTACATTCATTTGAGCTGAAAAGTGACTTCCTCTTCCTGAAATGATGTCTTGCTTGTAGGAACACACAGAGCCTGGGATTTAACTCCATTTCTGAAGGGAAACACACAGCACAGTTCTCATCCATGAAACACACTATGCTTTAGATAAAGAAGCACGCTCTTTCTAAGAGTCTCTAATACAGCAGGAAACGTGACTGTGGATAGAACAAAATAACGGTTTTTGCTACACATACGGACCATATCTAGGTCAACTCTTCTTCTGAAACTGATACAAACCACAGTTCCTCTAACATGCAATGCTTTCCACTTAAGAGCGAGATACATGTGAACTTCGTGAATGATGTAGCTTCCTTTGAGCTGAAAAGAGACTGAGTTTACCTGAAATTATGTCTTGCTTGGAGGAAGACACAGAGCCTGGGATTTAATCCATTTCTGAAGGGAAACACACAGCACAGTTCTCATCCATGAAACACACTCTGCTTTAGAGCAAGAAGCATGCTCTTGCTGTCTAGAGTCTATAATAGAGTCAGAAACTTGAAAGTGTGCTCAGAATAAAAGAACGGAGTTTCCTACACATACGGACCATATCTAGATCAACTCTTCTTCTGAAACTCATACAAACCAAAAGGCATCTAACGTCCAATGCTTTTCAGTTAAGAGCCAGAAACAAGTGAGCTTCGTAAATGATTTATATTCATTTGAGCTGAAAAGTGACTGCCTTTTCTTGAAATGATATCTTGCTTGTAGGAAGACACAGAGCCTGGGATTTAACTCCATTTCTGAAGGGAAACACACAGCACAGTTCTCATCCATGAAACACACTCTGCTTTAGAGCAAGAACCATGTTCATGCTTTCTAAGAGTCTCTAATAGAGCCGGAAACGTGACTGTGTTCAGAACAAAATAATGGTGTTTCCTACACGTATGGACCATATCTTGGTCAACTCTTCTTCTGAAACTGATACAAACCACAAGTCATCCTACATCCAATGCTTTTCATTTAAGAGCGAGAAACATGTGACCTTCGTAATGATTTATATTCATTTGAGCTGAAAAGTGACTGCCTTTCCCTGACATGATGTCTTGCTTGTAGGAACAAACAGAGCCTGGGATTTAACTCCATTTCTGAAGGGAAACACACAGCACAGTTCTCATCCATGAAACACACTCTGCTTTAGAGCAAGAAGCACGCTCTTGCTTTCTAAGAGTCTCTAATACAGCAGGAAACGTGACTGTGGTCAGAACAAATTAACGGTGTTTCCTACACATACGGACCATATCCAGGTCAACTCTTCTTCTGAAACTGATACAAACCACAAGTCATCTAACATCCAATGCTTTTCAGTTAAGAGCGAGAAACGTGTGAGCTTCATATACGATTTATATTCATTTGAGCTGAAAAGTGATTGCGTTTTCCTGAAATGATGTCTAGTTTGTAGGAAGACAAAGAGCCTGGAATTTAACACCGCTTTTTAAGGGAAACACACAGCACAGTTCTCATCCATGAAACACACTCTGCTTTAGACCAAGAAGCACGCTCTTGCTTTCTCTGAGTCTCTAATACAGCAGGAAACGTGACATTGGTCAGAACAAAATAACGGTATTTCCTACACATACAGACCATTGGTAGTCCAACTCTGCTTCTGAAACTGATACAAACCAGAGTTCCTGTAACATGCAATGCTTTACAGTTAAGAGCGAGAAACCTGTGAGCTTCGTGAAGGATGTAGCTTCCTTTGAGCTGAAAAGTGACTGAGTTTAACTGAAAAGATGTCTTGCTTGTAGGAAGACACAGAGCCTGGGATTTAACTCCATTTCTGAAGGAAAACACACAGCACAGTTCTCATCCATGAAACACACTCTGATTTAGAGCACGAAGCATGCTCTTGCTTTCTAGAGTCTATAATAGAGTCAGAAACTTGAAAGTTTGCTCAGAACAAAAGAACGGTGTTTTCTACACATACGGACCACTGCTATTTCGACTCTGCCTCTGAAACTGATACAAACCACAGGTCCTCTAACATCAAAGGTTTACAGTTAAGAACAAGAATCTTGTGAGCTACATGAACGATGTAGTTTTTTTTGAGCTGAAAGGTGACTGAGTTTACGTGAAACGAATTCTTGCTTGTAGGAAGATACAGAGCTTGTGATTTAACTCCATTTCAGAAGGGAAACACACAGCACAGTTCTCACGATGAAACACACTCTGCTTATAGGAAGAAGCACGCTATTGCTTTCTAGAGGCTCTAATATACCAGGAAACGTGACTGTGGTCAGAACAAATTAACGGTGTTTCCTACACATACGGACCATATCTTGGTCAACTCTTCTTGTGAAACTGACACAAACCACAAGTCATCTAACATCCAATGCTTTTCAGTTAAGAGCGAGAAACATGTTAGCTTCATATACGATTTATATTCATTTGAGCTGAAAAGTGACAGCGTTTTCCTGAAATGATGTCTAGCTTGTAAGAAGACAAAGAGCCTGGAATTTTACACCGCTTCTGAAGGGAAACACACAGCACAGTTCTCATCCATGAAACACACTCTGCTTTAGACCAGAAGCACGCTCTTGCTTTCTCTGAGTCTCTAATACAGCAGGAAACGTGACATTGGTCAGAACAAAATAACGGTATTTCCTACACATATGGACCATTGGTAGTCCAACTCTGCTTCTGAAACTGATACAAACCAGACTTCCTGTAACATGCAATGCTTTCCAGTTAAGAGGGAGAAACCTGTGAGCTTCGTGAAGGATGTAGCTTCCTTTGAGCTGAAAAGTGACTGAGTTTAACTGAAAAGATGTCTTGCTTGTAGGAAGACACAGAGCCTGGGATTTAACTCCATTTCTGAAGGAAAACACACAGCACAGTTCTCATCCATGAAACACACTCTGATTTAGAGCACGAAGCATGCTCTTGCTTTCTAGAGTCTATAATAGAGTCAGAAACTTGAAAGTTTGCTCAGAACAAAAGAACGGTGTTTTCTACACATACGGACCACTGCTATTTCGACTCTGCCTCTGAAACTGATACAAACCACAGGTCCTCTAACATCAAAGGTTTACAATTAAGAACAAGAATCTTGTGAGCTACATGAACGATGTAGTTTTTTTGAGCTGAAAGGTGACTGAGTTTACGTGAAACGAATTCTTGCTTGTAGGAAGATACAGAGCTTGTGATTTAACTCCATTTCAGAAGGGAAACACACAGCACAGTTCTCACGATGAAACACACTCTGCGTATAGGAAGAAGCACGCTATTGCTTTCTAGAGGCTCTAATATACCAGGAAACGTGACTGTGGTCAGAACAAATTAACGGTGTTTCCTACACATACGGACCATATCTTGGTCAACTCTTCTTCTGAAACTGACACAAACCACAAGTCATCTAACATCCAATGCTTTTCAGTTAAGAGCGAGAAACATGTTAGCTTCATATACGATTTATATTCATTTGAGCTGAAAAGTGACAGCGTTTTCCTGAAATGATGTCTAGCTTGTAAGAAGACAAAGAGCCTGGAATTTTACACCGCTTCTGAAGGGAAACACACAGCACAGTTCTCATCCATGAAACACACTCTGCTTTAGACCAGAAGCACGCTCTTGCTTTCTCTGAGTCTCTAATACAGCAGGAAACGTGACATTGGTCAGAACAAAATAACGGTATTTCCTACACATATGGACCATTGGTAGTCCAACTCTGCTTCTGAAACTGATACAAACCAGACTTCCTGTAACATGCAATGCTTTCCAGTTAAGAGGGAGAAACCTGTGAGCTTCGTGAAGGATGTAGCTTCCTTTGAGCTGAAAAGTGACTGAGTTTAACTGAAAAGATGTCTGCTTGTAGGAAGACACAGAGCCTGGGATTTCACTCCATTTCTGAAAGGAAACACACAGCACAGTTCTCATCCATGAAACACACTCTGCTTTAGAGCAAGAAGCACGCTCTTGCTTTCTAGAGTCTATAATAAAGTCAGAAACTTGAAAGTTTGCTCAGAACAAAAGAACGGTGTTTCCTACACATACGGACCATTGCTAGTTCAGCTCTGCTTCTGAAACTGATACAAACCACAAGTCATCTAACATCCAATGCTTTTCAGTTAAGAGCGAGAAACGTATGAGCTTCGTAAATGATTTATATTCATTTGAGCTGAAAAGTGACTGCGTTTCCCTGAAATGATGACTTGCTTGTCGGAAGACACAGAGCCTGGGATTTAACTCCATTTCTGAAGGGAAACACAGAGCACAGTTCTCATCCATGAAACACACTCTGCTTTAGACCAAGAAGCACGCTCTTGCAGTCTAGAGAATATAATAGAGCCAGAAACTTGAAAGATGCTCAGAAGAAAAGGTGGGTGTTTCCTACACATAGGGACCATTGATAGTCCAACTCTGCTTCTGAAACTGATACAAACCAGAGTTCCTGTAACATGCAATGCTTTCCAGTTAAGAGCGAAAAACTTGTGAGCTTCGTGAACGATGTAGCTTCCTTTGAGCGGAAAAGTGATTGAGTTTACCTGAAAAGATATCTTGCTTGTAGGAAGACACAGAGCCTGGGATTTAACTCCATTTCTGAAGGGAAACACACAGCACAGTTCTCATCCATGAAACACACTCTGCTTTAGAGGAAGAAGCACGCTCTTGCTTTATAGTGTCTCTAATAGAGTCAGAAACTTGAAAGTGTGCTCAGAACAAAAGAACGGAGTTTCCTACACATATGGACCATATCTAGATCAACTCTTCTTCTGAAACTCATACAAACCAAAAGGCATCTAAAGTCCAATGCTTTTCAGTTAAGAGCCAGAAACAAGTGAGCTTCGTAAATGATTTATATTCATTTGAGCTGAAAAGTGACTTCCTCTTCCTGAAATGATGTCTTGCTTGTAGGAACACACAGAGCCTGGGATTTAACTCCATTTCTGAAGGGAAACACACAGCACAGTTCTCATCCATGAAACACACTATGTTTTAGATAAAGAAGCACGCTCTTTCTAAGAGTCTCTAATACAGCAGGAAACATGACTGTGGATAGAACAAAATAACGGTTTTTGCTACACATACGGACCATATCTAGGTCAACTCTTCTTCTGAAACTGATACAAACCACAGTTCCTCTAACATGCAATGCTTTCCACTTAAGAGCGAGATACGTGTGAGCTTCGTGAATGATGTAGCTTCCTTTGAGCTGAAAAGAGACTGAGTTTACCTGAAATTATGTCTTGCTTGTAGGAAGACACAGAGCCTGGGATTTAATCCATTTCTGAAGGGAAACACACAGCACAGTTCTCATCCATGAAACACACTCTGCTTTAGAGCAAGAAGCACGCTCTTGCTGTCTAGAGTCTATAATATAGCCAGAAACATGAAAGTGTGCTCAGAACAAAAGAAGGGTGTTTCCTACACATACGGAATATTGATAGTCCAACTCTGCTTCTGAAACTGATACAAACCAGAGTTCTTGTAACATACAATGCTTTCCAGTTAAGAGCGAGAAACGTGTGAGCTTCGTGAACGATGTAGCTTCCTTTGAGCTGAAAAGTGACTGAGTTTACCTGAAAAGATGTCTTGCTTGTAGGAAGACACAGAACCTGGAATTTAACTCCATTTATGAAGGGAAGCACACAGCACCGTTCTCATCCATGAAACACACTCTGCTTTAGAGCAAGAAGCACGCTCTTGCTTTATAGTGTCTATAATAGAGTCAGAAACTTGAAAGTGTGCTCAGAATAAAAGAACGGAGTTTCCTACACATACGGACCATATCTAGATCAACTCTTCTTCTGAAACTCATACAAACCAAAAGGCATCTAACGTCCAATGCTTTTCAGTTAAGAGCCAGAAACAAGTGAGCTTCGTAAATGATTTATATTCATTTGAGCTGAAAAGTGACTGCCTTTTCCTGAAATGATATCTTGCTTGTAGGAAGACACAGAGCCTGGGATTTAACTCCATTTCTGAAGGGAAACACACAGCACAGTTCTCATCCATGAAACACACTCTGCTTTAGAGCAAGAACCATGCTCATGCTTTCTAAGAGTCTCTAATAGAGCCGGAAACTTGACTGTGTTCAGAAAAAAATAATGGTGTTTCCTACACGTATGGACTATATCTTGGGCAACTCTTCTTCTGAAACTGATACAAACCACAAGTCATCCTACATCCAATGCTTTTCATTTAAGAGCGAGAAACATGTGACCTTCGTAATGATTTATATTCATTTGAGCTGAAAAGTGACTGCCTTTCCCTGACATGATGTCTTGCTTGTAGGAACAAACAGAGCCTGGGATTTAACTCCATTTCTGAAGGGAAACAGACAGCACAGTTCTCATCCATGAAACACACTCTGCTTTAGACCAAGAAGCACGCTCTTGCTTTCTCTGAGTCTCTAATACAGCAGGAAACGTGACATTGGTCAGAACAAAATAACGGTATTTCCTACACATACGGACCATTGGTAGTCCAACTCTGCTTCTGAAACTGATACAAACCAGAGTTCCTGTAACATGCAATGCTTTACAGTTAAGAGCGAGAAACCTGTGAGCTTCGTGAAGGATGTAGCTTCCTTTGAGCTGAAAAGTGACTGAGTTTAACTGAAAAGATGTCTTGCTTGTAGGAAGACACAGAGCCTGGGATTTAACTCCATTTCTGAAGGAAAACACACAGCACAGTTCTCATCCATGAAACACACTCTGATTTAGAGCACAAAGCATGCTCTTGCTTTCTAGAGTCTATAATAGAGTCAGAAACTTGAAAGTTTGCTCAGAACAAAAGAACGGTGTTTTCTACACATACGGACCATTGCTATTTCGACTCTGCTTCTGAAACTGATACAAACCACAGGTCCTCTAACATCAAAGGTTTACAGTTAAGAACAAGAAACTTGTGAGCTACGTGAACGATGTAGTTTTTTTTGAGCTGAAAGGTGACTGAGTTTACGTGAAACGAATTCTTGCTTGTAGGAAGATACAGAGCTTGTGATTTAACTCCATTTCAGAAGGGAAACACACAGCACAGTTCTCAAGATGAAACACACTCTGTGTATAGGAAGAAGCACGCTATTGCTTTCTAGAGGCTCTAATATACCAGGAAACATGAGTGTGCTCAGAACAAAAGAACGCTGTTTCCTACACATACGGACCATAGCTAGTTCAACTCTTCTTCTGAAACTGATACAAACCACAAGACATCTAACAATCAATGCTTTTTAGTTAAGAGCGAGAAACGTGTGAGATTCATAAACGATTTACATTCATTTGAGCTGAAAAGTGAATGTGTTTTCCTGGAATGATGTCTTGCTTGTAGGAAGACACAGAGCCTGGAATTTAACTCCACTTCTGAAGGGAAACACACAGCACAGTTCTCCTCCATGAAACATACTCTGCTTTAGACCAAGAAGCACGCTCTTGCTTTCTAATATTCTCTAATATAGCAGGAAACGTGACATTGGTCAGAACAAAATAACGGTATTTCCTACACATATGGACCATTGCTAGTCAAACTCTGCTTCTGAAACTGATAAAAAGCAGAGTTCCTGTAACATGCAATGCTTTCCAGTTAAGAGGGAGAAACGTGTGAGCTTTGTGAAGGATGTAGCTTCCTTTGAGCTGAAAAGTGACTGAGTTTACCTGAAATGATGTCTTGCTTGTAGGAAGACACAGAGCCTAGGATTTAACTCCATTTCTGAAGGGAAACACACAGCACAGTTCTCATCCATGAAACACACTCTGCTTTAGAGCAAGAAGCACTCTCTTGCTTTTTAAGAGTCTCTAATAGAGCAGGAAACGTGACTGTGTTCAGAACAAAATAACGGTGTTTCCTACACGTACGGACCATATCTTGGTCAACTCTTCTTCTGAAACTGATACAAACCACAAGTCATCCTACATCCAATGCTTTTCAGTTAAGAGCGAGAAACATGTGAGCTTCGTAATTATTTATATTCATTTGCGCTGAAAAGTGATTGCGTTTTCCTGAAATGATGTCTAGCTTGTAGGAAGACAAAGAGCCTGGAATTTAACACCGCTTCTGAAGGGAAACACACAGCACAGTTCTCATCCATGAAACACAATCTGCTTTAGACCAAGAAGCACGCTCTTGCTTTCTCTGAGTCTCTAATATAGCAGGAAATGTGACATTGGTCAGAACAAAATAACGGTATTTCCTACACCTACGGACCATTGGTAGTCCAACTCTGCTTCTGAAACTGATACAAACCAGAGTTCCTGTAACATGCAATGCTTTCCAGTTAAGAGCGAGAAACCTGTGAGCTTCGTGAAGGATGTAGCTTCCTTTGAGCTGAAAAGTGACAGTTTAACTGAAAAGATGTCTTGCTTGTAGGAAGACACAGAGCCTGGGATTTAACTCCATTTCTGAAGGGAAACACACAGCACAGTTCTCATCCATGAAACACACTCTGCTTTAGAGCACAAAGCATGCTCTTGCTTTCTAGAGTCTATAATAGAGTCAGAAACTTGAAAGTTTGCTCAGAACAAAAGAACGGTGTTTTCTACACATACGGACCATTGCTAGTTCAACTCTGCTTCTGAAACTGATACAAACCACAGGTCCTCTAACATCAAATATTTACAGTTAAGAACAAGAAACTTGTGAGCTACGTGAACGATGTAGCTTTTTTTGAGCTGAAAGGTGACTGATTTTACGTGAAACGAATTCTTGCTTGTAGGAAGATACAGAGCTTGTGATTTAACTCCATTTCAGAAGGGAAACACACAGCACAGTTCTCATGATGAAACACACTCTGCGTATAGGAAGAAGCACGCTCTTGCTTTCTAGAGGCTCTAATATACCAGGAAACGTGAGTGTGCTCAGAACAAAAGAACGGTGGTTCCTACACTTACGGACCATAGCTAGTTGAACTCTTCTTCTGAAACTGATACAAACCACAAGTCATCTAACATCCAATGCTTTTCAGTTAAAGCGAGAAACTTGTGAGCTTCATAAACGATTTACATTCATTTGAGCTGAAAAGTGAATGTGTTTTCCTGAAATGATGTCTTGCTTGTAGGAAGACACAGAGCCTGGAATTTAACTCCACTTCTGAAGGGAAACACACAGCACAGTTCTCATCCATGAAACACACTGTGCTTGAGAGCAAGAAGCACGCTCTTGCTTTCTAGAGTCTATAATAGAGCCAGAAACTTGAAAGTGAGCTCAGAACAAAAGAAGGGTGTTTCCTACATATACGGACCATTGCTAGTCCAACTCTGCTTCTGAAACTGATACAGAGCACAGTTCCATTAACATGCAATGCTTTCCAGTTAAGAGCGAGAAACGTGTGTGCTTCGTGAACGATGTAGTTTCCTTTGAGATGAAAAGTGACTGCCTTTTCCTGAAATGATGTCTTGCTTGTAGGAACACACAGAGCCTGGGATTTAACTCCATTTCTGAAGGGAAACACACAGCACAGTTCTCATCCATGAAACACACTCTGCTTTAGACCAAGAAGCACTCTCTTGCTTTCTATCAGTCTCTAATACAGCAGGAAACGTGACATTGTTCAGAACAAAATAACGGTATTTCCTACACATACGGACCATATCTAGGTCAACTCTTCTTCTGAAACTGATACAAAGCACAGTTCCATTAACAACCAATGCTTTCCAGTTAAGAGCGAGAAATGTGTGAGCTTCGTGAACGATGTTGCTACCTTTGAGATGAAAAATGACTGAGTTTACCTGAAAAGACGTCTTTCTTGTAGGAAGACACAGAGCCTGAGATTTAACTCCATTTCTGAAAGGAAACACACAGCACAGTTCTCATCCATGAAAGACACTCTGCTTTAGAGCAAGAAGCACGCTCTTGCTTTCTAGAGTCTATAATAGAGTCAGAAACTTGAAAGTTTGCTCAGAACAAAAGAACGGTGTTTCCTACATGTACAGACTATACCTAGATCAACTGTTCTTCTGAAATTCATACAAACCAGCGTTCCTGTAACTTGCAATGCTTTCCAGTTAAGAGCGAGAAACGTGTGAGCTTCGTGAAGGATCTAGCTTCCTTTGAGCTGAAAAGTGACTGAGTTTATCTAAAAAGATGTCTTGCTTGTAGGAAGACACAGAGCCTGGAATTTAACTCCACTTCTGAAGGGAAACACACAGCACAGTTCTCATCCTTGAAACACACTCTGCTTTAGACCAAGAAGCACGCTCTTGCTTTCTATCAGTCTCTAATACAGCAGGAAACGTGACATTGGTCAGAAAAAAATAATGGTATTTCCTAAACATACGGATCATTTCTAGGTAAACTCTTTTTCTGAAACTTATACAAAGCACAGTTCCATTAACATGCAATGCTTTCAAGTTAAGAGCGAGAAATGTGTGAGTTTCGTGAACGATGTTGCTACCTTTGAACTGAAAAGTGACTGAGTTTACCTGAAAAGATATCTTGCTTGTAGGAAGACACAGAGCCTGGGATTTAACTCCATTTCTGAAGGGAAACACACAGTACAGTTCTCATCCATGAAACACACTCTGCTTTAGAGCAAGAAGCATGCTCTTCCTTTCTAAGAGTCTCTAATAGAGCAGGAAACGTGACTGTGTTCAGAAAAAAATAACGGTGTTTCTACACATAAGGACCATATCTAGGTCAACTCTTCTTCTGAAACTGATACAAACCACAAGGTATCCTACGTCCAATGCTGTTCAGTTAAGAGCGAGAAACATGTGAGCTTCGTAAATGATTTATAATCATTTGAGCTGAAAAGTGACTGCCTTTTCCTGAAACGATGTCTTGGTGTAGGCAGACACAGAGCCTGGGATTTAACTCCATTTCTGAAGGCAAACACACAGTACAGTTCTCATACATGAAACACACTCTGCTTTAGAGCAAGAAGCATGCTCTTGCTTTCTAGAGTCTATAATAGAGTCAGAAACTTGAAAGTGTGCTCAGAACAAAAGAAGTGTGTTTCCTACACATACAGACCATTGCTAGTCCAACTCTGCTTCTGAAACTGATACAAACCAGAGTTCCTGTAACATGCAATGCTTTCCAGTTAAGAGCGAGAAACGTGTGAGCTTCGTGAACGATGTAGCTTCCTTTGAGCTGAAAACTGACTGAGTTTACCTAAAAAGATATCTTGCTTGTTGGAAGACACAGAGCCTGGGATTTAACTCCATTTCTGAAGGGAAAAACACAGCACAGTTCTCATCCATGAAACACACTCTGCTTTAGAGCAAGAAGCACGCTCTTGCTTTCTAGAGTCTATAATAGAGCCAGAAACTTGAAAGTGAGCTCAGAACAAAAGAACGGTGTTTCCTGCACATACGGACCATGTCTAGATGAACTCTTCTTCTGAACCTCATACAAACCAAAAGCCATCTAACGTCCATTGCTTTTCAGTTAAGAGCCAGAAACATGTGAGCTTCATAAATGATTTATATTCATTTGAGCTGAAAAGTGACTGAGTTTACCTGAAAAGATGTCTTGCTTGTAGGAAGACACAGAGCCTGGGATTTAACTCCATTTCTGAAGGGACACACACAGCACAGTTCTCATCCATGAAACACACTCTGTTTTAGAGCAAGAAGCACGCTCTTGCATTCTAGAGTCTATAATAGAGTCAGAAACTTGAAGTGTGCTCAGAACAAAAGAACGGAGTTTCCTACACATACAGACCATATCTAGATCAACTCTTCTTCTGAAAGTGATACAAACCAAAAGGCATCTAACGTCCAATGCTTTTCAGTTAAGAGCCAGAAATAAGTGAGCTTTGTAAATGATTTATATTCATTTGAGCTGAAAAGTGACTGCCTTTTCCTGAAATGATGTCTTGCTTGTAGGAACACACAGAGCCTGGGATTTAACTCCATTTCTGAAGGGAAACACACAGCACAGTTCTCATCCATGAAACACACTCTGCTTTAGAGCAAGAAGCACGCTCTTGCTTTCTAGAGTCTATAATAGAGCCAGAAACTTGAAGTGAGCTCAGAACAAAAGAAGGGTGTTTCCTACATATACGGACCATTGCTAGTCCAACTCTGCTTCTGAAACTGATACAAAGCACAGTTCCATTAACATGCAATGCTTTCCAGTTAAGAGCGAGAAACGTGTGTGCTTCGTGAACGATGTAGTTTCCTTTGAGCTGAAAAGTGACTGTCTTTCCCTGAAATGATGTCTTGCTTGTAGGAAGACACAGAGCCGGAATTTAACTGCATTTCTGAAGGGAAATACACAGCAGAGTTCTCATCCATGAAACACACTCTGCTTTAGAGCAAGAAGCACGCTCTTGCTTTCTAAGAATCTCTAATACAGCAGGAAACGTGACTGTAGATAGAACAAAATAACGGTCTTTCCTACACATACGGACCATATCTAGGTCAACTCTTCTTCTGAAACTGATACAAAGCAGAGTTCCTGTAACATGCAATGCTTTCCAGTTAAGAGTGAGAATCGTGTGAGCTTCGTGAAGCATGTAGCTTCCTTTGAGCTGAAAAGTGACTGCGTTTCCTGAAATGATGTCTTGCTTGTAGGAAGACACAGAGCCTGGAATTCAACTCCATTTCTGAAGGGAAACACACAGCACAGTTCTCATCGATGAAACACACTATGCTTTAGATAAAGAAGCACGCTGTTTCTAAGAGTCTCTAATACAGCAGGAAACGTGACTGTGGATAGAACAAAATAAGGGTTTTTCCTACACATACGGACCATATCTAGGTCAACTCTTCTTCTGTAACTGATACAATCCACAAGTCATCTAACATCCAATGCTTTTCAGTTAAGAGCGAGAAACTAGTGAGCTTCGTAAAGGATTTATATTCATTTGAGCTGAAAAGTGACTGAGTTTACCTGAAAAGATATCTTGCTTGTAGGAAGACACAGAGCCTGGGATTTAACTCCATTTCTGAAGGGAAACACACAGCACAGTTCTCATCCATGAAACACACTGTGCTTTAGAGCAAGAAGCATGCTCTTGCTTTCTAAGAGTCTCTAATAGAGCAGGAAACGTGACTGTGTTCAGAACAAAATAACGGTGTTTCTACACATAAGGACCATATCTAGGTCAAATCATCTTCTGAAACTGATACAAACCACAAGGCATCCTACGTCCAATGCTTTTCAGTTAAGAGCGAGAAACATGTGAGCTTCGTAAATGATTTATATTCATTTGAGCTGAAAAGTGACTGCCTTTTCCTGAAACGATGTCTTGGTGTAGGCAGACACAGAGCCTGGGATTTAACTCCATTTCTGAAGGGAAACACACAGCACAGTTCTCATCAATGAAACACACTCTGCTATAGAGCAAGAAGTACGCTCTTGCTTTCTATAGTCTATAATAGAGCCAGACACTTGAAAGTGTGCTCAGAACAAAAGAAAGGTGTTTCCTACACATAGTTACCATTGCTAGTCCAACTCTGCTTCTGAAACTGATACAAACCAGAGTTCCTGTAACATGCAATGCTTTCCAGTTAAGAGCGAGAAACGTGTGAGCTTCCTGAAGGATGTAGCTTCCTTTGAGCTGAAAAGTTACAGAGTTTACCTGAAAAGATGTCTTGCTTGTAGGAAGACACAGAGCCTGGTATTTAACTCCATTTCTGAAGGCAAACACACAGTACAGTTCTCGTCCATGAAACACACTCTGCTTTATAGCACGAAGCATGCTCGTGCTTTCTAGAGTCTATAATAGAGTCAGAAACTTGAAAGTGTGCTCAGAACAAAAGAAGTGTGTTTCCTACACATACAGACCATTGCTTGTCCAACTCTGCTTCTGAAACTGATACAAACCAGAGTTCCTGTAACATGCAATGCTTTCCAGTTAAGAACAAGAAACTTGTGAGCTACGTGAACGATGTAGCTACGTTTGAGCTCAAAGGTGACTGAGTTTACATGAAATGAATTCTTGCTTGTAGGAAGATACAGAGCTTGTGAATTAACTCCATTTCTGAAGGGAAACACACAGCACAGTTCTCATCCATGAAACACACTCTGCTTTAGAGCAAGAAGCATGCTCTTGCTTTCTAAGAGTCTCTAATAGAGCAGGAAACGTGACTGTGTTCAGAACAAAATAACAGTGTTTCCAACACGTACGGACCATATCTTGGTCAACTCTTCTTCTGAAACTGATACAAACCACAAGTCAACCTACATCCAATGCTTTTCTGTTAAGAGCGAGAAACATGTGAGCTTCGTAAATGATTTATATTCATTTGAGCTGAAAAGTGACTGCCTTTCCCTGACATGATGCCTTGCTTGTAGGAAGACACAGAGCCTGGAATTTAACTCCATTTCTGAAGAGGAACACACAGCACAGTTCTCATCCATGAAACACACTCTGCTTTAGACCAAGAAGCACGCTCTTGCTTTCTATGAGTCTCTAATACAGCAGAAAACGTGACATTTTTCAGAACAAAATAACGTTATTTCCTACACATATGGACCATATCTAAGGCAACTCTTCTTCTGAAACTGATACAAACCACAAGTTATCTAACATCCAATGCTTTTCAGTTAAGAGCGAGTAACATGTGAGCCTCGAAAACGATTTATATTCATTTGAGCTGAAAAGTGACTGCATTTGCCTGAAATGATGTCTTGCTTGTAGGAAGACATAGAGCCTGGAATTTAACTCCATTTCTGAAGGGAAACACAAAGCACAGTTCTCATCATGAAACACACTCTGCTTTAGAGAAAGAAGCATGCTGTTGCTTTCTAAGTGTCTGTAATAGAGCAGGAAACGTGACTGTGGTCAGAACAAAATAACGGTGTTTCCTACACATACGGACCATATCAAGGTCAACTCTTCTTCTGAAACTGATACAAACCACAGTTCCTCTAACATGCAATGCTTTCCATTTAAGAGTGAGAAACTTTTGAGCTTTGTGAACGATGTAGCTTCCATAGAGCTGAAAAGTGACTTAGTTTACCTGAAAACATTTCTTGCTTGTAGGAAGACACAGAGCCTGGGATTTAACTCCATTTCTGAAGGGAAACACACAGCACAGTTCTCATGCTTGAAACACACTCTGCTTTAGAACAAGAAGCACGCTCTTGCTTTCTAAGATTCTCTAATACAGCAGGAAACGTGACTGTGGTCAGAACAAAATATCGGTGTTTCCTACATATACGGACCATATCTAGGTCAATTCTTCTTCTGAAACTGATACAAACCATAGTGCCTCTAACATGCAATGCTTTCAAGTTAAGAGTGAGAAACGTGTGAGCTACGTGAACTATGTAGCTTCCTTTGAGCTTAAAAGTGACTGAGTTTACCTGAAAAGATGTCTTGCTTGTAGGAAGATACAGAGCCTGGGATTTAAATCCATTTATGAGGGAAACACACAGCACAGTTATGATCCATCAAACACAATCTGCTTTAGATCACGAAGCATGCTCTTGCTTTGTCTATTCTCTAATAGAGCCAGAAACATGAGGGTGCTCTGAAAAAAATAACGGTGTTTCCAACATATATGGACCATTGCTAGTTCAACTCTGCTTCTGAAACTAATCCAAACCACAAGTCATCTAACATCCAATGCTTTACAGTTAAGATCAAGTAACTTTTGAGCTTTCAAAAACGATTTATATTCATTTGAGCTGAAAAGTGACTGCGTTTACCTGAAATGATGTCTTGATTGTAGGAAAACATTGAGCCTGGTTTTTAACTCCATTTCTGAAGAGAAACACCCAGCACAGTTCTCATCCATGAAACACACTCTGCTTTAGAGCAAGAAGCACGCTCTTGCTTTCTAAGATTCTCTAATAGACCAGAAAACGTGACTGTTTTCAGAACAAAATAACGGAGTTTCCTACACATACGGACCATATCTAGGTCAACTCTTCTTCTGAAACTGATACTACCACAGTTCCTCTAACATGCAATGCTTTGCAGTTAAGAGCGAGAAGCTTGTGAGCTTCGTGAACGATGTAGCTTTGTTTGAGCTGAAAGGTGACTGAGTTTACATGAAACGAAGTCTTGCTTGTAGGAAGGTACAGAGCCTGTGATTTAACTCCATTTCTAAAGGGAAACAAACAGCACAGTTCTCATCCTTGAAACACACTCTGCTTTAGAGCACGAAGCATGCTGTTGCTATCTAGAGTCTCTCATAGTGCCAGAAACATTAGGGTGCTCTGAACAAAATAATGGTGTTTCCTACATATATGGACCATTGCTAGTTCAACTCTGCTTCTGAAACTGATACAAACCACAAGTCATCTAACATCCAATGCTTTTCAGTTAAGAGCAAGACACGTGTGAGCTTCGTAAATGATTTATATTCATTTGAGATGAAAAGTGACTGCGTTTACCTGAAATGATGTCTTGCATTTAGGAAGACACACAGCCTGGAATTCAACTCCATTTCTGAAGGGAAACAGACAACACAGTTCTCATCCATGAAACACACTATGCATTAGAGCAAGAAGCACGCTCTTGCTTTCTAAGGGTCTCTAATACAGCAGGAAACGTGACTGTGGTCAGAACAAAATAACGGTGTTTCCTACACATACGGACCATATCTAGGTCAACTCTTCTTCTGAAACTGATACAAACCACAGTTCCATTAACATGCAATGCTTTCCAGTTAAGCGCGAGAAATGCGTGAGCTTTGTGAACGATATATCTTCCTTTGATCTTAAAAGTGACTGAGTTTACCAGAAAAGATGTCTTGCTTGTAGGAAGACACAGAACCTGGAATTTAACTCCATTACTGAAGGGTAACACACAGCACAGTTCTCATCCATGAAACACACTCTGCTTTAGAGCAAGAAGCATGCTCTTGCTTTCTAGTTTCTCTAATAGAGCCAGAAACTTGAGGGTACACAGAACAAAAGAATGGTGTTTCCTACACATACAGACCATTGCTAGTTCAACTCTGCTTCTGAAACTGATACAAACCACATGTCCTCTAACATCCAATGCTTTACAGATAAGAGCAAGAAACGTGTGAGCTATGTGAACGATGTAGCTTTGTTTGAGCGTAAAGGTGACAGAGTTTACCTCAAAGGAAGTCTTGCTTGTAGGAAGATACAGAGCCTGTGATTTAACTCCATTTATGAAGGGAAACACACAGCACTGTTCTCACGATGAAACACATTCTGCATATAAGAAGAAGCACGCTCTTGCTTTCTAAGAATCTCTAATACAGCAGGAAATGTGACTGTGGTCAGAACAAAATAACGGTGTTTCCTACACATACGGACCATATCTAGGTCAACTCTTCTTATGAAACTGATACAAACCACAGTTCCATTAACATGCAATGCTTTCCAGTTAAGTGCGAGAAATGTGTGAGCTTTGAACGATGTATCTTCCTTTGAGCTTAAAAGTGACTGAGTTTACCTGAAAAGATGTCTTGCTTGTAGGAAGACACAGAACCTGGAATTTAACTCCATTTATGAAGGGAAACACACAGAACAGTTCTCATCCATGAAACACACTCTGCTTTAGAGCAAGAAGCACGCTCTTGCTTTCTAGAGTCTATAATAGAGCCAGAAACTTGAAAGTGAGCTCAGAACAAAAGAAGGGTGTTTCCTACATATACGGACCATTGCTAGTCCAACTCTGCTTCTGAAACTGATACAAAGCACAGTTCCATTAACATGCAATGCTTTCCAGTTAAGAGCGAGAAACGTGTGTGCTTCGTGAACGATGTAGTTTCCTTTGAGCTGAAAAGTGACTGTCTTTCCCTGAAATGATGTCTTGCTTGTAGGAAGACACAGAGCCGGAATTTAACTGCATTTCTGAAGGGAAATACACAGCAGAGTTCTCATCCATGAAACACACTCTGCTTTAGAGCAAGAAGCACGCTCTTGCTTTCTAAGAATCTCTAATACAGCAGGAAACGTGACTGTAGATAGAACAAAATAATGGTCTTTCCTACACATACGGACCATATCTAGGTCAACTCTTCTTCTGAAACTGATACAAAGCAGAGTTCCTGTAACATGCAATGCTTTCCAGTTAAGAGCGAGAAACTAGTGAGCTTCGTAAAGGATTTATATTCATTTGAGCTGAAAAGTGACTGAGTTTACCTGAAAAGATATCTTGCTTGTAGGAAGACACAGAGCCTGGGATTTAACTCCATTTCTGAAGGGAAACACACAGCACAGTTCTCATCCATGAAACACACTGTGCTTTAGAGCAAGAAGCATGCTCTTCCTTTCTAAGAGTCTCTAATAGACCAGGAAACGTGACTGTGTTCAGAACAAAATAACGGTGTTTCTACACATAAGGACCATATCTAGGTCAACTCTTCTTCTGAAACTGATACAAACCACAAGGCCTCCTACGTCCAATGCTTTTCAGTTAAGAGCGAGAAACATGTGAGCTTCGTAAATGATTTATATTCATTTGAGCTGAAAAGTGACTGCCTTTTCCTGAAACGATGTCTTGGTGTAGGCAGACACAGAGCCTGGGATTTAACTCCATTTCTGAAGGGAAACACACAGCACAGTTCTCATCGATGAAACACACTCTGCTATAGAGCAAGAAGTACGATCTTGCTTTCTGTAGTCTATAATAGAGCCAGACACTTGAAAGTGTGCTCAGAACAAAAGAAAGGTGTTTCCTACACATAGTTACCATTGCTAGTCCAACTCTGCTTCTGAAACTGATACAAACCAGAGTTCCTGTAACATGCAATGCTTTCCAGTTAAGAGCGAGAAACGTGTGAGCTTCCTGAAGGATGTAGCTTCCTTTGAGCTGAAAAGTTACAGAGTTTACCTGAAAAGATGTCTTGCTTGTAGGAAGACACAGAGCCTGGGATTTAACTCCATTTCTGAAGGCAAACACACAGTACAGTTCTCATCCATGAAACACACTCTGCTTTATAGCAAGAAGCATGCTCTTGCTTTCTAGAGTCTATAATAGAGCCAGAAACTTGAAAGTGAGCTCAGAACAAAAAAACGGTGTTTCCTACACATACGGACCATATCTAGATCAACTCTTCTTCTGAAACAGATACAAACCAAAAGCCATCTAACGGCCAATGCTTTTCAGGTAAGACCCAGAAACATGTGAGCTTCGTAAATGATTTATATTCATTTGAGCTGAAAAGTGACTGGCTTTTCCTGAAATGATGTCTTGCTTGTAGGAACACACAGAGCCTGGGATTTAACTCCATTTCTGAAGGGAAACACACAGCACACTTCTCATCCATGAAACACACTCTGCTTTAGAGCAAGAAGCATGCTCTTGCTTTCTAAGAGTCTCTAATAGAGCAGGAAACGTGACTGTGGTCAGAACAAAATAACGGTGTTTCCTACACGTACGGACCATATCTAGGTCAACTCTTCTTCTGAAACTGATACAAAGCACAGTTCCATTAACATGCAATGCTTTCCAGTTAAGAGCGAGAAATGTGTGAGCTTCGTGAAGGATGTAGCTACCTTTGAGCTGAAAAGTGACAGAGTTTACCTGAAAAGATGTCTTGCTTGTAGGAAGACACAGAGCCTGGGATTTAACTCCATTTCTGAAAGGAAACACACAGCACAGTTCTCATGCATGAAACACACTCTGCTTTAGAGCAAGAAGCACGCTCTTGCTTTCTAGAGTCCATAATAGAATCAGAAACTTGATAGTGTGCTCAGAACAAAAGAACGGTGTTTCCTACACATACGGACCATTGCTAGTTCAACTCTGCTTCTGAAACTGATACAAACCACAAGTCATCTAACATCCAATGCTTTTCAGTTAAGAGCGAGAATCGTGTGAGCTTCGTAAATGATTTATATTCATTTGAGATGAAAAGTGACTGCGTTTCCCTATAATGATGTCTTGCTTGTAGGAAGACACAGAGCCTGGAAATTAACTCCATTTCTGAAGGGAAACATACAGCACAGTTCTCATCCATGAAACACACTCTGCTTTAGATCAAGAAGCACGCTCTTTCTAAGAGTCTCTAATACACCAGGAAACGTGAGTGTGGATAGAACAAAATAACGGTGTTTCCTACACATACGGACCATATCAAGGTCAACTCTTCTTCTGAAACTGATAAAAGCAGAGTTCCTGTAACATGCAATGCTTTCCAGTTAAGAGCGAGAAACGTGTGAGCTTCGTAAACGATTTATAATCATTTGAGCTGAAAAGTGACTGCGTTTCCGTGACTTGATGTCTTGCTTTTAGGAAGACACAGAGCCTGGAATTTAACTGCATTTCTGAAGGAAAACACACAGCACAGTTCTCATCCATGAAACACACTCTGCTTTAGAGCAAGAAGCATGCTCTTGCTTTCTAAGAGTCTCTAATAGAGCAGGAAACGTGACTGTGTTCAGAACAAAATAACAGTGTTTCCAACACGTACGGACCATATCTTGGTCAACTCTTCTTCTGAAACTGATACAAACCACAAGTCAACCTACATCCAATGCTTTTCTGTTAAGAGCGAGAAACATGTGAGCCTCGTAAATGATTTATATTCATTTGAGCTGAAAAGTGACTGCCTTTCCCTGACATGATGCCTTGCTTGTAGGAAGACACAGAGCCTGGAATTTAACTCCATTTCTGAAGGGGAACACACAGCACAGTTCTCATCCATGAAACACACTCTGCTTTAGAGCAAGAAGCACGCTCTTGCTTTCTAGAGTCTATAATAGGGCCAGAAACTTGAAAGTGAGCTCAGAACAAAAGAAGGGTGTTTCCTACACATACGGACCATTGCTAGTTCGACTCTGCTTCTGACACTGATACAAACCACAGGTCCTCTAACATCCAATGCTTTACAGTTAAGAACAAGAAACTTGTGAGCTACGTGAACGATGTAGCTATGTTTGAGCTCAAAGGTGACTGAGTTTACATGAAATGAATTCTTGCTTGTAGGAAGATACAGAGCTTGTGATTTAACTCCATTTCTGAAGGGAAACACACAGCACAGTTCTCACGATGAAATACACTCTGTGTATAGGAAGAAGCACGCTCTTGCATTTTAAGTGTCTCTAATACAGCAGGAAACATGACTGTGGTCAGAACAAAATAACGGTGTTTCCTACACATACGGACCATATCTAGGTGAACTCTTCTTCTGAAACTGATACAAACCACAGTTCCTCTATCATGCAATGCTTTCCAGTTAAGAGCGAGAAACGTGTGAGCTTCGTGAAGGATGTAGCTTCCTTTGAGCTGAAAAGTGACTGAGTTTACCTGAAAAGATGTCTTGCTTTTAGGAAGACACAGAGCATGGAATTTAACTCCACTTCTGAAGGGAAACACACAGCACAGTTCTCATCCATGAAACACACTCTGCTTTAGACCAAGAAGCACGCTCTTGCTTTCTATGAGTCTCTAATACAGCAGGAAACGTGACATTTTTCAGAACAAAATAACATTATTTCCTACACATACGGACCATATCTAAGGCAACTCTTCTTCTGAAACTGATACAAACCACAAGTCATCTAACATCCAATGCTTTTCAGTTAAGAGCGAGAAACGTGTGAGCTTCGAAAACGATTTATATTCATTTGAGCTGAAAAGTGACTGCATTTGCCTGAAATGATGTCTTGCTTGTAGGAAGACACAGAGCCTGGAATTTAACTCCATTTCTGAAGGGAAACACAAAGCACAGTTCTCATCATGAAACACACTCTGCTTTAGAGAAAGAAGCATGCTGTTGCTTTCTAAGTGTCTGTAATAGAGCAGGAAACGTGACTGTGGTCAGAACAAAATAACGGTGTTTCCTACACATACGGACCATATCAAGGTCAACTCTTCTTCTGAAACTGATACAAACCACAGTTCCTCTAACATGCAATGCTTTCCATTTAAGAGTGAGAAACTTTTGAGCTTTGTGAACGATGTAGCTTCCATAGAGCTGAAAAGTGACTTAGTTTACCTGAAAAGATGTCTTGCTTGTAGGAAGACACAGAGCCTGGGATTTAACTCCATTTCTGAAGGGAAACACACAGCACAGTTCTCATGCTTGAAACACACTCTGCTTTAGAACAAGAAGCACGCTCTTCCTTTCTAAGATTCTCTAATACAGCAGGAAACGTGACTGTGGTCAGAACAAAATATCGGTGTTTCCTACATATACGGACCATATCTAGGTCAACTCTTCTTCTGAAACTGATACAAACCATAGTGCCTCTAACATGCAATGCTTTCAAGTTAAGAGTGAGAAACGTGTGAGCTACGTGAACTATGTAGCTTCCTTTGAGCTTAAAAGTGACTGAGTTTACCTGAAAAGATGTCTTGCTGGTAGGAAGATACAGAGCCTGGGATTTAAATCCATTTATGAGGGAAACACACAGCACAGTTATGATCCATCAAACACAATCTGCTTTAGATCACGAAGCATGCTCTTGCTTTGTCTATTCTCTAATAGAGCCAGAAACATGAGGGTGCTCTGAAAAAAATAACGGTGTTTCCAACATATATGGACCATTGCTAGTTCAACTCTGCTTCTGAAACTAATCCAAACCACAAGTCATCTAACATCCAATGCTTTACAGTTAAGATCAAGTAACTTGTGAGCTTCGAAAACGATTTATATTCATTTGAGCTTAAAAGTGACTGCATTTACCTGAAATGATGTCTTGCTTGTAGGAAGACACAGAGCCTGGAATTTAACTCCATTTCTGAAGGGAAACACAAAGCACAGTTCTCATCCATGAAACACACTCTGCTTTAGAGCAAGAAGCACACTCTTGCTTTCTAAGAGTCTCTAATACAGCAGGAAACGTGACATTTTTCACAACAAAATAACGTTATTTCCTACACATACGGACCATATCTAGGGCAACTCTTCTTCTGAAACTGATACAAACCACAAGTCATCTAACATCCAATGCTATTCAGTTAAGAGCGCGAAACGTGTGATCTTTGTAAACGATTTATACTCATTTGAGCTGAAATGTGACTGCGTTTACCTGAAATGATGTCTTGCTTGTAGGAAGACATAGAGCCTGGTATTTAACTCCATTTATGAAGGGAAACACACAGCACACTTCTCATCCATGACACACACTCTATTTAGAGCACAAAGCATGCTTTTGCTTTTTAGAGTCTCTAATAGAGCCAGAAACATGAGGGTACTCAGAACAAAAGAACGGTATTTCATACACATACGGACCATTGCTAGTTCAACTCTGCTTCTGAAACTGATACAAACCACAAGTCATCTAACATCCAATCCTTTTCAGTTGAGAGCAAAAAACGTGTGAGCTTCGTAAACGATTTATATTCATTTGAGCTGAAAAGTGACTGCGTTTACCTGAAATGATGTCTTGATTGTTGGAAAACATTGAGCCTGGTTTTTAACTCCATTTCTGAAGAGAAACACCCAGCACAGTTCTCATCCATGAAACACACTCTGCTTTAGAGCAAGAAGCACGCTCTTGCTTTCTAAGATTCTCTAATAGACCAGAAAACGTGACTGTTTTCAGAACAAAATAATGGAGTTTCCTACACATACGGACCATATCTAGGTCAACTCTTCTTCTGAAACTGATACTACCACATTTCCTCTAACATGCAATGCTTTGCAGTTAAGAGCGAGAAGCTTGTGAGCTTCGTGAACGATGTAGCTTTGTTTGAGCTGAAAGGTGACTGAGTTTACATGAAACGAAGTCTTGCTTGTAGGAAGGTACAGAGCCTGTGATTTAACTCCATTTCTAAAGGGAAACAAACAGCACAGTTCTCATCCTTGAAACACACTCTGCTTTAGAGCACGAAGCATGCTGTTGCTTTCTAGAGTCTCTCATAGTGCCAGAAACATTAGGGTGCTCTGAACAAAATAATGGTGTTTCCTACATATATGGACCATTGCTAGTTCAACTCTACTTCTGAAACTGATACAAACCACAAGTCATCTAACATCCAATGCTATTCAGTTCAGAGCGAGAAACATGTGATCTTCGTAAACGATTTATATTCATTGGAGCTGAAAAGTGACTGCATTTACCTGAAATGATGTCTTGCTTGTAGGAAGACATTGAGCCTGGAATTTAACTCCATTTCTGAA
The DNA here is from genome assembly GCA_949786405.1 of Onychomys arenicola. Classification (NCBI taxonomy): domain Eukaryota; kingdom Metazoa; phylum Chordata; class Mammalia; order Rodentia; family Cricetidae; genus Onychomys; species Onychomys arenicola. The sequence goes on from CATKUM010000029.1 coordinate 217,602, forward strand.
GGGAAACACACAGCACAGTTCTCATCGATGAAACACACTCTGCTATAGAGCAAGAAGTACGCTCTTGCTTTCTATAGTCTATAATAGAGCCAGACACTTGAAAGTGTGCTCAGAACAAAAGAAAGGTGTTTCCTACACATAGTAACCATTGCTAGTCCAACTCTGCTTCTGAAACTGATACAAACCAGAGTTCCTGTAACATGCAATGCTTTCCAGTTAAGAGCGAGAAACGTGTGAGCTTCCTGAAGGATGTAGCTTCCTTTGAGCTGAAAAGTTACAGAGTTTACCTGAAAAGATGTCTTGCTTGTAGGAAGACACAGAGCCTGGTATTTAACTCCATTTCTGAAGGCAAACACACAGTACAGTTCTCATCCATGAAACACACTCTGCTTTATAGCACGAAGCATGCTCGTGCTTTCTAGAGTCTATAATAGAGTCAGAAACTTGAAAGTGTGCTCAGAACAAAAGAAGTGTGTTTCCTACACATACAGACCATTGCTTGTCCAACTCTGCTTCTGAAACTGATACAAACCAGAGTTCCTGTAACATGCAATGCTTTCCAGTTAAGAACAAGAAACTTGTGAGCTACGTGAACGATGTAGCTACGTTTGAGCTCAAAGGTGACTGAGTTTACATGAAATGAATTCTTGCTTGTAGGAAGATACAGAGCTTGTGAATTAACTCCATTTCTGAAGGGAAACACACAGCACAGTTCTCATCCATGAAACACACTCTGCTTTAGAGCAAGAAGCATGCTCTTGCTTTCTAAGAGTCTCTAATAGAGCAGGAAACGTGACTGTGTTCAGAACAAAATAACAGTGTTTCCAACACGTACGGACCATATCTTGGTCAACTCTTCTTCTGAAACTGATACAAACCACAAGTCAACCTACATCCAATGCTTTTCTGTTAAGAGCGAGAAACATGTGAGCTTCGTAAATGATTTATATTCATTTGAGCTGAAAAGTGACTGCCTTTCCCTGACATGATGCCTTGCTTGTAGGAAGACACAGAGCCTGGAATTTAACTCCATTTCTGAAGGGGAACACACAGCACAGTTCTCATCCATGAAACACACTCTGCTTTAGACCAAGAAGCACGCTCTTGCTTTCTATGAGTCTCTAATACAGCAGAAAACGTGACATTTTTCAGAACAAAATAACGTTATTTCCTACACATATGGACCATATCTAAGGCAACTCTTCTTCTGAAACTGATACAAACCACAAGTCATCTAACATCCAAATGCTTTTCAGTTAAGAGCGAGTAACATGTGAGCCTCGAAAACGATTTATATTCATTTGAGCTGAAAAGTGACTGCATTTGCCTGAAATGATGTCTTGCTTGTAGGAAGACATAGAGCCTGGAATTTAACTCCATTTCTGAAGGGAAACACAAAGCACAGTTCTCATCATGAAACACACTCTGCTTTAGAGAAAGAAGCATGCTGTTGCTTTCTAAGTGTCTGTAATAGAGCAGGAAACGTGACTGTGGTCAGAACAAAATAACGGTGTTTCCTACACATACGGACCATATCAAGGTCAACTCTTCTTCTGAAACTGATACAAACCACAGTTCCTCTAACATGCAATGCTTTCCATTTAAGAGTGAGAAACTTTTGAGCTTTGTGAACGATGTAGCTTCCATAGAGCTGAAAAGTGACTTACTTTACCTGAAAACATTTCTTGCTTGTAGGAAGACACAGAGCCTGGGATTTAACTCCATTTCTGAAGGGAAACACACAGCACAGTTCTCATGCTTGAAACACACTCTGCTTTAGAACAAGAAGCACGCTCTTGCTTTCTAAGATTCTCTAATACAGCAGGAAACGTGACTGTGGTCAGAACAAAATATCGGTGTTTCCTACATATACGGACCATATCTAGGTCAATTCTTCTTCTGAAACTGATACAAACCATAGTGCCTCTAACATGCAATGCTTTCAAGTTAAGAGTGAGAAACGTGTGAGCTACGTGAACTATGTAGCTTCCTTTGAGCTTAAAAGTGACTGAGTTTACCTGAAAAGATGTCTTGCTTGTAGGAAGATACAGAGCCTGGGATTTAAATCCATTTATGAGGGAAACACACAGCACAGTTATGATCCATCAAACACAATCTGCTTTAGATCACGAAGCATGCTCTTGCTTTGTCTATTCTCTAATAGAGCCAGAAACATGAGGGTGCTCTGAAAAAAATAACGGTGTTTCCAACATATATGGACCATTGCTAGTTCAACTCTGCTTCTGAAACTAATCCAAACCACAAGTCATCTAACATCCAATGCTTTACAGTTAAGATCAAGTAACTTTTGAGCTTTCAAAAACGATTTATATTCATTTGAGCTGAAAAGTGACTGCGTTTACCTGAAATGATGTCTTGATTGTAGGAAAACATTGAGCCTGGTTTTTAACTCCATTTCTGAAGAGAAACACCCAGCACAGTTCTCATCCATGAAACACACTCTGCTTTAGAGCAAGAAGCACGCTCTTGCTTTCTAAGATTCTCTAATAGACCAGAAAACGTGACTGTTTTCAGAACAAAATAACGGAGTTTCCTACACATACGGACCATATCTAGGTCAACTCTTCTTCTGAAACTGATACTACCACAGTTCCTCTAACATGCAATGCTTTGCAGTTAAGAGCGAGAAGCTTGTGAGCTTCGTGAACGATGTAGCTTTGTTTGAGCTGAAAGGTGACTGAGTTTACATGAAACGAAGTCTTGCTTGTAGGAAGGTACAGAGCCTGTGATTTAACTCCATTTCTAAAGGGAAACAAACAGCACAGTTCTCATCCTTGAAACACACTCTGCTTTAGAGCACGAAGCATGCTGTTGCTATCTAGAGTCTCTCATAGTGCCAGAAACATTAGGGTGCTCTGAACAAAATAATGGTGTTTCCTACATATATGGACCATTGCTAGTTCAACTCTGCTTCTGAAACTGATACAAACCACAAGTCATCCAACATCCAATGCTTTTCAGTTAAGAGCAAGACACGTGTGAGCTTCGTAAATGATTTATATTCATTTGAGATGAAAAGTGACTGCGTTTACCTGAAATGATGTCTTGCATTTAGGAAGACACACAGCCTGGAATTCAACTCCATTTCTGAAGGGAAACAGACAACACAGTTCTCATCCATGAAACACACTATGCATTAGAGCAAGAAGCACGCTCTTGCTTTCTAAGGGTCTCTAATACAGCAGGAAACGTGACTGTGGTCAGAACAAAATAACGGTGTTTCCTACACATACGGACCATATCTAGGTCAACTCTTCTTCTGAAACTGATACAAACCACAGTTCCATTAACATGCAATGCTTTCCAGTTAAGCGCGAGAAATGCGTGAGCTTTGTGAACGATATATCTTCCTTTGATCTTAAAAGTGACTGAGTTTACCAGAAAAGATGTCTTGCTTGTAGGAAGACACAGAACCTGGAATTTAACTCCATTACTGAAGGGTAACACACAGCACAGTTCTCATCCATGAAACACACTCTGCTTTAGAGCAAGAAGCATGCTCTTGCTTTCTAGTTTCTCTAATAGAGCCAGAAACTTGAGGGTACACAGAACAAAAGAATGGTGTTTCCTACACATACAGACCATTGCTAGTTCAACTCTGCTTCTGAAACTGATACAAACCACATGTCCTCTAACATCCAATGCTTTACAGATAAGAGCAAGAAACGTGTGAGCTATGTGAACGATGTAGCTTTGTTTGAGCGTAAAGGTGACAGAGTTTACCTCAAAGGAAGTCTTGCTTGTAGGAAGATACAGAGCCTGTGATTTAACTCCATTTATGAAGGGAAACACACAGCACTGTTCTCACGATGAAACACATTCTGCATATAAGAAGAAGCACGCTCTTGCCTTCTAAGAATCTCTAATACAGCAGGAAATGTGACTGTGGTCAGAACAAAATAACGGTGTTTCCTACACATACGGACCATATCTAGGTCAACTCTTCTTATGAAACTGATACAAACCACAGTTCCATTAACATGCAATGCTTTCCAGTTAAGCGCGAGAAATGTGTGAGCTTTGAACGATGTATCTTCCTTTGAGCTTAAAAGTGACTGAGTTTACCTGAAAAGATGTCTTGCTTGTAGGAAGACACAGAACCTGGAATTTAACTCCATTTATGAAGGGAAACACACAGAACAGTTCTCATCCATGAAACACACTCTGCTTTAGAGCAAGAAGCACGCTCTTGCTTTCTAGAGTCTATAATAGAGCCAGAAACTTGAAAGTGAGCTCAGAACAAAAGAAGGGTGTTTCCTACATATACGGACCATTGCTAGTCCAACTCTGCTTCTGAAACTGATACAAAGCACAGTTCCATTAACATGCAATGCTTTCCAGTTAAGAGCGAGAAACGTGTGTGCTTCGTGAACGATGTAGTTTCCTTTGAGCTGAAAAGTGACTGTCTTTCCCTGAAATGATGTCTTGCTTGTAGGAAGACACAGAGCCGGAATTTAACTGCATTTCTGAAGGGAAATACACAGCAGAGTTCTCATCCATGAAACACACTCTGCTTTAGAGCAAGAAGCACGCTCTTGCTTTCTAAGAATCTCTAATACAGCAGGAAACGTGACTGTAGATAGAACAAAATAATGGTCTTTCCTACACATACGGACCATATCTAGGTCAACTCTTCTTCTGAAACTGATACAAAGCAGAGTTCCTGTAACATGCAATGCTTTCCAGTTAAGAGCGAGAAACTAGTGAGCTTCGTAAAGGATTTATATTCATTTGAGCTGAAAAGTGACTGAGTTTACCTGAAAAGATATCTTGCTTGTAGGAAGACACAGAGCCTGGGATTTAACTCCATTTCTGAAGGGAAACACACAGCACAGTTCTCATCCATGAAACACACTGTGCTTTAGAGCAAGAAGCATGCTCTTCCTTTCTAAGAGTCTCTAATAGACCAGGAAACGTGACTGTGTTCAGAACAAAATAACGGTGTTTCTACACATAAGGACCATATCTAGGTCAACTCTTCTTCTGAAACTGATACAAACCACAAGGCCTCCTACGTCCAATGCTTTTCAGTTAAGAGCGAGAAACATGTGAGCTTCGTAAATGATTTATATTCATTTGAGCTGAAAAGTGACTGCCTTTTCCTGAAACGATGTCTTGGTGTAGGCAGACACAGAGCCTGGGATTTAACTCCATTTCTGAAGGGAAACACACAGCACAGTTCTCATCGATGAAACACACTCTGCTATAGAGCAAGAAGTACGATCTTGCTTTCTGTAGTCTATAATAGAGCCAGACACTTGAAAGTGTGCTCAGAACAAAAGAAAGGTGTTTCCTACACATAGTTACCATTGCTAGTCCAACTCTGCTTCTGAAACTGATACAAACCAGAGTTCCTGTAACATGCAATGCTTTCCAGTTAAGAGCGAGAAACGTGTGAGCTTCCTGAAGGATGTAGCTTCCTTTGAGCTGAAAAGTTACAGAGTTTACCTGAAAAGATGTCTTGCTTGTAGGAAGACACAGAGCCTGGGATTTAACTCCATTTCTGAAGGCAAACACACAGTACAGTTCTCATCCATGAAACACACTCTGCTTTATAGCAAGAAGCATGCTCTTGCTTTCTAGAGTCTATAATAGAGCCAGAAACTTGAAAGTGAGCTCAGAACAAAAAAACGGTGTTTCCTACACATACGGACCATATCTAGATCAACTCTTCTTCTGAAACAGATACAAACCAAAAGCCATCTAACGGCCAATGCTTTTCAGGTAAGACCCAGAAACACGTGAGCTTCGTAAATGATTTATATTCATTTGAGCTGAAAAGTGACTGGCTTTTCCTGAAATGATGTCTTGCTTGTAGGAACACACAGAGCCTGGGATTTAACTCCATTTCTGAAGGGAAACACACAGCACACTTCTCATCCATGACACACACTCTATTTAGAGCACAAAGCATGCTTTTGCTTTTTAGAGTCTCTAATAGAGCCAGAAACATGAGGGTACTCAGAACAAAAGAACGGTATTTCATACACATACGGACCATTGCTAGTTCAACTCTGCTTCTGAAACTGATACAAACCACAAGTCATCTAACATCCAATCCTTTTCAGTTGAGAGCAAAAAACGTGTGAGCTTCGTAAACGATTTATATTCATTTGAGCTGAAAAGTGACTGCGTTTACCTGAAATGATGTCTTGATTGTTGGAAAACATTGAGCCTGGTTTTTAACTCCATTTCTGAAGAGAAACACCCAGCACAGTTCTCATCCATGAAACACACTCTGCTTTAGAGCAAGAAGCACGCTCTTGCTTTCTAAGATTCTCTAATAGACCAGAAAACGTGACTGTTTTCAGAACAAAATAATGGAGTTTCCTACACATACGGACCATATCTAGGTCAACTCTTCTTCTGAAACTGATACTACCACATTTCCTCTAACATGCAATGCTTTGCAGTTAAGAGCGAGAAGCTTGTGAGCTTGGTGAACGATGTAGCTTTGTTTGAGCTGAAAGGTGACTGAGTTTACATGAAACGAAGTCTTGCTTGTAGGAAGGTACAGAGCCTGTGATTTAACTCCATTTCTAAAGGGAAACAAACAGCACAGTTCTCATGATGAAACACACTCTGCATATAAGAAGAAGCACGCTCTTGCTTTCTAAGAGTCTGTAATACAGCAGGAAACGTGACTGTGGTCAGAACAAAATAACAGTGTTTCCTACACATACGGACCATATCTAGGTCAACTCTTCTTCTGAAACTGATACAAACCACAGTTCCATTAACATGCAATGCTTTCCAGTTAAGAGCGAGAAACGTGTGAGCTTTGTGAACAATGAAGCTTCCTTTGAGCTGAAAAGTGACTGAGTTTACATGAAAAGATGTCTTGCTTGTAGGAAGACACAGAGCCTGGGATTTAACTCCATTTCTGAAGGAAAACACACAGCACAGATCTCATCCATGAAACACACTCTGCTTTAGAGCACGAAGCATGCTCTTGCTTTCTAGATTCTCTAATACAGCCAGAAACTTGAGAGTACTCTGGACATAAGAACGGTGTTTACTACACATAGGGACCATTGCTAGTTCAACTCTGCTTCTGAAACTGATACAAATCAGAGGTTCTCTAACATCCAACGCTTTACAGTTAAGAGCTAGGAACGTGTGAGCTACGTGAACGATGTATCTTCCTTTGAGCTTAAAAGTGACTGAATTTACCTGAAAAGATGTCTTGCTTGTAGGAAGACACAGAACCTGGAATTTAACTCCATTTATGAAGGGAAACACACAGCACAGTTCTCATCCATGAAACACACTCTGCTTTAGAGCAAGAAGCATGCTCTTGTTTCTAAGAGTCTCTAATACAGCAGGAAACGTGACTGTGGTCAGAACAAAATAACAGTGTTTCCTACACATACGGACCATATCTAGGTCAACTCTTCTTCTGAAACTGATACAAACCACAGTTCCATTAACATGCAATGCTTTCCAGTTAAGAGCGAGAAACGTGTGAGCTTCGTGAACGATGTAGGTTCCTTTGAGCTGAAAAGTGACTGAGTTTACCTGAAAAGATGTCTTGCTTGTAGGAAGACACAGAGCCTGGGATTTAACTCCATTTCTGAAGGAAAACACACAGCACAGATCTCATCCATGAAACACAATCTGCTTTAGAGCACAAAGCATGCTCTTGCTTTCTAGATTCTCTAATACAGCCAAAAACTTGAGGGTACTCTGAACATAAGAACGGTGTTTACTACACATAAGGACCATTGCTAGTTCAACTCTGCTTCTGAAACTGATACAAATCAGAGGTCCTCTAACATCCAACGCTTTACAGTTAAGAGCTAGGAACGTGTGAGCTACGTGAACGACGTTGCTTTGTTTTAGCTGAAAGGTGACTGAGTTTACGTGAAATGAAGTCTTGCTTGTAGGAAGATACAGGGCCTGTGATTTAACTCCATTTATGAAGGGAAAGACACAGCACTGTTCTCATGATGAAACACACTCTGCATATAAGAAGAAGCACGCTCTTGCTTTCTAAGAGTCTGTAATACAGCAGGAAACGTGACTGTGGTCAGAACAAAATAACGGTGTTTCCTACACATACGGACCATATCTAGGTTAACTCTTCTTCTGAAACTGATACAAACCACAGTTCCATTAACATGCAATGATTTCCAGTTAAGCGCGAGAAATGTGTGAGCTTCGTGAACGATGTATCTTCCTTTGAGCTTAAAAGTGACTGAGTTTACCTGAAAAGATGTCTTGCTTGTAGGAAGACACAGAACCTGGAATTTAACTCCATTTATGAAGGGAAACACACAGCACAGTTCTCATCCATGAAACACACTCTGCTTTAGAGCAAGAAGCATGCTCTTGTTTCTAAGAGTCTCTAATACAGCAGGAAACGTGACTGTGGTCAGAACAAAATAACAGTGTTTCCTACACATACGGACCATATCTAGGTCAACTCTTCTTCTGAAACTGATACAAACCACAGTTCCATTAACATGCAATGCTTTCCAGTTAAGAGCGAGAAACGTGTGAGCTTTGTGAACAATGAAGCTTCCTTTGAGCTGAAAAGTGACTGAGTTTACATGAAAAGATGTCTTGCTTGTAGGAAGACACAGAGCCTGGGATTTAACTCCATTTCTGAAGGAAAACACACAGCACAGATCTCATCCATGAAACACACTCTGCTTTAGAGCACGAAGCATGCTCTTGCTTTCTAGATTCTCTAATACAGCCAGAAACTTGAGAGTACTCTGGACATAAGAACGGTGTTTACTACACATAGGGACCATTGCTAGTTCAACTCTGCTTCTGAAACTGATACAAATCAGAGGTTCTCTAACATCCAACGCTTTACAGTTAAGAGCTAGGAACGTGTGAGCTACGTGAACGATGTAGCTTTGTTTGAGCTGAAAGGTGACTGAGGTTACGTGAAATGAAGTCTTGCTTGTAGGAAGATACAGGGCCTGTGATTTAACTCCATTTATGAAGGGAAAGTCAGAGCACAGTTGTCATCCATGAATCACCCTCTGCTTTAGAGCAAGAAGCACGCTCTTGCTTTCTAAGTGTCTCTAATACAGCAGGAAATGTGAGTGTGATGGGAACAAAAGAACGGTGTTTCCTACACATACAGACCATTGCTAGGTCAACTCTGCTTCTGAAACTGATTTAAACAACAAGTCATCTAACATCCAATGCTTTTCATTTAAGAGCGAGAAACGTGCGATCCTTGTAAACGACTTATATTCATTTGAGATGAAAAGTGACTGCGTTTACCTGAAATGATGACTTGCTTTTAGGAAGAAACAGAGCCTGGAATTTAACTCCATTTCTGACGGGAAAAACACAGCACAGTTCTCATCCATAAAACATACTCTGCTTTAGAGCAAGTAGCACGCTCTTGCTTTCTAAGAATCTCTAATACAGCATGAAACGTGACTGTGGTCAGAACAAAATAACGGTGTTGCCTACACATACGGACCATATCTAGGTCAACTCTTCTTCTGAAACTGATACAAACCACATTTCCTCAAACATGCAATGCTTTCCAGTTAAGAGCGAGAAACGTGTGAGCTTCGTGAACGATGTAGGTTCCTTTGAGCGGAAAAGTGACTGAGTTTACCTGAAAAGATGTCTTGCTTATAGGCAGACACAGAGCCTGGGATTTAACTCCATTTCTGAAGGAAAACACACAGCACAGTTCTCATCCATGAAACACACTCTGCTTTAGAGCACGAAGCATGCTCTTCCTTTCTGGAGTCTCTAATAGACCCAGAAATTTGAGGGTACTCAGAACAAAAGAACGGTGTTTCTTACACATTCAGACCATTGTTAGTTCACCTCTGCTTCTGAAACTTTTACAAACCACAAGTCATCTAACAACTAATGCTTTTCAGTTAAGAGCAAGAAACGTGTGAACTATGTGAACGATGTAGCTTTGTTTGAGCGGAAAGGTGACTGAGTTTACCTGAAAGGAAATCTTGCTTGTAGGAAAATACAGAGCCTGTGATTTAACTCCATTTATGGAGGGAAACACACACGACTGTTCTCACGAAGAAACACACTCTGCATATAAGAAGAAGCACGCTCTTGCTTTCTAAGAGTCTCTAATAGAGCAGGAAACGTGACTGTGGTCAGAACAAAATAACGGTGTTTCCTACACATACGGACCATATCTAGGTCAACTCTTCTTCTGAAACTGATACAAATCACAGGTCCTCTAACATCCAATGCTTTACAGTTAAGAGCAAGAAACGTGTGAGCTATGTGACGACATAGCTTTGTTTGAGCTGAAAGGTGACTGAGTTTACGTGAAACAAAGTCTTGATTGTAGGAAGATGCAGAGCCTGTGATTTAACTCCATTTCTGAAGGGAAACACACAGCACTGTTCTCACGATGAATCACACTCTGCATATAAGAAGAAGCATGCTCTTGCTTTCTAGAGTCTCTAATAGAGCAGGAAACGTGAGTGTGCTCAGAACAAAAGAACGGTGTTTCCTACACATATGGACCATTGCTAGTTCAACTCTTCTTCTGAAACTGATACAACCACAAGTCATGTAACATCCAATGCTTTTCAGTGAAGAGAGAGAAACGTGTGATCTTCGTAAACGATTTATATTCATTTGAGCTGAAAAGAGACTGCGTTTACCTGAAATGATGTCTTGGTTGTAGGAAGACACAGAGCCTGGAATTTAACTCCATTTCTGAAGGGAAACACAAAGCACAGTTCTCATCCATGAAACACACTCTGCTTTAGAGCAAGAAGCACGCTCTTGATTTCTAAGAGTCTCTAATACAGCAGGAAACGTGACTCTGGTCAGAACAAAATAACAGTTTTTCCTACGCATACTGACCATATGTAGGTCAACTCTTCTTCTGAAAATGATACAAACCACAGTTCCATTAACATGCAATGCTGTCCAGTTAAGAGCGAGAAACGTGTGAGCTTCGTGAACGATGTAGCTTCCTTTGAGCTGAACAGTGACTGAGTTTAAATGAAAAGATGTCTTGCTTGTAGGAAGACACAGAGCCTGGGATTTAACTCCATTTCTGAAGGAAAACACACAGCACAGATCTCATCCATGAAACACAATCTGCTTTAGAGCACAAAGCATGCTCTTGCTTTCTAGATTCTCTAATACAGCCAGAAACTTGAGGGTACTCTGAACATAAGAACGGTGTTTACTACACATACGGACCATTGCTAGTTCAACTCTGCTTCTGAAACTGATACAAATCAGAGGTCCTCTAACATCCAACGCTTTACAGTTAAGAGCTAGGAACGTGTGAGCTACGTGAACGATGTAGCTTTGTTTTAGCTGAAAGGTGACTGAGTTTACGTGAAATGAAGTCTTGCTTGTAGGAAGATACAGGGCCTGAGATTTAACTCCATTTATGAAGGGAAAGACACAGCACTGTTCTCACGATGAAACACACTCTACATATAAGTAGAAGCATGCTCTTGCTTTCTAAGAGTCTCTAAGACAGCAGGAAACGTGACTGTGTTCAGAACAAAATAACGGTGTTTCCTACACATACGGACCATATCTAGGTCAACTCTTCTTCTGAAACTGATACAAACTACAGTTCCATTAACATGCAATGCTTTCCAGTTAAGAGCGAGAAACGTGTGAGCTCTGTGAACAATGAAGCTTCCTTTGAGCTGAATAGTGACTGAGTTTACCTTAAAAGATATCTTGCTTACAGGAATACACAGAGCCTGGGATTTAACTCCATATCTGAAGGGAAACACACAGCACAGTTCTCATCCATGAAACACACTCTGCTTTAGAGCACGAAGCATGCTCTTGCTTTCTAGATTCTCTAATACAGACAGAAACTTGAGAGTACTCTGAACATAAGAACGGTGTTTACTACACATACGGACCATTGCTAGTTCAACTCTGCTTCTGAAACTGATACAAATCAGAGGTTCTCTATCATCCAACGCTTTACAGTTAAGAGCTAGGAACGTGTGAGCTACGTGAAAAATGTAGCTTTGTTTGAGCTGAAAGGTGACTGAGTTTACGTGAAATGAAGTCTTGCTTGTAGGAAGATACAGGGCCTGTGATTTAACTCCATTTATGAAGGGAAAGTCAGAGCACAGTTGTCATCCATGAATCACCCTCTGCTTTAGAGCAAGAAGCACGCTCTTGCTTTCTAAGAGTCTCTAATACAGCAGGAAACGTGACTGTGGTCAGAACAAAATAACAGTGTTTCCTACGCATACTGACCATATGTAGGTCAACTCTTCTTCTGAAAATGATACAAACCACAGTTCCATTAACATGCAATGCTTTCCAGTTAAGAGCGAGAAACGTGTGAGCTTCGTGAACGATGTAGCTTCCTTTGAGCTGAAAAGTGACTGAGTTTAAATGAAATGATGTCTTGCTTGTAGGAAGACACAGAGCCTGGGATTTAACTCCATTTCTGAAGGAAAACACACAGCACAGATCTCATCCATGAAACACAATCTGCTTTAGAGCACAAAGCATGCTCTTGCTTTCTAGATTCTCTAATACAGCCAGAAACTTGAGGGTACTCTGAACATAAGAACGGTGTTTACTACACATACGGACCATTGCTAGTTCAACTCTGCTTCTGAAACTGATACAAATCAGAGGTCCTCTAACATCCAACGCTTTACAGTTAAGAGCTAGGAACGTGTGAGCTACGTGAACGATGTAGCTTTGTTTTAGCTGAAAGGTGACTGAGTTTACGTGAAATGAAGTCTTGCTTGTAGGAAGATACAGGTCCTGAGATTTAACTCCATTTATGAAGGGAAAGACACAGCACTGTTCTCACGATGAAACACACTCTACATATAAGTAGAAGCACGCTCTTGCTTTCTAAGAGTCTGTAATACAGCAGGAAACGTGACTGTGGTCAGAACAAAATAACGGTGTTTCCTACACATACGGACCATATCTAGGTCAACTCTTCTTCTGAAACTGATACAAACCACAGTTCCATTAACATGCAATGCTTTCCAGTTAAGCGCGAGAAATGTGTGAGCTTCGTGAACGATGTATCTTCCTTTGAGCTTAAAAGTGACTGAATTTACCTGAAAAGATGTCTTGCTTGTAGGAAGACACAGAACCTGGAATTTAACTCCATTTATGAAGGGAAACGCACAGCACAGTTCTCATCCATGAAACACACTCTGCTTTAGAGCAAGAAGCATGCTCTTGTTTCTAAGAGTCTCTAATACAGCGGGAAACGTGACTGTGGTCAGAACAAAATAACAGTGTTTCCTACACATACGGACCATATCTAGGTCAACTCTTCTTCTGAAACTGATACAAACTACAGTTCCATTAACATGCAATGCTTTCCAGTTAAGAGCGAGAAACGTGTGAGCTCTGTGAACAATGAAGCTTCCTTTGAGCTGAATAGTGACTGAGTTTACCTTAAAAGATATCTTGCTTACAGGAATACACAGAGCCTGGGATTTAACTCCATATCTGAAGGGAAACACACAGCACAGTTCTCATCCATGAAACACACTCTGCTTTAGAGCACGAAGCATGCTCTTGCTTTCTAGATTCTCTAATACAGACAGAAACTTGAGAGTACTCTGAACATAAGAACGGTGTTTACTACACATACGGACCATTGCTAGTTCAACTCTGCTTCTGAAACTGATACAAATCAGAGGTTCTCTATCATCCAACGCTTTACAGTTAAGAGCTAGGAACGTGTGAGCTACGTGAAAAATGTAGCTTTGTTTGAGCTGAAAGGTGACTGAGTTTACGTGAAATGAAGTCTTGCTTGTAGGAAGATACAGCGCCTGTGATTTAACTCCATTTTTGAAGGGAAAGTCACAGCACAGTTCTCATCCATGAAACACACTCTGCTTTAGAGCACGAAGCCTGCTCTTGCTTTCTAGATTCTCTGCTACGCCCACAGCTGTGACACCTGTGTAGCTGTAGCAAGTATGCCACTGTGCTGGGGCCCAGCAGCTGAAGGGTTGAGGTTAGAGCTTCCTGGAGCGTGGCCTCAAGTGGTTCCCCCACAATCAGCTATCGTCATGCAGCCTGAGGATCCCAGGAAGCCCTGGAGAAGGAAATGGCCTTGACGACAGTCCTTGTTGGCACTAATCATGATCTTTCTCTGTATGTCTTATCTGTGTCTTCTTCAGTTAACAGCACAACCAGTACAGGTCGGCACCAACATGACTGACCCAGGTCACCTGTACCAGGAGCACCTCCATTTATCAGACCAGTGTATAAAGAAGCTCAAAAGACTTCCTCAAATACATCTCTGGGGTCGTTCCTGTTTAGAGTAGAGCAGCGCGAGCTCTTGTAAGAAACAAACAGAGAGCCCAAAAGTGAAAGTACAAAATAAAAATGTTACGAGGGAATAAACATAGCTTGCCAGACCCTTCTAGAGAGAAAGAGTTAGAGAAAATTCCTCAGCACACACTTCCCAGGGGGTATACACAATACTTTTTAGGAGGGAGCTGGTGGACAGCCCCTAGGTGGACCCCCGAAGGTGGAAGTTACCTAAAGCCGCTCCCATATACAGGAAGTTATGATGAAGTTGGGAATAGATGGGTAAATTATGAGGGGAATAAACGGCTTGGAAAGCAAATGGGCATATGATAGTAAAATATAACTCAAACTGGCAAGAGATTGGCTCCCCACAGATGTGGTCACTGGCGCGAGACAGATTTCACAAAATTCTGAGATCATGCCCTCAGACAATAGCCATGGTGAACTCCAGCTGCGGAAGTGATACACAAAAATAGATATGGATGTCTCTTGTTATTGTTTCTTGCTGACTCTGAGTAATTGTAAAAAATAATGGCCTGATGTAACCCCCTGCCAAGTTCCTTGATTGTAAAAGTATATAAGCATTGCCTATACAGAAGTAAAATTGCAGCAGCACATCAACACATGTGTCTGTCTGTCATTCTCCTCGCCGATTCCTGACTTCTCCTTGAGCCTTCTCCCTGGTTCTCCCGCACTGGTGTTCTCCCTCTGGGTGGTCTGCGGCAATTCTCTAATACAGCCAGAAACTTGAGGTTACTCTGAACATAAGAACGGTGTTTCCTACACATACGGACCATTGCTAGTTCAACTCTGCTTCTGAAACTGATACAAATCACAGGTCCTCTAACATCCAATGCTATACAGTTAAGAGCAAGAAACGTGTGAGCTATGTGAACAGTGTAGCTTGTTTGTGCTGAAAGGTGACTGAGTTTACGTGAAACGAAGTCTTGCATGTAGGAAGATACAGAGCCTGTGATTTAACTCCATTTATGAAGGAAACACACAGCACTGTTCTCACGATGAAACACACTCTGCATATAAGAAGAAGCACGCTATTGCTTTCTAAGAGTCTCTAATACAGCAGGAAACGTGACTGTAGTCAGAACAAAATAACGGGGTTTCCTATACATACGGACCACATCTAGGTCAACTCTTCTTCTGAAATTGATACAAACCACAGTTCAATTAACATGCACTACTTTCCAGTTAAGAGCGAGAAACGTGTGAGTTTCGTGAACGATGTAGCTTCCTTTGAGCTGAAAAGTGACTGAATTTACCTGAAAAGATGTATTGCTTGTCGGAAGACACAGAGCATGGGATTTAACTCAATTTCTGAAGGGAAACACGCAGCACAGTTGTCATCCAAGAAACACACTCTGCTTTAGAGTAAGAAGCATGCTCTTGTTTTCTAGATTCTCTAATAGAGCAGGAAACGTGAGTGTGCTCAGAACAAAAGAACGGTGTTTCCTATACATAAGGACCATTGCTAGTTCAACTCCACTTCTGAAACTGATACAAACCACAAGTCATCTAAGATAAAATGGTTTTCAGTGAAGAGAGAGAAATGTGTGATCTTCGTAAACGATTTATATTCATTTGAGCTGAAAAGTTACTGCGTTTACCTGAAATGATGTCTTGCTTGTAGGAAGACACAGAGCCTGGAATTTAACTCCATTTCTGAAGGGAAACCCACAGCACAGTTCTCATCCATGAAACACACTCTGCTTTAGAGCAAGAAGCACGCTCTTGCTTTCTAAGAGTCTCTAATACAGCAGGAATCGTGACTGTGGTCAGAACAATATAACGGTGTTCCCTACACATACTGACCATATCTAGGTCAACTCTTCTTCTGAAACTGATACAAACCACAGTTCCATTAACATACAATGCTTTCCAGTTAAGAGCGAGAAACATGTGACTTCGTAAACGATGTAGCTTCCTTTGAGCTGAAAATGCCTGAGTTTACCTGAAAAGATGTCTTGCTTGTAGGAAGACACAAAGCCTGCCATTTAACTCCATTTCTGAAGGAAAACACACAGCACTGTTCTCACAATGAAACAAACTCTGCGTGTAAGAAGAAGCATGCTCTTGCTTTCTACCGTCTCCAGTAGAACAGGAAACGTGAGTGTGCTCAGAACAAAAGAACGGTGTTTCCTACACATATGGACCATAGCTAGTTCAACTCTGTTTCTGACCCTGATACACACCACAAGTCATCTAACATCCAATGCTTTTCAGTTAAGAGTGAGAAACATGTGAGCTTCTTAAACAATTTATATTCATTTGGACTGAAAAGTGACTGCGATTACCAGAAATGATGTCTTGCTTGTAGGAAGACACAGAGCCTGGGATTTAACTCCATTTCTGAAGGGAAAAACACAGCACAGATCTCATCCATGAACACACTCTGCTTTAGCGCAAGAAGCACGCTCTTGCTTTCTAGAGTGTATAATAGAGCCAGAAACTTGAAAGTGTGCTCAGAACAAAAGAACGGAGTTTACTACACAGACGGAACTTTCCTAGTTCAACGCTGCTTCTGAAACTGATACAAACCACAAGTCATCTAACATCCAATGCTTTTCAGTTAAGAGCAAGAAACGTGGGAGCTTCTTAAACGATTTACATTCATTTGGGCTGAAAAGTGACTGTGATTACCAGAAATGATGTCTTGTTGTAGGAAGACACAAAGCCTGGAATTTAACTCCATTTCTGAAGGGAAACACACAGCACAGTTCTCATCCATGAAACAAACTCTGCTTTAGAGCAAGAAGCACGCTCTTGTTTTCTAAGAGTCTCTAATAGAGCAGGAAACGTGTCTGTGGTCAGAACAAAATAAAGGTGTTTCCTACACATACGGACCATATGTAGGTCAACTCTTCTTCTGAAACTGAAAAAAAACCACAGATTCTCTAACATGCAATGCTTTCCAGTTAAGAGCAAGATACGTGTGAGCTTCTTGAACGATGTAGCTTCCTTTGAGCTTAAAAGTGACTGAGTTTACCTGAGAAGATGTCTTGCCTGTAGGAAGACACAGAGCCTGGTATTTAACTCCATTTCTGAAGGGAAATACCCAGCACAGTTCTCATCCATGAAACACACTCTGCTTTAGAGCAAGAAGCATGCTCTTGCTTTCCAGAGTCTCTAATAGATCCAGAAACTTGAGGGTACTCAGAACCAAATAACTGTGTTTCCTACACATACAGACCATATCTAGGTCACTCTTCTTCTGAAACTGATACAAAGCAGAGTTCCATTAACTTGCAATGCTTTCAAGTTATGAGCAAAATATGTGAGCTTCGTGAACGATGTAGCTTCCTTTGAGCTGAAAAGTGACTGCGTTTACCTGAAAAGATGTCTTGCTTGTAGGAAGACACAGAGCCTGGTATTTAACTCCATTTCTGAAGGGAAATACACAGCACAGTTCTCAACCATGAAACACACTCTGCTTTAGAGCAAGAAGCATGCTCTTGCTTTCCAGAGTCTCTAATAGATCCAGCAACTTGAGGGTACTCAGAACAAAATAACCGTGTTTCCTACACATACAGACCATTGCTAATTCAACTCTGCTTCTGAAACTGATACAAACCACAAGTCATCTAACATCAAATGCTTTTCATTTTACGAGCAAGAAACGTGTGAGCTTTGTAAATGATTTATATTCATTTGAGGTGAAAAGTGACTGCGTTTACCTGAAATGATGTCTTGCTTGTACGAAGACATGGAGCCTGGAATTTAACTCCATTTCTGAAGGGAAACACAGAGCACAGTTCTCATCCATGAAACACACTCTGCTTTAGAGCAAGAAGCATTCACTTGCTTTCCAAAGTCTCTAGTAGAGCCAGAAACTTGTGGGTACTCAGAGCAAAATAACGGTGTTTCCTACACATACTGACCATTGCTAGTTCAACTCTGCTTCTGAAACTGATACAAACCACAGTTCCTCTAACATCCAATGCTTTACAATTATGAGCAAGAAATGTGTGAGCTATGTGAACGATGTAGATTTGTTTGAGCTGAAAGGTGACTGAGTTTACCTGAAAAGATGTCTTGCTTGTAGGAAGACACAGAACCTGGGATTTAACTCCATATCTGAAGGGAAAAACACAGCACGGTTCTCATCCATGAAAAACACTCTGCTTTAGAGCAAGAAGCACGCTCTTGCTTTCTAGAGTCTATAATAGAGCCAGAAAACTGAAAGTGTGCTCAGAACAAAAGAATGGAGTTTACTACATATACGGACCATTCCTAGTTCAACTCTGCTTTTGAAACAGATACAAACCACAAGTCATCCAACATCCAATGCGTTTCAGTTAAGAGCAAGAAACGTGTGAGCTTCGTAAACGATATATATTCATTTGAGCTGAGAAGTGACTGCGTTTACCTGAAATGATGTCTTGCATGTAGGAAGACACAGAGCCTGGAATTTAACTCCATTTCTGAAGGGAAACCCACAGCACAGTTCTCATCCATGAAACACACTCTGCTTTAGAGCAAGAAGCATTCTCTTGCTTTCCAAAGTCTCTAGTAGAGCCAGAAAGTTGAGGGTACTAAGAACAAAATAACGGTGTTTCCTACACATAAGGACCATTGCCAGTTCAACTCTGCTTCTGAAACTGATACAAACCACAGGTCCTCTAACATCCAATGCTTTACAGTTAATAGCAAGATTCGTGTGAGCTACGTGAACAATGTAGCTTTGTTTGAGCTGAAGTGTGACTGAGTTTACGTGAAACGAAATCTTGCTTGTAGGAGGATGCAGAGCCTGTGATTTATCTCCATTTCTGAAGGGAAACACACAGCACTGTTCTCACGATGAAACAAACTCTGTGTGTAAGAAGAAGCACGCTCTTGCTTTCTACCGTCTCCAGTAGAACAGGAAACGTGAGTGTGCTCAGAACAAAAGAACGGTGTTTCCTACACATATGGACCATAGCTATTTCAACTCTGTTTCTGACCCTGATACACACCACAAGTCATCTAACATCCAATGCTTTTCAGTTAAGAGTGAGAAACATTTGAGCTTCTTAAACAATTTATATTCATTTGGACTGAAAAGTGACTGCGATTACCAGAAATGATGTCTTGCTTGTAGGAAGACACAGAGCCTGGGATTTAACTCCATTTCTGAAGGGAAAAACACAGCACAGATCTCATCCATGAACACACTCTGCTTTAGCGCAAGAAGCACGCTCTTGCTTTCTAGAGTGTATAATAGAGCCAGAAACTTGAAAGTGTGCTCAGAACAAAAGAAGGGAGTTTACTACACAGACGGAACTTTCCTAGTTCAACGCTGCTTCTGAACCTGATACAAACCACAAGTCATCTAACATCCAATGCTTTTCAGTTAAGAGCAAGAAACGTGGGAGCTTCTTAAACGATTTATATTCATTTGGGCTGAAAAGTGACTGTGATTACCAGAAATGATGTCTTGTTGTAGGAAGACACAAAGCCTGGAATTTAACTCCATTTCTGAAGGGAAACACACAGCACAGTTCTCATCCATGAAACAAACTCTGCTTTAGAGCAAGAAGCACGCTCTTGTTTTCTAAGAGTCACTAATAGAGCAGGAAACGTGTCTGTGGTCAGAACAAAATAAAGGTGTTTCCTACACATACGGACCATATGTAGGTCAACTCTTCTTCTAAAACTGAAAAAAACCACAGATTCTCTAACATGCAATGCTTTCAAGTTAAGAGCAAGATACGTGTGAGCTTCTTGAACGATGTAGCTTCCTTTGAGCTTAAAAGTGACTGAGTTTACCTGAGAAGATGTCTTGCCTGTAGGAAGACACAGAGCCTGGTATTTAACTCCATTTCTGAAGGGAAATACACAGCACAGTTCTCATCCATGAAACACACGCTGCTTTAGAGCAAGAAGCATGCTCTTGCTTTCCAGAGTCTCTAATAGATCCAGAAACTTGAGGGTACTCTGAACCAAATAACTGTGTTTCCTACACATACGGACCATATCTAGGTCACTCTTCTTCTGAAACTGATACAAAGCAGAGTTCCATTAACATGCAATGCTTTCAAGTTAAGAGCGAGAAACATGTGTTCTTCGTGAACAATGTAGCTTCCTTTGAGCTGAAAAGTGACTGCGATTACCTGAAAAGATGTCTTGCTTGTAGGAAGACACAGAGCCTGGGATTTAAATCCATTTCTGAAGGGAAATACACAGCACACTTGTCATCCATGAAACAAACTCTGCTTTAGAGCAAGAAGCATGCTCTTGCTTTCCAGAGTCTCTAATAGAGCCAGCAACTTGAGGGTACTCAGAACAAAATAACCGTGTTTCCTACACATACAGACCATTGCTAATTCAACTCTGCTTCTGAAACTGATACAAACCACAAGTCATCTAACATCCAATGCTTTTCAGTTACGAGCAAGAAACGTGTGAGCTTTGTAAATGATTTATATTCATTTGAGGTGAAAAGTGACTGCGTTTACCTGAAATGATGTCTTGCTTGTACGAAGACACGGAGCCTGGAATTTAACTCCATTTCTGAAGGGAAACACAGAGCACAGTTCTCATCCATGAAACACACTCTGCTTTAGAGCAAGAAGCATTCTCTTGCTTTCCAAAGTCTCTAGTAGAGCCAGAAACTTGTGGGTACTCAGAGCAAAATAACGGTGTTTCCTACACATACAGACCATTGCTAGTTCAACTCTGCTTCTGAAACTGATACAAACCACAGGTCCTCTAACATCCAATGCTTTACAATTATGAGCAAGAAATGTGTGAGCTATGGGAACGACGTAGCTTTGTTTGAGCTGAAAGATGACTGAGTTTACCTGAAAAGATGTCTTGCTTGTAGGAAGACACAGAGCCTGGGATTTAACTCCATATCTGAAGGGAAAAACACAGCACGGTTCTCATCCATGAAAAACACTCTGCTTTAGAGCAAGAAGCAAGCTCTTGCTTTCTAGAGTCTATAATAGAGCCAGAAACTTGAAAGTGAGCTCAGAACAAAAGAATGGAGTTTACTACATATACGGACCATTCCTAGTTCAACTCTGCTTCTGAAACTGATACAAACCACAAGTCATCTAACATCCAATGCTTTTCAGTTAAGAGCAAGAAACGTGTGAGCTTCGTAAACGATATATATTCATTTGAGGTGAGAAGTGACTGCGTTTACCTGAAATGATGTCTTGCTTGTAGGAAGACACAGAGCCTGGAATTTAAATCCATTTCTGAAGGGAAAAACACAGCACAGATCTCATCCATGAACACACTCTGCTTTAGCGCAAGAAGCACGCTCTTGCTTTCTAGAGTGTATAATAGAGCCAGAAACTTGAAAGTGTGCTCAGAACAAAAGAACGGAGTTTACTACACAGACGGAACTTTCCTAGTTCAACGCTGCTTCTGAAACTGATACAAACCACAAGTCATCTAACATCCAATGCTTTTCAGTTAAGAGCAAGAAACGTGGGAGCTTCTTAAGCGATTTATATTCATTTGGGCTGAAAAGTGACTGTGATTACCAGAAATGATGTCTTGTTGTAGGAAGACACAAAGCCTGGAATTTAACTCCATTTCTGAAGAGAAACACACAGCACAGTTCTCATCCATGAAACAAACTCTGCTTTAGAGCAAGAAGCACGCTCTTGTTTTCTAAGAGTCTCTAATAGAGCAGGAAACGTGTCTGTGGTCAGAACAAAATAACGGTGTATCCTACACATATGGAACTTATCTAGGTCAACTCTTCTTCTGAAACTGATACAAAGCACAGTTCCATTAACATGCAATGCTTTCAAGTTAAGAGCAAGAAACGTGTGAGCTTCGTGAACGTTGTAGCTTCCTTTGAGCTGAAAAGTGACTGAGATTACCTGAAAAGATGTCTTGCTTGTAGGAAGATTCAGAGCCTGGGATTTAACTCCATTTCTGAAGGGAAACACACAGCACAGTTCTCATCCATGACACACTCTGCTTTAGAGCAACAAGCACGCTCTTGCTTTCTATGAGTCTCTAATAGAGAAGGAAACGTGACTGTGGTCATAACAATATAAAGGTGTATCCTACACATCCGGACCGTATCTAGGTCAACTCTTCTTCTGAAACTGATACAAAGCACAGTTCCATTAACATGCAATGCTTTCAAGTTAAGAGCAAGAAACGTGTTAGCTTCGTGAACTATGTAGCTTCCTTTGAGCTGAAAAGTGACTGAGATTACCTGAAAAGAAGTCTTGCTTGTAGGAAGATTCAGAGCCTGGGATTTAACTCCATTTCTGAAGGGAAACACACAGCAAAGTTCTCATCCATGACACACTCTGCTTTAGAGCAAGAAGCACGCTCTTGCTTTCTAAGAGTCTCTAATAGAGAAGGAAACGTGACTGTGGTCAGAACAAAATAACGGTGTATCCTACACATACGGACCGTATCTAGGTCAACTCTTCTTCTCAAACTGATACAAAGCACAGTTCCATTAACATGCAATGCTTTCAAGTTAACAGCAAGAACGTGTGAGCTTCGTGAACGATGTAGCTTCCTTTGAGCTGAAAAGGGACTGAGATTACCTGAAATGATGTCTTGCTTATAGGAAGACACAGAGCCTGGGATACAACTCCATTTCTGAAGGGAAACACACAGCAAAGTTCTCATCCATGAAACACACTATAATTTAGAGCAAGAAGCACGCTCTTGCTTTCTAAGAGTCTCTAATACACCAGGAAACGTGTCTGTGTTCAGAACAAAGTAACAGTGTTTCCTACACATAAGGACCTTATCTAGGTCAACTCTTCTTCTGAAACTGATACAAAGCACAGTTCCATTAACATGCAATGCTTTCAAGTTAGGAGCAAGAAACATGTGAGCTTCTTGAACGATGTAGCTTCCTTTGAGCTTAAAAGTGACTGAGTTTACCTGAAAAATGTCTTCCTTATAGGAAGACACAGAGCCTGGTATTTAACTCCATTTCTGAAGGGAAATACCCAGCACAGTTCTCATCCATGAAACACACTCTGCTTTAGAGCAAGAAGCATGCTCTTGCTTTCCAGAGTCTCTAGTAGATCCAGAAACTTGAGGGTACTCAGAACCAAATAACCGTGTTTCCTACACATACGGACCATTGCTAAATCAACTCTGCTTCTGAAAGTGATACAAACCACAAGTCATCTAACATCCAATGCTTTTCAGTTAAGAGCAAGAAACGTGTGAGGTTTGTAAATGCTTTATATTCATTTGTGCTGAAAAGTGACTGCGTTTACCTGAAATGATGTCTTGCTTGTACGAAGACACGGAGACTGGAATTTAACTCCATTTCTGAAGGGAAACATAGAGCACAGTTCTCATCCATGAAACACACTCTGCTTTAGAGCAAGAAGCACGCTCTTGCTTTCTAAGAGTCTCTAATACAGCAGGAAACGTGTCTGTGGTCAGAACAAAATAAAGGTGTATCCTACACATAAGGACCATATATAAGTCAACTCTTCTTCTGAAACTGATACAAAGCACAGTTCCATTAACATGCAATGCTTTCAAGTTAAGAGCGAGAAACATGTGAGCTTCGTGAACGATGTAGCTTCCTTTGAGCTGAAAAGTGACTGCGTTTACCTGAAAAGATGTCTTGCTTGTAGGAAGACACAGAGCCTGGGATTTAACTCCATTTCTGAAGGGATATACACAGCACAGTTCTCATCCAGGAAACATACTCTGCTTTAGTGCAAGAAGCATTCTCTTGCTTTCCAAAGTCTCTAGTAGAGCCAGAAACTTGTTGGTACTCAGAGCAAAACAACGGTGTTTCCTACACATAAGGACCATTGCGAGTTCAACTCTGCTTCTGAAACTGATACAAACCACAGGTCCTCTAACATCCAATGCTTTACAATTATGAGCAAGAAATGTGTGAGCTATGTGAACGATGTAGCTTTGTTTGAGCTGAAACGTGACTGAGTTTACCTGAAAAGATGTCTTGCTTGTAGGAAGACACAGAGCCTGGGATTTAACTCCATATCTGAAGGGAAAAACACAGCACAGTTCTCATCCATGAAACACACTCTGCTTTAGAGCAAGAAGCATTCTCTTGCTTTCCAAAGTCTCTAGTAGAGCCAGAAACTTGAGGGTACTCAGGACAAAATAACGGTGTCTTCTACACATACGGACCATTGCTAGTTCAACTCTGCTTCTGAAACTGATACAAACCACAGGTACTCTAACATCCAATGCTTTACACTTAACAGCAAGATTCTTGTGAGTTACGTGAACAATGTAGCTTTGTTTGAGCTGAAGGGTGACTGAGTTTATGTGAAACGAAGTCTTGCTTTAGGAGGATGCAGAGCCTGTGATTTATCTCCATTTCCGAAGGGAAACACACAGCACTGTTCTCACAATGAAACACACTCTGCGTGTAAGAAGAAGCATACTCTTGTTTTCTACCGTCTCCAGTATAACAGGAAACGTGAGTGTGCTCAGAACAAAACAACGGTGTTTCCTACACATACGGACCATAGCTAGTTCACCTCTGCTTCTGACCCTGATAGAAACCACAAGTCATCTAACATTCAATGCTTTTCAGTTAAGAGTGAGAAACATGTTAGCTTCTTAAACGATTTATATTCATTTGGACTGAAAAGTGACTGCGATTACCAGAAATGATGTCTTGCTTGTAGGAAGACAAAGAGCCTGGGATTTAACTCCATTTCTGAAGGGAAAAACACAGCACAGTTCTCATCCATGAACACACTCTGCTTTAGGGCAAGAAGCACGCTCTTGCTTTCTAGAGTGTATAATAGAGCCAGAAACTTGAAAGTGTGCTCAGAACAAAAGAACGGAGTTTACTACCCATACGGACCATTCCTAGTTCAACGCTGCTTCTGAAACTGATACAAACCACAAGTCATCTAACATCCAATGCTTTTCAGTTAAGAGCAAGAAACGTGTGAGCTTCTTAAACGATTTATATTCATTTGGGCTGAAAAGTGACTGTGATTACCAGAAATGATGTCTTGTTGTAGGAAGACACAAAGCCTGGAATTTAACTCCATTTCTGAAGGGAAACACACAGCACAGTTCTCATCCATGAAACACACTCTGCTTTAGAGCAAGAAGCACGCTCTTGTTTTCTAAGAATCACTAATAGAGCAGGAAACGTGAATGTGGTCAGAACAAAATAACGGTGTTTCCTACACATACGGACAATATGTAGGTCAACTCTTCTTCTGAAACTGAAAAAAAAACACAGATTCTCTAACATGCAATTCTTTCCAGTTAAGAGCAAGATACGTGTGAGCTTCTTGAACGATGTAGCTTCCTTTGAGCTTAAAAGTGACTGAGTTTACCTAAAAAATGTCTTGCTTGTAGGAATACACAGAGCCTGGTATTTAACTCCATTTCTGAAGGGAAATACACAGCACAGTTCTCATCCATGAAACACACTCTGCTTTAGAGCAAGAAGCATGCTCTTGCTTTCCAGAGTCTCTAATAGATCCAGAAACTTGAGGGTACTCAGAACCAAATAACCGTGTTTCCTACACATACGGACCATTGCTAAATCAACTCTGCTTCTGAAACTGATACAAACCACAAGTCATCTAACATCCAATGATTTTCAGTTACGAGCAAGAAACGTGTGAGGTTTGTAAATGCTTTATATTCATTTGTGCTGAAAAGTGACTGCGTTTACCTGAAATGATGTCTTGCTTGTACGAAGACACGGAGCCTGGAATTTAACTCCATTTCTGAAGGGAAACACACAGCACAGTTCTCATCCATTAAACACAATCTGGTTTAGAGCAAGAAGCACGCTCTTGCTTTCTAAGAGTCACTAATACAGCAGGAAACGTGTCTGTGGTCAGAACAAAATAACGGTGTATCCTACACATAAGGACCATATCTAAGTCAACTCTTCTTCTGAAACTGATACAAAGCACAGTTCCATTAACATGCAATGCTTTCAAGTTAAGAGCGAGAAACATGTGAGCTTCGTGAACGATGTAGCTTCCTTTGAGCTGAAAAGTGACTGCGTTTACCTGAAAAGATGTCTTGCTTGAAGGAAGACACAGAGCCTGGTATTTAACTCCATTTCTGAAGGGAAATACACAGCACAGTTCTCATCCATGAAACACACTCTGCTTTAGAGCAAGAAGCATTCTCTTGCTTTCCAAAGTCTCTAGTAGAGCCAGAAACTTGTGGGTACTCAGAGCAAAATAACGGTGTTTCCTACACATACGGACCATTGCGAGTTCAACTCTGCTTCTCAAACTGATACAAACCACAGGTCCTCTAACATCCAATGCTTTACAATTATGAGCAAGAAATGTGTGAGCTATGTGAACGATGTAGCTTTGTTTGAGCTGAAACGTGACTGAGTTTACCTGAAAAGATGTCTTGCTTGTAGGAAGACACAGAGCCTGGGATTTACCTCCATATCTGAAGGGAAAAACACAGCACGTTTCTCATCCATGAAAAACACTCTGCTTTAGAGCAAGAAGCACGCTCTTGCTTTCTAGAGTCTATAATAGAGCCAGAAACTTGAAAGTGTGCTCAGAACAAAAGAATGGAGTTTACTACATATATGGAACATTCCTAGTTCAACTCTGCTTCTGAAACTGATACAAACCACAAGTCATCTAACATCCAATGCTTTTCAGTTAAGAGCAAGAAACGTGTGAGCTTCGTAAACGATATATATTCATTTGAGCTGAGAAGTGACTGCGTTTACCTGAAATGATGTCTTGCTTGTAGGAAGACACATAGCCTGGAATTTAACTCCATTTCTGAAGGGTAACCCACAGCATAGTTGTCATCCATGAAACACACTCTGCTTTAGAGCAAGAAGCACGCTCTTGTTTTCTAAGAGTCTCTAATAGAGCAGGAAATGTGACTGTGGTCAGAACAAAATAACCGTGTTTCCTACACATACGGACCAATGCTAAATCAACTCTGCTTCTGAAAGTGATACAAACCACAAGTCATCTAACATCTAATGCTTTTCAGTTACGAGTAAGAAACGTGTGAGCTTTGTAAATGATTTATATTCATTTGAGCTGAAAAGTGACTGAGATTACCTGAAATGATGTCTTGCTTGTACGAAGACATGGAGCCTGGAATTTAACTCCATTTCTGAAGGGATACACAGAGCACAGTTCTCTTCCATGAAACACACTCTGCTTTAGAGCAAGAAGCATTCTCTTGCTTTCCAAAGTCTCTAGTAGAGCCAGAAACTTGAGGGTACTCAGAACAAAATAACGGTGTTTCCTACACATACGGACCATTGCTAGTTCAACTCTGCTTCTGAAACTGATACAAACCACAGGTCCTCTAACATCCAATGCTTTACAATTATGAGCAAGAAATGTCTGAGCTATGTGAACGATGTAGCTTTGTTTGAGCTCAAATGTGACTGAGTTTACATGAAAAGATGTCTTGCTTGTAGGAAGACACAGAGCTTGGATTTAACTCCATATCTGAAGGGAAAAACACAGCATGGTTCTCATCCATGAAAAACCCTCTGCTTTAGAGCAAGAAGCACGCTCTTGCTTTCTAGAGTCTATAATAGAGCCAGAAACTTGAAAGTGTGCTCAGAACAAAAGAATGGAGATTACTACATAAACGGATCATTCCTAGTTCAACGCTGCTTCTGAAACTGATACAAAGCACAGGTCCTCTAACATCCAATGCTTTACAATTATGAGCAAGAAATGTGTGAGCTATGTGAACGATGTAGCTTTGTTTGAGCTGAAAGGTGACTGAGTTTACCTGAAAAGATGTCTTGCTTGTAGGAAGACACAGAGCCTGGAATATAAATCCATTTCTGAAGGGAAACCCACAGCACAGTTGTCATCCATGAAACACACTCTGCTTTAGAGCAAGAAGCACGCTCTTGCTTTCTTAGAATCTCTAACAGAGAAGGAAACGTGACTGTGGTCAGAACAAAATAACGGTGTATCCTACACATACGGACCATATCTAGGTCAACTCTTCTTCTGAAACTGATACAAAGCACAGTTCCATTAACATGCAATGCTTTCAAGTTAAGAGCGAGAAACGTGTGAGCTTCGTGAACGATGTAGCTTCCTTTGAGCGAAAAGTGACTGAGATTACCTGAAAAGATGTCTTGTTTGTAGGATGATTCAGAGCCTGGGATTTAACTCCATTTCTGAAGGGAAACACACAGCACAGTTCTCATCCATGAAACACACTCTGCTTTAGAGCAAGAAGCATTCTCTTGCTTTCCAAAGTCTCTAGTAGAGCCAGAAAATTGAGGGTACTCAGAACGAAATAACGGTGTTTCCTACACATACGGACCATTGCTAGTTCAACTCTGCTTCCAAAACTGATACAAACCACAGGTCCTCTAACATCCAATGCTTTACAGTTAATAGCAAGATTCGTGTGAGTCACGTGAACAATGTAGCTTCGTTTGAGCTGAAAGGTGACTGAGTTTACGTGAAACGAAGTCTTGCTTGTAGGAGGATGCAGAGCCTGTGATTTATCTCCATTTCTGAAGGGAAACACACAGCACTGTTCTCACGATGAAACACACTCTGCGTGTAAGAAGAAGCACGCTCTTGCTTTCCACCGTCTCCAGTAGAACAGGAAACGTGAGTGTGCTCAGAACAAAAGAACGGTGTTTCCTACACATACATACCATAGCTATTTCAACTCTGCTTCTGACCCTGATACAAACCACAAGTCATCTAACATACAATGCTTTTCAGTTAAGAGTGAGAAACATCTGAGCTTCTTAAACGATTTATATTCATTTGGGCTGAAAAGTGACTGCGATTACCAGAAATGATGTCTTGCTTGTAGGAAGACACAGAGCCTGGGATGTAACTCCATTTCTGAAGGGAAAAACACAGCACAGTTCTCATCCATGAACACATTCTGCTTCAGCGCAAGAAGCACGCTCTTGCTTTCTAGAGTGTATAATAGAGCCAGAAACTTGAAAGTGTGCTCAGAACAAAAGAACGGAGTTTACTACACATACGGACCATTCCTAGTTCAACTCTGCTTCTGAAACTGATACAAAGTAGAGATCCATTAACATGCAATGCTTTCAAGTTAAGAGCGAGAAATATGTGAGCTTCGTGAATGATGTAGCTTCCTTTGACCATATCTAGTTCAACTCTGCTTCTGAAACTGATACAAAACACAGTTCCTCTAACATCCAAAGCTTTTCAGTTAAGAGCTAGAAACGTGTGAGCTACGTAAACGATGTGGCTGTGTATGAGCTGAATCGTGCGTGAGTTTACCTGAAACGAAGTCTTGCTTGTAGGAAGACACAGAGTCTGGGATTTAACTCCATTTCTGAAGGGAAACACACAGCACAGTTCTCATCCATGAAACACACTCTGATTTAGAGGAAGAAGCAAGCTCTTGCTTTCTAGAATCTCTAATACAGCAGGTAAAGTGAGTGTGGTCAGAACAAAAGAATGTGGTTTCTACACATATGGACCATATCTAGTTCAACTCTACTTCTGAAACTGATACAAAGCCCAGGTCCTCTAACATCCAATGATTTTCAGTTAAGAGCGAGAAACGTGTGAGCTTCGTGAATGATTTATATTCGTTTGACCTAAAAGTGACTGCGTGTACCTGAAATAAAATCTTTTTGTAGGAAGACACAGAGCCTGGGATTTAACTCCATTTCTGAAGGGAAACACCCCGCACACTTCTCATCCATGAAACACACTCTGCTTTAGAGCAAGAAGCACACTCTTGCTTTCTAGAGAGTCTAATAAAGCAGGAAGCGTGACTGTGGTCAGAACAAAATAACGTTGTTTCCTACACATATGGACCGTATTTAGGTCAACTCTTCTTCTGAAACTGATACAAAGCACAGGTCCATTAACATGCAATGCTTTCAAGTTAAGAGCGAGAAACGTGTGACCTCCGCGAGCTATGTAGCTTCCTTAGAGCTGAAAATTTACTGGATTTACCTGAAACGAAATCTTGCTTGTAGGATGACACTGAGCATAGGATTTAACTCCATTTCTGAGGGAAACACATAGCACAGTTCTCATTCATGACTCACAGTGTGCTTTAGAGCAAGAACCAAGCTCTTCCTTTCTAGAGTCTCTAATACAGCAGGAAACGTGAGTGTGCTCAGAAAAAAGAAAGGTGTTTCCTACATATACGGACCATATCTAGTTCAACTCTGCTTCTGAAATTGATTCAAACCACAGGTCCTCTATCTTCCAAAGCTTTTCAGTTAATGGCAACAAACGTGTGAGCTTCGTGAACGATGTAGCTATATTTGAGCTGATTAGTGAATGAGTTTACCTGAAACGAAGACTTGCTTGTAGGAAGATACACAGCCTGGGATTTAACTCCATTTCTGAAGGGAAACACACAGCACAGTTCTCTTCCATGAAACACCCAATGCTTTAGAGCAAGAAGCACCCTCTTGCATTCTAGAGTCTCTAATACAACAGGAAACGTGAGTGTTCTCAGAACAAAAGAATGGTGTTTCCTACACATATGGACTATATCTAGTTCAACTCTGCTTCTGAAACTGATACAAACCACAGGTTCTCTAACATCCAGTGCGTGTCAGTTAAGAAGAGAAATGTGTGAGATTTGGGATTAATGTAGCTCCTTTGAGCTGAGAAGTGACTATACTTTTCCTGAAACGAAGACTTGCTTGTAGGAAGACACAGAGCCTGGGATTTAACTGCATTTCTGAAGGGAAACACACAGCACAGTTCTCATCCATGAAACACACTCTGCTTTAGAGCACGAAGCATGCTCTTGTTTTCTAGAGTCCCTAATTGAGCCAGAAACTTGAGGGTACTCAGAACAAAATAACGGTGTTTCCTACACATACAGACCATTCCTAGTTCAACTCTGGTTCTGAAACTGATACAAACCACAAGTCATCTAACATCCAATGCTTTTCATTTAAGAGCAAGAAACGTGTGAGCTTCGTAAACGATTTATATTCATTTGAGCTGAAAAGTGACTGCGTTTACCTGAAATGATGTCTTGATTATAGGAAGACACAGAGCCTGGAATTTAACTCCATTTCTGAACAGAAACACACAGCACAGTACTCATCCATGAAACACACTCTGCTTTAGAGCAAGAAGCATGCTCTTGCTTTCCAGATACTCTAATAGAGCCAGAAACTTGAGGGTTCTCAGAACAAAAGAACAGTGCTTCCTACACATACGGATCATGGCAAGTTCAACTATGCTTCTGAAACTGATACAAACCACAGTTCCTCTGACATGCAATGCTTTCCAGTTAAGATTGAGATACGTGTGATCTTTGTGAACGATGTAGCATCATTTGAGCCGAAGAGTTTACCTGAAAAGATGTCTTGCTTGTAGGTAGATACAGAGCCTGGGATTTAACTCCATTTCAGAAGGGAAACACACAGCACAGTTCTCATCCATGAAACACACTCTGCTTTAGAGCACAAAGCATGCTCTTGCTTTCTAGAGTTTCTAATAGAGCCAGAAACATTAGGGTGCTCTGAACAAAATAACGGGGTTTCCTACACATATGGACCATATCTAGGACAACTCTTCTTCTGAAACTGATACAAACCACAGTTCCTCTAACATGCAATGCTTTCCAGTTAAGAGTGAGAAACTAGTGAGCTTCGTGAACGATGTAGCTTCCATAGAGCTGAAAAGTGACTGAGTTTACCTGAAAAGATGTCTTGCTTTTAGGAAGACACAGATCCTGCGATTTAGCTCCATTTCTGAAGGGAAACACACAGCACAGTTCTCAACCATGAAACACACTCTGCTTTGGAGCAAGAAGCACGTTCTTGCTTTCTAAGAGTCTCCAATACAGCAGGAAACGTGACTGTGGTCAGAACAAAATAACGGTGTTTCCTACAGATACGGACCATGTCTAGGTCAACTCTTCTCCTGAAACTGATACAAACCACAGTGCTTCTAACATGCAATGCGTGCAAGTTAAGAGCGAGAAACGTGTGAGCTTCGTGATTGATGTAGCTTCCTTTGAGCTGAATAGTGACTGAGTTTACCTGAAAAGATGTCTTGCTTGTAGGAAGACACAGAGCCTGGGGTTTAACTCCATTTCTCAAGGGAAACTCACAGCACAGTTCTCATCCATGAAACACACTCTGCTTTAGAGCAAGAAGCATGCTCTTGCTTTCTAAGAGTCTATAATACAGCAGGAAAAGTGACTGGGGTCAGAACAAAAGAACTGTATTTCCTACATATACGGACCATTGCTAGTTCAACTCTGCTTCTGATACTGATACAAACCACAGTTCCTATACCATGCAATTCTTTCCAGTTAAGAGTGAGAAACGTGTGAGCGTAGAGAACGATGTAGTTTCCTTTGAGCTGAAAAGTGACTGAGTTTACCTGAAAGGATGTCTTGCTTGTAGGAAGATACGGAGCCTGGGATTTAAATCCATTTCTGAAGGGAAACACACAGCACAGTTGTCATCCATGAAACACACTCTGCTTTAAAGCACGAAGCATGTTCTTGCTTTCTAGAGTCCCTAATAGAGCCAGAAACTTGAGGGTACTCAGAACAAAATAACGGTGTTTCCTACACATACATACCATTGCCAGTTCAACTCTGCTTCTTAAACTGATACAAACCACAAGTCATCTAACATCCAATGCTTTTCAGTTAAGAGCGAGAAACGTGTGAGCTTCGTAATCGATTTATATTCATTTTAGCTGAAAAGTGACTGCATTTACCTGAAATGATGTCTTGATTGTAGGAAGACAAAGAGCCTGAGATTTAACTCCATTTCTGAAGGGAAACACAAAGCACAGTTCTCCTCCATGAAACACACTCTCCTTAGAGCACAAAGCATGCTCTTGCTTTCTACAGTCTATAATAGAGCCAGAAACATGAGGGTGCTTTGAACAAAATAACGGTGTTTACTACATATATGGACCATTGCTTGTTCATCTCTGCTTCTGAAACTGATACAAACCACAAGTCATCTAACATCCAATGCTTTTCATTTAAGAGCAAGAAACGTGTGAGCTTCGTAAACGATTTATATTCATTTGAGCTGAAAAGTGACTGAGTTTACCTGAATTGATGTCTTGATTGTAGGAAGATACAGAGCCTGGAATTTAACTCCATTTCTGAACGGAAACACACAGCACAGTACTCATCCATGAAGCACACTCTGCTTTGGAGCAAGAAGCATGCTCTTGCTTTCCAGAGACTCTAATAGAGCCAGAAACTTGAGGGTTCTCAGAACAAAAGTACGGTGTTTCCTACACATAAAGACAATTGCTAGTTCAACTCTGCTTCTGAAACTGATACAAACCACAGTTCCTCTAACATGCAATGCTTACCAGTTACGAGTGAGATACTTGTGGGCTTCGTGAATGATGTAGCTTCCTTAGAGCTGAAAAGTGACATAGTTTACCTGAAAACATGTTTTGCTTGTATAAAGACACAGAGCCTGGGTTTGAACTCCATTTCTGAGGGGAAACACACAGCACATTTCTCACGAGGAAACACACTCTGCTTTAGAGCAAGAAGCACGCTCTTTCTTTCTAAGAGTCTCTTATACAGAAGGAAACGTGACTGTGGTCAGAACAAAATAAGGCTGTTTCCTACACATACGGACCATATCTAGATCAAGTCTTCTTCTGAAACTGATACAAACCACAGTTCCACTAACATACAATGCTTTACAGTTAACATCGAGAAACGTGTGACCTTTGTGAACGATGTAGATTCCTTTGAGCTGAAAAGTGACAGAGTTTACCTGAAAAGATGTCTTGCTTATAGGAAGACACAGAGCGTGGAATTTAACTCCATTTCTGAACAGAAACACACAGCACAGTACTCATCCATGAAACACACTCTGCTTTAGAGCAAGAAGCATGTTCTTGCTTTCAAGATACTCTAATAGAGCCAGAAACTTGAGGGTTCTCAGAACAAAAGTACGGTGTTTCCTACACATACGGACCATATCTAGGTCAACTCTTCATCTGAAACTGATACAAACCACAGTTCCTCTAACGGGCAATTCTTTCAAGTTAAGAGCGAGAAACGTGTGAGCTTCGTGAAGGATGTAGTTTGCTTTGAGCTGAAAAGTGACTGAGTTTACCTGAAAGGATGTCTTGCTTGTAGGAAGACACAGAGCCTGGTATTTAACTCCATTTCTGAAGGGAAACACACAGCACAGTTCTCATCAATGAAACACACTCTGCTTTAGAGCAAGAAGCACACTCTTGCTTTCCAGAGTCTCTAGTAGTGCAGGAAAAGTGAGTGTGCTCAGAACAAAAGAACGGTGTTTCCTACACTTAGGAACCATAGCTAATTCAAATCTGCTTCTATAACTGATACAAACCACAAGTCATCTAACATCCAATGCTTTTCAGTTAAGAGCGAGAAACGTGTGAGCTGTGTAAACGTTTTATATTCATTTGAACTGAAAAGTGACAGCCTATACCTGAAATGATGTCTTGCTTGTAGGAAGAAACAGAGCCTGGAATTTAACTCCATTTCTGAAGGGAAACACACCGCACAGTTCTCAACCATGAAACACACTCTGCTTTAGAGCAAGAAGCACGGTCTTTCTTTCTATGAGGCTCTAATACAGCAGGAAAAGAGACTATGGTCAGAAAAATATAACGGTGTTTCCTACACATACGGATCATATCCAGGTCAAATCTTCTTCTGAAACTGATACAAACCACAGTTCCTCTAACATGCAATGCTTTCTAGTTAAGAGCGAGGAACTTGTGAGCTTCGTGAACAATGTAGATTTGTTTGAGCTGAAAGGTGACTTAGTTTACCTGAAACGAAGTCTTACTTGTAGGAAGATATAGAGCCTGTGATTTAACTCCATTTCTGAAGAGAAACACACAGCACATTTCTCATCCATGAAAAACACTCTGCTTTAGAGCACGAAGCATGCTCTTGCTTTCTTGAGGCTCTAATGGAGCCAGAAACATGAGGGTGCTCTGAACAAAATAACGGTGTTTCCTACATGTACGCACCATTGCTAGTTCAACTCTGTTTCTGAAACTGATACAAACCACAAGTCATCTAACATCCATGGTTTTCAGTTAAGAGCAAGAAACATGTGAGTTTCGTAAACGATTTATATTCATTTGAGCTGAAAATTGACTGCGTTTACCTGAAATGATGTCTTGCTTGTAGGAAGACACAGAGCTTGGGATTTAACTCCATTTAGAAGGGAAAAACACAGCACAGTTCTCATGAGGAAACACACTCTGAGTATAGGAAGAAGCACGCTCTTGCTTTCTAGAGACTCTAATAGTGCAGGAAACGTGAGTGTGCTCAGAACAAAAGAAAGGTGTTTCCTACACATATGGACCATAGCTAGTTCAACTCTGCTTCTGAAACTGATACAAACCACAAGTCATCTATCATCCAATGCTTTTCAGTTATGAGTGAGAAAAGTGTGAGCTTCGTAAACGATTTATATTCATTTGAGCTTAAAAGTGACTGCATTTACCTGAAATGATGTCTTGCTTGTAGGAAGACAAAGCGCCTGGAATATAACTCCATTTCTGAAGGGAAACACACAGCACAGTTCTCAACCATGAAGCACACGATGCTTTAGAACAAGAATCACACTCTTGCTTTCTAAGAGTCTCTAATACAGCAGGAAACGTGACTGTGGTCAGACCAAAATGACGGTGTTTCCTACACATACGGACATTTATAGGTCAACTCTTCTTCTGCAACTGATACAAAGCACAGTTACATTAACATGCAATGCTTTCAAGTTAAGAGCGAGAAACGTGTGAGCTTCGTGTACGATGTAGCTTCCTTTGAGCTTAAAAGTGACTGAGTTTACCTGAAAAGATGTCTTGCTTTTAGGAAGATACAGAGCCTGGGATTTAACTCCATTTCTGAAGGGAAACACACAGCACAGTTCTCATCCATGAAACACATTCTGCTTTAGAGCAAGAAGCACGCTCTTGCTTTCTAGAGTCTAGAATAGAGCCAGAAAATTGAAAGTGTGCTCAGAATAAAAGAACTGGGTTTCCTACACACACGGACCATATCTAGTTCAACTCTGCTCCTGAAACTGATACAAACCACAGGTCCTCTAACATCCACAGCTTTTCAGTTAAGAGTGAGAAAAGTGTGAGCTTCGTAAACGATTTATATTCATTTGAGCTGAAAAGTGACAGCGTTTACCTGAAATGATGACTTGCTTGTAGGAAGACACAGAGCCTGGGATTTAACTCCATTTCTGAAGGGATACACACAGCACAGTTCTCATCCATGAAACACACTCTGCTTTAGAGCAAGAAGCACACTCTTGCTTTCTAAGAGTCTCTATAACAGCAGGAAACGTGACTATGGTAAGAACAAAATGACGGTGTTTCCTACACATACGGACCATATCTAGGTCAACTCTTCTTCTGCAACTGATACAAAGCACAGTTACATTAATATGCAATGCTTTCAAGTTAAGAGCGAGAAATGTGTGAGCTTCGTGAACGATGTAGCTTCCTTTGAGCTGAAAAGTGACTGAGTTTACCTGAAAAGATGTCTTGCTTGTAGGAAGACAATGAGCCTGGGATTTAACTCCATTTCTGAAGGGAAACACACAGCACAGTTCTCAACCATGAAGCACACGATGCTTTAGAACAAGAATCACACTCTTGCTTTCTAAGAGTCTCTAATACAGCAGGAAACGTGACTGTGGTCAGACCAAAATGACAGTGTTTCCTACACATACGGACCATTTCTAGGTCAACTCTTCTTCTGCAACTGATACAAAGCACAGTTACATTAACATGCAATGCTTTCAAGTTAAGAGCGAGAAACGTGTGAGCTTCGTGTACGATGTAGCTTCCTTTGAGCAGAAAAGTGACTGAGTTTACCTGAAAAGATGTCTTGCTTTTAGGAAGACACAGAGCCTGGGATTTAACTCCATTTCTGAAGGGAAACACACAGCACAGTTCTCATCCATGAAACACATTCTGCTTTAGGGCAAGAAGCACGCTCTTGCTTTCTAGAGTCTAGAATAGAGCCAGAAAAATGAAAGTGTGCTCAGAATAAAAGAACTGGGTTTCCTACACACACGGACCATATCTAATTCAACTCTGCTCCTGAAACTGATACAAACCACAGGTCCTCTAACATCCAAAGCTTTTCAGATAAGACTGAGAAAAGTGTGAGCTTCGTAAACGATTTATATTCATTTGAGCTGAAAAGTGACAGCGTTTACCTGAAGTGATGACTTGCTTGTTGGAAGACAGAGAGCCTGGGATTTAACTCCATTTCTGAAGGGAAACACACAGCACAGTTCTCATCCATGAAACACACTCTGCTTTAGAGCAAGAAGCACACTCTTGCTTCCTAAGAGTCTCTATAACAGCAGGAAACGTGACTGTGGTAAGAACAAAATGACGGTGTTTCCTACACATACGGACCATATCTAGGTCAACTCTTCTTCTGCAACTGATACAAAGCACAGTTACATTAATATGCAATGCTTTCAAGTTAAGAGCGAGAAATGTGTGAGCTTCGTGAACGATGTAGCTTCCTTTGAGCTGAAAAGTGACTGAGTTTACCTGAAAAGAT
The DNA here is from genome assembly GCA_949786405.1 of Onychomys arenicola. Lineage (NCBI taxonomy): Eukaryota > Metazoa > Chordata > Mammalia > Rodentia > Cricetidae > Onychomys > Onychomys arenicola. The sequence goes on from CATKUM010000029.1 coordinate 255,345, forward strand.
GTCTTGCTTGTAGGAAGACACAGAGCCTGGGACTTAAATACATTTCTGAAGGGAAACACACAGCACAGTTCTCATCCATGAAACACATTCTCCTTTAGAGCAAGAAGCTCGCTCTTGATTTCTAAAGTGTCTAATAGAGCAAGAAAGGGAATGTGCTCAGAACAAAAGAATGGTGTTTCCTACACTTATGGACCATTGCTAGTTCAACACTTCTTCTGAAACTGATAAAAGCCACAAGTCATCTAACATAAAATGCTTTTCAATGAAGAGCGACAAACGTGTGATCTTCGTAAACAATATATATTCATTTGAGCTGAAATGTGACTTAGTTTACCTGAACTGATGTCTTGCTTGTAGGAAGAAACAGAGCCTGGAATTTAACTCCATTTCTGAAGGGAAACACACAGCACAGTTCTCAACCATGAAACACACTCTGCTTTAGAGCAAGAAGCACGCTCTTGCTTTCTAAGAGTCTCTAATAGAGCCAGAAACATGAGGGTGCTCTGAACAAAATAACGGTGTTTCCTACATAAACGGACCATTGCTAGTTCAACTCTGCTTCTGAAACTGATACAAACCACAAGTCATCTAACATACAATGCTTTTCATTTAAGAGCAAGAAACATGTGAGCTTCGTAAACGATTTATATTCATTTGAGCTTAAAAGTGACTGCGTTTACCTGAAATGATGTCTTGTTTGTAGGAAGACAATGCGCCTGGAATATAACTCCATTTCTGAAGGGAAACACACAGCACAGTTCTCAACCATGAAGCACACTCTGCTTTAGAGCAAGAAGCACTCTCTTGCTTTCTAATACTCTCTATTACAGCAGGAAACGTGACTGTGGTCAGAACAAAATGACGGTGTTTCCTACACATACGGACCATATCTAGGTCAACTCTTCTTCTGCAACTGATACAAACCACAGGTCCTCTAACATCCAAAGCTTTTCAGTTAAGAGTGAGAAACGTGTGAGCTTCGTAAATGATTTATATTCATTTGAGCTGAAAAGTGACAGCGTTTACCTGAAATGATAACTTGCTTGTAGGAAGAAACAGAGCCTGGGATTTAACTCCATTTCTGAAGGGAAACACACAGCACAGTTCTCATCCATGAAACACACTCTGCTTTAGAGCAAGAAGCACGCTCTTCCTTTCAAAGAATCTCTAATACAGCAGGAAACGTGACTGTTTTCAGAACAGAATAACGGAGTTTCCTACACATATGGACCATATCTAGGTCAAGACTTCTTCTGAAACTGATACAAACCACAGTTCCTCTAACATACAATGCTTTTCAGTTAAGAGCAAGAAACGTGTGAGCTTCGTAAACGATTTATATTCATTTGAGCTGAAAAGTGACTGTATTTTCCTGAAATGATGTCTTGCTTGTAGGAAGACACAGAGCCTGGAATATAACTCCATTTCTGAAGGGAAACACACAGCACAGTTCTCATCCATGAAACACACTCTGCTTTAGAGAAAGAAGCACAGTCTTGCTTTCTAAGTGTCTCTAATACAGCAGGAAACCTGACTGTGGTCAGAACAAAATAACGGTGTTTCCTACACATACGGACCATATCTAGGTCAACTCTTCTTCTGAAACTGATACAAACCACAGTTCCTCTAACATGCAATTCTTTCCAGGTAAGAGCGAGAAACGTGTGAGCTTCGAGAACGATGTAGATTCCTTTGAGCTGAAAAGTGACTGAATTTACCTGATAGGATGTCGTGCATGTAGGAAGATCGAGAGCGTGGGATTTAAATCCATTTCTGAAGGGAAACACACAGCACAGTTCTCATCAATGAAACACACTCTGCTTTAGAGCTCAAAGCATGCTCTTGCTTTCTAGAGTCTCTAATAGAGCCAGAAACATGAGGGTGCTCTGAACAAAATGACGGTGTTTCCTACATATACGGACCATTGCTAGTTCAACTCTGCTTCTGAAACTGATCCAAACCACAAGTCATCTAACATACAATGCTTTTCACTTAAGAGCAAGAAACATGTGAGCTTCGTAAACGATTTATATTCATTTGAGCTTAAAAGTGACTGCGTTTACCTGAAATGATGTCTTGTTTGTAGGAAGACAATGCGCCTGGAATATAACTCCATTTCTGAAGGGAAACACACAGCACAGTTCTCAACCATGAAGCACACTCTGCTTTAGAGCAAGAAGCACTCTCTTGCTTTCTAAGAGTCTCTATTACAGCAGGAAACGTGACTGTGGTCAGACCAAAATGACGGTGTTTCCTACACATACGGACCATATCTAGGTCAACTCTTCTTCTGCAACTGATACAAACCACAGGTCCTCTAACATCCAAAGCTTTTCAGTTAAGAGTGAGAAACGTGTGAGCTTCGTAAATGATTTATATTCATTTGAGCTGAAAAGTGACAGCGTTTACCTGAAATGATAACTTGCTTGTAGGAAGAAACAGAGCCTGGGATTTAACTCCATTTCTGAAGGGAAACACACAGCACAGTTCTCATCCATGAAACACACTCTGCTTTAGAGCAAGAAGCACGCTCTTCCTTTCAAAGAATCTCTAATACAGCAGGAAACGTGACTGTTTTCAGAACAGAATAACGGAGTTTCCCACACATATGGACCATATCTAGGTCAAGACTTCTTCTGAAACTGATACAAACCACAGTTCCTCTAACATACAATGCTTTTCAGTTAAGAGCAAGAAACGTGTGAGCTTCGTAAACGATTTATATTCATTTGAGCTGAAAAGTGACTGTATTTTCCTGAAATGATGTCTTGCTTGTAGGAAGACACAGAGCCTGGAATATAACTCCATTTCTGAAGGGAAACACACAGCACAGTTCTCATCCATGAAACACACTCTGCTTTAGAGAAAGAAGCACAGTCTTGCTTTCTAAGTGTCTCTAAAACAGCAGGAAACCTGACTGTGGTCAGTACAAAATAACGGTGTTTCCTACACATACGGACCATATCTAGGTCAACTCTTCTTCTGAAACTGATACAAACCACAGTTCCTCTAACATGCAATTCTTTCCAGTTAAGAGCGAGAAATGTGTGAGCTTCGAGAACGATGTAGTTTCCTTTGACCTGAAAAGCGACTGAGTTTACCTGAAAGGATGTCTTGCTTATAAGAAGACACAGAGCCTGGGATTTAAATCCATTTCTGAAGGGAAACACACAGCACAGTTCTCATCCATGAAAAACACTCTGCTTTAGAGCACGAAGCATGCTCTTGCTTTCTTGAGGCTCTAATGGAGCCAGAAACATGAGGGTGCTCTAAACAAAATAACGGTGTTTCCTACATGTACGCACCATTGCTAGTTCAACTCTGTTTCTGAAACTGATACAAACCACAAGTCATCTAACATCCATGGTTTTCAGTTAAGAGCAAGAAACATGTGAGTTTCGTAAACGATTTATATTCATTTGAGCTGAAAATTGACTGCGTTTACCTGAAATGATGTCTTGCTTGTAGGAAGACACAGAGCCTGGGATTTAACTCCATTTCTGAAGGGAAACACACAGCACAGTTCTCACGAGGAAACACACTCTGCATATACGAAGAAGCACGCTCTTGCTTTCTAGAGACTCTAATAGTGCAGGAAACGTGAGTGTGCTCAGAACAAAAGAACGGTGTTTCCTACACATACGGACCATAGCTAGTTCAACTCTGCTTCTGAAACTGGTACAAACCACAAGTCATCTAACATCCAATGCTTTTCAGTTAAGAGCAAGAAACGTGTGTGCTTCGTAAAAGATTTATATTCATTTCAGCTGAAATGTGACTGCATTTACCTGAAATGATGTCTTGCTTGTAGGAAGACACAGAGCCTGGAATTTAACTCCATTTCTGAAGGGAAACAGACAGCACAGTTCTCACGAGAAAACACACTCTGCGTATAGGAAGAAGTACGCTCTTGCTTTCTATGAGTCTCTAATACAGCAGGAAACGTCACTGTGGTCAGAACAAAATGACGGTGTTTCCTACACATACGGACCATTTCTAGGTCAACTCTTCTTCTGAAACTGATACAAAGCACAGTTACATTAACATGCAATGCTTTCAAGTTAAGAGCGAGCAACGTGTGAGCTTCGAGAACGATGTAGTTTCCTTTGACCTGAAAAGCGACTGAGTTTACCTGAAAGGATGTCTTGCTTATAAGAAGACACAGAGCCTGGGATTTAAATCCATTTCTGAAGGGAAACACACAGCACAGTTCTCATCCATGAAAAACACTCTGCTTTAGAGCACGAAGCATGCTCTTGCTTTCTTGAGGCTCTAATGGAGCCAGAAACATGAGGGTGCTCTAAACAAAATAACGGTGTTTCCTACATGTACGCACCATTGCTAGTTCAACTCTGTTTCTGAAACTGATACAAACCACAAGTCATCTAACATCCATGGTTTTCAGTTAAGAGCAAGAAACATGTGAGTTTCGTAAACGATTTATATTCATTTGAGCTGAAAATTGACTGCGTTTACCTGAAATGATGTCTTGCTTGTAGGAAGACACAGAGCCTGGGATTTAACTCCATTTCTGAAGGGAAAAACACAGCACAGTTCTCATGAGGAAACACACTCTGAGTATAGGAAGAAGCACGCTCTTGCTTTCTAGAGACTCTAATAGTGCAGGAAACGTGAGTGTGCTCAGAACAAAAGAAAGGTGTTTCCTACTCATATGGACCATAGCTAGTTCAACTCTGCTTCTGAAACTGATACAAACCACAAGTCATCTATCATCCAATGCTTTTCAGTTACGAGTGAGAAACGTGTGAGCTTCGTAAACGATTTATATTCATTTGAGCTTAAAAGTGACTGCATTTACCTGAAATGATGTCTTGCTTGTAGGAAGACAAAGCGCCTGGAATATAACTCCATTTCTGAAGGGAAACACACAGCACAGTTCTCAACCATGAAGCACACGATGCTTTAGAACAAGAATCACACTCTTGCTTTCTAAGAGTCTCTAATACAGCAGGAAACGTGACTGTGGTCAGACCAAAATGACGGTGTTTCCTACACATACGGACATTTCTAGGTCAACTCTGCTTCTGCAACTGATACAAAGCACAGTTACATTAACATGCAATGCTTTCAAGTTAAGAGCGAGAAACGTGTGAGCTTCGTGTACGATGTAGCTTCCTTTGAGCTGAAAAGTGACTGAGTTTACCTGAAAAGTTGTCTTGCTTTTAGGAAGATACAGAGCCTGGGATTTAACTCCATTTCTGAAGGGAAACACACAGCACAGTTCTCATCCATGAAACACATTCTGCTTTAGAGCAAGAAGCACGCTCTTGATTTCCAGAATCTCTAATAGAGCCAGAAAGTGAATGTGCTCAGAACAAACGAACGGTGTTTCCTACACATACGGACCATTGCTAGTTCAACACTTCTTCTGAAACTGATACAAACCACAAGTCATCTAACATCCAATGCTTTTCAGTTAAGAGCGACAAACGTGTGATCTTCGTAAACAATTTATATTCATTTGAGCTGAAATGTGACTTAGTTTACCTTAACTGATGTCTTGCTAGTAGGAAGAAACAGAGCCTGGAATTTAACCCCTTTTCAGAATGGAAACACACAGCACAGTTCTCATCCATGAAACAGACTCTGCTTTAGAGCAAGAAGCACGCTCTTGCTTTCTAAGAGTCTCTAATACAGCAGGAAACGTGACTGTTGTCAGAACAAAATAACGGTGTTTCCTACACATACGGCGCATATATAGGTCCACTCTACTTCTGAAACTGATACAAAGCACAGTTCCATTAACATGCAGTGCTTTCCAGTTAAGAGCGAGAAACGTGTGAGCTTTGTGAACAATGTAGCTTCCTTTGAGCTGAAAAGTGACTGAGTTTACCTGAAAAGATGTCTTGCTTGTAGGAAGACACAGAGCCTGGGATTTACTCCATTTCTGAAGGGAAACACAGAGCACAGTTCTCATCCATGAAACACATTCTGCTTTATAGCAAGAAGCATGCTCTTTCTTTCTAGATTCTCTAATAGTGCCAGAAATATGAGTGGACTCTGAAGAAAAGAACGGTGCTTCCTATACATAAGGACCATTGCAAGTTCAACTCTGCTTCTGAAACTGATACAAACCACAGGTCCTCTAACATCCAATGCTTTACAGTTAAGAGCAAGAAACGTGTGAGCTACGTTAACGATGTTGCTTTGTTTGAGCTGAAAGGTGACTGCATCTACGTGAAACAAATTCTTGCTTATAGGAAGATGCAGAGCCTGTGATTTAAATCCATTTCTGAAGGGAAACACACAGCACTGTTCTCACGATGAATCACACTGTGCATAAAAGAAGAAGCACGCTTTGCTTTCTAGAGTCTCTAATACAGCAGGAAACGTGACTGTGGTCAGAACAAAATAACGGTGTTTCCTACACATACTGACCATATCTAGGTCAACTCTTCTTCTGAAACTGATACAAACCACAGTTCCATTAACATGCAATGCTTTCCAGTTAAGAGCGAGAAACGTGTGAGCTTCGTGAACGATATAGCTTCCTTTGAGCTGAAAAGTGACTGAGTTTACCTGAAAAGATGACTTGCTTGTAGGAAGACACAGAGCCTAGAATTTCTCTCCATTTCTGAAGGGATACACACAGCACAGTTCTCATCCATGAAACACACAATGCTTTAGAGCACGGAGCATGCTCTTGCTTTCTAATGTCTCTAATAGAGCCAGAAAGGGAATGTGCTCAGAACAAAAGAACGGTGTTTCCTACACTTATGGACCATTGCTAGTTCAACACTTCTTCTGAAACTGATACACGCCACAAGTCATCTAACATAAAATGCTTTTCAATGAAGAGCGACAAACGTGTGATCTTCGTAAACAATTTATATTCATTTGAGCTGAAATGTGACTTAGTTTACCTGAACTGATGTCTTGCTAGTAGGAAGAAACAGAGCCTGGAATTTAACTCCATTTCTGAAGGGAAACACAAAGCACAGTTCTCAACCATGAAGCACACTCTGCTTTAGAGCAAGAAGCACGCTCTTGCTTTCTAAGTGTCTCTAATACAGCAGGAAACGTGACTGTGGTCAGAACAAAATGACGGTGTTTCCTACACATACGGACCATATCTAGGTCAACTCTTCTTCTGCAACTGATACAAAGCACAGTTACATTAACATGCAATGCTTTCAAGTTAGGAGCGAGAAACGTGTGAGCTTCATGAACGATGTAGCTTCCTTTGTGCTGAAAAGTGACTGAGTTTACCTGAAAAGATGTCTTGATTGTACGAAGACAATGAGCCTGGGATTTAACTCCATTTCAGAAGGGAAACACACAGCACAGTTCTCATCCCTGAAAAACATTCTGCTTTAGAGCAAGAAGCACGCTCTTGCTTTCTAGAGTCTATAATAGAGCCAGAAACTTGAAAGTGTGCTCAGAATAAAAGAACTGGGTTTCCTACACACACGGACCATATCTAGTTCAACTCTGCTCCTGAAACTGATACAAACCACAGGTCCTCTAACCTCCAAAGCTTTTCAGTTAAGAGTGAGAAACGTGTGAGCTTCATAAACGATTTATATTCATTTGAGCTGAAAAGTGACAGCGTTTACCTGAAATGATGACTTGCTTGTAGGAAGACACAGAGCCTGGGATTTAACTCCATTTCTGAAGGGAAACACACAGCACAGTTCTCATCGATGAAACACACTCTGCTTTAGAGCAAGAAGCACGCTCTTGCTTTCTAAGAATCTCTAATAGTGCAGAAAACGTGACTGTTTTCAGAACAAAATAACTGTGTTTACTACACATACGGACCATATCTAGGTCAACTCTTCTTCTGCAACTGATACAAACCACAGTTCCTCTAACGTGCAATGCTTTCCAGTTAAGAGCAATAAACTTGTGAGCTTCGTGAACGATATAGATTTGATGGACCTGAAAGGTGACAGAGTTTACGTGAAACGAAGTCTTGTTTGTAGGAACATACAAAGCCTGTGATTTACCTCTATTTCTGAAGGGAAACACACAGCACAGTTCTCATCCATAAAACACTCTCTGCTTTAAAGCAAGAAGCAAGCTCTTGCTTTCTAAGAATCTCTAATACAGCAGGAAACGTGACTTTGGTCAGTACAAAATAACGGTGTTTCCTACACATACGGACCATATCTAGGTCAAGACTTCTTCTGAAACTGATACAAACCACAGTTCCTCTAACATACATTGCTTTCCAGTTAAGAGGGAGAAACGTGTGAGCCTCTTGAACGATGTAGGGTCCTTTGAGCTGAAAAGTGACTGAGTTTACCTGAAAAAGATGTCTTGCATGTAGGAAGACACAGAGCCTGGGATTTAACTCAATTTCTGAAGGGAAACACACAGCACAGTTCTCATCCATGAAACACACTCTGCTTTAGAGCACGAAGCATGCTCTTGTTTTCTTGAGTCTCTAATAGAGCCAGAAACATGAGGGTGCTCTGAACAAAATAACGGTGTTTCCTACATAAACGGACCATTGCTAGTTCAACTCTGCTTCTGAAACTGATCCAAACCACAAGTCATCTAACATCCAATGCTTTTCAGTTAAGAGCAAGAAACATGTGAGCTTCGTAAAGGATTTATATTCATTTGAGCTTAAAAGTTACTGCGTTTACCTGAAATGATGTCTTGCTTGTAGGGAGACACAGAGCCTGGGATTTAACTCCATTTCTGAATGGCAAACACAGCACAGTACTCATCCATGAAACACACTCTGCTTAAGAGCAAGAAGCACGCTCTTGCTTTCTAAGAGTCTCTAATACAGCAGGAAACGTGACTGTGGTCAGAACAAAATAACGGTGTTTCCTAGACATGCAGACCATATCTAGGTCAACTCTTCGTCTGAAACTGATACAAACCACAGTTCCATTAACATGCAATGCTTTCCAGTTAAGAGCGAGAAACGTGTGAGCTTCGTGAACGATGTAGCTTCCTTATAGCTGAAAAGTGACTGAGTTTCTCTGAAAAGATGTCTTGCATGTAGGAAGACACAGAGCCTGGGATATAACTCCATTTCTGAAGGGAAACACACAGCACAGATCTCATCCATGAAACACACTCTGCTTTAGAGCAAGAAGCACTCTCTTGCTTTCTAAGAGTCTCTAATACAACAGGAAACGTGACTGTGGTCAGAACAAAATAACGGTGTTTCATACACATTAGGACCATATCTAGGTTAACTCTTCTTCTGAAACTGATACAAACCAAGGTTCCATTAACATTCAATGCTTTCCAGTTAAGAGCGAGAAACGTGTGAGCTTCCTGAACGATGTAGCTTCCTTATAGCTGAAAAGTGACTGAGTTTCTCTGAAAAGATGTCTTGCATGTAGGAAGACACAGAGCCTGGGATTTAACTCCATTTCTGAAGGGAAACACACAGCACAGTTCTCATCCATGAAACACACTCTGCATATAAGAAGAAGCACGCTCTTGATTTCCAGAATCTCTAATAGAGCCAGAAAGTGAATGTGCTCAGAACAAACGAACGGTGTTTCCTACACATACGGACCATTGCTAGTTCAACACTTCTTCTGAAACTGATACAAACCACAAGTCATCTAACATCCAATGCTTTTCAGTTAAGAGCGACAAACGTGTGATCTCTGTAAACAATTTATATTCATTTGAGCTGAAATGTGACTGCGTTTACCTGCAATGATGTCTTGCTAATAGGAAGACACAGAGCCTGGAATTTAACTCCATTTCTGAAGGGAAACACACAGTACAGTTCTCATCCATGAATCGCCCTCTGCTTTAGAGCAAGAAGCACTCTCTTGCTTTCTAAGAGTCTCTAATACAGCAGGAAACGTGACTGTGGTGAGAAGAAAATAACGGTGTTTCCTACACATGCAGACTATATCTAAGTCAACTCTTCTTCTGAAATTGATGCAAACCACAGTTCCATTAACATGCAATGCTTTCCAGTTAAGAGGGAGAAACGTCTGAGCTTCATGAACGATGTAGCTTCCTTTGAGCTGAAAAGTGACTGAGTTTACCTGGAAAGATGTCTTGCTTGTAGGAAGACACAGAGCCTGGGATATAACTCCATTTCTGAAGGGAAACACACACAGCACAGATCTCATCCATGAAACACACTCTGCTTTAGAGCAAGAAGCACTCTCTTGCTTTCTAAGAGTCTCTAATACAACAGGAAACGTGACTGTGGTCAGAACAAAATAACGGTGTTTCATACACATTAGGACCATATCTAGGTTAACTCTTCTTCTGAAACTGATACAAACCAAGTTTCCATTAACATTCAATGCTTTCCAGTTAAGAGCGAGAAACGTGTGAGCTTCCTGAACGATGTAGCTTCCTTATAGCTGAAAAGTGACTGAGTTTCTCTGAAAAGATGTCTTGCATGTAGGAAGACACAGAGCCTGGGATTTAACTCCCTTTCTGAAGGGAAACACACAGCACAGTTCTCATCCATGAAACACACTCTGCATATAAGAAGAAGCACGCTCTTGATTTCAAGAATCTCCAATAGAGCCGGAAAGTGAATGTGCTCAGAACAAACGAACGGTGTTTCCTACACATACGGACCATTGCTAGTTCAACACTTCTTCTGAAACTGATACAAACCACAAGTCATCTAACATCCAATGCTTTTCAGTTAAGAGCGACAAACGTGTGATCTTCGTAAACAATTTATATTCATTTGAGCTGAAATGTGACTTAGTTTACCTTAACTGATGTCTTGCTAGTAGGAAGAAACAGAGCCTGGAATTTAACCACATTTCAGAAGGGAAACACACAGCACAGTTCTCATCCATGAAAGAGACTCTGCTTTAGAGCAAGAAGCACGCTCTTGCTTTCTAAGAGTCTCTAATACAGCAGGAAACGTGACTGTTGTCAGAACAAAATAACGTTGTTTCCTACACATACGGACCATATCTAGGTCAACTCTTCTTCTGAAACTGATACAAACCACAGTTCCATTAACATGCAATGCTTTCCAGTTAAGAGCGAGAAACGTGTGAGCTTCGTGAACGATATAGCTTCCTTTGAGCTGAAAAGTGACTGAGTTTACCTGAAAAGATGACTTGCTTGTAGGAAGACACAGAGCCTAGAATTTCACTCCATTTCTGAAGGGATACACACAGCACAGTTCTCATCCATGAAACACACAATGCTTTAGAGCACGGAGCATGCTCTTGCTTTCTAATGTCTCTAATAGAGCCAGAAAGGGAATGTGCTCAGAACAAAAGAACGGTGTTTCCTACACTTATAGACCATTGCTAGTTCAACACTTCTTCTGAAACTGATACACGCCACAAGTCACCTAACATAAAATGCTTTTCAATGAAGAGCGACAAACGTGTGATCTTCGTAAACAATTTATATTCATTTGAGCTGAAATGTGACTTAGTTTACCTGAACTGATGTCTTGCTAGTAGGAAGAAACAGAGCCTGGAATTTAACTCCATTTCTGAAGGGAAACACAAAGCACAGTTCTCAACCATGAAGCACACTCTGCTTTAGAGCAAGAAGCACGCTCTTGCTTTCTAAGAGTCTCTAATATAGCAGGAAACGTGACTGTGGTCAGAACAAAATGACGGTGTTTCCTACACATACGGACCATATCTAGGTCAACTCTTCTTCTGCAACTGATACAAAGCACAGTTACATTAACATGCAATGCTTTCAAGTTACGAGCGAGAAACGTGTGAGCTTCGTGAACGATGTAGCTTCCTTTGTGCTGAAAAGTGACTGAGTTTACCTGAAAAGATGTCTTGATTGTACGAAGACAATGAGCCTGGGATTTAACTCCATTTCTGAAGGGAAAGACACAGCACAGTTCTCATGCATGAAACACACTCTGCTTTAGAGCAAGAAGCACGCTCTTGCTTTCTAGAGTCTATAATAGAGCCGGAAACTTGAAAGTGTGCTCAGAATAAAAGAACTGGGTTTCCTACACACACGGACCATATCTAGTTCAACTCTGCTCCTGAAACTGATACAAACCACAGGTCCTCTAACCTCCAAAGCTTTTCAGTTAAGAGTGAGAAATGTGTAAGCTTCATAAACGATTTATATTCATTTGAGCTGAAAAGTGACAGCGTTTACCTGAAATGATGACTTGCTTGTAGGAAGACACAGAGCCTGGGATTTAACTCCATTTCTGAAGGGAAACACACAGCACAGTTCTCATCCATGAAACACACTCTGCTTTAGAGCAAGAAGCACGCTCTTGCTTTCTAAGAATCTCTAATAATGCAGAAAACGTGACTGTTTTCAGAACAAAATAACGGTGATTCCTACACATACGGACCATATCTACGTCAACTCTTCTTCTGCAACTGATACAAACCACAGTTCCTCTAACATGCAATGCTTTCCAGTTAAGAGCGAGAAACTTGTGAGCTTTGTGAACGATATAGATTTGTTTGACCTGAAAGGTGACAGAGTTTACGTGAAACGAAGTCTTGTTTGTAGGAAGACACAGAGCCTAGAATTTAACTCCATATCTGATGGGAAACACACAGCACAGTTCTCATCCATGAATCACACTCTGCTCTAAAGCAAGATGCATGCTCTTGCTTTCTAAGAGTCTCTAATACAGCAGGGAACGTGACTGTGGTCAAACAAAATAACGGTGTGTCCTACACATATGAACGATATCTAGGTAAACTCCTCTTCTGAAACTGATACAAACCATAGTTCCCCTAAAATGCAATGCTTTCCAGTTAAGAGCGAGAAACGTGTGAGCTTCGTGAACGATGTAGCTTCCTTTGAGCTGAAAAGTGACTGAGTTTACCTGAAAAGATGTCTTGCTTGTAGGAAGACACAGAGCATGGGATATAACTCCATTTCTGAAAGGAAACACACAGCACAGTTCTCATCCATGAAACACACTCTGCTTTAGAGCAAGAAGCATGTTCTTGCTTTCTAGAGTCTATAATAGAGTCAGAAACTTGAAAGTGTTCTCAGAACAAAGGAACGGTGTTTCCTACACATACGGACCATTGCTAGTTCAACTCTGCTTCTAAAACTGATACAAACCACAAGTCATCTAACATCCAATGCTTTTCAGTTAAAAGCGAGAAACGTGTGAGCTTCGTAAACGATTTATATTCATTTGATCTGAAAAGTGACTGCGTTTCCCTGAAATGATGTCTTGCTTGTAGGAAGACACAGAGCCTGGAACTTAACTCCATTTCTGAAGGGAAACACACAGCACAGTTCTCATCCATGAAACATACTCTGCTTTAGATCAAGAAGCACGCTCTTCCTAAGAGTCTCTAATTCAGCAGGAAACGTGACTGTGGTCAGAACAAAATAACGAAGTTTCCTACACATCCAGACCATATCTAGGTCAACTCTTCTTCTGAAACTGATACAAACCACAGTTCCTCTAACATGCAATGCTTTCCACTTAAGAGCAAGAAACGTGTGAGCTTCGTGAACGATGTAGCTACCTTTGAGCTGAAAAGTGACTGAGTTTATCTGAAAAGATGTCTTGCTTGTAGGAAGACACAGAGCCTGGGATTTAACTCCATTTCTGAAGGGAAACACACAGCACAGTTCTCATCCATGAAACACACTCTGCTTTAGAGCAAGAAGCACGCTCTTGCTGCCTAGAGTCTATAATAGAGCCAGAAACTTGAAAGTGTGCCCAGAACAAAAGAAGGTTGTTTCCTACACATACGGACCATTGCTATTCCAACTCTGCTTCTGAAACTGATACAAACCAGAGTTCCTGTAACATGCAATGCGTTCCAGGTAAGAGCGAGAAACGTGTGTGCTTCGTGAAGGATGTAGCTTCATTTGAGCTGAAAAGTGACTGAGTTTACCTGAAAAGATGTCTTGCTTGTAGGAAGACACAGAGCCTGGGATTTAACTCCATTACTGAAGGGAAACACACAGCACAGTTCTCATCCATGGAACACACACTGCTTTAGAGAAGGAGCACGCTCTTGCTTTCTAAGATTCTCTAATATAGCAGAAACGTGGGTGCTCAGAACAAAAGAACGGTGTTTCCTACACATACGGACCATTGCTAGTCAAACTCTGCTTCTGAAACTGATACAAACCACAAGTCATCTAACATCCAATGCTTTTCAGTTAAGAGCGAGAAACGTGTGAGCTTCGTAAAGGATTTATATTCATTTGAGCTGAAATGTGACTGCGTTTACATGAAATGAAGTCTTGCTTGTAGGAAGACACAGAGCCTGGAATTTAACTCCATTTCTGAAGGGAAACACACAGCACAGTTCTCATCCATGAAACACACTTTGCTTTAGAGCAAGAAGCACGCTCTTGCTTTCTAAGAGTCTCTAATAGAGCAAGGAAGGTGACTGTGGTCAGAACAAAATAACGGTGTTTCCTACACATACGGACCATATCTAGGTCAACTCTTCTTCTGAAACTGATACAAACCACAGTTCCTCTAACATGCAATGCTTTCCACTTAAGGGCGAGAAACGTGTGAGCTTCGTGAACGATGTAGCTACCTTTGAGCTGAAAAGTGACTGAGTTTACCTGAAAAGATGTCTTGCTTGTAGGAAGACACAGAGCCTGGGATTTACTCCATTTCTGAAGGGAAACACACAGCACAGTTCTCATCCATGAAACACACTCTGCTGTAGAGCACGAACCATGCTTTTGCTTTCTAGAGTCTCTAATAGAGCCAGAAACCTGAGGGTACTCAGAACAAAAGAACGGTGTTTCCTACACATACGGACCATTGCTAGTTCAACTCTGCTTCTGAAACTGATACAAACTACAGGTCCTCTAACATCCAATTCTTTGAACAAGAAACTTGTGAGCTACGTGAACGATGTAGCTTTGTTGGATATGAAAGGTGAGTGAGTTTACGTGAAACGAAGTCTTGCTTGTAGGAAGATACAGAGCTTGTGATTTAACTCCATTTCTGAAGGGAAACACACAGCACAGTTCTCACGAGGAAACACACTCTGCGTATAGGAAGAAGCACGCTCTTGCTTTCTAGAGGCTCTAATATAGCAGGAAACATGTGTGTGTTCAGAACAAAAGAAGGGTGTTTCCTAAACATACGGACCATTGCTAGTCCAACTCTGCTTCTGAAACTGATACAAACCAGAGTTCCTGTAACATGCAATGCTTTCCTGTTAAGAGCAAGAAACATGTGAGCTTCGTGAACAATGTAGCTTCCTTTGAGCTGAAAAGTGACTGCGTTTACCTGAAATGATGTCTTGCTTGTAGGAAGACACAGAGCCTGGAATTTAACTCCATTTCTGAAGGGAAACACACAGCACAGTTCTCATCCATGAAACACACTCTGCTTTAGAGCAAGAAGCACGCTCTTGCTGTCTAGAGTCTATAATAGAGCCAGAAACTTGAATATGTGCTCAGAACAAAAGAAGGGTGTTTCCTACACATACGGACCATTGCTAGTTCAACTCTGCTTCTGAAACTGATACAAACCACAAGTCATCTAACATCCAATGCTTTTCAGTTAAGAGCGAGAAACGTGTGAGCTTCGTAAATGATTTATATTCATTTGAGCTGAAAAGTGACTGCGTTTCCCTGAAATGATGTCTTGCTTGTAGGAAGACACGGAGCCTGGAATTTAACTCCATTTCTGAAGGGAAACACACAGCACTGTTCTCATCCATGAAACATACTCTGCTTTAGATCAAGAAGCACGCTCTTCCTAAGAGTCTCTAATACAGCAGGAAACGTGACTGTGGTCAGAACAAAATAACGAAGTTTCCTACACATCCAGACCATATCTAGGTCAACTCTTCTTCTGAAACTGATACAAACCACAGTTCCTCTAACATGCAATGCTTTCCACTTAAGAGCAAGAAACGTGTGAGCTTCGTGAACGATGTAGCTACCTTTGAGCTGAAAAGTGACTGAGTTTATCTGAAAAGATGTCTTGCTTGTAGGAAGACACAGAGCCTGGGATTTAACTCCATTTCTGAAGGGAAACACACAGCACAGTTCTCATCCATGAAACACACTCTGCTTTAGAGCAAGAAGCACGCTCTTGCTGCCTAGAGTCTATAATAGAGCCAGAAACTTGAAAGTGTGCCCAGAACAAAAGAAGGTTGTTTCCTACACATACGGACCATTGCTATTCCAACTCTGCTTCTGAAACTGATACAAACCAGAGTTCCTGTAACATGCAATGCGTTCCAGGTAAGAGCGAGAAACGTGTGTGCTTCGTGAAGGATGTAGCTTCATTTGAGCTGAAAAGTGACTGAGTTTACCTGAAAAGATGTCTTGCTTGTAGGAAGACACAGAGCCTGGGATTTAACTCCATTACTGAAGGGAAACACACAGCACAGTTCTCATCCATGGAACACACACTGCTTTAGAGAAGGAGCACGCTCTTGCTTTCTAAGATTCTCTAATATAGCAGAAACGTGGGTGCTCAGAACAAAAGAACGGTGTTTCCTACACATACGGACCATTGCTAGTCAAACTCTGCTTCTGAAACTGATACAAACCACAAGTCATCTAACATCCAATGCTTTTCAGTTAAGAGCGAGAAACGTGTGAGCTTCGTAAAGGATTTATATTCATTTGAGCTGAAATGTGACTGCGTTTACATGAAATGAAGTCTTGCTTGTAGGAAGACACAGAGCCTGGAATTTAACTCCATTTCTGAAGGGAAACACACAGCACAGTTCTCATCCATGAAACACACTTTGCTTTAGAGCAAGAAGCACGCTCTTGCTTTCTAAGAGTCTCTAATAGAGCAAGGAAGGTGACTGTGGTCAGAACAAAATAACGGTGTTTCCTACACATACGGACCATATCTAGGTCAACTCTTCTTCTGAAACTGATACAAACCACAGTTCCTCTAACATGCAATGCTTTCCACTTAAGGGCGAGAAACGTGTGAGCTTCGTGAACGATGTAGCTACCTTTGAGCTGAAAAGTGACTGAGTTTACCTGAAAAGATGTCTTGCTTGTAGGAAGACACAGAGCCTGGGATTTACTCCATTTCTGAAGGGAAACACACAGCACAGTTCTCATCCATGAAACACACTCTGCTGTAGAGCACGAAGCATGCTTTTGCTTTCTAGAGTCTCTAATAGAGCCAGAAACCTGAGGGTACTCAGAACAAAAGAACGGTGTTTCCTACACATACGGACCATTGCTAGTTCAACTCTGCTTCTGAAACTGATACAAACTACAGGTCCTCTAACATCCAATTCTTTGAACAAGAAACTTGTGAGCTACGTGAACGATGTAGCTTTGTTGGATATGAAAGGTGAGTGAGTTTACGTGAAACGAAGTCTTGCTTGTAGGAAGATACAGAGCTTGTGATTTAACTCCATTTCTGAAGGGAAACACACAGCACAGTTCTCACGAGGAAACACACTCTGCGTATAGGAAGAAGCACACTCTTGCTTTCTAGAGGCTCTAATATAGCAGGAAACATGTGTGTGTTCAGAACAAAAGAAGGGTGTTTCCTAAACATACGGACCATTGCTAGTCCAACTCTGCTTCTGAAACTGATACAAACCAGAGTTCCTGTAACATGCAATGCTTTCCTGTTAAGAGCAAGAAACATGTGAGCTTCGTGAACAATGTAGCTTCCTTTGAGCTGAAAAGTGACTGAGTTTACCTGAAAAGACTTCTTGCTTGTAGGAAGACACAGAGCCTGGGATTTAACTCCATTTCTGAAGCGAAACACACAGCACAGTTCTCATCCATGAAATACACTCTGTTTTAGAGCAAGAGGCACGCTCTTGCTTTCTAGAGTATATAATAGAGTCAGAAATATGAAAGTGTGCTCAGAACAAAGAATGTTGTTTCCTACACATACGGACCATTGCTAGTTCAACTCGGCTTCTGAAACTGATACAATCCACAAGTCATCTAACATCCAATGCTTCTCAGTTAAGAGCGAGAAACGTGTGAGCTTCGTAAACGATTTATATTCATTTGAGCTGAGAAGTAACTGCGTTTACCTGAAATGATGTCTTGCTTGTAGGAAGACACAGAGCCTGGAATTTAACTCCATTTCTGAAGGGAAACACACAGCACAGTTCTCATCCATGAAACACACTCTGCTTTAGAGCAAGAAGCACGCTCTTGCTGTCTAGAGTCTATAATAGAGCCAGAAACTTGAATATGTGCTCAGAACAAAAGAAGGGTGTTTCCTACACATACGGACCATTGCTAGTTCAACTCTGCTTCTGAAACTGATACAAACCACAAGTCATCTAACATCCAATGCTTTTCAGTTAAGAGCGAGAAACGTGTGAGCTTCGTAAATGATTTATATTCATTTGAGCTGAAAAGTGACTGCGTTTCCCTGAAATGATGTCTTGCTTGTAGGAAGACACAGAGCCTGGAATTTAACTCCATTTCTGAAGGGAAACACACAGCACAGTTCTCATCCATGAAACATACTCTGCTTTAGATCAAGAAGCACGCTCTTTCTAAGATTCTCTAATACAGCAGGAAACGTGACTGTGGATAGAACAAAATAACGGTGTTTCCTACACATCCAGACCATATCTAGGTCAACTCTTCTTCTGAAACTGATACAAACCACAGTTCCTCTAACATGCAATGCTTTCCACTTAAGAGCGATAAACGTGTGAGCTTCGTGAACTATGTAGCTACCTTTGAGCTGAAAAGTGACTGAGTTTACCTGAAAAGATGTCTTGCTTGTAGGAAGACACAGAGCCTGGGATTTACTCCATTTCTTAAGGGGAACACACAGCACAGTTCTCATCCATGAAACACACTCTGCTGTAGAGCACGAAGCATGCTTTTGCTTTCTAGAGTCTCTAATAGAGCCAGAAACCTGAGGGTACTCAGAACAAAAGAACGGTGTTTCCTACACATAGGGACCATTGCTAGTTCAACTCTGCTTCTTAAACTGATACAAACTACAGGTCCTCTAACATCCAATTCTTTGAAGAAGAAACTTGTGAGCTACGTGAGCGATGTAGCTTTGTTGGATCTGAAAGGTGACTGAGTTTACGTGAAACGAAGTCTTGCTTGTAGGAAGATACAGAGCTTGTGATTTAACTCCATTTCTGAAGGGAAACACACAGCACAGTTCTCACGAGGAAACACACTCTGCATATAGGAAGAAGCACGCTCTTGCTTTCTAGAGGCTCTAATATAGCAGGAAACATGTGTGTGTTCAGACCAAAAGAAGGGTGTTTCCTAAACATACGGACCATTGCTAGTTCAACTCTGCCTCTGAAACTGATACAAACCACAAGTCATCTAACATCCAATGCTTTTCAGTTAAGAGCGAGAATCGTGTGAGCTTCGTAAACGATTTATATTCATTTGAGCTGAGAAGTAACTGCGTTTACCTGAAATGATGTCTTGCTTGTAGGAAGACACAGAGCCTGGAATTTAACTCCATTTCTGAAGGGAAACACACAGCACAGTTCTCATCCATGAAACACACTCTGCTTTAGAGCAAGAAGCACGCTCTTGCTTTCTAAGAGTCTCTAATAGAGCAGGAAACGTGACTGTGGTCAGAACAAAATAACAGTGTTTCCTACACATACGGACCATATCTAGATCAACCCTTCTGCTGAAACTGATACAAACCACAAGTCATCTAATGTCCAATGCTTTTCATTTAAGAGCGAGAAACATGTTAGCTTCGTACATGAATTATACTCATTTGAGCTGATAAGTGACTGCCTTTTCCTGAAATGATGTCTTGCTTGTAGGAACACACAGAGCCTGGGATTTAACTCCATTTCTGAAGGGAAACACACAGCACAGTTCTCATACATGAAGCACAATCTGCTTTAGAGCAAGAAGCTCGCTCTTGCTTTCTAAGAATCTCTAATACAGCAGGAAACGTGACTGTGGTCAGAACAAAATAACGGTGTTTCCTACACATACGGACCAAATCTAGGTCAACTCTTCTTCTGAAACTATTACAAACCAGAGTTCATGTAACATGCAATACGTTCCAGTTAAGAGCGAGAAACATGTGAGCTTCGTGAACGATGTAGCTTCTTTGAGCTGAAAAGTGACTGAGTTTACCTGAAAAGATGTCTTGCTTGTAGGAAGACACAGAGCCTGGGATTTAACTCCATTTCTGAAGGGAAACACACAGCACAGTTCTCATCCATGAAGCACAATCTGCTTTAGAGCAAGAAGCTCGCTCTTGCTTTCTAAGAATCTCTAATACAGCAGGAAACGTGACTGTGGTCAGAACAAAATAACGGTGTTTCCTACACATACGGACCAAATCTAGGTCAACTCTTCTTCTGAAACTATTACAAACCAGAGTTCCCGTAACATGCAATACGTTCCAGTTAAGAGCGAGAAACATGTGAGCTTCGTGAACGATGTAGCTTCCTTTGAGCTGAAAAGTGACTGAGTTTACCTGAAAAGATGTCTTGCTTGTAGGAAGACACAGAGCCTGGGATTTAACTCCATTTCTGAAGGGAAACACACAGCACAGTTCTCATCCATGAAACACCCTCTGCTTTAGAGTAAGAAGCACGCTCATGCTGTCTAGAGTCTATAATAGACTCAAAAACTTGATTTTGTGCTCAGAACAAAAGAACGGCGTTTCCTACACATACGGTCCATTGCTAGTTCAACTCTGCTTCTGAAACTGATAAAAAGCACAAGTCATCTAACATCCAATGCTTTTCAGTTAAGAGCGAGAAACGTGTGAGCTTCTTAATCGATTTATATTCATTTGAGCTGAAAAGTGACTGCGTTTACCTGAAATGATGTCTTGCTTGTAGGAAGACACAGAGCCTGGAATTTAACTCCATTTCTGAAGGGAAACACACTGCACAGTTCTCATCCATGAAACACACTCTGCTTTAGAGCAAGAAGCACGCTCTTGCTTTCTAAGTTTCTCTAATAGAGCAAGAAACGTTACTGTGTTCAGAACAAAATAACGGTGTTTCCTACACATATGGACCATATCTAGATCAACTCTTCTTCTGAAACTGATACAAACCACAAGCCATCTAACGTCCAATGCTTTTCAGTTAAGAGCGAGAAACATGTGAGCTTCGTAAAAGATTTATATTCATTTGAGCTGAAAAGTGACTGCCTATTCCTGAAATGATGTCTTGCTTGTAGGAACACACAGACCTGGGATTTAACTCCATTTCTGAAGGGAAACACACAGCACAGTTCTCATCGATGACACACACTCTGCTTTAGAGCAAAAAGCACGCTCTTGCTTTCTAGAGTCTATAATAGAGCCAGAAACTTGAAAGTGAGCTCAGAACCAAAGAAGGGTGTTTCCTACACATACGCTCCATTGCTAGTCCAAGTCTGCTTCTGAAACTGATACTAACCAGAGTTCCTGTAACATGCAATGCTTTCCAGTTAAGAGCGAGAAACGTGTGAGCTTCGTGAAGGCTGTAGCTTCATTTGAGCTGAAAAGTGACTGAGTTTGCCTGAAAAGATGTCTTGCTTGTAGGAAGACACAGAGCCTGGGATTTAACTCCATTTCTGAAGGGAAACACCAGCACAGTTCTCATCCATGAAACACACTCTGCTTTAGAGCATGAAGCATGCTCTTGCTCTATAGAGTCTATAATAGAGTCAGAAACTTGAAAGTGTGCTCAGAACAAAAGAACGGTGTTTCCTACACATACGGACCATTGATAGTTCAACTCTGCTTCTGGAACTGATACAAACCACAAGTCATCTAATATCCAATGCTTTTCACTTAAGAGCGAGAAACGTGTGAGCTTCGTAAACGATTTATATTCATTTGAGCTGAAAACTGATTGCTTTTCCCTGACAAGATGTCTTGCTTGTAGGAAGAGACAGAGCCTGGAATTTAACTGCCTTTCTGAAGTGAAAAACAGAGCACAGTTCTCATCCATGAAACACACTCTGATTTAGCTCAAGAAGTACGCTCTTTCTAAGAGTCTCGAATACAGCAGGAAACGTGACTGTGGATAGAACAAAATAACGGTGTTTCCTACACATACGGACCATATCTAGGTCAACTCTTCTTCTGACACTGATACAAACCACAGTTCCTCTAACATGCAATGATTTGCACTTAAGAGCGAGAAACGCGTGAGCTTCGTGAATGATGTAGCATCCTTTGAGCTGAAAAGTGACTGAGTTTACATGAAAAGAGGTCTTGCTTGTAGGATGACACAGAGCCTGGGATTGAACTCCATTTCTGAAGGTAAACACACAGCACAGTTCTCATCCATGAAACACACACTGCTTTAGAGCATGAAGCATGCTCTTGCTTTCTACAGTCTCTAATAGAGCAAGAAACTTGAGGGTACTCAGAACAAAAGAACGGTGTTTCCTACACATATGGACAATTGCTAGTTCAGCTCTGCTTCTGAAACTGATACAAACCACAAGTACTCTAACATCCAATGCTTTACAGTTAAGAGCAAGAATCCTGTCAGCTACGTGAACAATGTAGCTTTGTTTGAGCTGAAAGGTGACTGAGTTTACGTGAAACGAAGTCTTGCTTGTAGGAAGATACAGAGCCTGTGTTTTAACTCCATTTCTGAAGGGAAACACACAGCAAAGTTCTCACGATGAAACACACTCTACATATAGGAAGAAGCACGCTCTTGCTTTCTAAGAGTCTCTAATAGAGCAGGAAACCTGAATGTGGTCAGAACAAAAGAACAGTGTTTCCTACACATACGGACCATATCTAGATCAACTGTTCTTCTGAAAATGAAACAAACCACAAGCCATCTAACGTCCAATACTTTTCAGTTAAAAGCGAGAAACATGTGAGCTTCGTAAATGATTTATATTCATTTTAGCTGAAAAGTGACCGCCTTTTTCTGAAATGATGTCTTGCTTGTAGGAACACACAGAGCCTGGGATTTAACTCCATTTCTGAAGGGAAACACACAGCACAGTTCTCATCGGTGAAACACACTCTGCTTTAGAGCAAGAAGCACGCTCTTGCCTTCTAGAGTCTATAATATAGCCAGAAACTTGAAAGTGAGCTCAGAACAAAAGAAGGGTGTTTCCTACACATACGGACCATTGCTAATCCAACTCTGCTTCTGAAATTGATACAAACCAGAGTTCCTGTAACATGCAATGCTTTCCAGTTAAGAGCGAGAAACGTGTGAGCTTCATGAAGGATGTAGCTTCCTTTGAGCTGAAAAGTGACTGAGTTTACCTGAAAAGATGTCTTGCTTGTAGGAACACACAGAGCCTAGGATTTAACTCCATTTCTGAAGGGAAACACACAGCACAGTTCCCATCCATGAAACACACTCTGCTTTAGAGCACGAAGCATGCTCTTGCTTTCTAGAGTCTATAATAGAGTCAGAAACTTGAAAGTGTGCTCAGAACAAAAGAACGGTGTTTCCTACACAAACGGACCATAGCTAGTTCAACTCTGCTTCTGAAACTAAAACAAACCACAAGTCATCTAACATCCAATGCTTTTCAGTTAAGAGCAAGAAACGTGTGAGCTTCGTAAAAGATTTATGTTCATTTTAGCTGAAAAGTTACTGTGTTTCCCTGACATGATGTCTTGCTTGTAGGAAGAGACAGAGCCTGGAATTTAACTCCATTTCTGAAGGGAAACACACAGCACAGTTCTCATCCATGAAACACACTCTGCTTTAGAGCAAGAAGCACGCTCTTGCTTTCTAAGAGTCTCTAATACACCAGGAAACGTGACTGTGGATAGTACAAAATAACAGTGTTTTCTACACATACGGACCATATCTAGGTCAACTCTTCTTCTGAAACTGATACAAACCACAGTTCCTCTAACATGCAATGGTTCCCACTTAAGAGTGAGAAACGTGTGAGCTTCGTGAAGGGTGTAGCTTCATTTGAACTGAAAAGTGACTGAGTTTGCCTGAAAAGATGTCTTGCTTGTAGGAAGACACAGAGCCTGGGATTTAACTCCATTTCTGAAGGGAAACACCAGCACAGTTCTCATCCAGGAAAAACACTCTGCTTTAGAGCACGAAGCATGCTCTTGCTCTATAGAGTCTATAATAGAGTCAGAAACTTGAAAGTGTGCTCAGAACAAAAGAACAGTGTTTCCTACACAAACGGACCATAGCTAGTTCAACTCTGCTTCTGAAACTAAAACAAACCACAAGTCATCTAACATCCAATGCTTTTCAGTTAAGAGCGAGAAACGTGTGAGCTTCGTAAATGATTTATGTTCATTTGAGCTGAAAAGTGACTGTGTTTCCCTGACATGATGTCTTGCTTGTAGGAAGAGACAGAGCCTGGAATTTAACTCCATTTCCGAAGGGAAACACACAGCACAGTTCTCATCCATGAAACACACTCTGCTTTAGAGCAAGAAGCACGCTCTTGCTTTCTAAGAGTCTCTAATAGAGCAGGAAACGTGACTGTGGTCAGAACAAAATAACGGTGTTTTCTACACATATGGCCAATATCTAGGTCAACACTGCTTCTGAAACTGATACAAACCACAAGTCATCCTAAGTCGAATGCTTTTCAGATAAGAGCGAGAAACATGTGAGCTTCGTAAATGATTTATATTCATTTGAGCTGAAAAGTGACTGCCTTTTCCTGAAATGATGTCTTGCTTGTAGGAACAACAGAGCCTGCGATTTAACTCCATTACTGAAGGGAAACACACAGCACTGTTCTCATTGATGAAACACACTCTGCTTTAGAGCAAGAAGCATGCATTTGCTTTCTAGAGTCTATAATAGAGCCAGAAATTTGAAAGTGTGCTCAGAGCAAAAGAAGGGTGTTTCCTACACATACGCACCATTGCTAGTCCAACTCTGCTTCTGAAACTGATACAAACCAGAGTTCCTGTAACATGCAATGCTTTCCAGTTCAGAGCGAGAAACATGTGAGCTTCGTAAACGATGTAGCTTCCTTTGAGCTGAAAAGTGACTGAGTTTACCTGAAAAGATGACTTGCTTGTAGGAAGACACAGAGCCTGGGATTTAACTCCATTTCTAAAGGGAAACACACAGCACAGTTCTCATCAATGAAACACACTCTGATTTAGAGCACGAAGCATGCTCTTGCTCTATAGAGTCTATAATAGAATCAGAAACTTGAAAGTGTGCTCAGAACAAAAGAACTGTGTTTCCTACACATACGGACCATTGCTAGTTCAACTCTGCTTCTGAAACTGATACAAACCACAAGTCATCTAACATCCAATGCTTTTCAGTTAAGAGGAAGAAACGTGTGAGCTTCGTAAACGATTTATATTCATTGGAGCTGAAAATTGACTGCGTTTACCTGAAATGATGTCTTGCTTGTAGGAAGACACAGAGCCTGGAATTTAACTCCATTTCTGAAGGGAAACAGACAGCACAGTTCTCATCCATGAAATACACTCTGCTTTAGAGCAAGAAGCATGCTCTTGCTTTCCAGAGTCTCTAATATAGCCAGTAAATTGAGGGTACTCATAACAAAAGAACAGTGTTTCCTGCACAAAAGGACCAATGCTAGTTCAACTCTGCTTGTGAAACTGATACAAACCACAGGTCCTCTAACATCCAATGCTTTACAGTTAAGATCAAGAAACGTGTGAGCTATGTGAACGATGTAGATTTGTTTGAGTGCAAGGTGACTGAGTTTACGTGAAACGAAGTGTTGCTTGTAGGAAGATACAGAGCCTGTGATTTAACTCCATTTCTGAAGGGAAACACACAGCACAGTTCTCACGATGAAACACACTCTGCCTATAGGAAGAAGCACGCTCTTGCTTTCTAGAGTCTCTAATAGAGCAGGAAATGTGAGTGTGCTCAGAACAAAAGAACAGAGTTTCCTACACATACGGACCATTCTAGTTCAACTCTGCTTCTGAAACTGATACAAACCACAAGTCATCTAACATGCAATGCTTTCCAGTTAAGAGCGAGAAACGTGTGAGCTTTGTGAACGATGTAGCTTCCTTTGAGCTGAAAAGTGACTGAGTTTACCTGAGAAGATGTCTTCCTTGTAGGAAGACACAGAGCCTGGGGTTTAACACCATTTCTGAAGGGAAACACACAGCACAGTACTCATCCATGAAACACACTCTGCTTTAGAGCAGGAAGCATGCTCTTGCTTTCTAGAGTCTCTACTAGAGCCAGAAAATTGAGGGTACTCAGAACAAAAGTACGGTGTTTCCTACACATACGGACCATTCCTAGATCAACTCTGCTTCTGAAACTGATACAAACCACACATCCTCTAACATCCAATGCTTTACAGTTAGGAGCAAGAAACGTGTGAGCTACTTGTACGATGTAGCTTTGTTTGAGTGCAAGGTGAATGAGTTTACCTGAAAAGTTGTCTTGCTTGTAGGAAGACACAGAGCCTGGGATTTAACTCCATTTCTGAAGGGAAACACACAGCACAGTTCTCATCCATGAAACACACTCTGCTTTAGAGCCCGAAGCATGCTCTTGCTATCTAGTGTCTCTAAAAGAGCCAGAAATATGAGGGTATTAGAACAAAAGAACTGTGTTTCCTACACATACGGACAATTGCAAGTTCAACTCTGCTTCTGAATCTGATACAAACCATAGGTCCTCTAACATCCAAATCTTCACAGGTAAGAGCATGAAACGTGTGAGCTACATGAAGGATGTAGCTTTGTTTGAGTGCAAGGTTAATGAGTTTACGTGAAATGAAGTATTGCTTATAAGAAGATACAGAGCCTGTGATTTAACTCCATTTCTGAAGGGAAACACACAGCACAGTTCTCACGATGAAACACACTCTGCGTATAGGAAGAAGCACGCTCTTGCTTTCTAGAGTGTCTAATACAGCAGGAAACGTGACTGTGGTCAGAACAAAATAACGGTGTTTCCTACACATCCGGACCATATCTAGGTCAACTCTTCTTCTGAAACTGATACAAACTACACTTCCTCTAACATGCAATGCTTTCCAGTTAAGAGCGAGAAACGTGTGAGCTTTGTGAACGATGTAGCTTCCTTTGAGCTGAAAAGTGACTGAGTTTACCTGAGAAGATGTCTTCCTTGTAGGAAGACACAGAGCCTGGGGTTTAACTCCATTTCTGAAGGGAAACACACAGCACAGTTCTCATCCATGAAACTCACTCTGCTTTAGAGCAGGAAGCATGCTCTTGCTTTCTAGAGTCACTAATAGAGCCAGAAACTTGAGGGTACTCAGAACAAAAGTACGGTATTTCCTACACATACGGACCATTGCTAGATCAACTCTGCTTCTTAAACTGATAAAAACCACACATCCTCTAACATCCAATGCTTTACAGTTAGGAGCAAGAAACGTGTGAGCTACGTGTACGATGTAGCTTTGTTTGAGTGCAAGGTGAATGAGTTTACCTGATAAGATGTCTTGCTTGTAGGAAGACACAGAGCCTGGTATTTAACTCCATTTCTGAAGGGAAACACACACCACAGTTCTCATCCATGAAACACACTCTGCTTTAGAGCAAGAAGCATGTTCTTGCATTCCAGATTCTCTAATAGAGCCAGAAAGTTGAGGGTACTCTGAACAAAAGAACGGTGTTTCCTACACATAAGGAAAATTGCAAGTTCAACTCTACTTCTGAAACTGATACAAACCACAGGTCCTCTAACTTCCAATGCTTTACAATTAAGAGCAAGAAACGTGTGAGCTACGTGAACGATGTAGCTCTGTTTGAGTGCAAGGTGAATGAGTTTAAGTGAAATGAAGTATTGCTTGTATGAAGAAGCAGAGCCTGTGATTTAACTCCATTTCTGAAGGGAAACACACAGCACAGTTCTCACGATGAAACACAGTATGCATATAGGAAGAAGCACGCTCTTTCTTTCTAGAGTGTCTAATAGAGCAGGAAACGTGACTGTGGCCAGAACAAAAGAACGGTGTTTCCTACACATACAGACCAGAGCTAGTTCAACTCTGCTTCTAAAACTGATAGAAACCACAAGTCATCTAACATCCAATGCTTTTCAGTTAAGAGTGAGAAACGTGTGATCTTCTTAAAGATGTAGCTTCCTTTGAGCTGAAGAGTGACTGAGTTTACTGTAAAAGATGTCTTGCATGTAGGAAGACACAGATCCTGGGATTTAACTCCATTTCTGAAGGGAAACACACAGCACAGTTCTAATCCATGAAACACACTCTGATTTAGAGCAAGAAGCATGTTCTTGCTTTCCAGAATCTCTAATAGAGCCAGAAAATTGAGGGTACTCTGAACAAAAGAACTGTGTTTCCTACACATACGGACCATATCTAGGTCACCTCTTCTTCTGAAAGTGATACAAACCACAGTTCCTCTAACATGCAATGTTTTCCAGTTAAGAGTGAGAAACGTGTGAGGTTCGTGAACTATATAGCTTCCTTTGATGTGAATAGTGCCTGAGTTTACCTGAAAAGATGTCTTCCTTGTAGGAAGACACAGAGCCTGGGATTTAACTCCATTTCTGAAGGGAAACACACAGCACAGTTCTCATCCATGAAACACACTCTGCTTTAGAGCAAGAAGCATGCTCTTGCTTTCTATGTGTCTCTAATAGAGCCAGAAACATGAGGGTGCTCTGAACAAAATAACGTTGTTTCCTACATTTACGGACCATTGCTAGTTCATATCTGCTTCTGAAAGTGATACAAACCACAAGTTATCTAACATCCAATGCTTTTCAGTTAAGAGCAAGAAACGTGTGAGCTTCGTAAACGATTTATATTCATTTTAGCTGAAAAGTGACTGCGTTTACCTGAAATGATATCTTGCTTGTCGGAAGACACAGAGACTGGGATTTAACTCCTTTTCTGAAGGGAAACAAACAGCACAGTTCTCATCCATGAAACACACTCTGCTTTAGAGCAAGAAGCACGATCTTGCTTTCTAAGAGTCTCTAATAGAGCAGGAAACGTGACTGAGGTCAGAACAAAATAATGGAGTTTCCTACACGTACGGACCATATCTAGGTCAACTCTTCTTCTGAAACTGATACAAACCACAAGTCATCTAACATCCAATGCTTTTCAGTTAAGAGCGAGAAACGTGTGAGCTTCATAAACGATTTATATTCATTTGAGCTGAAAAGTGACTGCGTTTACCTGAAATGATTTCTTGCTTGTAGAAAAACACGGGGCCTGGAATTTAAGTCCATTTCTGAAGGGAAACACACAGCACAGTTCTCATCAAGGAAAAACACTCTACTTTAGAGCAAGAAGCACTCTCTTGCTTTCTAAGTGTCTCTTATACAGCAGGAAACGTGACTGTGGTCAGAAAAAAATAATGGTGTTTCCTACATATAAGGACCATTGCTAGTTCAACTCTGCTTCTGAAACTGATACGCACCACAGGTCCTCTAACATCCAATGCTTTACAGTTAAGAGCAAGAAACGTGCGAGCTACGTGAAAGATGTAGCTTCCTTTGAGCTGAAGAGTGACTGAGTTTACTGGAAAAGATGTCTTGCATGTAGGAAGACACAGAGCCTGGGATTTAACTCCATTTCTGAAGGGAAACACACAGCACAGTTCTCATCCATGAAACACACTCTGCTTTAGAGCAAGAAGCATGTTCTTGGTTTCCAGAATCTCTAATAGAGCCAGAAAGTTGAGGGTAATCTGAACAAAAGAACAGTGTTTCCTACACATAAGGATCATTGCTAGTTCAACTCTGCTTCTGAAACTGATACAAACCACAGGTCGTCTAACATCCAATGCTTTACAATTAAGAGCAAGAAACGTGTGTGCTACGTGAACGATGTAGCTTTGTGTGAGTGAAAGGTGAATGAGTTTACGTGAAATGAAGAATTGCTTGTAAGAAGATACAGAGCCTGTGATTTAACTCCATTTCTGAAGGGAAACACACAGCACAGTTAACGATGAAACACACTCTGCGTATGGGAAGAAGCACGCTCATGCTTTCTAGAGTGTCTAATAGAGCAGGAAAAGTGAGTGTGCTCAGAACAAAAGAACGGTGTTTCCTACATATACGGACCAATGCTAGTTCAACTCTGCTTCTGAAACTGATACAAACCACAAGTCATATAACATCCAATGCTTTTCAGTTAAGAGCAAGAAACGTGTGAGCTTCGTAAACGATTTATATTCATTTGAGCTGAAATGTGACTGCGTTTACCTGAAATGATATCTTGCTTATAGGAAGACACAGAGCCTGGAATTTAACTCCATTTCCGAAGGGAAACACACAGCACAGTACTCATCCATGAAACACACTCTGCTTTAGAGCAAGAAGCATGCTCTTGCTTTCCAGAGTCTCTAATACAGCCAGAAACTTGAGGGTACTAGAACAAAATAACTGTGTTTCCTACACTTACGGACCATGCTAGTCCAACTCTGCCTCTGCAACTGATACAAACCACAGATCGTCTAACATCCAATGCTTTACAGTTAAGAGCAAGAAACGTGTGAGCTTCGTGAACGATGTACCTTTGTTTGAGCTGAAAGGTGTCTGAGTTTACGTGAAACGAAGTCTTGCTTGTAGGAAGATACAGAGCTTGTGATTCAACTCCATTTCTGTAGGGAAACACAGAGCACAGTACACACGATGAAACACACTCTGCGTATAGGAAGAAGCACGCTCTTGCTTTTTGGATTCTCTAATAGAGCTGGAAACGTGAGTGTGTCCAGAACAAAAGAACGGTGTTTCCTACACATATGGACCACTGCTAGTTCAACTCTGCTTCTGAAACTGATACAAACCACAAGTCATCTAACATCCGATGCTTTTCAGGTAAGAGCAAGAAACGTGTGAGCTTCATAAATGATTTATATTCATTTGAACTGAAAAGTGACTGCGTTTACCTGAAATGATATCTTGCTTATAGGAAGACACAGAGCCTGGAATTTAACTCCATTTCTGAAGGGAAACAAACAGCACAGTACTCCTGCATGAAACACACTCTGCTTTAGAGCAAGAAGCATGCTCTTGCTTTCCAGAGCCTCTAATACAGCCAGAAACTTGAGGGTATTCAGAACAAAAGAACAGTGTTTCCTTCACGTACAGACCATATCTAGGTCAACTCTTCTTCTGAAACTGATACAAACCACAGTTCTTCTAACATGCGATGCTTTCTATTTAAGAGCTAGAAACGTGTGAGCTTCGTGAACGATGTAGCTTCCTTTGAGGTGAAAAGTGACTGAGTTTACCTGATAAGATGTCTTGCTTGTAGGAAGGTACAGAGCCTGGTATTTAACTCCATTTCTGAAGGGAAACACACACCACAGTTCTCATCCATGAAACACACTCTGCTTTAGAGCAAGAAGCATGTTCTTGCTTTCCAGATTCTCTAATAGAGCCAGAAAGTTGAGGGTACTCTGAACAAATGAACGGTGTTTCCTACACATAAGGAAAATTGCAAGTTCAACTCTACTTCTGAAACTGATACAAACCACAGGTCCTCTAACTTCCAATGCTTTACAATTAAGAGCAAGAAACTTGTGAGCTACGTGAACGATGTAGCTCTGTTTGAGTGCAAGGTGAATGAGTTTACATGAAATGAAGTATTGTTGTAAGAAGATGCAGAGCCTGTGATTTAACTCCATTTCTGAAGGGAAACACACAGCACAGTACTCACGATGAAACACACTCTGCGTAAAGGAAGAAGCACGCTCTTGCTTTCTAGAGTCTCTAATAGAGCTGGAAACGTGAGTGTGGACAGAACAAAAGAACGGTGTTTCCTACACATACGGACCAGTGCTAGATCAACTCTGCTTCTGAAACTGATAGAAACCACAAGTCATCTAACATCCAATGCTTTTCAGTTAAGAGCAAGTAACGTGTGAGCTTCGTGAACGATTTATATTCATTTGAGCTGAAAAGTGACTGAGTTTACCTGATAAGATGTCTTGCTTGTAGGAAGGTACAGAGCCTGTGATTTAACTCCATTTCTGAAGGGAAACACACAGCACAGTTCTCACGATGAAACCCACTCTGCATTTAGGAAGAAGCACGCTCTTGCTTTCTAGAGTGTCTAATAGAGCAGGAAATTTGAGTGTGCTCAGAACAAAAGAATGGTGTTTGCTACACATACGGACCACTGCTAGTTCATCTCTGCTTCTGAAACTGATACAAACGACAAGTCATCTAACATCCAATTCTTTTCAATTAAGAGTGAGAAACGTGTGATCTTCGTAATCGATTTATATTCATTTAAGCTGAAAAGGGACTGCGTTTACCTGAAATGATGTCTTGCTTGTAGGAAAACACGGAGCCTGGAATTTAACTCCATTTCTGAATGGAAATAAACAGCACAGTTCTCATCCATGAAACACACACTGCTTTAGAGCAAGAAGCACGCTCTTGCTTTCTACGCTCTCTAATACAGCAGGAAACGTGACTGTGGTCAGAACAAAATAACGGTGTTTTGGACACATACTGACCATATCTAGGTCAACTCTTCTTTTGAAACTGATACAAACCACAGTTCCTCTAACATGCAATGGTTTCAAGTTAAGAGTGAGAAACGTGTGAGCTTCGTGAACGATGTAGATTCCTTTGAGCTGAAAAGTGACTGAGTTTACTTGAAAAGATGTCTTCCTTGTAGGAAGACACAGAGCCTGGGATTTAACTCCATTTCTGAAGGGAAACACACGGCACAGTTCTCATCCATGAAAAACACTCTGCTTTAGAGCAAGAAGCATGCTCTTGCTTTCCAGAGACTCTAATAGAGCCAGAAACATGAGGGTACTCATAACAAAAGAACGGTGTTTCCTACACATATGGACCATTGCTAGTTCAACTCTGCTTGTGAAACTGATACAAACCACAGGTCCTCTAACATCCAATGCTTTACAGTTAAGAGCAAGAAACGTGTCAGCTACGTGAACGATGTAGATTTGTTTGAGCTGAAAGGTGACTGAGTTTACGTGAAACGAAGTCTTGCTTGTAGGAAGACACAGAGCCTGGGATTTAACTCCATTTCTGAAGGGAAACATACAGCACAGTTCTCACGATGAAACACACTCTGCGTTTATGATGAAGCACGCTCTTGCTTTCTAGAGTCTCTAATAGAGCAGGAAACTTGAGTGTGCTCAGAACAAATGAATGGTGTTTCCTACACATACGGACCACTGCTAGTTCAACTCTGCTTCTGAAACTGATACAAACCACAAGTCATCTAACATCCAATGCTTTTCAGTTAAGAGTGACAAAGGTGTGATCTGCATAAACGATGTAGCTTCCTTTGAGCTGAAAAGTGACTGAGGTTACCTGAAAAATGTCTTTCTTGTAGGAAGATACAGAGCCTGGATTTAACTCCATTTCTGAAGGGAAACACACAGCACAGTTCTCATCCATGAAAAACACTCTACTTTAGAGCAAGAAGCACTCTCTTGCTTTCTAAGTGTCTCTAATACAGCAGGAAACGTGACTGTGGTCAGAACAAAATAACGGTGTTTCCTACACATACGGACCATATCTAGGTCAACTCTTCTTCTGAAACTGATACAAACAACAGTTCCATTAACACGTAATGCTTTCAATTTAAGAGCGAGAAACTTGAGAGCTTCGTGAACGATGTAGCTTCCTTTGAGCTGAAAAGTGACTGAGTTTACTTAAAAAGTTGTCTTGCTTGTAGGAAGACACAGAGCATGGGATTTAACTCCATTTCTGAAGGGAAACACACAGCACAGTTCTCATCCATGAAACACACTCTGCTTTAGAGCAAGAAGCATGCTCTTGCTTTCTATGTGTCTCTAATACAGCAGGAAACATGACTGTGGTCACAACAAAAGAATGGTGTTTCCTACACATACGGACCACTGCTAGTTCAACTCTGCTTCTGAAACTGATACAAACCACAAGTCATCTAACATCCAATGCTTTTCAGTTAAGTCTGAGAAACGTGTGATCTTCGTAAACGATGTAGCTTCCTTTGAGCTGAAAAGTGACTGAGTATACCTGAAAAGATGTCTTGCTTGTAGGAAGACACAGAGCCTGGTATTTAACTCCATTTCTGAAGGGAAACACACACCACAGTTCTCATCCATGAAACACACTCTGCTTTAGAGCAAGAAGCATGTTCTTGCTTTCCAGATTCTCTAATAGAGCCAGAAAGTTGAGGGTACTCTGAACAAATGAACGGTGTTTCCTACACATAAGGAAAATTGCAAGTTCAACTCTACTTCTGAAACTGATACAAACCACAGGTTGTCTAACATCCAATGCTTTACAATTAAGAGCAAGTAACGTGTGAGCTTCGTGAACGATGTACCTTTGTTTCAGATGAAAGGTGACTGAGTTTACGTGTAAGGAAGTCTTGCTTGTAGGAAGATACAGAGCCTGTGATATAACTCCATTTCTGAAGGGAAAAACACAGCACATTTCTCACGATGAAATACAGACTGCTTTAGAGCAAGAAGCATGCTCTTGCTTTCTAAGGGTCTCTAATACAGCAGGAAATGTGAATGTGGTCAGAACAAAATAACGGTGTTTCCTTCACGTACGGACCATATCTAGGTCAGCTGTTCTTCTGAAACTGATACAAACCACAGTTCCTCTAACATGCGATGCTTTCTATTTAAGAGCGAGAAACGTGTGAGCTTCGTGAACGATGTAGCTTCCTTTGAGCTGAAGAGTGACTGAATTTACTGGAAAAGATGTCTTGCATGTAGGAAGACACAGAGCCTGGGATTTAACTCCATTTCTGAAGGGAAACACACAGCACAGTTCTCATCCATGAAACACACTCTGCTTTAGAGCAAGAAGCATGTTCTTGGTTTCCAGAATCTCTAATAGAGCCAGAAAGTTGAGGGTAATCTGAACAAAAGAACAGTGTTTCCTACACATAAGGATCATTGCTAGTTCAACTCTGCTTCTGAAACTGATACAAACCACAGGTCGTCTAACATCCAATGCTTTACAATTAAGAGCAAGAAACGTGTGTGCTACGTGAACGATGTAGCTTTGTGTGAGTGCAAAGTGAATGAGTTTACGTGAAATGAAGAATTGCTTGTAAGAAGATACAGAGCCTGTGATTTAACTCCATTTCTGAAGGGAAACACACAGCACAGTTAATGATGAAACACACTCTGCGTATGGGAAGAAGCACGCTCATGCTTTCTAGAGTGTCTAATAGAGCAGGAAAAGTGAGTGTGCTCAGAACAAAAGAACGGTGTTTCCTACATATACGGACCAATGCTAGTTCAACTCTGCTTCTGAAACTGATACAAAACACAAGTCATATAACATCCAATGCTTTTCAGTTAAGAGCAAGAAACGTGTGAGCTTCGTAAACGATTTATATTCATTTGAGCTGAAATGTGACTGCGTTTACCTGAAATGATATCTTGCTTATAGGAAGACACAGAGCCTGGAATTTAACTCCATTTCCGAAGGGAAACACACAGCACAGTACTCATCCATGAAACACACTCTGCTTTAGAGCAAGAAGCATGCTCTTGCTTTCCAGAGTCTCTAATACAGCCAGAAACTTGAGGGTACTAGAACAAAATAACGGTGTTTCCTACACTTACGGACCATGCTAGTCCAACTCTGCCTCTGCAACTGATACAAACCACAGGTCGTCTAACATCCAATGCTTTACAGTTAAGAGCAAGAAACGTGTGAGCTTCGTGAACGATGTACCTTTGTTTGAGCTGAAAGGTGTCTGAGTTTACGTGAAACGAAGTCTTGCTTGTAGGAAGATACAGAGCTTGTGATTCAACTCCATTTCTGTAGGGAAACACAGAGCACAGTACACACGATGAAACACACTCTGCGTATAGGAAGAAGCACGCTCTTGCTTTTTGGATTCTCTAATAGAGCTGGAAACGTGAGTGTGTCCAGAACAAAAGAACCGTGTTTCCTACACATATGGACCACTGCTAGTTCAACTCTGCTTCTGAAACTGATACAAACCACAAGTCATCTAACATCCGATGCTTTTCAGGTAAGAGCAAGAAACGTGTGAGCTTCATAAATGATTTATATTCATTTGAACTGAAAAGTGACTGCGTTTACCTGAAATGATATCTTGCTTATAGGAAGACACAGAGCCTGGAATTTAACTCCATTTCTGAAGGGAAACAAACAGCACAGTACTCCTGCATGAAACACACTCTGCTTTAGAGCAAGAAGCATGCTCTTGCTTTCCAGAGTCTCTAATACAGCCAGAAACTTGAGGTTATTCAGAACAAAAGAACGGTGTTTCCTTCACGTACGGACCATATCTAGGTCAACTCTTCTTCTGAAACTGATACAAACCACAGTTCTTCTAACATGCGATGCTTTCTATTTAAGAGCTAGAAACGTGTGAGCTTCGTGAACGATGTAGCTTCCTTTGAGGTGAAAAGTGACTGAGTTTACCTGATAAGATGTCTTGCTTGTAGGAAGGTACAGAGCCTGGTATTTAACTCCATTTCTGAAGGGAAACACACACCACAGTTCTCATCCATGAAACACACTCTGCTTTAGAGCAAGAAGCATGTTCTTGCTTTCCAGATTCTCTAATAGAGCCAGAAAGTTGAGGGTACTCTGAACAAATGAACGGTGTTTCCTACACATAACGAAAATTGCAAGTTCAACTCTACTTCTGAAACTGATACAAACCACAGGTCCTCTAACTTCCAATGCTTTACAATTAAGAGCAAGAAACTTGTGAGCTACGTGAACGATGTAGCTCTGTTTGAGTGCAAGGTGAATGAGTTTACATGAAATGAAATATTGTTGTAAGAAGATGCAGAGCCTGTGATTTAACTCCATTTCTGAAGGGAAACACACAGCACAGTACTCACGATGAAACACACTCTGCGTAAAGGAAGAAGCACGCTCATGCTTTCTAGAGTGTCTAATAGAGCAGGAAAAGTGAGTGTGCTCAGAACAAAAGAACGGTGTTTCCTACATATACGGACCAATGCTAGTTCAACTCTGCTTCTGAAACTGATACAAACCACAAGTCATATAACATCCAATGCTTTTCAGTTAAGAGCAAGAAACGTGTGAGCTTCGTAAACGATTTATATTCATTTGAGCTGAAATGTGACTGCGTTTACCTGAAATGATATCTTGCTTAAAGGAAGACACAGAGCCTGGAATTTAACTCCATTTCCGAAGGGAAACACACAGCACAGTACTCATCCATGAAACACACTCTGCTTTAGAGCAAGAAGCATGCTCTTGCTTTCCAGAGTCTCTAATACAGCCAGAAACTTGAGAGTACTAGAACAAAATAACGGTGTTTCCTACACTTACGGACCATGCTAGTCCAACTCTGCCTCTGCAACTGATACAAACCACAGGTCGTCTAACATCCAATGCTTTACAGTTAAGAGCAAGAAACGTGTGAGCTTCGTGAACGATGTACCTTTGTTTGAGCTGAAAGGTGTCTGAGTTTATGTGAAACGAAGTCTTGCTTGTAGGAAGATACAGAGCTTGTGATTCAACTCCATTTCTGTAGGGAAACACAGAGCACAGTACACACGATGAAACACACTCTGCGTATAGGAAGAAGCACGCTCTTGCTTTTTGGATTCTCTAATAGAGCTGGAAACGTGAGTGTGTCCAGAACAAAAGAACCGTGTTTCCTACACATATGGACCACTGCTAGTTCAACTCTGCTTCTGAAACTGATACAAACCACAAGTCATCTAACATCCGATGCTTTTCAGGTAAGAGCAAGAAACGTGTGAGCTTCATAAATGATTTATATTCATTTGAACTGAAAAGTGACTGCGTTTACCTGAAATGATATCTTGCTTATAGGAAGACACAGAGCCTGGAATTTAACTCCATTTCTGAAGGGAAACAAACAGCACAGTACTCCTGCATGAAACACACTCTGCTTTAGAGCAAGAAGCATGCTCTTGCTTTCCAGAGTCTCTAATACAGCCAGAAACTTGAGGGTATTCAGAACAAAAGAACGGTGTTTCCTTCACGTACGGACCATATCTAGGTCAACTCTTCTTCTGAAACTGATACAAACCACAGTTCTTCTAACATGCGATGCTTTCTATTTAAGAGCTAGAAACGTGTGAGCTTCGTGAACGATGTAGCTTCCTTTGAGGTGAAAAGTGACTGAGTTTACCTGATAAGATGTCTTGCTTGTAGGAAGGTACAGAGCCTGGTATTTAACTCCATTTCTGAAGGGAAACACACACCACAGTTCTCATCCATGAAACACACTCTGCTTTAGAGCAAGAAGCATGTTCTTGCTTTCCAGATTCTCTAATAGAGCCAGAAAGTTGAGGGTACTCTGAACAAATGAACGGTGTTTCCTACACATAACGAAAATTGCAAGTTCAACTCTACTTCTGAAACTGATACAAACCACAGGTCCTCTAACTTCCAATGCTTTACAATTAAGAGCAAGAAACTTGTGAGCTACGTGAACGATGTAGCTCTGTTTGAGTGCAAGGTGAATGAGTTTACATGAAATGAAATATTGTTGTAAGAAGATGCAGAGCCTGTGATTTAACTCCATTTCTGAAGGGAAACACACAGCACAGTACTCACGATGAAACACACTCTGCGTAAAGGAAGAAGCACGCTCTTGCTTTCTAGAGTCTCTAATAGAGCTGGAAACGTGAGTGTGGACAGAACAAAAGAACAGTGTTTCCTACACATACGGACCAGTGCTAGATCAACTCTGCTTCTGAAACTGATAGAAACCACAAGTCATCTAACATCCAATGCTTTTCAGTTAAGAGCGAGAAACGTGTGAGCTTCGTGAATTATGTAGCTTCCTTTGAGCTGAAGAGTGACTGAGTTTACTGGAAAAGATGTCTTGCATGTAGGAAGACACAGAGCCTATGATTTAACTCCATTTCTGAAGGGAAACACACAGCACAGATCTCATCCATGAAACACACTCTGCTTTAGAGCAAGAAGCATGTTCTTGCTTTCCAGACTCTCTAATAGAGCCAGAAAGTTGAGGGTACTCTGAACAAAAGAACGGTGTTTCCAACACATAAGGATCATTGCTAGTTCAACTTTGTTTCTGAAACTGATACAAACCACAGGTCCTCTAACATCCAATGCATTACAGTTAAGAGCAAGAAACGTGTGAGCTACGTGAACGATGTAGGTTTGTTTGAGTGCAAGGTGTCTGAGTTTACGTGAAACGAAGTCTTGCTTGTAAGAAGATACAGAGCCTGTGATTTAACTCCGTTTCTGAAGGGAAACACACAGCACAGTTCTCACGATGAAACCCACTCTGCATTTAGGAAGAAGCACGCTCTTGCTTTCTAGAGTGTCTAATAGAGCAGGAAATTTGAGTGTGCTCAGAACAAAAGAATGGTGTTTGCTACACATACGGACCACTGCTAGTTCATCTCTGCTTCTGAAACTGATACAAACGACAAGTCATCTAACATCCAATTCTTTTCAATTAAGAGTGAGAAACGTGTGATCTTCGTAATCGATTTATATTCATTTAAGCTGAAAAGGGACTGCGTTTACCTGAAATGATGTCTTGCTTGTAGGAAAACACGGAGCCTGGAATTTAACTCCATTTCTGAATGGAAATAAACAGCACAGTTCTCATCCATGAAACACACACTGCTTTAGAGCAAGAAGCACGCTCTTGCTTTCTACGCTCTCTAATACAGCAGGAAACGTGACTGTGGTCAGAACAAAATAACGGTGTTTTGGACACATACTGACCATATCTAGGTCAACTCTTCTTTTGAAACTGATACAAACCACAGTTCCTCTAACATGCAATGGTTTCAAGTTAAGAGCGAGAAACGTGTGAGCTTCGTGAACGATGTAGATTCCTTTGAGCTGAAAAGTGACTGAGTTTACTTGAAAAGATGTCTTCCTTGTAGGAAGACACAGAGCCTGGGATTTAACTCCATTTCTGAAGGGAAACACACGGCACAGTTCTCATCCATGAAAAACACTCTGCTTTAGAGCAAGAAGCATGCTCTTGCTTTCCAGAGACTCTAATAGAGCCAGAAACATGAGGGTACTCATAACAAAAGAACGGTGTTTCCTACACATATGGACCATTGCTAGTTCAACTCTGCTTGTGAAACTGATACAAACCACAGGTCCTCTAACATCCAATGCTTTACAGTTAAGAGCAAGAAACGTGTCAGCTACGTGAACGATGTAGATTTGTTTGAGCTGAAAGGTGACTGAGTTTACGTGAAACGAAGTCTTGCTTGTAGGAAGACACAGAGCCTGGGATTTAACTCCATTTCTGAAGGGAAACATACAGCACAGTTCTCACGATGAAACACACTCTGCGTTTATGATGAAGCATGCTCTTGCTTTCTAGAGTCTCTAATAGAGCAGGAAACTTGAGTGTGCTCAGAACAAATGAATGGTGTTTCCTACACATACGGACAACTGCTAGTTCAACTCTGCTTCTGAAACTGATACAAACCACAAGTCATCTAACATCCAATGCTTTTCAGTTAAGAGTGACAAAGGTGTGATCTGCGTAAACGATGTAGCTTCCTTTGAGCTGAAAAGTGACTGAGGTTACCTGAAAAATGTCTTTCTTGTAGGAAGATACAGAGCCTGGATTTAACTCCATTTCTGAAGGGAAACACACAGCACAGTTCTCATCCATGAAAAACACTCTACTTTAGAGCAAGAAGCACTCTCTTGCTTTCTAAGTGTCTCTAATACAGCAGGAAACGTGACTGTGGTCAGAACAAAATAACGGTGTTTCCTACACATACGGACCATATCTAGGTCAACTCTTCTTCTGAAACTGATACAAACAACAGTTCCATTAACACGTAATGCTTTCAATTTAAGAGCGAGAAACTTGAGAGTTTCGTGAACGATGTAGCTTCCTTTGAGCTGAAAAGTGACTGAGTTTACTTAAAAAGTTGTCTTGCTTGTAGGAAGACACTGAACATGGGATTTAACTCCATTTCTGAAGGGAAACACACAGCACAGTTCTCATCCATGAAACACAATCTTCTTTAGAGCAAGAAGCATGCTCTTGCTTTCTATGCGTCTCTAATACACCAGGAAACGTGACTGTGGTCACAACAAAAGAAAGGTGTTTCCTACACATACGGACCACTGCTAGTTCAACTCTGCTTCTGAAACTGATACCAACCACAAGTCATCTAACATCCAATGCTTTTGAGTTAAGTCTGAGAAACATGTGATCTTCGTAAACGATGTAGCTTCCTTTGAGCTGAAAAGTGACTGAGTTTACCTGAAAAGATGTCTTGCTTGTAGGAAGACACAGAGCATGGGATTTAACTCCATTTCTGAAGGGAAACACACAACACAGTTCTCATCCATGAAACACACTCTGCTTTAGAGCAAGAAGCCTGCTCTTGCTTTCTAAGCATCTCTAATAGAGCAGGAAACGTGACTGTGGTCAGAACAAAATAACGGTGTTTCCTACTCATACGGACCATTGCTAGGTCAACTCTTCTTCTGAAACTGATACAAACCACAGTTCCTCTAACATGCAATGCTTTCCAGTTAAGAGTGAGAAACTTGTGAGCTTTGTCAATGATGTATCTTCCTTAGAGATGAGAAGTGACTTAGTTTACCTGAAAACATGTCTTGCTTGTATAAATACACCGAGCCTGGGATTTAACTCCATTTCTGAAGGGAAACACACAGCACAGTTCTCATCCATGAAACACACTCTGCTTTAGAGCAAGAAGCATGCTCTTGCTTTCTATGTGTCTCTAATACAGCAGGAAACATGACTGTGGTCACAACAAAAGAATGGTGTTTCCTACACATACGGACCACTGCTAGTTCAACTCTGCTTCTGAAAATGATACAAACCACAAGTCATCTAACATCCAATGCTTTTCAGTTAAGTCTGAGAAACGTGTGATCTTCGTAAACGATGTAGCTTCCTTTGAGCTGAAAAGTGACTGAGTATACCTGAAAAGATGTCTTGCTTGTAGGAAGACACAGAGCCTGGTATTTAACTCCATTTCTGAAGGGAAACACACACCACAGTTCTCATCCATGAAACACACTCTGCTTTAGAGCAAGAAGCATGTTCTTGCTTTCCAGATTCTCTAATAGAGCCAGAAAGTTGAGGGTACTCTGAACAAATGAACGGTGTTTCCTACACATAAGGAAAATTGCAAGTTCAACTCTACTTCTGAAACTGATACAAACCACAGGTCGTCTAACATCCAATGCTTTACAATTAAGAGCAAGTAACGTGTGAGCTTCGTGAACGATGTACCTTTGCTTCAGATGAAAGGTGACTGAGTTTACGTGTAAGGAAGTCTTGCTTGTAGGAAGATACAGAGCCTGTGATATAACTCCATTTCTGAAGGGAAAAACACAGCACATTTCTCACGATGAAATACAGACTGCTTTAGAGCAAGAAGCATGCTCTTGCTTTCTAAGGGTCTCTAATACAGCAGGAAATGTGAATGTGGTCAGAACAAAATAACGGTGTTTCCTTCACGTACGGACCATATCTAGGTCAACTGTTCTTCTGAAACTGATACAAACCACAGTTCCTCTAACATGCGATGCTTTCTATTTAAGAGCGAGAAACGTGTGAGCTTCGTGAACGATGTAGCTTCCTTTGAGCTGAAGAGTGACTGAGTTTACTGGAAAAGATGTCTTGCATGTAGGAAGACACAGAGCCTGGGATTTAACTCCATTTCTGAAGGGAAACACACAGCACAGTTCTCATCCATGAAACACACTCTGCTTTAGAGCAAGAAGCATGTTCTTGCTTTCCAGAATCTCTAATAGAGCCAGAAAGTTGAGGGTACTCTGAACAAAAGAACAGTGTTTCCTACACATAAGGATCATTGCTAGTTCAACTCTGCTTCTGAAACTGATACAAACCACAGGTCGTCTAACATCCAATGCATTACAGTTAAGAGCAAGAAACGTGTGAGCTACGTGAACGATGTAGGTTTGTTTGAGTGCAAGGTGTCTGAGTTTACGTGAAACGAAGTCTTGCTTGTAAGAAGATACAGAGCCT
Source organism: Onychomys arenicola (assembly GCA_949786405.1). Taxonomy (NCBI): domain Eukaryota; kingdom Metazoa; phylum Chordata; class Mammalia; order Rodentia; family Cricetidae; genus Onychomys; species Onychomys arenicola. The sequence goes on from CATKUM010000029.1 coordinate 298,083, forward strand.
GTGATTTAACTCCGTTTCTGAAGGGAAACACACAGCACAGTTCTCACGATGAAACCCACTCTGCATTTAGGAAGAAGCACGCTCTTGCTTTCTAGAGTGTCTAATAGAGCAGGAAATTTGAGTGTGCTCAGAACAAAAGAATGGTGTTTGCTACACATACGGACCACTGCTAGTTCATCTCTGCTTCTGAAACTGATACAAACGACAAGTCATCTAACATCCAATTCTTTTCAATTAAGAGTGAGAAACGTGTGATCTTCGTAATCGATTTATATTCATTTAAGCTGAAAAGGGACTGCGTTTACCTGAAATGATGTCTTGCTTGTAGGAAAACACGGAGCCTGGAATTTAACTCCATTTCTGAATGGAAATAAACAGCACAGTTCTCATCCATGAAACACACACTGCTTTAGAGCAAGAAGCACGCTCTTGCTTTCTACGCTCTCTAATACAGCAGGAAACGTGACTGTGGTCAGAACAAAATAACGGTGTTTTGGACACATACTGACCATATCTAGGTCAACTCTTCTTTTGAAACTGATACAAACCACAGTTCCTCTAACATGCAATGGTTTCAAGTTAAGAGCGAGAAACGTGTGAGCTTCGTGAACGATGTAGATTCCTTTGAGCTGAAAAGTGACTGAGTTTACTTGAAAAGATGTCTTCCTTGTAGGAAGACACAGAGCCTGGGATTTAACTCCATTTCTGAAGGGAAACACACGGCACAGTTCTCATCCATGAAAAACACTCTGCTTTAGAGCAAGAAGCATGCTCTTGCTTTCCAGAGACTCTAATAGAGCCAGAAACATGAGGGTACTCATAACAAAAGAACGGTGTTTCCTACACATATGGACCATTGCTAGTTCAACTCTGCTTGTGAAACTGATACAAACCACAGGTCCTCTAACATCCAATGCTTTACAGTTAAGAGCAAGAAACGTGTCAGCTACGTGAACGATGTAGATTTGTTTGAGCTGAAAGGTGACTGAGTTTACGTGAAACGAAGTCTTGCTTGTAGGAAGACACAGAGCCTGGGATTTAACTCCATTTCTGAAGGGAAACATACAGCACAGTTCTCACGATGAAACACACTCTGCGTTTATGATGAAGCATGCTCTTGCTTTCTAGAGTCTCTAATAGAGCAGGAAACTTGAGTGTGCTCAGAACAAATGAATGGTGTTTCCTACACATACGGACAACTGCTAGTTCAACTCTGCTTCTGAAACTGATACAAACCACAAGTCATCTAACATCCAATGCTTTTCAGTTAAGAGTGACAAAGGTGTGATCTGCGTAAACGATGTAGCTTCCTTTGAGCTGAAAAGTGACTGAGGTTACCTGAAAAATGTCTTTCTTGTAGGAAGATACAGAGCCTGGATTTAACTCCATTTCTGAAGGGAAACACACACCACAGTTCTCATCCATGAAAAACACTCTACTTTAGAGCAAGAAGCACTCTCTTGCTTTCTAAGTGTCTCTAATACAGCAGGAAACGTGACTGTGGTCAGAACAAAATAACGGTGTTTCCTACACATACGGACCATATCTAGGTCAACTCTTCTTCTGAAACTGATACAAACAACAGTTCCATTAACACGTAATGCTTTCAATTTAAGAGCGAGAAACTTGAGAGTTTCGTGAACGATGTAGCTTCCTTTGAGCTGAAAAGTGACTGAGTTTACTTAAAAAGTTGTCTTGCTTGTAGGAAGACACTGAACATGGGATTTAACTCCATTTCTGAAGGGAAACACACAGCACAGTTCTCATCCATGAAACACAACCTTCTTTAGAGCAAGACGCATGCTCTTGCTTTCTATGCGTCTCTAATACACCAGGAAACGTGACTGTGGTCACAACAAAAGAAAGGTGTTTCCTACACATACGGACCACTGCTAGTTCAACTCTGCTTCTGAAACTGATACCAACCACAAGTCATCTAACATCCAATGCTTTTGAGTTAAGTCTGAGAAACATGTGATCTTCGTAAACGATGTAGCTTCCTTTGAGCTGAAAAGTGACTGAGTTTACCTGAAAAGATGTCTTGCTTGTAGGAAGACACAGAGCATGGGATTTAACTCCATTTCTGAAGGGAAACACACAACACAGTTCTCATCCATGAAACACACTCTGCTTTAGAGCAAGAAGCCTGCTCTTGCTTTCTAAGCATCTCTAATAGAGCAGGAAACGTGACTGTGGTCAGAACAAAATAACGGTGTTTCCTACTCATACGGACCATTGCTAGGTCAACTCTTCTTCTGAAACTGATACAAACCACAGTTCCTCTAACATGCAATGCTTTCCAGTTAAGAGTGAGAAACTTGTGAGCTTTGTCAATGATGTATCTTCCTTAGAGATGAGAAGTGACTTAGTTTACCTGAAAACATGTCTTGCTTGTATAAATACACCGAGCCTGGGATTTAACTCCATTTCTGAAGGGAAACACACAGCACAGTTCTCATCCATGAAACACACTCTGCTTTAGAGCAAGAAGCATGCTCTTGCTTTCTATGTGTCTCTAATACAGCAGGAAACATGACTGTGGTCACAACAAAAGAATGGTGTTTCCTACACATACGGACCACTGCTAGTTCAACTCTGCTTCTGAAAATGATACAAACCACAAGTCATCTAACATCCAATGCTTTTCAGTTAAGTCTGAGAAACGTGTGATCTTCGTAAACGATGTAGCTTCCTTTGAGCTGAAAAGTGACTGAGTATACCTGAAAAGATGTCTTGCTTGTAGGAAGACACAGAGCCTGGTATTTAACTCCATTTCTGAAGGGAAACACACACCACAGTTCTCATCCATGAAACACACTCTGCTTTAGAGCAAGAAGCATGTTCTTGCTTTCCAGATTCTCTAATAGAGCCAGAAAGTTGAGGGTACTCTGAACAAATGAACGGTGTTTCCTACACATAAGGAAAATTGCAAGTTCAACTCTACTTCTGAAACTGATACAAACCACAGGTCGTCTAACATCCAATGCTTTACAATTAAGAGCAAGTAACGTGTGAGCTTCGTGAACGATGTACCTTTGCTTCAGATGAAAGGTGACTGAGTTTACGTGTAAGGAAGTCTTGCTTGTAGGAAGATACAGAGCCTGTGATATAACTCCATTTCTGAAGGGAAAAACACAGCACATTTCTCACGATGAAATACAGACTGCTTTAGAGCAAGAAGCATGCTCTTGCTTTCTAAGGGTCTCTAATACAGCAGGAAATGTGAATGTGGTCAGAACAAAATAACGGTGTTTCCTTCACGTACGGACCATATCTAGGTCAACTGTTCTTCTGAAACTGATACAAACCACAGTTCCTCTAACATGCGATGCTTTCTATTTAAGAGCGTGAAACGTGTGAGCTTCGTGAACGATGTAGCTTCCTTTGAGCTGAAGAGTGACTGAGTTTACTGGAAAAGATGTCTTGCATGTAGGAAGACACAGAGCCTGGGATTTAACTCCATTTCTGAAGGGAAACACACAGCACAGTTCTCATCCATGAAACACACTCTGCTTTAGAGCAAGAAGCATGTTCTTGCTTTCCAGAATCTCTAATAGAGCCAGAAAGTTGAGGGTACTCTGAACAAAAGAACAGTGTTTCCTACACATAAGGATCATTGCTAGTTCAACTCTGCTTCTGAAACTGATACAAACCACAGGTCGTCTAACATCCAATGCTTTACAATTAAGAGCAAGAAACGTGTGAGCTACGTGAACGATGTAGCTTTGTGTGAGTGCAAGGTGAATGAGTTTACGTGAAATGAAGAATTGCTTGTAAGAAGATACAGAGCCTGTGATTTAACTCCATTTCTGAAGGGAAACACACAGCACTGTTCTCACAATGAAACACACTCTGCGTATAGGAAGAAGCACGCTCATGCTTTCTAGAGTGTCTAATAGAGCAGGAAAAGTGAGTGTGCTCAGAACAAAAGAACGGTGTTTCCTACATATACGGACCAATGCTAGTTCAACTCTGCTTCTGAAACTGATACAAACCACAAGTCATATAACATCCAATGCTTTTCAGTTAAGAGCAAGAAACGTGTGAGCTTCGTAAACGATTTATATTCATTTGAGCTGAAATGTGACTGCGTTTACCTGAAATGATATCTTGCTTATAGGAAGACACAGAGCCTGGAATTTAACTCCATTTCCGAAGGGAAACACACAGCACAGTACTCATCCATGAAACACACTCTGCTTTAGAGCAAGAAGCATGCTCTTGCTTTCCAGAGTCTCTAATACAGCCAGAAACTTGAGGGTACTAGAACAAAATAACGGTGTTTCCTACACTTACGGACCATGCTAGTCCAACTCTGCCTCTGCAACTGATACAAACCACAGGTCGTCTAACATCCAATGCTTTACAGTTAAGAGCAAGAAACGTGTGAGCTTCGTGAACGATGTACCTTTGTTTGAGCTGAAAGGTGTCTGAGTTTACGTGAAACGAAGTCTTGCTTGTAGGAAGATACAGAGCTTGTGATTCAACTCCATTTCTGTAGGGAAACACAGAGCACAGTACACACGATGAAACACACTCTGCGTATAGGAAGAAGCACGCTCTTGCTTTTTGGATTCTCTAATAGAGCTGGAAACGTGAGTGTGTCCAGAACAAAAGAACCGTGTTTCCTACACATATGGACCACTGCTAGTTCAACTCTGCTTCTGAAACTGATACAAACCACAAGTCATCTAACATCCGATGCTTTTCAGGTAAGAGCAAGAAACGTGTGAGCTTCATAAATGATTTATATTCATTTGAACTGAAAAGTGACTGCGTTTACCTGAAATGATATCTTGCTTATAGGAAGACACAGAGCCTGGAATTTAACTCCATTTCTGAAGGGAAACAAACAGCACAGTACTCCTGCATGAAACACACTCTGCTTTAGAGCAAGAAGCATGCTCTTGCTTTCCAGAGTCTCTAATACAGCCAGAAATTTGAGGGTATTCAGAACAAAAGAACGGTGTTTCCTTCACGTACGGACCATATCTAGGTCAACTCTTCTTCTGAAACTGATACAAACCACAGTTCTTCTAACATGCGATGCTTTCTATTTAAGAGCTAGAAACGTGTGAGCTTCGTGAACGATGTAGCTTCCTTTGAGGTGAAAAGTGACTGAGTTTACCTGATAAGATGTCTTGCTTGTAGGAAGGTACAGAGCCTGGTATTTAACTCCATTTCTGAAGGGAAACACACACCACAGTTCTCATCCATGAAACACACTCTGCTTTAGAGCAAGAAGCATGTTCTTGCTTTCCAGATTCTCTAATAGAGCCAGAAAGTTGAGGGTACTCTGAACAAATGAACGGTGTTTCCTACACATAAGGAAAATTGCAAGTTCTACTCTACTTCTGAAACTGATACAAACCACAGGTCCTCTAACTTCCAATGCTTTACAATTAAGAGCAAGAAACTTGTGAGCTACGTGAACGATGTAGCTCTGTTTGAGTGCAAGGTGAATGAGTTTACATGAAATGAAGTATTGTTGTAAGAAGATGCAGAGCCTGTGATTTAACTCCATTTCTGAAGGGAAACACACAGCACAGTACTCACAATGAAACACACTCTGCGTAAAGGAAGAAGCACGCTCTTGCTTTCTAGAGTGTCTAATAGAGCTGGAAATGTGAGTGTGGACAGAACAAAAGAACGGTGTTTCCTACACATACGGACCAGTGCTAGATCAACTCTGCTTCTAAAACTGATAGAAACCACAAGTCATCTAACATCCAATGCTTTTCAGTTAAGAGCGAGAAACGTGTGAGCTTCGTGAATTATGTAGCTTCCTTTGAGCTGAAGAGTGACTGAGTTTACTGGAAAAGATGTCTTGCATGTAGGAAGACACAGAGCCTATGATTTAACTCCATTTCTGAAGGGAAACACACAGCACAGATCTCATCCATGAAACACACTCTGCTTTAGAGCAAGAAGCATGTTCTTGCTTTCCAGACTCTCTAATAGAGCCAGAAAGTTGAGGGTACTCTGAACAAAAGAACGGTGTTTCCAACACATAAGGATCATTGCTAGATCAACTCTGCTTCTGAAACTGATACAAACCACAGGTCCTCTAACATACAATGCATTACAGTTAAGAGCAAGAAACGTGTGAGCTACGTGAACGATGTAGCTTTGTTTGAGTGCAAGGTGACTGAGTTTACGTGAAACGAAGTCTTGCTTGTAAGAAGATACAGAGCCTGTGATTTAACTCCATTTCTGAAGGGAAACACACAGCACAGTTCTCACGATGAAACCCACTCTGCATTTAGGAAGAAGCACGCTCTTGCTTTCTAGAGTGTCTAATAGAGCAGGAAATTTGAGTGTGCTCAGAACAAAAGAATGGTGTTTGCTACACATACGGACCACTGCTAGTTCATCTCTGCTTCTGAAACTGTTACAAACGACAAGTCATCTAACATCCAATTCTTTTCAATTAAGAGTGAGAAACGTGTGATCTTCGTAATCGATTTATATTCATTTAAGCTGAAAAGTGACTGCGTTTACCTGAAATGATGTCTTGCTTGTAGGAAAACACGGAGCCTGGAATTTAACTCCATTTCTGAATGGAAATACACAGCACAGTTCTCATCCATGAAACACACACTGCTTTAGAGCAAGAAGCACGCTCTTGCTTTCTACGATCTCTAATACAGCAGGAAACGTGACTGTGGTCAGAACAAAATAACGGTGTTTTGGACACATACTGACAATATCTAGGTCAACTCTTCTTTTGAAACTGATACAAACCACAGTTCCTCTAACATGCAATGGTTTCAAGTTAAGAGCAAGAAACGTGTGAGCTTCGTGAACGATGTAGATTCCTTTGAGCTGAAAAGTGACTGAGTATACTTGAAAAGATGTCTTCCTTGTACGAAGACACAGAGCCTGGGATTTAACTCCATTTCTGAAGGGAAACACACGGCACAGTTCTCATCCATGAAAAACACTCTGCTTTAGAGCAAGAAGCATGCTCTTGCTTTCCAGAGACTCTAATAGAGCCAGAAACTTGAGGGTACTCATAACAAAAGAACGGTGTTTCCTACACATATGGACCATTGCTAGTTCAACTCTGCTTGTGAAACTGATACAAACCACAGGTCCTCTAACATCCAATGCTTTACAGTTAAGAGCAAGAAACGTGTCAGCTACGTGAACGATGTAGATTTGTTTGAGCTGAAAGGTGACTGAGTTTACGTGAAATGAAGTCTTGCTTGTAGGAAGACACAGAGCCTGGGATTTAACTCCATTTCTGAAGGGAAACATATAGCACAGTTCTCACGATGAAACACACTCTGCCTTTAGGAAGAAGCACGCTCTTGCTTTCTAGAGTCTCTAATAGAGCAGGAAACTTGAGTGTGCTCAGAACAAATGAATGGTGTTTCCTACACATACGGACCACTGCTAGTTCAACTCTGCTTCTGAAAATGATACAAACCACAAGTCATCTAACATCCCATGCTTTTCAGTTAAGTCTGAGAAACGTGTGATCTTCGTAAACGATGTAGCTTCCTTTGAGCTGAAAAGTGACTGAGTTTACCTGAAAAGATGTCTTGCTTGTAGGAAGACACAGAGCATGGGATTTAACTCCATTTCTGAAGGGAAACACACAGCACAGTTCTCATCCATGAAACACACTCTGCTTTAGAGCAAGAAGCCTGCTCTTGCTTTCTAATCATCTCTAATAGAGCAGGAAACGTGACTGTGGTCAGAACAAAATAACGGTGTTTCCTACTCATACGGACCATTGCTAGGTCAACTCTTCTTCTGAAACTGATACAAACCACAGTTCCTCTAACATGCAATGCTTTCCAGTTAAGAGTGAGAAACTTGTGAGCTTTGTCAATGATGTAGCTTCCTTAGAGATGAGAAGTGACTTAGTTTACCTGAAAACATGTCTTGCTTGTATAAATACACCGAGCCTGGGATTTAACTCCATTTCTGAAGGGAAACACACAGCACAGTTCTCATCCATGAAACACACTCTGCTTTAGAGCAAGAAGCCTGCTCTTGCTTTCTAAGCATCTCTAATAGAGCAGGAAACGTGACTGTGGTCACAAAAAAACAATGGTGTTTCCTACACATACGGACCACTGCTAGTTCAACTCTGCTTCTGAAAATGATACAAACCACAAGTCATCTAACATCCAATGCTTTTCAGTTAAGTCTGAGAAACGTGTGATCTTCGTAAACGATGTAGCTTCCTTTGAGATGAAAAGTGACTGAGTATACCTGAAAAGATGTCTTGCTTGTAGGAAGACACAGAGCATGGGATTTAACTCCATTTCTGAAGGGAAACACACAGCACAGTTCTCATCCATGAAACACATTATGCTTTAGAACAAGAAGCACGCTCTTGCTTTCTATGTTCTCTAATACAGCAGGAAACGTGACTGTTGTCAGAAAAAAATAACGGAGTTTCCTACACATACGGTCCATATCTAGGTCAACTCTTCTTCTGAATGTGATACAAACCACAGTTCCTCTAACATGCAATGCTTTGCAGTAAAGAGTGAGAAACGTGTGAGCTTCGTGAACTATATAGCTTCCTTTGAGGTGAATAGTGCCTGAGTTTACCTGAAAAGATGTCTTCCTTGTAGGAAGACACAGAGCCTGGGATTTAACTCCATTTCTGAAGGGAAACACACGGCACAGTTCTCATCCATGAAAAACACTCTGCTTTAGAGGAAGAAGCATGCTCTTGCTTTCCAGAGTATCTAATAGAGCCAGAAACTTGAGGATACTCATAACAAAAGAACGGTGTTTCCTACACATACGGACCATTGCTAGTTCAACTCTGCTTCTGAAACTGATACAAACCACAAGTCATCTAACATCCAATGCTTTTCAGTTAAGAGTGAGAAACGTGTGATCTGCGTAAACGATGTAGCTTCCTTTGAGCTGAAAAGTGACTGAGGTTACCTGAAAAATGTCTTGCTTGTAGGAAGATACAGAGCCTGGGATTTAACTCCATTTCTGAAGGGAAACACACAGCACCGTTCTCATCCATGAAAAACACTCTACTTTAGAGCAAGAAGCACTCTCTTGCTTTCTAAGTGTCTCTAATGCAGCAGGAAACGTGACTGTGGTCAGAACAAAATAACGGTGTTTCCTACACATACGGACCATATCTAGGTCAACTCTTCTTCTGAAACTGATACAAACAACAGTTCCATTAACACGTGATGCTTTCAATTTAAGAGCGAGAAACGTGAGAGCTTCGTGAACGATGTAGCTTCCTTTGAGCTGAAAAGTGACTGAGTTTACTTAAAAACATGTCTTGCATGTAGGAAGACACAGAGCATGGGATTTAATTCCATTTCTGAAGGGAAACACACTGCACAGTTCTCATCCATGAAACACAATCTTCTTTAGAGCAAGAAGCATGCTCTTGCTTTCTATGCATCTCTAATACAGCAGGAATCGTGACTGTGGTCACAACAAAAGAACGGTGTTTCCTACACATAGGGACCACTGCCAGTTCAACTCTGCTTCTGAAACTGATACAAACCACAAGTCATCTAACATCCAATGCTTTTCAGTTAAGTCTGAGAAACGTGTGATCTTCATAAACGATGTAGCTTCCTTTGAGCTGAAAAGTGACTGAGTTTACCTGAAAAGATGTCTTGCTTGTAGGAAGACACAGAGCATGGGATTTAACTCCATTTCTGAAGGAAAACACACAGCACAGTTCTCATCCATGAAACACACTCTGCTTTAGAGCAAGAAGCCTGCTCTTGCTTTCTAAGCATCTCTAATAGAGCAGGAAACGTGACTGTGGTCAGAACAAAATAACGGTGTTTCCTACTCATACGGACCATTGCTAGGTCAACTCTTCTTCTGAAACTGATACAAACCACAGTTCCTCTAACATGCAATGCTTTCCAGTTAAGAGTGAGAAACTTGTGAGCTTTGTCAATGATGTAGCTTCCTTAGAGATGAGAAGTGACTTAGTTTACCTGAAAACATGTCTTGCTTGTATAAATACACCGAGCCTGGGATTTAACTCCATTTCTGAAGGGAAACACACAGCACAGTTCTCATCCATGAAACACATTCTGCTTTAGAGCAAGAAGCACGCTCTTGCTTTCTATGTTCTCTAATACAGCAGGAAACGTGACTGTTGTCAGAAAAAAATAACGGTGTTTCCTACACATACGGTCCATATCTAGGTCAACTCTTCTTCTGAATGTGATACAAACCACAGTTCGTCTAACATGCAATGCTTTGCAGTAAAGAGTGAGAAACGTGTGAGCTTCGTGAACGATATAGCTTCCTTTGAGGTGAATAGTGCCTGAGTTTTCCTGAAAAGATGTCTTCCTTGTGGGAAGACACAGAGCCTGGGATTTAACTCCATTTCTGAAGGGAAACACACGGCACAGTTCTCATCCACGAAAAACACTCTGCTTTAGAGCAAGAAGCATGCTCTTGCTTTCCAGAGTCTCTAATAGAGCCAGAAACTTGAGGATACTTATAACAAAAGAACGGTGTTTCCTACACATATGGACCATTGTTGTTCAACTCTGCTTCTGAAACTGATACAAACCACAAGTCATCTAACATCCAATGCTTTTCAGTTAAGAGTGAGAAACGTGTGATCTGCGTAAACAATGTAGCTTCCTTTGAGCTGAAAAGTGACTGAGGTTACCTGAAAAATGTCTTGCTTGTAGGAAGATACAGAGCCTGGGATTTAACTCCATTTCTGAAGGGAAACACACAGCACCGTTCTCATCCATGAAAAACACTCTACTTTAGAGCAAGAAGCACTCTCTTGCTTTCTAAGTGTCTCTAATAGAGCAGGAAACGTGACTGTGGTCAGAACAAAATAACGGTGTTTCCTACACATACGGACCATATCTAGGTCAACTCTTCTTCTGAAACTGATACAAACAACAGTTCCATTAACACGTAATGCTTTCAATTTAAGAGCGAGAAACGTGAGAGCTTCGTGAGCGATGTAGCTTCCTTTGAGCTGAAAAGTGACTGAGTTTACTTGAAAAGATGTCTTGCTTGTAGGAAGACACAGAGCATGGGATTTAACTCCATTTCTGAAGGGAAACACACAGCACAGTTCTCATCCATGAAACACAATCTTCTTTAGAGCAAGAAGCATGCTCTTGCTTTCTATGCGTCTCTAATACAGCAGGAAACGTGACTGTGGTCACAACAAAAGAACGGTGTTTCCTACACATAGGGACCACTGCTAGTTCAACTCTGCTTCTGAAACTGATACAAACCACAAGTCATCTAACATCCAATGCTTTTCAGTTAAGTCTGAGAAACGTGTGATCTTCGTAAACGATGTAGCTTCCTTTGAGCTGAAAAGTGACTGAGTTTACCTGAAAAGATGTCTTGCTTGTAGGAAGACACAGAGCATGGGATTTAACTCCATTTCTGAAGGGAAACACACAACACAGTTCTCATCCATGAAACACACTCTGCTTTAGAGCAAGAGGCCTGCTCTTGCTTTCTAAGCATCTCTAATAGAGCAGGAAACGTGACTGTGGTCAGAACAAAATAACGGTGTTTCCTACTCAAACGGACCATTGCTAGGTCAACTCTTCTTCTGAAACTGATACAAACCACAGTTCCTCTAACATGCAATGCTTTCCAGTTAAGAGTGAGAAACTTGTGAGCTTTGTCAATGATGTAGCTTCCTTAGAGATGAGAAGTGACTTAGTTTACCTGAAAACATGTCTTGCTTGTATAAATACACCGAGCCTGGGATATAACTCCATTTCTGAAGGGAAACACACAGCACAGTTCTCATCCATGAAACACACTCTGCTTTAGAGCAAGAAGCATGCTCTTGCTTTCTATGTGTCTCTAATACAGCAGGAAACGTGACTGTGGTCACAACAAAAGAATGGTGTTTCCTACACATACGGACCACTGCTAGTTCAACTCTGCTTCTGAAAATGATACAAACCACAAGTCATCTAACATCCAATGCTTTTCAGTTAAGTCTGAGAAACGTGTGATCTTCGTAAACGATGTAGCTTCCTTTGAGCTGAAAAGTGACTGAGTATACCTGAAAAGATGTCTGGCTTGAAGGAAGATAGAGAGCCTGGGATTTAACTCTATTTCTGAAGGGAAACACACAGCACAGTTCTCATCCATGAAACATACTCTGCTTTAGAGCACGAAGGATGCTCTTGCTTTCTAGAATCTCTAATTGAGCCAGAAACATGAGGTGCTCTGAACAAAATAACGGTGTTTCCTACATTTACGGACCATTGCTAGTTCAACTCTGCTTCTGAAACTGATACAAACCACAAGTCATCTAACATCCAATGCTTTTCATTTAAGAGTGAGAAACGTGTGACCTTCATAAACAGTGTAGCTTCCTTTGAGCTGAAAAGTGACTGATTTTACCTGAAAAGATGTCTTGCTGGTAGGAAGATACAGAGCCTGGGATTTAACTCCATTTCTGAAGTGAAACACACCCCACAGTTCTCATCCATGAAACACACTCTGCTTTAGAGCAACAAGCATGCTCTTGCTTTCTAGATTATCTATTAGAGCCAGAAACATGAGGGTGCTCTGAACAAAAAACGGTGTTTCCTACATTTACGGACCATTGCTAGTTCAACTCTGCTTCTGGAACTGATACAAACCACAAGTTATCTACCATCCAATGTTTTTCAGTTAAGAGCAAGAAACGTGTGAGCTTCGTAAACGATTTATATTCATTTGAGCTGAAAAGTGACTGCGTTTATCTGAAATGATATCTTGCTTATAGGAAGAACATCAGTCTGGAATTTAACTTCATTTCTGAAGGGAAAAAAACAGCACAGTTCTCATCCATGAAACACACTCTGCTTTAGAGCAGGAAGCACGCTCTTGGTTTCTTAGAGTGTCTAATACAGCAGGAAACGTGACTGTGCTCAGAAGAAAATAACGGTGTTTCCTATTGTACGGACCATATCTAGGTCAACTCTTCTTCTGAAACTGATACAAACCACAGTTCCTCTAACATGCAATGCTTTCCAGTTAAGAGCGAGAAACGTGTGATCTTCGTCAACGATTTATATTCATTTGAGCTGAAAAGTGACTGAGTTTATCTGAAAAGGTGTCTTGCTTGTAGGAAGACACAGAGCCTGGGATTTAAGTCCATTTCTGAAGGGAAACACACAGCACAGTTCTCATCCATGAAACACACACTGCTTTAGAGCAAGAAGCACGTTCTTGCTTTCTAAGAGTCTCTAATACAGCAGGAAACGTGATTGTGATCAGAACAAAATAACGGTGTTTCTGACACGAACAGACCATATCTAGGTTAACTCTCCTTCTGAAACTGATACAAACCACAGTTCCCCTAACATGCAATGCTTTCTATTTAAGAGCAAGAAACGTGTTAGCTTGGTGAACGATGTAGCTTCCTTTGAGTTGAAAAGTGACTGAGTTTTCCTGAAAAGATGTCTTGCTTGTAGGAACTTACAGAGCCTGGTATTTAACTCCATTTCTGAAGGCAAACACACAGCACAGTTCTCATCCATGAACCACACTCTGCTTTAGAGCATGAAGCATGCTCTTGCTTTCTAGAGTCTCTAATAGAGCAGGAAACGTGAAAGAGCTCAGAACAAAAGAACGGTGTTTCCTAACATACAGAACATAGCAAGTTCAACTCTGCTTCTGAAAGTGATACAAACCACAAGTCATCTAACATCCAATGCTTTTCAGTAAAGAGCGAGAAACGTGTGAGCTTCGTAAACAATTTATATTCATTAGAGCTGAAAAGTGACTGCGTTTTCCTGAAATGATGTCTTGCATGTAGGAAGACACAGAGCCGGGAATTTAACTCCATTTCTGAATGGAAACACACAGCACAGTTCTCATCCATGAAAAACACTCCACGTTAGAGCAAGAAGCACTCTCTTGCTTTCTACGTGTCTCTAATACAGCAGGAATTGTGACTGTCGTCTGAACAAATTAACGGTGTTTCCTACACATACAACCATAACTAGGTCAACTCTTCTTCTGAAACTGATACAAACCACAGTTCATCTAACATGCAATGCTTTCCAGTTAAGAGTGAGAAACTTGTGAGCTTTGTGAATGATGTAGCTTCCTTATAGTTGAGAAGTGACTTAGTTTACCTGAAAACATGTCTTGCTTGTATAAAAACACAGAGCCTGGGATTTAACTCCATTTCTGAAGGGAAACAAACAGCACAGTTCTCATCCATGAAACACACACTGCTTTAGAGCAAGAAGCATGCTCTTGCTTTCTATGTGTCTCTAATACAGCAGAAAACGTGACTGTGGTCAGAACAAAAGAACGGTGTTTCCTACACATACGGACCCCTGCTAGTTCATCTCTGCTTCTGAAACTGATACAAACAACAAGTCATCTAACATCCAATGCTTTTCAGTTAAGAGTGAGAAACGTGTGATCTTCGTAAACGATGTAGCTTCCTTTGAGCTGAAAAGTGACTGAGTTTACATTAAAAGATGTCTTCCTTGTAGGAAGACACAGAGCCGGGGATTTAACTCCATTTCTGAAGGGAAACACACAGCAGAGTTCTCATCCATGAAACGCACTCTGCTTTAGAGCAAGAATCAGGCTCTTGCTTTCTAAGAGTCTCTAATACAGCAGGAAACGTGACTGTGGTCAGAACAAAATAACGGTGTTTCCTACTGTATGGACCATATCTAGGCCAACTCTTCTTCGGAAACTGATACAAACCACAGTACCTCTAACATGCAATGCTTTCCAGTTAAGAGCGAGAAACTTGTGAGCTTTGTAAACGATGTAGCTTCCTTTGAGCTGAAAAGTGACTTAGTTTACTTGAAAATATGTCTTGCTTGTAGGAAGACACAGAGCCGGGGATTTAACTCCATTTATGAAGGGAAACACACAGCACAGTTCTCATCCATGAAACGCACTCTGCTTTAGAGCAAGAAGCAGGCTCTTGCTTTCTAAGAGTCTCTAATACAGCAGGAAACGTGACTGTGGTCAGAACAAAATAACGGTGTTTCCTACTGTATGGACCATATCTAGGCCAACTCTTCTTCGGAAACTGATACAAATCACAGTTCCTCTAACATGCAATGCTTTCCAGTTAAGAGCGAGAAACTTGTGAGCTTCGTGAACGATGTAGCTTCCTTTGATCTGAAAAGTGACTGAGTTTACCTGAAAAGATGTCTTGATTGTATGAAGATACAGAGCCTGGGATTTAAATCCATTTCTGAAGGGAAACACACAGCACAGTTCTCATCCATGAAGCACACTCTGCTTTAGAGCACAAAGCATGCTCTTGCTTTCTATAGTCTCTAATAGAGCCAGAAACATGAGGGTGCTCCGAACAAAATAACGGTGTTTCCTACATATACGGACCATTGCTAGTTAAACTCTGCTCCTGAAACTGATCGAAACTACAAGTCATCTAACATCCAATGCTTTTCAGTTAAGAGCAAGTAACGTGTTAGCTTCGTAAAAGATTTATATTCATTTCAGCTGAAAATTGACTGCGATTACCTGAAATGATGTAGTGCTTGTTGGAAGACACAGAGCCTGGGATTTAACTCCATTTCTGAAGGGAAACACACAGCACAGTTCTCACAAGGAATCACACTCTGCGCATAGGAAGAAGCACACTGTTGCTTTCTAGAGTCTCTAATAGTGCAGGAAACGTGAGTGTGCTCAGAACAAAAGAACGGTGTTTCCTACACATACGGAACACATCTAGGTCAACTCTACTTCTGAAACTGATACAAATCACAGTTCCTCTAACATGCAATGCTTTCCAGTTAAGAGCGAGAAACGTGTGAGCTTCGTGAACGATGTAGCTTCCTTTGAGTTGGATAGTGACTGAGTTTACATGAAAAGATGTCTTGCTTGCAGGAAGACACAGAGCGTCGGATTTAACTACATTTCTGAAGGGAAACACACAGCACAGTTCTCATCCATGAAACACACTCTGCTTTAGAGCAGGAAGCATGCTCTTGCTTTCTAAGATTCTCTAATATAGCATGAAATGTGACTGTGGTCAGAACAAAATAACGGTGTTTCCTACATATACGGACCATATCTAGTTCAACTCTTCTTCTGAAACTGATACAAACCACAGGTCATCTAACATCCAATGCTTTTCAGTTAAGAGCAAGAAACGTGTGAGCTTCGAAAACGATTTATATTCATTTGAGCTGAAAAGTGAATGTGTTTACCTGAAATGATGTCTTGCTTATAGGAAGACACAGAGCCTGTGATTTAACTCCCTTTCTGAAGGGAAACACACAGCACAGTTCTCACGAGGAAACACACTCTGCGTATAGGAAGAAGCAGCTCTTGCTTTCTAGAGTCTCTGATAGTGCAGGAAACGTGAGTGTGCTCAGAACAAAAGAACGGTGTTTCCCACACATAAGGACCATAGCTACTTCAACTCTGCTTCTGAAATTGATACAAACCACAAGTCATCTAACATCAAATGCTTTTCAGTTAAGAGTGAAAAACGTGTGAGCTTCGTGAACAATTTAGCTTCCTTTGAGCTGAATAATGACTGAGTTTACCTGAAAAGTTATCTTGCTTGTAGGAAGACACAGAGCTTGGGATTTAACTCCATTTCTGAACGGAAAAACCCAGCACAGTTCTCATCCATGAAACACACTCTGCTTTAGAGCAAGAAGCATGCTCTTGCTTTCTAAGAGTCTCTAAAAGAGCAGGAAACGTGACTGTGGTCAGAACAAAATAACGGTGTTTCCTACACATACGGACCATAGCTAGTTCAACTCTGCTTCTGAAACTGATACAAACCACAGTTCCTCTAACATGCAATGCTTTCCAGTTAAGAGTGAGATACTTGTGAGCTTTGTGAACCATGTAGCTTCCTTAGAGCTAAAAAGTGACATAGTTTACGTGAAAACATGTCTTGCTTGTAGGAAGACACAGAGTCTGGGATTTAACTCCATTTATGAAGGGAAACACACAGCACAGTTCTCATCCATGAAACACACTCTGCTTTAGAACACGATTCATGCTCTTGCTTTCTAAGAGTCTCTAATACAGCAGGAAATGTGACTGTGGTCAGAACAAAATAACAGAGTTTCCTAAATATACGGACCATATCTAGGTGAACTCTGCTTCTGAAACTGATACAAACCACAAGTCATCTAACATCCAATGCTTTTCAGTTAAGAGCAAGAAACGTGTGAGCTTCGTGAACGATTTATTTTCATTTGAGCTGAAAAGTGACTGCGTTTACCTGAAATGATGTCTTGCTTGTAGGAAGATACAGACCCTGGGATTTAACTCCATTTCTGAAGGGCAACACAGAGCACACTTCTCATCCATGAAACACACTCTGCTTTAGAGCAAGAAGCATGCTCTTGCTTTCTATGTGTCTCTAATACAGCAGGAAACGTGACTGTGGTCAGAACAAAAGAACGGTGTTTCCTACACATACGGACCCCTGCTAGTTCAACTCTGCTTGTGAAACAAATACAAACCACAAGTCATCTAACATCCAATGCTTTTCAGTTAAGAGTGAGAAACGTGTGATCTTCGTAAACGATGTAGCTTCCTTTGAGTTGAAAAATGACTGAGTTTACCTGAAAAGATGTCTTCCTTGTAGGAAGACACAGAGCCTGGGATTTAACTCCATTTATAAAGGGAAACACACAGCACAGTTCACATCCATGAAACACACTCTGATTTAGAGAAAGAAGCATGCTCTTGCTTTCTAAGAGTCTCTAATACAGCAGGAAGCGTGACTATGGTCAGAACAAAATAACGGTGTTTCCTACATTACGGACCATATCTAGGTCAACCATTCTTCTGAAACTGATACAAACCACAGTTCCTCTAACATGCAAAGCATTCCAGTTAAGAGCGAGATACGTGTCAGCTTTGTGAACGATGTAGCTTCCTTTGAGCAGAAAAGTGACTGAGTTTACCTGAATAGATGTCTTGCTTGTAGGCAGATACAGATCCTGGGATTTAACTCCATTTCTGAAGGGAAACACACAGTACAGTTCTCATCCATGAAACACACTCTGCTTTAGAGCATGAAGCATGCTCTTGCTTTCTAGAGTCTCTAATAGAACAAGAAATATGAGGTTGCTCTGAACAAAATAACAGTTGTTCCTACATATATGGATATTTGCTAGTTCAACTCTGCTTCTGAAACTGATACAAACCACAAGTCATCTAACATCCAATGCTTTTCAGTTAAGAGCAGGAAACGTGTGAGCATCGTAAACAATTTATATTCACTTGAGCTGAAAAGTGACTGCGTACCTGAAATGATGTCTTGCTTATAGGCAGACACAGAGCCTGGAATTTAAATCCATTTCTGCAGGGAAACACACAGCACAGTTATCATACATGAAACACACTCTGCTTTAGAGCACAAAGTATGCTCTTGCTTTCTAGAGTCTCTAATTGAGCCAGAAACATGAGGGTGCTCTGAACAAAATAACGGTGTTTCCTACATATACGAACCATTGCTAGTTCAACTCTGCTTCTGAAACTGATACAAACCACAAGTCATCTAACATCCAATGCTTTTCAGTTAAGAGCAAGTAACGTGTGACCTTCAAAAAGTGATTTATATTCATTTGAGCTATAAATTGACTGCGTTTACCTGAAATGATGTCTTGCTTGTAGGAAGACACAGAGCCTGTGATTTAACTCCATTTCTGAAGGGAAACACACAGCACAGTTCTCACGAGGAAACACACTCTGCATATAGGAAGAAGCAAGCTCTTGCTTTCTAGAGTCTCTAATAGTGCAGGAAACGTGAGTGTGCTCAGAACAAAAGAACGGTGTTTCCTACACATACGGACCACTGCTAGTTCAACTCTGCTTCTGAAACTGATACAAACCACAAGTCATCTAACATCCAATGCTTTTGTGTTAAGAGTGAGAAACTTGTGATCTTCGTAAACGATTTATATTCATTTGAGCTGAAAAGTGACTGCGTTTTCCTGAAATGATGTCTTGCATGTAGGAAGACACAGAGCCGGGAATTTAACTCCATTTCTGAAGAGAAACACACAGCACAGTTCTCATCCATGAAACACACTCTGCTTTAGAGAAACAAGCATGCTCTTGCTTTCCAGAGTCTCTAATAGAGCCAGAAATTTGAGGGTACTCAGAACAAAAGAATGGTGTTTCCTACACATATGGATCATTGCTAGTTCAACTCTGCTTCTGAAACTGATACACACCACAAGTCCTCTAACATCCTATGCTTTACAGTTAAGAGCAAGAAACATGTGAGCTACGTGTACCATGTAGCTTCGTTTGAGGTGAAAGGTGACTGAGTTTATGTGAAACGAAGTCTTGCTTGTAGGAAGACATAGAGCCTGTGATTTAATCCATTTCTGAAGGGAAACACACAGCACAGTTCTCACGATGAAACACACTTTGCATTTAGGAAGAAGCACGCTCTTGCTTTCTAGAGTCTCTAATAGAGCAGGAAACTTGAGCGTGCACAGAACAAAAGAATGGTGTTTCCTACACATACAGACCACTGCTAGTTCAACTCTGCTTCTGAAACTGATACAAACCACAAGTCATCCAACATCCAATGCTTTTCAGTTAAGAGGGAGAAACTTGTGATCTTCGTAAACGATGTAGCTCCCTTTGAGCTGCAAAGTGACTGAGTATACCTTAAAAGATGTCTTGCTTATAGGAAGATACAGAGCCTAGGATTTAACTCCATTACTGAAGGGAAACCCACAGCACATTTCTCCTCCATGAAACACACTCTGCTTTAGACCACGAAGCATGCTCTTGCTTTCTAGAGTTTCTAATAGAACAGGAAACGTTAGTGAGCTCAGAACAAAAGAACGATGTTTCCTACACATACGGACCATAGCTAGTTCAACTCTGCTTCTGAAACTGATACAAACCACAAGTCATCTAACATCCAATGCTTTTCAGTTAAGAGTGAGAAATGTGTGATCTTCGTCAACGATTTATATTCATTTGAGCTGAAAAGTGACTGAGTTTACCTGAAAAGATGTCTTGCTTGTAGGAAGCCACAGAGCCTGGAATTTAACTCCATTTCTGAAGGGAAACACACAGCACTGTTCTCATCCATGAAACACACTCTGCTTTAGAGAAAGAAGCATGCTCTTGCTTTCTAAGGGTCTCTAATACAACAGGAAACGTGACTGTGGTCAGAACAAAGTAACGGTGTTTCCTACACTTACAGACCATATGTAGGTCAACTCTTCTTCTGAAACTGATACAAACCACAGTTCCTCTAACATGCAATGCTTTCCAGTTAAGAGCGAGAAACGTGTGAGCTTTGTAAATGATGTAGCTTCCTTTGAGCTGAAAAGTGACTTAGTTTCCTTGAAAATATGTCTTGCTTGTAGGAAGACACAGAGCCGGGGATTTAACTCCATTTCTGAAGGGAAACACACAGCACAGTTCTCATCCATGAAACGCACTCTGCTTTAGAGCAAGAGGCACGCTCTTGCTTTCTAAGAGTCTCTAATACAGCAGGAAACGTGACTGGGGTCAGAACAAAATAACGGTGTTTCCTACTGTATGGACCATATCTTGGCCAACTCTTCTTCGGAAACTGATACAAACCACAGTTCCTCTAACATGCAATGCTTTCCAGTTAAGCGCGAGAAAAGTGTGAGCTTCGTGATCGATGTAGCTTCCTTTGAGCTGAAAAGTGACTGAGTTTACCTAAAAAGATGTCTTGATTGTATGAAGATACAGAGCCTGGGATTTAAATCCATTTCTGAAGGGAAACACACAGCACAGTTCTCATCCATGAAACACACTCTGCTTTGGAGCACAAAGCATGCTCTTGCTTTCTATAGTCTCTAATAGAGCCAGAAACTAGAGGGTGCTCCGAACAAAATAACAGTGTTTCCTACATATACGGACCATTGCTAGTTCAACTCTGCTTCTGAAACTGATCGAAACTACAAGTCATCTAACATCCAATGCTTTTCAGTTAAGAGCAAGTAACGTGTTAGCTTCGTAAAAGATTTATATTCATTTCAGCTGAAATTTGACTGCGTTTACCTGAAATGATGTAGTGCTTGTTGGAAGACACAGAACCTGGGATTTAACTCCATTTCTGAAGGGAAACACACAGCACCGTTCTCACAAGGAATCACACTCTGCGTATAGGAAGAAGCACACTCTTCCTTTCTAGAGTCTCTAATAGTGCAGGAAACGTGAGTGTGCTCAGAACAAAAGAACGGTGTTTCCTACACATACGGAGCACATCTAGGTCAACTCTACTTCTGAAACTGATACAAATCACAGTTCCTCTAACATGCAATGCTTTCCAGTAAAGAACGAGAAACGTGTGAGCTTTGTGAACGATGTAGCTTCCTTTGAGTTGGATAGTGACTGAGTTTACCTGAAATATGTCTTGCTTGTAGGAAGACACAGAGCCTCGGATTTAACTACATTTCTGAAGGGAAACACACAGAGCAGTTCTCATCCATGAAACACACTCTGCTTTAGAGCAGGAAGCATGCTCTTGCTTTCTAAGATTCTCTAATACAGCATGAAATGTGACTGTGGTCAGAACAAAATAACGGTGTTTCCTAAATATAGGGACCATATCTAGTTCAACTCTTCTTCTGAAACTGATACAAACCA
The DNA here is from genome assembly GCA_949786405.1 of Onychomys arenicola. Taxonomy (NCBI): domain Eukaryota; kingdom Metazoa; phylum Chordata; class Mammalia; order Rodentia; family Cricetidae; genus Onychomys; species Onychomys arenicola. Next base: position 319,659 of record CATKUM010000029.1, read on the forward strand.
CAAGTCATCTAACATCCAATGCTTTTCAGTTAAGAGCAAGAAACGTGTGAGCTTTGAAAACGATTTATATTCATTTGAGCTGAAAAGTGACTGCGTTTTCCTGAAATGATGTCTTGCATGTAGGAAGACACAGAGCCGGGAATTTAACTCCATTTCTGAAGAGAAACACACAGCACAGTTCTCATCCATGAAGCACACTCTGCTTTAGAGAAACAAGCATGCTCTTGCTTTCCAGAGTCTCTAATAGAGCCAGAAAATTGAGGGTACTCAGAACAAAAGAATGGTGTTTCCTACACATATGGATCATTGCTAGTTCAACTCTGCTTCTGAAACTGATACACACCACAAGTCCTCTAACATCCTATGCTTTACAGTTAAGAGCAAGAAACATGTGAGCTACGTGTACCATGTAACTTCGTTTGAGGTGAAAGGTGACTGAGTTTATGTGAAACGAAGTCTTGCTTGTAGGAAGACATAGAGCCTGTGATTTAATCCATTTCTGAAGGGAAACACACAGCACAGTTCTCACGATGAAACACACTTTGCATTTAGGAAGAAGCACGCTCTTGCTTTCTAGAGTATCTAATAGAGCAGAAAACTTGAGCGTGCACAGAACAAAAGAACGGTGTTTCCTACACATACAGACCACTGCTAGTTCAACTCTGCTTCTGAAACTGATACAAACCACAAGTCATCCAACATCCAATGCTATTCAGTTAAGAGTGAGAAACTTGTGATCTTCGTAAACGATGTAGCTCCCTTTGAGCTGCAAAGTGACTGAGTATACCTTAAAAGATGTCTTGCTTATAGGAAGATACAGAGCCTAGGATTTAACTCCATTACTGAAGGGAAACCCACAGCACATTTCTCCTCCATGAAACACACTCTGCTTTAGACCACGAAGCATGCTCTTGCTTTCTAGAGTCTCTAATAGAACAGGAAACGTTAGTGAGCTCAGAACAAAAGAACGATGTTTCCTACACATACGGACCATAGCTAGTTCAACTCTGCTTCTGAAACTGATACAAACCACAAGTCATCTAACATCCAATGCTTTTCAGTTAAGAGCGAGAAACGTGTGAGCTTTGTAAACGATTTATATTCATTTGAGCTGAAAAGTGACTGCATTTACGTGCAATGATGTCTTGCTTGTAGGAAGACACACAGCCCGGAATTTAACTCCCTTTCTGAAGGGAAACACACAGCACAATTCTCATCCATGAAACACACTCTGCTTTAGAGCACGAAGCATGCTCTTGCTTTCTAGAGTCTCTCATAGAGCCAGAAACATGAGGGTGCTCTGAACAAAATAACGGTGGTGCCTACATATATGGATCTTTGCTAGTTCAACTCTGCTTCTGAAACTGATACAAACCACAAGTCATCTAACATCCAATCCTTTTCAGTTAAGAGCAGGAAACGTGTGAGCATCGTAAACAGTTTATATTCATTTGAGCTGAAAAGTGACTGCGTACCTGAAATGATGTCTTGCTTATAGGCAGACACAGAGACTGGAATTTAAATCCATTTCTGCAGGGAAACACACAGCACAGTTATCATACATGAAACACACTCTGCTTTAGACACAAAGTATGCTCTTGCTTTCTAGAGTCTCTAATAGAGCCAGAAACATGAGGGTGCTCTGTACAAAATAACGGTGTTTCCTACATATACGAACCATTGCTAGTTCAACTCTGCTTCTGAAACTGATACAAACCACAAGTCATCTAACATCCAATGCTTTTCAGTTAAGAGCAAGTAACGTGTGAGCTTCGTGAACGATTTATATTCATTTGAGCTGAAAAGTGACTGCGTTTTCCTGAAATGATGTCTTGCATGTAGGAAGACACAGAGCCTGGAATTTAACTCCATTTCTGAAGGGAAACACACAGCACATTTCTCATCCATGAAACACACTCTGCTTTAGAGCACTAAGCATGCTCTTGCTTTCTAGATTATCTAATAGAGCAGGAAACGTGAGTGAGCTCAGAACAAAAGAACGAGGTTTCCTACACATACGGACCATAGCTAGTTCAACTATGCTTCTAAAACTGATACAAACCACAAGTCATCTAACATCCAATGCGTTTCAGTTAAGAGTGAGAAACGTGTGATCTTCGTCAACGAATTATATTCATTTGAGCTGAAAAGTGACTGAGTTTACCTGAAAAGTTGTCTTGCTTGTAGGAAGCCACAGAGCCTGGAATTTAACTCCATTACTGAAGGGAAATACACAGCACAGTTCTCATCCATGAAACACACTCTGCTTTAGAGCAAGAAGCATGCTCTTGTTTTCTAAGAGTCTCTAATACAACAGGAAACGTGACTGTGGTCAGAACAAAGTAATGGTGTTTCCTACACTTACGGACCATATCTAGCCAACTCTTCTTCTGAAACTGATACAAACTACAGTTCTTCTACGATGCAATGCTTTCCAGTTAAGAGCGAGAAACGTGTGAGCTTCGTGAACGATATAGCTTCCTTTGAGTTGAATAGTGCCTGAGTTTACCTGAAAAGATGACTTCCTTGTAGGAAGACACAGAGCCTGGGATTTAACTCTATTTCTGAGGGGAAACACACAGCACAGTTCTCATCCATGAAATACACTCTGCTTTGGAGCAAGAAGCATGTTCTTGCTTTCTAAGACTCTCTAATACAGCAGGAAACGTTACTGCCGTCAGAACAAAATAACGGTGTTTCCAAAACATATGGACAATATCTAGGTCAACTCTTCTTCTGAAACTGATACAAACCACAGTTCCTCTAACATGCAATGCTTTCCATTTATGAGTGAGAAACTTGTGAGCTTCGTGAACGATGTAGCTTCCTTAGAGCTGAGAAGTGACTTAGTTTGCCTGAAAACATGTCTTGCTTGTATAAAGACACAGAGCCTGGGATGTAACTCCAATTCTGAAGGGAAACACACAGCACAGTTCTCATCCATGAAACACCCTCTGCTTTACAGCAAGAAGCACGCTCTTGATTTATAATAGTCTCTAATACAGCAGGAAACGTGACTGTGGTCAGAACAAAATAACGGTGTTTCCTACTGTACGGACCATATCTAGGTCAACCCTACTTCTGAAACTGATACAAACCACAGTTCCTCTAACATGCAAAGCTTTCCAGTTAAGAGCGAGATACGTGTCAGCTTCGTGAACGATGTAGCTTCCTTTGAGCTGAAAAGTGACTGCGTTTACCTGAAATGATGTCTTGCTTGTAGGAAGATACAGACCCTGGGATTTAACTCCATTTCTGAAGGGAAACACACAGCACACTTCTCATCCATGAAACACACTCTGCTTTAGAGCACGAAGCATGCTCTTGCTTTCTAGAGTCTCTAATAGATCAGGAAACGTGAGTTACCTCAGAACAAAAGAACGGTGTTTCCTACACATACAGACCATAGCTAGTTCAACTCTGCTACTGAAACTGATACAAACCACAAGTCATCTAACATCCAATGCTTTTCAGTTAAGAGCGAGAAACATGTGAGCTTTGTAAACGATTTATATTCATTTGAGCTGAAAAGTGACTGCATTTACGTGCAATGATGTCTTGCTTGTAGGAAGACACACAGCCCGGAATTTAACTCCCTTTCTGAAGGGAAACACACAGCACAGTTCTCATCCATGAAACACACTCTGCTTTAGAGCAAGAAGCACACTCTTGCTTTCTAAGAGTCTCTAATACAGCAGGAAACGTGACTGTGGTCAGAACAAAATAACGGTGTTTCCTAAACATACGGACCATATCTAGGTCAACTCTTCTTCTGAAACTGATACAAACCACAGTTCCTCTAACATGCAATGCTTTCCAGTTCAGAGCAAGAAACGTGTGAGCTTTGTGAACGATTTAGCTTCCTTTGAAGTGAATAGTGTCTGAGTTTCCCTGAAATGATATCTTCCTTGTAGGAAGACACAGAACCTGGGATTTAACTCCATTTCTGAAGGGAAACACACAGCACAGTTCTCATCCATGAAACACCCTCTGCTTTAGAGCAAGAAGCACGCTCTTGATTTCTAAGAGTCTCTAATACAGCAGGAAACGTGACTGTGGTCAGAACAAAATAACGGTGTTTCCCACTGTACGGACCATATCTAGGTCAACCCTTCTTCTGAAACTGATACAAACCACAGTTCCTCTAACATGCAAAGCTTTCTAGTTAAGAGCGAGATACGTGTCAGCTTCGTGAACGATGTAGCTTCCTTTGAGCTGAAAAGTGACTGAGTTTACCTGAATAGATGTCTTGCTTGTAGGAAGATACAGAAACTGGGATTTAACTCCATTTCTGAAGGGAAACACACAGCACAGTTCTCATCCATGAAGCACACTCTGCTTTAGAGCATGAAGCATGCTCTTGCTTTCTAGAGTCTCTAATAGAGCCAGAAACATGAGGGTGCTCTGAACAAAATAACGGTGGTTCCTACATATATGGACGTTTGCTAGTTCAACTCTGCTTCTGAAACTGATAAAAACCACAAGTCATCTAACATCCAATGCTTTTCAGTTAAGAGCAGGAAACGTGTGAGCTTTGTAAGCAATTTATATTCATTTGAGCTGAGAAGTGACTGCGTACCTGAAATGATGTCTTGCTTATAGGCAGACACAGAGCCTGGAATTTAAATCCATTTCTGCAGGGAAACACACAGCACAGTTATCATACATGAAACACACTGTGCTTTAGAGCACAAAGTATGCTCTTGCTTTCTAGAGTCTCTAATAGAGCCAGAAACATGAGGGTGCTCTGAACAAAATAACGGTGTTTCCTACATATACGAACCATTGCTAGTTCAACTCTGCTTCTGAAACTGATCCAAACCACAAGTCATCTAACATCCAATGCTTTTCAGTTAAGAGCAAGTAACGTGTGAGCTTCGTGAACGATTTATATTCATTTGAGCTGAAAATTGACTGCGTACCTGAAATGATGTCTTGCTTGTAGGAAGACACAGAGCCTGTGATTTAACTCCATTTCTGAAGGGAAACACACAGCACAGTTCTCACGAGGAAACACACTCTGCGTATAGGAAGAAGCAAGCTCTTGCTTTCTAGAGTCTCTAATAGTGCAGGAAACGTGAGTGTGCTCAGAACAAAAGAACGGTGTTTCCTACACATACGGACCACTGCTAGTTCAACTCTTCTTCTGAAACTGATGCAAACCACAAGTCATCTAACATCCAATGCTTTTGTGTTAAGAGTGAGAAACTTGTGATCTTCGTAAACGATTTATATTCATTTGAGCTGAAAAGTGACTGCGTTTTCCTGAAATGATGTCTTGCATGTAGGAAGACACAGAGCCTGGAATTTAACTCCATTTCTGAAGGGAAACACACAGCACATTTCTCATCCATGAAACACACTCTGCTTTAGAGCACTAAGCATGCTCTTGCTTTCTAGATTATCTAATAGAGCAGGAAACGTGAGTGAGCTCAGAACAAAAGAACGATGTTTCCTACACATAAGGACCATAGCTAGTTCAACTCTGCTTCTGAAACTGATACAAACCACAAGTCATCTAACATCCAATGCGTTTCAGTTAAGAGTGAGAAACGTGTGATCTTCGTCAACGAATTATATTCATTTGAGCTGAAAAGTGACTGAGTTTACCTGAAAAGATGTCTTGCTTGTAGGAAGCCACAGAGCCTGGAATTTAACTCCATTTCTGAAGGGAAATACACAGCACAGTTCTCATCCATGAAACACACTCTGCTTTAGAGAAAGAAGCATGCTCTTGCTTTCTAAGAGTCTCTAATACAACAGGAAACGTGACTGTGGTCAGAACAAAGTGACGGTGTTTCCTACACTTACGGACCATATCTAGGCCAACTCTTCTTCTGAAACTGATACAAACTACAGTTCTTCTAAGATGCAATGCTTTCTAGTTAAGAGCGAGAAACGTGTGAGCTTCGTGAACGATATAGCTTCCTTTGAGTTGAATAGTGCCTGAGTTTACCTGAAAAGATGACTTCCTTGTAGGAAGACACAGAGCCTGGGATTTAACTCTATTTCTGAGGGGAAACACACAGCACAGTTCTCATCCATGAAACACCCTCTGCTTTACAGCAAGAAGCACGCTCTTGATTTCTAATAGTCTCTAATACAGCAGGAAACGTGACTGTGCTCTGAACAAAATAACGGTGTTTCCTACATATATGGACCTTTGCTAGTTCAACTCTGCTTCTGAAACTGATACAAACCACAAGTCATCTAACATCCAATGCTTTTCAGTTAAGAGCAGGAAACGTGTGAGCATCGTAAACAATTTATATTCATTTGAGCTGAAAAGTGACTGCGTACCTGAAATGATGTCTTGCTTATAGGCAGACACAGAGCCTGGAATTTAAATCCATTTCTGCAGGGAAACACACAGCACAGTTCTCATCCATGAAACACACTCTGCTTTAGAGCACAAAGCATGCTCTTGCTTTCTAGAGTCTCTAATAGAGCCAGAAACATGAGGGTGCTCTGAACAAAATAACGGTGTTTCCTACATATACGGACCATTGCTAGTTCAACTCTGCTTCTGAAACTGATCGAAACTACAAGACATCTAACATCCAATGCTTTTCAGTTAAGAGCAAGTAACGTGTTAGCTTCGTAATAGATTTATATTCATTACAGCTGAAAATTGACTGCGTTTACCTGAAATGATGTAGTGCTTGTTGGAAGACACAGAGCCTGGGATTTAACTCCATTTCTGAAGGGAAACACACAGCACAGTTCTCACAAGGAATCACACTCTGCTTATAGGAAGAAGCACACTCTTGCTTTCTAGAGTCTCTAATAGTGCAGGAAACGTGAGTGTGCTCAGAACAAAAGAACGGTGTTTCCTACACATACGGACAACTTCTAGATCCACTCTGCTCCTGAAACTGATACAAACCGCAAGTCATCTAACATCCAATGCTTTTCATTTAAGAGTGAGAAACGTGTGATCTTTGTAAACGATGTAGCTCCCATTGATCTTAAAAATGACTGAGTTTACCTGACAAGATGTCTTGCTTGTAGGAAGATACAGAGAATGGGATTTAACTCCATTACTGAAGGGAAACACACAGCACAGTTCTGATCCATGAAACACACTCTGCTTTAGAGCACGAAGCATGCTCTTGCGTTCTAGAGTATCTAATAGAGCAGGAAACGTGAGTGAGGTCAGAACAAAAGAACGGTGTTTCCCAAACATACGGACTATAGCTAGTTCAACTCTGCTTCTGAAACTGATACAAACCACAAGTCATCTAACATCCAATGCTTTTCAGTTAAGAGCAAGAAACGTGTGAGCTTCATAAACGATTTATATTCATTTGAGCTGAAAAGTGACTGTGTTTACCTGAAATGATGTCTTGCTTATAGGAAGACACAGAGCCTGGAATTTAACTCCCTTTCTGAACAGAAACACACAGCACTGTATTCCTCCATGAAATACACTCTGCTTTAGAGCACTAAGCATGCTCTTGCTTTCTAGAGTATCTAATAGAGCAGGAAACGTGAGTGAGGTCAGAACAAAAGAACGGTGTTTCCCACACATACGGACCATAGCTACTTCAACTCTGCTTCTGAAACTGATACAAACCACAAGTCATCTAACATCCAATGCTTTTCAGTTAAGAGCAAGTAACGTGTGAGCTTCGTGAACGATTTAGATTCATTTGAGCTGAAAAGTGACTGCGTTTACCTGAAATGATGTCTTGCTTGTAGGAAGATACAGACCCTGGGATTTAACTCCATTTCTGAAGGGAAACACACAGCACACTTCTCATCCATGAAACACACTCTGCTTTAGAGCAAGAAGCATGCTCTTGCTTTCTATGTGTCTCTAATGCAGCAGGAAACGTGACTGTGGTCAGAACAAAAGAACGGTGTTTCCTACACATACGGACCCCTGCTAGTTCAACTCTGCTTCTGAAACAAATACAAACCACAAGTCATCTAACATCCAATGCTTTTCAGTTAAGAGTGAAAAACGTGTGATCTGCGTAAACGATGTAGCTTCCTTTGAGCTGAAAAATGACTGAGTTTACCTGAAAAGATGTCTTGCTTGTAGGAAGATACAGAGCCTGGGATTTAACTCCATTTCTGAAGGAAAACACACAGCACAGTTCTCATCCATGAAACACACTCTGCTTTAGAGCTCGAAGCATGCTCTTGCTTTCTAGAGTCTCTAATAGAACAGGAAACGTGAGTTACCTCAGAACAAAAGAACGGTGTTTCCTACACATACAGACCATAGCTAGTTCAACTCTGCTTCTGAAACTGATACAAACCACAAGTCATCTAACATCCAATGCTTTTCAGTTAAGAGCGAGAAACGTGTGAGCTTGGTAAACGATTTATATTCATTTGAGCTGAAAAGTGACTGCATTTACGTGCAATGATGTCTTGCTTGTAGGAAGACACACAGCCCGGAATTTAACTCCCTTTCTGAAGGGAAACACACAGCACAGTTCTCATCCATGAAACACACTCTGCTTTAGAGCAAGAAGCACGCTCTTGCTTTCTAAGTGTCTCTAATACAGCAGGAAACGTGACTGTGGTCAGAACAAATGCAATGCTTTCCAGTTAAGAGCAAGAAACGTGTGAGCTTTGTGAACGATATAGCTTCCTTTGAGGTGAATAGTGCCTGAGTTTCCCTGAAAAGATGTCTTCCTTGTAGGAAGACACAGAGCCTGGGATTTAACTCCATTTCTGAAGGGAAACACATAGCACAGTTCTCATCCATGAAACACACTCTGCTATAGAGCAAGAAGCATGCTCTTGCTTTCTAAGAGTCTCCAATAGAGCAGGAAACGTGACTGTGGTCAGAATAAAATAACGGTGTTTCCTACACATACGGACCATATCTAGGTCAACTCTTCATCTGAAACTGATACAAACCACAGTTCCTCTAACATGCAATGCTTTCCAGTTAAGAGCGAGAAACGTGTGAGCTTCGTGAACGATATAGCTCCTTTGAGTTGAATAGTGCCTGAGTTTACCTGAAAAGATGTCTTCCTTGTAGGAAGACACAGAGCCTGGGATTTAACTCCATTTCTGAAGGGAAACACACAGCACAGTTCTCATCCATGAAACACCCTCTGCTTTACATCAAGAAGCACGCTCTTGATTTCTAAGAGTCTCTAATACAGCAGGAAACGTGACTGTGGTCAGAACAAAATAACGGTGTTTCCTACTGTACGGACCATATCTAGGTCAACCCTTCTTCTGAAACTGATACAAACCACAGTTCCTCTAACATGCAAAGCTTTCCAGTTAAGAGCGAGATACGTGTCAGCTTTGTGAAAGATGTAGCTTCCTTTGAGCTGAATAGTGACTGAGTTTACCTGAATAGATATCTTGCTTGTGGGAAGATACAGATCCTGGGATTTAACTCCATTTCTGAAGGGAAACACACAGCACAGTTCTCATCCATGAAACACACTCTGCTTTAGAGCACGAAGCATGCTCTTGCTTTCTAGAGTCTCTAATAGAGCCAGAAACATGAGGGTGCTCAGTACAAAATAACGGTGGTGCCTACATATATGGACCTTTGCTAGTTCAACTCTGCTTCTGAAACTGATACAAACCACAAGTCATCTAACATCCAATGCTTTTCAGTTAAGAGCAGGAAACGTGTGAGCATCGTAAACAATTTATATTCATTTGAGCTGAAAAGTGACTGCGTACCTGAAATGATGTCTTGCTTATAGGCAGACACAGAGCCTGGAATTTAAATGCATTTCTGCAGGAAAACACACAGCACAGTTACCATACATGAAACACACTCTGCTTTAGAGCACAAAGTATGCTCTTGCTTTCTAGAGTCTCTAATAGAGCCAGAAACATGAGGGTGCTCTGAACCAAATAACGGTGTTTCCTACATATACGAACCATTGCTAGTTCAACTCTGCTTCTGAAACTGATACAAACCACAAGTCATCTAACATCCAATGCTTTTCAGTTAAGAGCAAGTAACGTGTGACCTTCAAAAAACAATTTATATTCATTTGAGCTGAAAATTTACTGCGTTTACCTGAAATGATGACTTGCTTGTAGGAAGACACAGAGCCTGTGATTTAACTCCATTTCTGAAGGGAAAAACACAGCACAGTTCTCACGAGGAAACACACTCTGCGTATAGGAAGAAGCAAGCTCTTGCTATCTAGAGTCTCTAATAGTGCAGGAAACATGAGTGTGCTCAGAACAAAAGAACAGTGTTTCCTACACATACGGACCAATGCTAGTTCAACTCTGCTTCTGAAACTGATACAAACCACAAGTCATCTAACATCCAATGCTTTTGTGTTAAGAGTGAGAAACTTGTGATCTTCGTAAACGATTTATATTCATTTGAGCTGAAAAGTGACTGCGTTTTCCTGAAATGATGTCTTGCATGTAGGAAGACACAGAGCCTGGAATTTAACTCCATTTCTGAAGGGAAACACACAGCACAGTTCTCATCCATGAAACACACTCTGCTTTAGAGAAACAAGCATGCTCTTGCTTTCCAGAGACTCTAATAGAGCCAGAAAATTGAGGGTACTCAGAACAAAAGAACGGTGTTTCCTACACATATGGATCATTGCTAGTACAACTCTGCTTCTGAAACTGATACACACCACAGGTCCTCTAACATCCTATGCATTACAGTTAAGAGCAAGAAACGTGTGAGCTACGTGAACCATGTAGCTTCCTTTGAGCTGAAAGGTGACTGAGTTTATGTGAAACGAAGTCTTGCTTGTAAGAAGACATAGAGCCTGTGATTTAATCCATTTCTGAAGGGAAACACACAGCACAGTTCTCACGATGAAACACACTTTGCGTTTAGGAAGAAGCACGCTCTTGCTTTCTAGAGTCTCTAATAGAGCAGGAAACTTGAGTGTGCTCAGAACAAAAGAACGGTGTTTCCTACACATACAGACCACTGCTAGTTCAACTCTGCTTCTGAAACTGATACAAACCACAAGTCTTCCAACATCCAATGCTTTTCAGTTAAGAGTGAGAAACTTTTGATCTTCGTAAACGATGTAGCTTCCTTTGAGCTGAAAAGTGACTGAGTATACCTTAAAAGATGTCTTGCTTATAGGAAGATACAGAGCCTAGGATTTAACTCCATTACTGAAGGGAAACACACAGCACATTTCTCCTCCATGAAACACACTCTGCTTTAGAGCACGAAGCATGCTCTTGCTTTCTAGATTATCTAATAGAGCAGGAAACGTTAGTGAGCTCAGAACAAAAGAACGATGTTTCCTACACATACGGACCATAGCTAATTCAACTCTGCTTCTGAAACTGATACAAACCACAAGTCATCTAACATCCAATGCTTTTCAGTTGAGTGAGAAATGTGTGATCTTCGTCAACGATTTATATTCATTTGAGCTGAAAAGTGACTAAGTTAACCTGAAAAGATGTCTTGCTTGTAGGAAGCCACAGAGCCTGGAATTTAACTCCATTTCTGAAGGGAAACACACAGCACAGTTCTCATCCATGAAACACACTCTGCTTTAGAGAAAGAAGCATGCTCTTGCTTTCTAAGAGTCTCTAATACAACAGGAAACGTGACTGTGGTCAGAACAAAGTAACGGTGTTTCCTACACTTACGGACCATATCTAGGTCAACTCTTCTTCTGAAACTGATACAAACCACAGTTCCTCTAACATGCAATGCTTTCCAGTTACGAGCGAGAAACGTGTGAGCTTCGTGAACGATGTAGCTTCCTTTGAGCTGAAAAGTGACTGAGTTTACCTGAAAAGATGTCTTGATTGTATGAAGATACAGAGCCTGGGATTTAAATCCATTTCTGAAGGGAAACACACAGCACAGTTCTCATCCATGAAACACACTCTGCTTTAGAGCACAAAGCATTCTCTTGCTTTCTATAGTCTCTAATAGAGACAGAAACATGAGGGTGCTCCGAACAAATTAACGGTGTTTCCTACATATACGGACCATTGCTAGTTCAACTCTGCTTCTGAAACTGATCAAAACTACAAGTCATCTAACATCCAATGCTTTTCAGTTAAGAGCAAGTAACGTGTTAGCTTCGTAAAAGATTTATATTCATTTCATCTGAAAATTGACTGTGTTTACCTGAAATGATGTAGTGCTTGTTGGAAGACACAGAGCCTGGGATTTAACTCCATTTCTGAAGGGAAACACACAGCACAGTTCTCACAAGGAATCACACTCTGCGTATAGGAAGAAGCACACTCTTGCTTTCTAGAGTCTCTAATAGTGCAGGAAACGTGAGTGTGCTCAGAACAAAAGAACGGTGTTTCCTACACATACGGACCACATCTAGGTCAACTCTACTTCTGAAACTGATACAAATCACAGTTCCTCTAACATGCAATGCTTTCCAGTTAAGAGCGAGAAACGTGTGAGCTTCGTGAACGATGTAGCTTCCTTTGAGTTGGATAGTGACTGAGTTTACCTGAAAAGATGTCTTGCTTGTAGGAAGACAGAGAGCCTCGGATTTAACTACATTTCTGAAGGGAAACACACAGCACAGTTCTCATCCATGAAACACACTCAGCTTTAGAGCAGGAAGCATGCTCTTGCTTTCTAAGATTCTCTAATACAGCATGAAATGTGACTGTGGTCAGAACAAAATAATGGTGTTTCCCTCATTTACGGACCATATCTAGTTCAACTCTTCTTCTGAAAATGATACAAACCACAGGTCATCTAACATCCAATGCTTTTCAGTTAAGAGCAAGAAACGTGTGAGCTTCGAAAACGATTTACATTCATTTGAGCTGAAAAGTGACTGTGTTTACCTGAAATGATGTCTTGCTTATAGGAAGACACAGAGCCTGGAATTTAACTCCCTTTCTGAACGGAAACACACAGCACTGTATTACTCCATGAAATACACTCTGCTTTAGAGCACAAGCATGCTCTTGCTTTCTAGAGTATCTAATAGAGCAGGAAACGTGAGTGAGGTCAGAACAAAAGAATGGTGTTTCCCACACATACGGACCATAGCTACTTCAACTCTGCTTCTGAAACTGATACAAACCACAAGTCATCTAACATCAAATGCTTTTCAGTTAAGAGTGAAAAACGTGTGAGTTTCGTGAACGATGTAGCTTCCTTTGAGCTGAATAGTGACTGAGTTTACCTGAAAAGTTATCTTGCTTGTAGGAAGACACAGAGTTTGGGATTTAACTCCATTTCTGAAGGGAAAAACACAGCACAGTTCTCATCCATGAAACACACTCTGCTTTAGAGCAAGAAGCATGCTTTTGCTTTCTAAGAGTCTCTAATACAGCAGGAAACGTGACTGTGGTCAGAACAAAATAACGGTGTTTCCTACACATACGGACCATATCTAGTTCAACTCTTCTCCTGAAACTGATACAAACCACAGTTCCTCTAACATGCAATGCTTTCCAGTTAAGAGTGAGAAACTTGTGAGCTTCGTGAACGATGTAGCTTCCTTAGAGCTGAAAAGTGACATAGTTTACCTGAAAACATGTCTTGCTTGTAGGAAGACACAGAGCCTGGGATTTAACTCCATTTATGAAGGGAAACACACAGCACAGTTCTCATCCATGAAACACACTCTGCTTTAGAACACGAAGCATGCTCTTGCTTTCTAAGCATCTCTAATACAGCAGGAAACGTGACTGTGGTCAGAATAAAAGAACGGTGTTTCCTACACATACAGACCATAGCTAGTTCAACTCTGCTTCTGAAACAAATACAAACCACAAGTCATCTAACATCCAATGCTTTTCAGTTAAGAGCGAGAAACGTGTGAGCTTTGTAAACGATTTATATTCATTTGAGCTGAAAAGTGACTGCATTTACGTGCAATGATGTCTTGCTTGTAGGAAGACACACAGCCCGGAATTTAACTCCCTTTCTGAAGGTAAACACACAGCACAGTTCTCATCCATGAAACACACTCTGCTTTAGAGCAAGAAGCACTCTCTTGCTTTCTAAGAGTCTCTAATACAGCAAGAAACGTGACTGTAGTCAGAACAAATGCAATGCTTTCCAGTTAAGAGCAAGAAACGTGTGAGCTTTGTGAACGATATAGCTTCCTTTGAGGTGAATAGTGCCTGAGTTTCCCTGAAAAGATGTCTTCCTTGTAGGAAGACATAGAGCCTGGGATTTAACGCCATTTCTGAAGGGAAACACATAGCACAGTTCTCATCCATGAAACACACTCTGCTTTAGAGCATGAAGCATGCTCTTGCTTTCTAAGAGTCTCTAATAGAGCAGGAAACGTGACTGTGGTCAGAAGAAAATAACGGTGTTTCCTACACATACGGACCATATCTAGGTCAACTCTTCTTCTGAAACGGATACAAACCACAGTTCCTCTAACATGCAATGCTTTCCAGTTAAGAGCGAGAAACGTGTGAGCTTCGTGAACGATATAGCTCCGTTGAGTTGAATAGTGCCTGAGTTTCCCTGAAAAGATGTCTTCCTTGTAGGAAGACATAGAGCCTGGGATTTAACTCCATTTCTGAAGGGAAACACACAGCACAGTTCTCATCCATGAAACACCCTCTGCTTTACAGCAAGAAGCACGCTCTTGATTTCTAAGAGTCTCTAATACAGCAGGAAACGTGACTATGGTCAGAACAAAATAACGGTGTTTCCAGCTGTACGGACCATATCTAGGTCAACCCTTCTTCTGAAATTGATACAAACCACAGTTCCTCTAACATGCAATGCTTTCCAGTTACGAGCGAGAAACGTGTGAGCTTCGTGAACGATGTAGCTTCATTTGAGCTGAAAAGTGACTGCGTTTACCTGAAATGATGTCTTGCTTGTAGGAAGATACAGAGCCTGGGATTTAACTCCATTTCTGAAGGGAAACACACAGCACAGTTCTCATCCATGAAACACACTCTGCTTTAGAGCACGAAGCATGCTCTTGCTTTCTAGAGTCTCTAATAGAGCCAGAAACATGAGGGTGCTCAGTACAAAATAACGGTGGTGCCTACATATATGGACCTTTGCTAGTTCAACTCTGCTTCTGAAACTGATACAAACCACAAGTCATCTAACATCCAATGCTTTTCAGTTAAGAGCAGGAAACGTGTGAGCATCGTAAACAATTTATATTCATTTGAGCTGAAAAGTGACTGCGTACCTGAAATGATGTCTTGCTTATAGGCAGACACAGAGCCTGGAATTTAAATGCATTTCTGCAGGAAAACACACAGCACAGTTACCATACATGAAACACACTCTGCTTTAGAGCACAAAGTATGCTCTTGCTTTCTAGAGTCTCTAATAGAGCCAGAAACATGAGGGTGCTCTGAACCAAATAACGGTGTTTCCTACATATACGAACCATTGCTAGTTCAACTCTGCTTCTGAAACTGATACAAACCACAAGTCATCTAACATCCAATGCTTTTCAGTTAAGAGCAAGTAACGTGTGACCTTCAAAAAACAATTTATATTCATTTGAGCTGAAAATTTACTGCGTTTACCTGAAATGATGACTTGCTTGTAGGAAGACACAGAGCCTGTGATTTAACTCCATTTCTGAAGGGAAAAACACAGCACAGTTCTCACGAGGAAACACACTCTGCGTATAGGAAGAAGCAAGCTCTTGCTATCTAGAGTCTCTAATAGTGCAGGAAACATGAGTGTGCTCAGAACAAAAGAACAGTGTTTCCTACACATACGGACCAATGCTAGTTCAACTCTGCTTCTGAAACTGATACAAACCACAAGTCATCTAACATCCAATGCTTTTGTGTTAAGAGTGAGAAACTTGTGATCTTCGTAAACGATTTATATTCATTTGAGCTGAAAAGTGACTGCGTTTTCCTGAAATGATGTCTTGTATGTAGGAAGACACAGAGCCTGGAATTTAACTCCATTTCTGAAGGGAAACACACAGCACAGTTCTCATCCATGAAACACACTCTGCTTTAGAGAAACAAGCATGCTCTTGCTTTCCAGAGACTCTAATAGAGCCAGAAAATTGAGGGTACTCAGAACAAAAGAACGGTGTTTCCTACACATATGGATCATTGCTAGTACAACTCTGCTTCTGAAACTGATACACACCACAGGTCCTCTAACATCCTATGCATTACAGTTAAGAGCAAGAAACGTGTGAGCTACGTGAACCATGTAGCTTCCTTTGAGCTGAAAGGTGACTGAGTTTATGTGAAACGAAGTCTTGCTTGTAAGAAGACATAGAGCCTGTGATTTAATCCATTTCTGAAGGGAAACACACAGCACAGTTCTCACGATGAAACACACTTTGCGTTTAGGAAGAAGCACGCTCTTGCTTTCTAGAGTCTCTAATAGAGCAGGAAACTTGAGTGTGCTCAGAACAAAAGAACGGTGTTTCCTACACATACAGACCACTGCTAGTTCAACTCTGCTTCTGAAACTGATACAAACCACAAGTCTTCCAACATCCAATGCTTTTCAGTTAAGAGTGAGAAACTTTTGATCTTCGTAAACGATGTAGCTTCCTTTGAGCTGAAAAGTGACTGAGTATACCTTAAAAGATGTCTTGCTTATAGGAAGATACAGAGCCTAGGATTTAACTCCATTACTGAAGGGAAACACACAGCACATTTCTCCTCCATGAAACACACTCTGCTTTAGAGCACGAAGCATGCTCTTGCTTTCTAGATTATCTAATAGAGCAGGAAACGTTAGTGAGCTCAGAACAAAAGAACGATGTTTCCTACACATACGGACCATAGCTAATTCAACTCTGCTTCTGAAACTGATACAAACCACAAGTCATCTAACATCCAATGCTTTTCAGTTGAGTGAGAAATGTGTGATCTTCGTCAACGATTTATATTCATTTGAGCTGAAAAGTGACTAAGTTAACCTGAAAAGATGTCTTGCTTGTAGGAAGCCACAGAGCCTGGAATTTAACTCCATTTCTGAAGGGAAACACACAGCACAGTTCTCATCCATGAAACACACTCTGCTTTAGAGAAAGAAGCATGCTCTTGCTTTCTAAGAGTCTCTAATACAACAGGAAACGTGACTGTGGTCAGAACAAAGTAACGGTGTTTCCTACACTTACGGACCATATCTAGGTCAACTCTTCTTCTGAAACTGATACAAACCACAGTTCCTCTAACATGCAATGCTTTCCAGTTACGAGCGAGAAACGTGTGAGCTTCGTGAACGATGTAGCTTCCTTTGAGCTGAAAAGTGACTGCGTTTACCTGAAATGATGTCTTGCTTGTAGGAAGATACAGAGCCTGGGATTTAACTCCATTTCTGAAGGGAAACACACAGCACAGTTCTCATCCATGAAACACACTCTGCTTTAGAGCACGAAGCATGCTCTTGCTTTCCAGAGTCTCTAATAGAGCCAGAAACATGAGGGTGCTCAGTACAAAATAACGGTGGTGCCTACATATATGGACCTTTGCTAGTTCAACTCTGCTTCTGAAACTGTTACAAACCACAAGTCATCTAACATCCAATGCTTTTCAGTTAAGAGCAGGAAACGTGTGAGCATCGTAAACAATTTATATTCATTTGAGCTGAAAAGTGACTGCGTACCTGAAATGATGTCTTGCTTATAGGCAGACACAGAGCCTGGAATTTAAATGCATTTCTGCAGGAAAACACACAGCACAGTTACCATACATGAAACACACTCTGCTTTAGAGCACAAAGTATGCTCTTGCTTTCTAGAGTCTCTAATAGAGCCAGAAACATGAGGGTGCTCTGAACCAAATAACGGTGTTTCCTACATATACGAACCATTGCTAGTTCAACTCTGCTTCTGAAACTGATACAAACCACAAGTCATCTAACATCCAATGCTTTTCAGTTAAGAGCAAGTAACGTGTGACCTTCAAAAAACAATTTATATTCATTTGAGCTGAAAATTTACTGCGTTTACCTGAAATGATGACTTGCTTGTAGGAAGACACAGAGCCTGTGATTTAACTCCATTTCTGAAGGGAAAAACACAGCACAGTTCTCACGAGGAAACACACTCTGCGTATAGGAAGAAGCAAGCTCTTGCTATCTAGAGTCTCTAATAGTGCAGGAAACATGAGTGTGCTCAGAACAAAAGAACAGTGTTTCCTACACATACGGACCAATGCTAGTTCAACTCTGCTTCTGAAACTGATACAAACCACAAGTCATCTAACATCCAATGCTTTTGTGTTAAGAGTGAGAAACTTGTGATCTTCGTAAACGATTTATATTCATTTGAGCTGAAAAGTGACTTCGTTTTCCTGAAATGATGTCTTGCATGTAGGAAGACACAGAGCCTGGAATTTAACTCCATTTCTGAAGGGAAACACACAGCACAGTTCTCATCCATGAAACACACTCTGCTTTAGAGAAACAAGCATGCTCTTGCTTTCCAGAGACTCTAATAGAGCCAGAAAATTGAGGGTACTCAGAACAAAAGAACGGTGTTTCCTACACATATGGATCATTGCTAGTACAACTCTGCTTCTGAAACTGATACACACCACAGGTCCTCTAACATCCTATGCATTACAGTTAAGAGCAAGAAACGTGTGAGCTACGTGAACCATGTAGCTTCCTTTGAGCTGAAAGGTGACTGAGTTTATGTGAAACGAAGTCTTGCTTGTAAGAAGACATAGAGCCTGTGATTTAATCCATTTCTGAAGGGAAACACACAGCACAGTTCTCACGATGAAACACACTTTGCGTTTAGGAAGAAGCACGCTCTTGCTTTCTAGAGTCTCTAATAGAGCAGGAAACTTGAGTGTGCTCAGAACAAAAGAACGGTGTTTCCTACACATACAGACCACTGCTAGTTCAACTCTGCTTCTGAAACTGATACAAACCACAAGTCTTCCAACATCCAATGCTTTTCAGTTAAGAGTGAGAAACTTTTGATCTTCGTAAACGATGTAGCTTCCTTTGAGCTGAAAAGTGACTGAGTATACCTTAAAAGATGTCTTGCTTATAGGAAGATACAGAGCCTAGGATTTAACTCCATTACTGAAGGGAAACACACAGCACATTTCTCCTCCATGAAACACACTCTGCTTTAGAGCACGAAGCATGCTCTTGCTTTCTAGATTATCTAATAGAGCAGGAAACGTTAGTGAGCTCAGAACAAAAGAACGATGTTTCCTACACATACGGACCATAGCTAATTCAACTCTGCTTCTGAAACTGATACAAACCACAAGTCATCTAACATCCAATGCTTTTCAGTTGAGTGAGAAATGTGTGATCTTCGTCAACGATTTATATTCATTTGAGCTGAAAAGTGACTAAGTTAACCTGAAAAGATGTCTTGCTTGTAGGAAGCCACAGAGCCTGGAATTTAACTCCATTTCTGAAGGGAAACACACAGCACAGTTCTCATCCATGAAACACACTCTGCTTTAGAGAAAGAAGCATGCTCTTGCTTTCTAAGAGTCTCTAATACAACAGGAAACGTGACTGTGGTCAGAACAAAGTAACGGTGTTTCCTACACTTACGGACCATATCTAGGTCAACTCTTCTTCTGAAACTGATACAAACCACAGTTCCTCTAACATGCAATGCTTTCCAGTTACGAGCGAGAAACGTGTGAGCTTCGTGAACGATGTAGCTTCCTTTGAGCTGAAAAGTGACTGAGTTTACCTGAAAAGATGTCTTGATTGTATGAAGATACAGAGCCTGGGATTTAAATCCATTTCTGAAGGGAAACACACAGCACAGTTCTCATCCATGAAACACACTCTGCTTTAGAGCACAAAGCATTCTCTTGCTTTCTATAGTCTCTAATAGAGACAGAAACATGAGGGTGCTCCGAACAAATTAACGGTGTTTCCTACATATACGGACCATTGCTAGTTCAACTCTGCTTCTGAAACTGATCAAAACTACAAGTCATCTAACATCCAATGCTTTTCAGTTAAGAGCAAGTAACGTGTTAGCTTCGTAAAAGATTTATATTCATTTCATCTGAAAATTGACTGTGTTTACCTGAAATGATGTAGTGCTTGTTGGAAGACACAGAGCCTGGGATTTAACTCCATTTCTGAAGGGAAACACACAGCACAGTTCTCACAAGGAATCACACTCTGCGTATAGGAAGAAGCACACTCTTGCTTTCTAGAGTCTCTAATAGTGCAGGAAACGTGAGTGTGCTCAGAACAAAAGAACGGTGTTTCCTACACATACGGACCACATCTAGGTCAACTCTACTTCTGAAACTGATACAAATCACAGTTCCTCTAACATGCAATGCTTTCCAGTTAAGAGCGAGAAACGTGTGAGCTTCGTGAACGATGTAGCTTCCTTTGAGTTGGATAGTGACTGAGTTTACCTGAAAAGATGTCTTGCTTGTAGGAAGACAGAGAGCCTCGGATTTAACTACATTTCTGAAGGGAAACACACAGCACAGTTCTCATCCATGAAACACACTCAGCTTTAGAGCAGGAAGCATGCTCTTGCTTTCTAAGATTCTCTAATACAGCATGAAATGTGACTGTGGTCAGAACAAAATAATGGTGTTTCCCTCATTTACGGACCATATCTAGTTCAACTCTTCTTCTGAAAATGATACAAACCACAGGTCATCTAACATCCAATGCTTTTCAGTTAAGAGCAAGAAACGTGTGAGCTTCGAAAACGATTTACATTCATTTGAGCTGAAAAGTGACTGTGTTTACCTGAAATGATGTCTTGCTTATAGGAAGACACAGAGCCTGGAATTTAACTCCCTTTCTGAACGGAAACACACAGCACTGTATTACTCCATGAAATACACTCTGCTTTAGAGCACAAGCATGCTCTTGCTTTCTAGAGTATCTAATAGAGCAGGAAACGTGAGTGAGGTCAGAACAAAAGAATGGTGTTTCCCACACATACGGACCATAGCTACTTCAACTCTGCTTCTGAAACTGATACAAACCACAAGTCATCTAACATCAAATGCTTTTCAGTTAAGAGTGAAAAACGTGTGAGTTTCGTGAACGATGTAGCTTCCTTTGAGCTGAATAGTGACTGAGTTTACCTGAAAAGTTATCTTGCTTGTAGGAAGACACAGAGTTTGGGATTTAACTCCATTTCTGAAGGGAAAAACACAGCACAGTTCTCATCCATGAAACACACTCTGCTTTAGAGCAAGAAGCATGCTTTTGCTTTCTAAGAGTCTCTAATACAGCAGGAAACGTGACTGTGGTCAGAACAAAATAACGGTGTTTCCTACACATACGGACCATATCTAGTTCAACTCTTCTCCTGAAACTGATACAAACCACAGTTCCTCTAACATGCAATGCTTTCCAGTTAAGAGTGAGAAACTTGTGAGCTTCGTGAACGATGTAGCTTCCTTAGAGCTGAAAAGTGACATAGTTTACCTGAAAACATGTCTTGCTTGTAGGAAGACACAGAGCCTGGGATTTAACTCCATTTATGAAGGGAAACACACAGCACAGTTCTCATCCATGAAACACACTCTGCTTTAGAACACGAAGCATGCTCTTGCTTTCTAAGCATCTCTAATACAGCAGGAAACGTGACTGTGGTCAGAATAAAAGAACGGTGTTTCCTACACATACAGACCATAGCTAGTTCAACTCTGCTTCTGAAACAAATACAAACCACAAGTCATCTAACATCCAATGCTTTTCAGTTAAGAGCGAGAAACGTGTGAGCTTTGTAAACGATTTATATTCATTTGAGCTGAAAAGTGACTGCATTTACGTGCAATGATGTCTTGCTTGTAGGAAGACACACAGCCCGGAATTTAACTCCCTTTCTGAAGGTAAACACACAGCACAGTTCTCATCCATGAAACACACTCTGCTTTAGAGCAAGAAGCACTCTCTTGCTTTCTAAGAGTCTCTAATACAGCAAGAAACGTGACTGTAGTCAGAACAAATGCAATGCTTTCCAGTTAAGAGCAAGAAACGTGTGAGCTTTGTGAACGATATAGCTTCCTTTGAGGTGAATAGTGCCTGAGTTTCCCTGAAAAGATGTCTTCCTTGTAGGAAGACATAGAGCCTGGGATTTAACGCCATTTCTGAAGGGAAACACATAGCACAGTTCTCATCCATGAAACACACTCTGCTTTAGAGCATGAAGCATGCTCTTGCTTTCTAAGAGTCTCTAATAGAGCAGGAAACGTGACTGTGGTCAGAAGAAAATAACGGTGTTTCCTACACATACGGACCATATCTAGGTCAACTCTTCTTCTGAAACGGATACAAACCACAGTTCCTCTAACATGCAATGCTTTCCAGTTAAGAGCGAGAAACGTGTGAGCTTCGTGAACGATATAGCTCCGTTGAGTTGAATAGTGCCTGAGTTTCCCTGAAAAGATGTCTTCCTTGTAGGAAGACATAGAGCCTGGGATTTAACTCCATTTCTGAAGGGAAACACACAGCACAGTTCTCATCCATGAAACACCCTCTGCTTTACAGCAAGAAGCACGCTCCTGATTTCTAAGAGTCTCTAATACAGCAGGAAACGTGACTGTGGTCAGAACAAAATAATGGTGTTTCCAGCTGTACGGACCATATCTAGGTCAACCCTTCTTCTGAAATTGATACAAACCACAAGTCATCTAACATCCAATGCTTTTGTGTTAAGAGTGAGAAACTTGTGATCTTCGTAAACGATTTATATTCATTTGAGCTGAAAAGTGACTGCGTTTTCCTGAAATGATGTCTTGCATGTAGGAAGACACAGAGCCTGGAATTTAACTCCATATCTGAAGGGAAACACACAGCACAGTTCTCATCCATGAAACACACTCTGCTTTAGAGAAACAAGCATGCTCTTGCTTTCCAGAGTCTCTAATAGAGCCAGAAAGTTGAGGGTACTCAGAACAAAAGAACGGTGTTTCCTACACATATGGATCATTGCTAGTTCAACTCTGCTTCTGAAACTGATACACACCACAGGTCCTCTAACATCCTATGCTTTACAGTTAAGAGCAAGAAACGTGTGAGCTACGTGAACCATGTAGCTTCGTTTGAGCTGAAAGTTGACTGAGTTTATGTGAAACGAAGTCTTGCTTGTAGGAAGCCTCAGAGCCTGGAATTTAACTCCATTTCTGAAGGGAAACACACAGTACAGTTCTCATCCATGAAACACACTCTGCTTTAGAGAAAGAAGCATGCTCTTGCTTTCTAAGAGTCTCTAATACAACAGGAAACGTGACTGTGGTCAGAACAAAGTAACGGTGTTTCCTACACTTACGGACCATATCTAGGTCAACTCTTCTTCTGAAACTGATACAAACCACAGTTCCTCTAACATGCAATGCTTTCCAGTTAAGAGCGAGAAACGTGTGAGCTTTGTAAATGATGTAGCTTCCTTTGAGCTGAAAAGTTACTTAGTTTACTTGAAAATATGTCTTGCTTGTAATAAGACACAGAGCCGGGGATTTAACTCCATTTATGAAGGGAAACACACAGCACAGTTCTCATCCATGAAACGCACTCTGCTTTAGAGCAAGAAGCACGCTCTTGCTTTCTAAGAGTCTCTAATACAGCAGAAAACGTGACTGTGGTCAGAACAAAATAACGGTGTTTCCTACTGTACGGACCATATCTAGGCCAACTCTTCTTCGGAAACTGATACAAACCACAGTTCCTCTAACATGCAATGCTTTCCAGTTAAGAGCGAGAAACATGTGAGCTTCGTGAACGATGTAGCTTCCTTTGAGCTGAAAAGTGACTGAGTTTACCTGAAAAGATATCTTGATTGTATGAAGATACAGAGCCTGGGATTTAAATCCATTTCTGAATGGAAACACACAGCACAGTTCTCATCCATGAAAAACACTCTGCTTTAGAGCACAAAGCATGCTCTTGCTTTCTATAGTCTCTAATAGAGCCAGAAACATGAGGGTGCTCCGAACAAAATAACGGTGTTTCCTACATATACGGACCATTGCTAGTTCAACTCTACTTCTGAAACTGATCGAAACTACAAGTCATCTAACATCCAATGCTTTTCAGTTAAGAGCAAGTAACGTGTTAGCTTCGTAAAAGATTTATATTCATTTCATCTGAAAATTGACTGCGTTTACCTGAAATGATGTAGTGCTTGTTGGAAGACACAGAGCCTGGGATTTAACTCCATTTCTGAAGGGAAACACACAGCACAGTTCTCACAAGGAATCACACTCTGCGTATAGGAAGAAGCACACTCTTGCTTTCTAGAGTCTCTAATAGTGCAGGAAACGTGAGTGTGCTCAGAACAAAAGAACGGTGTTTCCTACACATACGGACCACATCTAGGTCAACTCTACTTCTGAAACTGATACAAATCACAGTTCCTCTAACATGCAATGCTTTCCAGTTAAGAGGAGAAACGTGTGAGCTTCGTGAACGATGTAGCTTCCTTTGAGTTGGATAGTGACTGAGTTTAATTGAAAAGATGTCTTGCTTGTAGGAAGACGCAGAGCCTCGGATTTAACTACATTTCTGAAGGGAAACACACAGCACAGTTCTCATCCATGAAACACACTCTGCTTTAGAGCAGGAAGCATGCTCTTGCTTTCTAAGATTCTCTAATACAGCATGAAATGTGACTGTGGTCAGAACAAAATAATGGTGTTTCCCTCATATACGGACCATATCTAGTTCAACTCTTCTTCTGAAACTGATACAAACCACAAGTCATCTAACATCAAATGCTTTTCATTTAAGAGCAAGAAACATGTGAGCTTCGAAAACGATTTATATTCATTTGAGCTGAAAAGTGACTGTGTTTACCTGAAATGATGTCTTGCTTATAGGAAGACACAGAGCCTGGAATTTAACTCCCTTTCTGAACGGAAACACACAGCACTGTATTACTCCATGAAATACACTCTGCTTTAGAGCACGAAGCATGCTCTTGCTTTCTAGAGTATCTAATAGAGCAGGAAACGTGAGTGAGGTCAGAACAAAAGAACGGTGTTTCCCACACATACGGACCATAGCTACTTAAACTCTGCTTCTGAAACTGATACAAACCACAAGTCATCTAACATCAAATGCTTTTCAGTTAAGAGTGAAAAACGTGTGAGCTTCGTGAACGATGTAGCTTCCTTTGAGCTGAATAGTGACTGAGTTTACCTGAAAAATTATCTTGCTTGTAGGAAGACACAGAGCTTGGGATTTAACTCCATTTCTGAAGGGAAAAACACAGCACAGTTCTCATCCATGAAACACACTCTGCTTTAGAGCAAGAAGCATGCTCTTGCTTTCTAAGAGTCTCTAATACAGCAGGAAACGTGACTGTGGTCAGAACAAAATAACGGTGTTTCCTACACATACGGACCATATCTAGTTCAACTCTTCTTCTGAAACTGATACAAACCACAGTTCCTCTAACATGCAATGCTTTCCAGTTAAGAGTGAGAAACTTATGAGCTTCGTGAACGATGTAGCTTCCTTAGAGCTGAAAAGTGACATAGTTTACCTGAAAACATGTCTTGCTTGTAGGAAGACACAGAGCCTGGAATTTAACTCCATTTCTGAAGGGAAACACACAGCACAGTTCTCATCCATGAAACACACTCTGCTTTAGAGAAAGAAGCATGCTCTTGCTTTCTAAGAGTCTCTAATACAACAGGAAACGTGACTGTGGTCAGAACAAAGTAACGGTGTTTCCTACACTTACGGACCATATCTAGGTCAACTCTTCTTCTGAAACTGATACAAACCACAGTTCCTCTAACATGCAATGCTTTCCAGTTAAGAGCGAGAAACGTGTGAGCTTCGTGAACGATGTAGCTTCCTTTGAGCTGAAAAGTGACTGAGTTTACCTGAAAAGATGTCTTGATTGTATGAAGATACAGAGCCTGGGATTTAAATCCATTTCTGAAGGGAAACACACAGCACAGTTCTCATCCATGAAACACACTCTGCTTTAGAGCACAAAGCATGTTCTTGCTTTCTATAGTCTCTAATAGAGCCAGAAACATGAGGGTGCTCCGAACAAATTAACGGTGTTTCCTACATATACGGACCATTGCTAGTTCAACTCTGCTTCTGAAACTGATCGAAACTACAAGTCTTCTAACATCCAATGCTTTTCAGTTAAGAGCAAGTAACGTGTTAGCTTTGTAAAAGATTTATATTCATTTCATCTGAAAATTGACTGCGTTTACCTGAAATGATGTAGTGCTTGTTGGAAGACACAGAGCCTGGGATTTAACTCCATTTCTGAAGGGAAACACACAGCACAGTTCTCACAAGGAACCACACTCTGCGTATAGGAAGAAGCACACTCTTGCTTTCTAGAGTCTCTAATAGTGCAGGAAACGTGAGTGTGCTCAGAACAAAAGAACGGTGTTTCCTACACATAGGGACCACATCTAGGTCAACTCTACTTCTGAAACTGATACAAATCACAGTTCCTCTAACATGCAATGCTTTCCAGTTAAGAGCGAGAAACGTGTGAGCTTCGTGAACTATGTAGCTTCCTTTGAGTTGGATAGTGACTGAGTTTACCTGAAAAGATGTCTTGCTTGTAGGAAGACACAGAGCCTCGGATTTAACTACATTTCTGAAGGGAAACACACAGCACAGTTCTCATCCATGAAACACACTCTGCTTTAGAGCAGGAAGCATGCTCTTGCTTTCTAAGATTCTCTAATACAGCATGAAATGTGACTGTGGTCAGAACAAAATAATGGTTTTTCCCTCATATACGGACCATATCTAGTTCAACTCTTCTTCTGAAACTGATACAAACCACAGGTCATCTAACATCCAATGCTTTTCAGTTAAGAGCAAGAAACGTGTGAGCTTCGAAAACGATTTATATTCATTTGAGCTGAAAAGTGACTGTGTTTACCTGAAATGATGTCTTGCTTATAGGAAGACACAGAGTTTGGGATTTAACTCCATTTCTGAAGGGAAAAACACAGCACAGTTCTCATCCATGAAACACACTCTGCTTTAGAGCAAGAAGCATGCTCTTGCTTTCTAAGAGTCTCTAATACAGCAGGAAACGTGACTGTGGTCAGAACAAAATAACGGTGTTTCCTACACATACGGACCATATCTAGTTCAACTCTTCTTCTGAAACTGATACAAACCACAGTTCCTCTAACATGCAATGCTTTCCAGTTAAGAGTGAGAAACTTATGAGCTTCGTGAACGATGTAGCTTCCTTAGAGCTGAAAAGTGACATAGTTTACCTGAAAACATGTCTTGCTTGTAGGAAGACACAGAGCCTGGGATTTAACTCCATTTATGAAGGGAAACACACAGCACAGTTCTCATCCATGAAACACACTCTGCTTTAGATCACTAAGCATGCTCTTGCTTTCTAAGAGTCTCTAATACAGCAGGAAACGTGACTGTGGTCAGAACAAAAGAACGGTGTTTCCTACACATACAGACCATAGCTAGTTCAACTCTGCTTCTGAAACTGATACAAACCACAAGTCATCTAACATCCAATGCTTTTCAGTTAAGAGCGAGAAACGTGTGAGCTTTGTAAATGATTTATATTCATTTGAGCTGAAAAGTGACTGCATTTACGTGCAATGAAGTCTTGCTTGTAGGAAGACACACAGCCCGGAATTTAACTCCCTTTCTGAAGGGAAACACACAGCACAGTTCTCATCCATGAAACACACTCTGCTTTAGAGCAAGAAGCACTCTCTTGCTTTCTAAGAGTCTCTAATACAGCAGGAAACGTGACTGTAGTCAGACCAAATGCAATGCTTTCCAGTTAAGAGCAAGAAACGTGTCAGCTTTGTGAACGATATAGCTTCCTTTGAGGTGAATAGTGCCTGAGTTTCCCTGAAAAGATGTCTTCCTTGTAGGAAGACATAGAGCCTGGGATTTAACTCCATTTCTGAAGGGAAACACATAGCACAGTTCTCATCCATGAAACACACTCTGCTTTAGAGCAAGAAGCATGCTCTTGCTTTCTAAGAGTCTCTAATAGAGCAGGAAACGTGACTGTGGTCAGAATAAAATAACGGTGTTTCCTACACATACGGACCATATCTAGGTCAACTCTTCTTCTGAAACGGATACAAACCACAGTTCCTCTAACATGCAATGCTTTCCAGTTAAGAGCGAGAAACGTGTGAGCTTCGTGAACGATATAGCTCCGTTGAGTTGAATAGTGCCTGAGTTTACCTGAAAAGATGTCTTCCTTGTAGGAAGACACAGAGCCTGGAATTTAACTCCCTTTCTGAACGGAAACACACAGCACTGTATTACTCCATGAAATGCACTCTGCTTTAGAGCACGAAGCATGCTCTTGCTTTCTAGAGTATCTAATAGAGCAGGAAACGTGAGTGAGGTCAGAACAAAAGAACGGTGTTTCCCACACATATGGACCATAGCTACTTCAACTCTGCTTCTGAAACTGATACAAACCACAAGTCATCTAACATCAAATGCTTTTCAGTTAAGAGTGAAAAACGTGTGAGCTTCGTGAATGATGTTGCTTCCTTTGAGCTGAATAGTGACTGAGTTTACCTGAAAAGTTATCTTGCTTGTAGGAAGACACAGAGTTTGGGATTTAACTCCATTTCTGAAGGGAAAAACACAGCACAGTTCTCATCCATGAAACACACTCTGCTTTAGAGCAAGAAGCATGCTCTTGCTTTCTAAGAGTCTCTAATACAGCAGGAAACGTGACTGTGGTCAGAACAAAAGAACGGTGTTTCCTACACATACGGACCC
The DNA here is from genome assembly GCA_949786405.1 of Onychomys arenicola. Taxonomy (NCBI): domain Eukaryota; kingdom Metazoa; phylum Chordata; class Mammalia; order Rodentia; family Cricetidae; genus Onychomys; species Onychomys arenicola. Next base: position 348,247 of record CATKUM010000029.1, read on the forward strand.
CTGCTAGTTCAATTCTGCTTCTGAAACTGATACAAACCACAAGTCTTCCAACATCCAATGCTTTTCAGTTAAGAGTGAGAAACTTGTGATCTTCTTAAACGATGTAGCTTCCTTTGAGCTGAAAAGTGACTGAGTATACCTTAAAAGATGTCTTGCTTATAGGAAGATACAGAGCCTAGGATTTAACTCCATTACTGAAGGGAAACACACAGCACATTTCTCCTCCATGAAACACACTCTGCTTTAGAGCATGAAGCATGCTCTTGCTTTCTAGATTATCTAATAGAGCAGGAAACGTTAGTGAGCTCAGAACAAAAGAACGATGTTTCCTACACATACGGACCATAGCTAATTCAACTCTGCTTCTGAAACTGATACAAACCACAAGTTATCTAACATCCAATGCTTTTCAGTTGAGTGAGAAATGTGTGATCTTCGTCAACGATTTATATTCATTTGAGCTGAAAAGTGACTAAGTTTACCTGAAAAGATGTCTTGCTTGTAGGAAGCCACAGAGCCTGGAATTTAACTCAATTTCTGAAGGGAAACACACAGCACAGTTCTCATCCATGAAACACACTCTGCTTTAGAGAAAGAAGCATGCTCTTGCTTTCTAAGAGTCTCTAATACAACAGGAAACGTGACTGTGGTCAGAACAAAGTAACGGTGTTTCCTACACTTACGGACCATATCTAGGTCAACTCTTCTTCTGAAACTGATACAAACCACAGTTCCTCTAACATGCAATGCTTTCCAGTTAAGAGCGAGAAACGTGTGAGCTTCGTGAACGATGTAGCTTCCTTTGAGCTGAAAAGTGACTGAGTTTAATTGAAAAGATGTCTTGATTGTATGAAGATACAGAGCCTGGGATTTAAATCCATTTCTGAAGGGAAACACACAGCACAGTTCTCATCCATGAAACACACTCTGCTTTAGAGCACAAAGCATGCTCTTGCTTTCTATAGTCTCTAATAGAGCCAGAAACATGAGGGTGCTCCGAACAAATTAACGGTGTGTCCTACATATACGGACCATTGCTAGTTCAACTCTGCTTCTGAAACTGATCGAAACTACAAGTCATCTAACATCCAATGCTTTTCAGTTAAGAGCAAGTAACGTGTTAGCTTCGTAAAAGATTTATATTCATTTCATCTGAAAATTGACTGTGTTTACCTGAAATGATGTAGTGCTTGTTGGAAGACACAGAGCCTGGGATTTAACTCCATTTCTGAAGGGAAACACACAGCACAGTTCTCACAAGGAATCACTCTCTGCGTATAGGAAGAAGCACACTCTTGCTTTCTAGAGTCTCTAATAGTGCAGGAAACGTGAGTGTGCTCAGAACAAAAGAACGGTGTTTCCTACACATACGGACCACATCTAGGTCAACTCTACTTCTGAAACTGATACAAATCACAGTTCCTCTAACATGCAATGCTTTCCAGTTAAGAGCGAGAAACGTGTGAGCTTCGTGAACGATGTAGCTTCCTTTGAGTTGGATAGTGACTGAGTTTTCCTGAAAAGATGTCTTGCTTGTAGGAAGACACAGAGCCTCGGATTTAACTACATTTCTGAAGGGAAACACACAGCACAGTTCTCATCCATGAAACACACTCTGCTTTAGAGCAGGAAGCATGCTCTTGCTTTCTAAGATTCTCTAATACAGCATGAAATGTGACTGTGGTCAGAACAAAATAATGGTTTTTCCCTCATATACGGACCATATCTAGTTCAACTCTTCTTCTGAAACTGATACAAACCACAGGTCATCTAACATCCAATGCTTTTCAGTTAAGAGCAAGAAACGTGTGAGCTTCGAAAACGATTTATATTCATTTGAGCTGAAAAGTGACTGTGTTTACCTGAAATGATGTCTTGCTTATAGGAAGACACAGAGTTTGGGATTTAACTCCATTTCTGAAGGGAAAAACACAGCACAGTTCTCATCCATGAAACACACTCTGCTTTAGAGCAAGAAGCATGCTCTTGCTTTCTAAGAGTCTCTAATACAGCAGGAAACGTGACTGTGGTCAGAACAAAATAACGGTGTTTCCTACACATACGGACCATATCTAGTTCAACTCTTCTCCTGAAACTGATACAAACCACAGTTCCTCTAACATGCAATGCTTTCCAGTTAAGCGTGAGAAACTTGTGAGCTTCGTGAACGATGTAGCTTCCTTAGAGCTGAAAAGTGACATAGTTTACCTGAAAACATGTCTTGCTTGTAGGAAGACACAGAGCCTGGGATTTAACTCCATTTATGAAGGGAAACACACAGCACAGTTCTCATCCATGAAACACACTCTGCTTTAGAACACGAAGCATGCTCTTGCTTTCTAAGAGTCTCTAATACAGCAGGAAACGTGACTGTGGTCAGAACAAAAGAACGGTGTTTCCTACACATACGGACCCCTGCTAGTTCAACTCTGCTTCTGAAACAAATACAAACCACAAGTCATCTAACATCCAATGCTTTTCAGTTAAGAGTGAGAAACGTGTGATCTTCGTAAACGATGTAGCTTCCTTTGAGCTGAAAAATGACTGAGTTTACCTGAAAAGATGTCTTGCTTGTAGGAAGATACAGAGCCTGGGATTTAACTCCATTTCTAAAGGAAAACACACAGCACAGTTCTCATCCATGAAACACACTCTGCTTTAGAGCACGAAGCATGCTCTTGCTTTCTAGAGTCTCTAATAGAACAGGAAATGTGAGTTAGCTCAGAACAAAAGAACGGTGTTTCCTACACATACAGACCATAGCTAGTTCAACTCTGCTTCTGAAACTGATACAAACCACAAGTCATCTAACATCCAATGCTTTTCAGTTAAGAGCGAGAAACGTGTGAGCTTTGTAAAAGATTTATATTCATTTGAGCTGAAAAGTGACTGCATTTACGTGCAATGAAGTCTTGCTTGTAGGAAGACACACAGCCCGGAATTTAACTCCCTTTCTGAAGGGAAACACACAGCACAGTTCTCATCCATGAAACACACTCTGCTTTAGAGCAAGAAGCACTCTCTTGCTTTCTAAGAGTCTCTAATACAGCAGGAAACGTGACTGTAGTCAGAACAAATACAATGCTTTCCAGTTAAGAGCAAGAAACGTGTGAGCTTTGTGAACGATATAGCTTCCTTTGAGGTGAACAGTGCCGGAGTTTCCCTGAAAAGATGTCTTCCTTGTAGGAAGACATAGAGCCTGGGATTTAACTCCATTTCTGAAGGGAAACACATAGCACAGTTCTCATCCATGAAACACACTCTGCTTTAGAGCAAGAAGCATGCTCTTGCTTTCTAAGAGTCTCTAATAGAGCAGGAAACGTGACTGTGGTCAGAATAAAATAACGGTGTTTCCTACACATACGGACCATATCTAGGTCAACTCTTCTTCTGAAACGGATACAAACCACAGTTCCTCTAACATGCAATGCTTTCCAGTTAAGAGCGAGAAACGTGTGAGCTTCGTGAACGATATAGCTCCGTTGAGTTGAATAGTGCCTGAGTTTACCTGAAAAGATGTCTTCCTTGTAGGAAGACACAGAGCCTGGAATTTAACTCCCTTTCTGAACGGAAACACACAGCACTGTATTACTCCATGAAATACACTCTGCTTTAGAGCACGAAGCATGCTCTTGCTTTCTAGAGTATCTAATAGAGCAGGAAACGTGAGTGAGGTCAGAACAAAAGAACGGTGTTTCCCACTCATACGGACCATAGCTACTTCAACTCTGCTTCTGAAACTGATACAAACCACAAGTCATCTAACATCAAATGCTTTTCAGTTAAGAGTGAAAAACGTGTGAGCTTCGTGAACGATGTTGCTTCCTTTGAGCTGAATATTGACTGAGTTTACCTGAAAAGTTATCTTGCTTGTAGGAAGACACAGAGTTTGGGATTTAACTCCATTTCTGAAGGGAAAAACACAGCACAGTTCTCATCCATGAAACACACTCTGCTTTAGAGCAAGAAGCATGCTCTTGCTTTCTAAGAGTCTCTAATACAGCAGGAAACGTGACTGTGGTCAGAACAAAATAACAGTGTTTCCTACACATACGGACCATATCTAGTTCAACTCTTCTCCTGAAACTGATACAAACCACAGTTCCTCTAACATGCAATGCTTTCCAGTTAAGAGTGAGAAACTTGTGAGCTTCGTGAACGATGTAGCTTCCTTAGAGCTGAAAAGTGACATAGTTTACCTGAAAACATGTCTAGCTTGTAGGAAGACACAGAGCCTGGGATTTATCTCCATTTCTGAAGGGAAACACACAGCACAGTTCTCATCCATGAAACACACTCTGCTTTAGAGCACGAAGCATGCTCTTGCTTTCTTGAGTCTCTAATAGTTCCAGAAATATGAGGGTGCTCTGAACAAAATAACGGTGTTTCCTACATAAACGGACCATTGCTAGTTCAACTCTGCTTCTGAAACTGATACAAACCACAAGTCATCTAACATCCAATGCTTTTCAGTTAAGAGCAAGAAACATGTGAGCTTTGTAAACGATTTATATTCATTTGAGCTTAAAAGTTACTGCGTTTACCTGAAATGATGTCTTGCTTGTAGGAAGACAAAGCGCCTGGAATAAAGCTCCATTTCTGAAGGGAAACACACAGCACAGTTTTCAAACATGAAGCACACTCTGCTTTAGAGCAAGAAGCACACTCTTGCTTTCTAAGAGTCTCTAATACAGCAGGAAACGTGACTGTGGTCAGGCCAAATTGACGGTGTTTCCTACACATACGGACCATATCTAGGTCAACTCTTCTTCTGCAACTGATACAAAGCACAGTTACATTAACATGCAATGCTTTCAAGTTAAGAGCGAAAAACGTGTGAGCTTCGTGAACGATGTAGCTTCCTTTGAGCTGAAAAGTGACTGAGTTTACCTGAAAAGATGTCTTGCTTGTAGGAAGACAGAGAGCATGGGATTTAACTCCATTTCTGAACAGAAACACACAGCACAGTTCTCATCCATGAAACACACTCTGCTTAAGAGCAAGAAGCACGCTCTTGCTTTCTAAGAGTCTCTAATACAGCAGGAAACGTGACTCTGGTCAGAACAAAATAATGGTGTTTCCTACACATGCAGACCATATCTAGGTCAACTCTTCATCTGAAACTGATACAAACCACAGTTCCATTAACATGCAATGCTTTCCAGTTAAGAGCGAGAATCGTGTGAGCTTCGTGAACGATGTAGCATCCTTTGAGCTGAAAACTGACTGAGTTTTCCTGAATAGATGTCTTGCTTGTAGGAAGACAGAGAGCCTGGGATTTAACTCCATTTCTGAAGGGAAACACACAGCACTGTTCTCATCCATGAAACACACTCTGCTTTATAGCAAGAAGCATGCTCTTGCTTTCCAGAGTCTCTAATAGAGCCAGAAACTTGAGGGTGCTCAGAATAAAAGATCGGTGTTTCCTACACATATGGACCATTGCTAGTTCAACCCTGCTGCTGAAACTGATACAAACCAAAAGTCATTTAACATCCAATGCTTTTCAGTTAAGAGCGACAAACGTGTGATCTTTGTAAACAATTTGTATTCATTTGAGCTGAAATGTGACTGCGTTTACCTGAAATGATTTCTTGCTAATAGGAAGACACAGAGCCTGGAATTTAACTCCATTTCTGAAGGGAAACACACAGTGCAGTTCTCATCCATGAATCGGCCTCTGCTTTAGAGCAAGAAGCACTCTCTTGCTTTCTAAGAGTCTCTAATACAGCAGGAAACGTGACTGTGGTCAGAACAAAATAACGGTGTTTCCTACACATGCAGACCATATCTAGGTCAACTCTTCGTCTGAAACTGATACAAACCACAGTTCCATTAACATGCAATGCTTTCCAGTTAAGAGCGAGAAACGTGTGAGCTTCGTGAACAATGTAGGGTCCTTTGAGCTGAAAAGTGACTGAATTTTCCTGAAAAGATGTCTTTCATGTAGGAAGACACAGAGCATGGGATTTAACTCCATTTCTGAAGGGAAACACACAGCACAGTTCTCATCCATGAAACACACTCTGCTTTAGAGCACGAAGCATGCTCTTGCTTTCTTGAGTCTCTAATAGATCCAGAAACATGAGGGTGCTCTGAACAAAATAACGGTGTTTCCTACATAAACGGACCATTGCTAGTTCAACTCTGCTTCTGAAACTGATACAAACCACAAGTCATCTAACATCCAATGCTTTTCAGTTAAGAGCAAGAAACATGTGAGCTTTGTAAACGATTTATATTCATTTGTGCTTAAAAGTTACTGCGTTTGCCTGAAATGATGTCTTGCTTGTAGGAAGACAAAGCGCCTGGAATAAAGCTCCATTTCTGAAGGGAAACACACAGCACAGTTTTCAAACATGAAGCACACTCTGCTTTAGAGCAAGAAGCACACTTTTGCTTTCCAAGAGTCTCTAATACCGCAGGAAACGTGACTGTGGTCAGACCAAATTGACGGTGTTTCCTACACATACGGACCATATCTAGGTCAACTCTTCTTCTGCAACTGATACAAAGCACAGTTACATTAACATGCAATGCTTTCAAGTTAAGAGCGAAAAACGTGTGAGCTTCGTGAACGATGTAGCTTCCTTTGAGCTGAAAAGTGACTGAGTTTACCTGAAAAGATGTCTTGCTTGTAGGAAGACACAGAGCCTGGGATTTAACTCCATTTCTGACCAGAAACACACAGCACAGTTCTCATCCATGAAACACACTCTGCTTAAGAGCAAGAAGCACGCTCTTGCTTTCTAAGAGTCTCTAATACAGCAGGAAACGTGACTGTGGTCAGAACAAAATAAAGGTGTTTCCTACACATGCAGACCATATCTAGGTCAACTCTTCGTCTGAAACTGACACAAACCAAAGTTCCATTAACATGCAATGCTTTCCAGTTAAGAGCGAGAAACGTGTGAGCTTCGTGAACGATGTAGCTTCCTTTGAGCTGAAAAGTGACTGAGTTTTCCTGAAAAGATGTCTTGCTTGTAGGAAGACACAGAGCCTGGGATTTACTCCATTTCTGAAGGGAAACACACAGCCCAGTTCTCATCCATAAAACACTCTCTGCTTTAAAGCAAGAAGCAAGCTCTTGCTTTCTAAGCATCTCTAATACAGCAGGAAATGTGACTTTGGTCAGTACAAAATAACGGTGTTTCCTACACATACGGACCATATCTAGGTCAACTCTTCTTCTGCAACTGATACAAACCACAGTTCCTCTAAAGTGCAATGCTTTCCAGTTAAGAGCGAGAAACTTGTGAGCTTCGTGAACGATATAGATTTGTTTGACCTGAAAGGTGACAGAGTTTACGTGAAACGAAGTCTTGTTTGTAGGAACATACAAAGCCTGTGATTTACCTCTATTTCTGAAGGGAAACACACAGCACAGTTCTCATCCATAAAACACTCTCTGCTTTAAAGCAAGAAGCAAGCTCTTGCTTTCTAAGAATCTCTAATACAGCAGGAAACGTGACTTTGGTCAGTACAAAATAACGGTGTTTCCTACACATACGGACCATATCTAGGTCAAGACTTCTTCTGAAACTGATACAGAGCACAGTTCCATTAACATGCAATGCTTTCAAGTTAAGAGAGAGAAACATGTGAGCTTCGTAAACGATTTATAATCATTTCAGCTGAAAAGTGACAGCGTTTACCTGAAAAGATGACTTGCTTGTGGGAAGACACAGAGCCTGGGATTTCACTCCATTTCTGAAGGGAAACACACAGCACAGTTCTCATCCATGAAACACACAATGCTTTAGAGCACGGAGCATGCTCTTGCCTTCTAGATTCTCTAATAGAGCCAGAAAGGGAATGTGCTAAGAACAAAAGAACGGTGTTTCCTACACTTATGGACCATTGCTAGTTCAACACTTCTTCTGAAACTGATACAAGCCACAAGTCATCTAACATAAAATGCTTTTCAATGAAGAGCGACAAACGTGTGATCTTCATAAACAATTTATATTCATTTGAGCTGAAATGTGACTTAGTTTACCTGAACTGATGTCTTGCTAGTAGGAAGAAACAGAGCCTGGAATTTAACTCCATTTCTGAAGGGAAACACAAAGCACAGTTCTCATCCATGAAACACACTCTGTTTAGAGCAAGAAGCACGCTCTTGCTTTCTAAGAGTCTATAATACAGCAGGAAACGTGACTGTGGTCAGAAAAAAATAACGGTGTTTCCTACACATGCAGACCATATCTAGGTCAACTCTTCGTCTGAAACTGATACAAACCACAGTTCCATTAACATGCAATGCTTTCCAGTTAAGAGTGAGAAACGTGTGAGCTTCGTGAACAATGTAGGGTCCTTTGAGCTGAAAAGTGACTGAATTTTCCTGAAAAGATGTCTTGCATGTAGGAAGACACAGAGCCTGGGATTTAACTCCATTTCTGAAGGGAAACACACAGCACAGTTCTCATCCATGAAACACACTCTGCTTTAGAGCACGAAGCATGCTCTTGCTTTCTTGAGTCTCTAATAGTTCCAGAAATATGAGGGTGCTCTGAACAAAATAACGGTGTTTCCTACATAAACGGACCATTGCTAGTTCAACTCTGCTTCTGAAACTGATACAAACCACAAGTCATCTAACATCCAATGCTTTTCAGTTAAGAGCAAGAAACATGTGAGCTTTGTAAACGATTTATATTCATTTGAGCTTAAAAGTTACTGCGTTTACCTGAAATGATGTCTTGCTTGTAGGAAGACAAAGCGCCTGGAATAAAGCTCCATTTCTGAAGGGAAACACACAGCACAGTTTTCAAACATGAAGCACACTCTGCTTTAGAGCAAGAAGCACACTCTTGCTTTCTAAGAGTCTCTAATACAGCAGGAAACGTGACTGTGGTCAGGCCAAATTGACGGTGTTTCCTACACATACGGACCATATCTAGGTCAACTCTTCTTCTGCAACTGATACAAAGCACAGTTACATTAACATGCAATGCTTTCAAGTTAAGAGCGAAAAACGTGTGAGCTTCGTGAACGATGTAGCTTCCTTTGAGCTGAAAAGTGACTGAGTTTACCTGAAAAGATGTCTTGCTTGTAGGAAGACAGAGAGCATGGGATTTAACTCCATTTCTGAACAGAAACACACAGCACAGTTCTCATCCATGAAACACACTCTGCTTAAGAGCAAGAAGCACGCTCTTGCTTTCTAAGAGTCTCTAATACAGCAGGAAACGTGACTCTGGTCAGAACAAAATAATGGTGTTTCCTACACATGCAGACCATATCTAGGTCAACTCTTCATCTGAAACTGATACAAACCACAGTTCCATTAACATGCAATGCTTTCCAGTTAAGAGCGAGAATCGTGTGAGCTTCGTGAACGATGTAGCATCCTTTGAGCTGAAAACTGACTGAGTTTTCCTGAATAGATGTCTTGCTTGTAGGAAGACAGAGAGCCTGGGATTTAACTCCATTTCTGAAGGGAAACACACAGCACTGTTCTCATCCATGAAACACACTCTGCTTTATAGCAAGAAGCATGCTCTTGCTTTCCAGAGTCTCTAATAGAGCCAGAAACTTGAGGGTGCTCAGAATAAAAGATCGGTGTTTCCTACACATATGGACCATTGCTAGTTCAACCCTGCTGCTGAAACTGATACAAACCAAAAGTCATTTAACATCCACTGCTTTTCAGTTAAGAGCGACAAACGTGTGATCTTTGTAAACAATTTGTATTCATTTGAGCTGAAATGTGACTGCGTTTACCTGAAATGATTTCTTGCTAATAGGAAGACACAGAGCCTGGAATTTAACTCCATTTCTGAAGGGAAACACACAGTGCAGTTCTCATCCATGAATCGGCCTCTGCTTTAGAGCAAGAAGCACTCTCTTGCTTTCTAAGAGTCTCTAATACAGCAGGAAACGTGACTGTGGTCAGAACAAAATAACGGTGTTTCCTACACATGCAGACCATATCTAGGTCAACTCTTCGTCTGAAACTGACACAAACCAAAGTTCCATTAACATGCAATGCTTTCCAGTTAAGAGCGAGAAACGTGTGAGCTTCGTGAACGATGTAGCTTCCTTTGAGCTGAAAAGTGACTGAGTTTTCCTGAAAAGATGTCTTGCTTGTAGGAAGACACAGAGCCTGGGATTTACTCCATTTCTGAAGGGAAACACACAGCCCAGTTCTCATCCATAAAACACTCTCTGCTTTAAAGCAAGAAGCAAGCTCTTGCTTTCTAAGCATCTCTAATACAGCAGGAAATGTGACTTTGGTCAGTACAAAATAACGGTGTTTCCTACACATACGGACCATATCTAGGTCAACTCTTCTTCTGCAACTGATACAAACCACAGTTCCTCTAAAGTGCAATGCTTTCCAGTTAAGAGCGAGAATCTTGTGAGCTTCGTGAACGATATAGATTTGTTTGACCTGAAAGGTGACAGAGTTTACGTGAAACGAAGTCTTGTTTGTAGGAACATACAAAGCCTGTGATTTACCTCTATTTCTGAAGGGAAACACACAGCACAGTTCTCATCCATAAAACACTCTCTGCTTTAAAGCAAGAAGCAAGCTCTTGCTTTCTAAGAATCTCTAATACAGCAGGAAACGTGACTTTGGTCAGTACAAAATAACGGTGTTTCCTACACATACGGACCATATCTAGGTCAAGACTTCTTCTGAAACTGATACAGAGCACAGTTCCATTAACATGCAATGCTTTCAAGTTAAGAGAGAGAAACATGTGAGCTTCGTAAATGATTTATAATCATTTCAGCTGAAAAGTGACAGCGTTTAACTGAAAAGATGACTTGCTTGTGGGAAGACACAGAGCCTGGGATTTCACTCCATTTCTGAAGGGAAACACACAGCACAGTTCTCATCCATGAAACACACAATGCTTTAGAGCACGGAGCATGCTCTTGCCTTCTAGATTCTCTAATAGAGCCAGAAAGGGAATGTGCTAAGAACAAAAGAACGGTGTTTCCTACACTTATGGACCATTGCTAGTTCAACACTTCTTCTGAAACTGATACAAGCCACAAGTCATCTAACATAAAATGCTTTTCAATGAAGAGCGACAAACGTGTGATCTTCATAAACAATTTATATTCATTTGAGCTGAAATGTGACTTAGTTTACCTGAACTGATGTCTTGCTAGTAGGAAGAAACAGAGCCTGGAATTTAACTCCATTTCTGAAGGGAAACACAAAGCACAGTTCTCATCCATGAAACACACTCTGTTTAGAGCAAGAAGCACGCTCTTGCTTTCTAAGAGTCTCTAATACAGCAGGAAACGTAACTGTGGTCAGAAAAAAATAACGGTGTTTCCTACACATGCAGACCATATCTAGGTCAACTCTTCGTCTGAAACTGATACAAACCACAGTTCCATTAACATGCAATGCTTTCCAGTTAAGAGTGAGAAACGTGTGAGCTTCGTGAACAATGTAGGGTCCTTTGAGCTTAAAAGTGACTGAATTTTCCTGAAAAGATGTCTTGCATGTAGGAAGACACAGAGCCTGGGATTTAACTCCATTTCTGAAGGGAAACACACAGCACAGTTCTCATCCATGAAACACACTCTGCTTTAGAGCACGAAGCATGCTCTTGCTTTCTTGAGTCTCTAATAGTTCCAGAAATATGAGGGTGCTCTGAACAAAATAACGGTGTTTCCTACATAAACGGACCATTGCTAGTTCAACTCTGCTTCTGAAACTGATACAAACCACAAGTCATCTAACATCCAATGCTTTTCAGTTAAGAGCAAGAAACATGTGAGCTTTGTAAACGATTTATATTCATTTGAGCTTAAAAGTTACTGCGTTTACCTGAAATGATGTCTTGCTTGTAGGAAGACAAAGCGCCTGGAATAAAGCTCCATTTCTGAAGGGAAACACACAGCACAGTTTTCAAACATGAAGCACACTCTGCTTTAGAGCAAGAAGCACACTCTTGCTTTCTAAGAGTCTCTAATACAGCAGGAAACGTGACTCTGGTCAGAACAAAATAATGGTGTTTCCTACACATGCAGACCATATCTAGGTCAACTCTTCATCTGAAACTGATACAAACCACAGTTCCATTAACATGCAATGCTTTCCAGTTAAGAGCGAGAATCGTGTGAGCTTCGTGAACGATGTAGCATCCTTTGAGCTGAAAACTGACTGAGTTTTCCTGAATAGATGTCTTGCTTGTAGGAAGACAGAGAGCCTGGGATTTAACTACATTTCTGAAGGGAAACACACAGCACAGTTCTCATCCATGAAACACACTCTGCTTAAGAGCAGGAAGCATGCTCTTGCTTTCTAAGATTCTCTAATACAGCATGAAATGTGACTGTGGTCAGAACAAAATAATGGTTTTTCCCTCATATACGGACCATATCTAGTTCAACTCTTCTTCTGAAACTGATACAAACCACAGGTCATCTAACATCCAATGCTTTTCAGTTAAGAGCAAGAAACGTGTGAGCTTCGAAAACGATTTATATTCATTTGAGCTGAATAGTGACTGTGTTTACCTGAAATGATGTCTTGCTTATAGGAAGACACAGAGTTTGGGATTTAACTCCATTTCTGAAGGGAAAAACACAGCACAGTTCTCATCCATGAAACACACTCTGCTTTAGAGCAAGAAGCATGCTCTTGCTTTCTAAGAGTCTCTAATACAGCAGGAAACGTGACTGTGGTCAGAACAAAATAACGGTGTTTCCTACACATACGGACCATATCTAGTTCAACTCTTCTTCTGAAACTGATACAAACCACAGTTCCTCTAACATGCAATGCTTTCCAGTTAAGAGTGAGAAACTTATGAGCTTCGTGAACGATGTAGCTTCCTTAGAGCTGAAAAGTGACATAGTTTACCTGAAAACATGTCTTGCTTGTAGGAAGACACAGAGCCTGGGATTTAACTCCATTTATGAAGGGAAACACACAGCACAGTTCTCATCCATGAAACACACTCTGCTTTAGATCACTAAGCATGCTCTTGCTTTCTAAGAGTCTCTAATACAGCAGGAAACGTGACTGTGGTCAGAACAAAAGAACGGTGTTTCTTACACATACGGAACCCTGCTAGTTCAACTCTGCTTCTGAAACAAATACAAACCACAAGTCATCTAACATCCAATGCTTTTCAGTTAAGAGTGAGAAACGTGTGATCGTCGTAAACGATGTAGCTTCCTTTGAGCTGAAAAATGACTGAGTTTACCTGAAAAGATGTCTTGCTTGTAGGAAGATACAGAGCCTGGGATTTAACTCCATTTCAGAAGGAAAACACACAGCACAGTTCTCATCCATGAAACACACTCTGCTTTAGAGCACGAACCATGCTCTTGCTTTCTAGAGTCTCTAATAGAACAGGAAACGTGAGTTAGCTCAGAACAAAAGAACGGTGTTTCCTACACATACAGACCATAGCTAGTTCAACTCTGCTTCTGAAACTGATACAAACCACAAGTCATCTAACATCCAATGCTTTTCAGTTAAGAGCGAGAAACGTGTGAGCTTTGTAAATGATTTATATTCATTTGAGCTGAAAAGTGACTGCATTTACGTGCAATGAAGTCTTGCTTGTAGGAAGACACACAGCCCGGAATTTAACTCCCTTTCTGAAGGGAAACACACAGCACAGTTCTCATCCATGAAACACACTCTGCTTTAGAGCAAGAAGCACTCTCTTGCTTTCTAAGAGTCTCTAATACAGCAGGAAACGTGACTGTAGTCAGACCAAATGCAATGCTTTCCAGTTAAGAGCAAGAAACGTGTCAGCTTTGTGAACGATATAGCTTCCTTTGAGGTGAATAGTGCCTGAGTTTCCCTGAAAAGATGTCTTCCTTGTAGGAAGACATAGAGCCTGGGATTTAACTCCATTTCTGAAGGGAAACACATAGCACAGTTCTCATCCATGAAACACACTCTGCTTTAGAGCAAGAAGCATGCTCTTGCTTTCTAAGAGTCTCTAATAGAGCAGGAAACGTGACTGTGGTCAGAATAAAATAACGGTGTTTCCTACACATACGGACCATATCTAGGTCAACTCTTCTTCTGAAACGGATACAAACCACAGTTCCTCTAACATGCAATGCTTTCCAGTTAAGAGCGAGAAACGTGTGAGCTTCGTGAACGATATAGCTCCGTTGAGTTGAATAGTGCCTGAGTTTACCTGAAAAGATGTCTTCCTTGTAGGAAGACACAGAGCCTGGAATTTAACTCCCTTTCTGAACGGAAACACACAGCACTGTATTACTCCATGAAATACACTCTGCTTTAGAGCACGAAGCATGCTCTTGCTTTCTAGAGTATCTAATAGAGCAGGAAACGTGAGTGAGGTCAGAACAAAAGAACGGTGTTTCCCACACATATGGACCATAGCTACTTCAACTCTGCTTCTGAAACTGATACAAACCACAAGTCATCTAACATCAAATGCTTTTCAGTTAAGAGTGAAAAACGTGTGAGCTTCGTGAATGATGTTGCTTCCTTTGAGCTGAATAGTGACTGAGTTTACCTGAAAAGTTATCTTGCTTGTAGGAAGACACAGAGTTTGGGATTTAACTCCATTTCTGAAGGGAAAAACACAGCACAGTTCTCATCCATGAAACACACTCTGCTTTAGAGCAAGAAGCATGCTCTTGCTTTCTAAGAGTCTCTAATACAGCAGGAAACGTGACTGTGGTCAGAACAAAAGAACGGTGTTTCCTACACATACGGACCCCTGCTAGTTCAATTCTGCTTCTGAAACTGATACAAACCACAAGTCTTCCAACATCCAATGCTTTTCAGTTAAGAGTGAGAAACTTGTGATCTTCTTAAACGATGTAGCTTCCTTTGAGCTGAAAAGTGACTGAGTATACCTTAAAAGATGTCTTGCTTATAGGAAGATACAGAGCCTAGGATTTAACTCCATTACTGAAGGGAAACACACAGCACATTTCTCCTCCATGAAACACACTCTGCTTTAGAGCACGAAGCATGCTCTTGCTTTCTAGATTATCTAATAGAGCAGGAAACGTTAGTGAGCTCAGAACAAAAGAACGATGTTTCCTACACATACGGACCATAGCTAATTCAACTCTGCTTCTGAAACTGATACAAACCACAAGTTATCTAACATCCAATGCTTTTCAGTTGAGTGAGAAATGTGTGATCTTCGTCAACGATTTATATTCATTTGAGCTGAAAAGTGACTAAGTTTACCTGAAAAGATGTCTTGCTTGTAGGAAGCCACAGAGCCTGGAATTTAACTCAATTTCTGAAGGGAAACACACAGCACAGTTCTCATCCATGAAACACACTCTGCTTTAGAGAAAGAAGCATGCTCTTGCTTTCTAAGAGTCTCTAATACAACAGGAAACGTGACTGTGGTCAGAACAAAGTAACGGTGTTTCCTACACTTACGGACCATATCTAGGTCAACTCTTCTTCTGAAACTGATACAAACCACAGTTCCTCTAACATGCAATGCTTTCCAGTTAAGAGCGAGAAACGTGTGAGCTTCGTGAACGATGTAGCTTCCTTTGAGCTGAAAAGTGACTGAGTTTAATTGAAAAGATGTCTTGATTGTATGAAGATACAGAGCCTGGGATTTAAATCCATTTCTGAAGGGAAACACACAGCACAGTTCTCATCCATGAAACACACTCTGCTTTAGAGCACAAAGCATGCTCTTGCTTTCTATAGTCTCTAATAGAGCCAGAAACATGAGGGTGCTCCGAACAAATTAACGGTGTGTCCTACATATACGGACCATTGCTAGTTCAACTCTGCTTCTGAAACTGATCGAAACTACAAGTCATCTAACATCCAATGCTTTTCAGTTAAGAGCAAGTAACGTGTTAGCTTCGTAAAAGATTTATATTCATTTCATCTGAAAATTGACTGTGTTTACCTGAAATGATGTAGTGCTTGTTGGAAGACACAGAGCCTGGGATTTAACTCCATTTCTGAAGGGAAACACACAGCACAGTTCTCACAAGGAATCACTCTCTGCGTATAGGAAGAAGCACACTCTTGCTTTCTAGAGTCTCTAATAGTGCAGGAAACGTGAGTGTGCTCAGAACAAAAGAACGGTGTTTCCTACACATACGGACCACATCTAGGTCAACTCTACTTCTGAAACTGATACAAATCACAGTTCCTCTAACATGCAATGCTTTCCAGTTAAGAGCGAGAAACGTGTGAGCTTCGTGAACGATGTAGCTTCCTTTGAGTTGGATAGTGACTGAGTTTTCCTGAAAAGATGTCTTGCTTGTAGGAAGACACAGAGCCTCGGATTTAACTACATTTCTGAAGGGAAACACACAGCACAGTTCTCATCCATGAAACACACTCTGCTTTAGAGCAGGAAGCATGCTCTTGCTTTCTAAGATTCTCTAATACAGCATGAAATGTGACTGTGGTCAGAACAAAATAATGGTTTTTCCCTCATATACGGACCATATCTAGTTCAACTCTTCTTCTGAAACTGATACAAACCACAGGTCATCTAACATCCAATGCTTTTCAGTTAAGAGCAAGAAACGTGTGAGCTTCGAAAACGATTTATATTCATTTGAGCTGAAAAGTGACTGTGTTTACCTGAAATGATGTCTTGCTTATAGGAAGACACAGAGTTTGGGATTTAACTCCATTTCTGAAGGGAAAAACACAGCACAGTTCTCATCCATGAAACACACTCTGCTTTAGAGCAAGAAGCATGCTCTTGCTTTCTAAGAGTCTCTAATACAGCAGGAAACGTGACTGTGGTCAGAACAAAATAACGGTGTTTCCTACACATACGGACCATATCTAGTTCAACTCTTCTCCTGAAACTGATACAAACCACAGTTCCTCTAACATGCAATGCTTTCCAGTTAAGCGTGAGAAACTTGTGAGCTTCGTGAACGATGTAGCTTCCTTAGAGCTGAAAAGTGACATAGTTTACCTGAAAACATGTCTTGCTTGTAGGAAGACACAGAGCCTGGGATTTAACTCCATTTATGAAGGGAAACACACAGCACAGTTCTCATCCATGAAACACACTCTGCTTTAGAACACGAAGCATGCTCTTGCTTTCTAAGAGTCTCTAATACAGCAGGAAACGTGACTGTGGTCAGAACAAAAGAACGGTGTTTCCTACACATACGGACCCCTGCTAGTTCAACTCTGCTTCTGAAACAAATACAAACCACAAGTCATCTAACATCCAATGCTTTTCAGTTAAGAGTGAGAAACGTGTGATCTTCGTAAACGATGTAGCTTCCTTTGAGCTGAAAAATGACTGAGTTTACCTGAAAAGATGTCTTGCTTGTAGGAAGATACAGAGCCTGGGATTTAACTCCATTTCTAAAGGAAAACACACAGCACAGTTCTCATCCATGAAACACACTCTGCTTTAGAGCACGAAGCATGCTCTTGCTTTCTAGAGTCTCTAATAGAACAGGAAATGTGAGTTAGCTCAGAACAAAAGAACGGTGTTTCCTACACATACAGACCATAGCTAGTTCAACTCTGCTTCTGAAACTGATACAAACCACAAGTCATCTAACATCCAATGCTTTTCAGTTAAGAGCGAGAAACGTGTGAGCTTTGTAAAAGATTTATATTCATTTGAGATGAAAAGTGACTGCATTTACGTGCAATGAAGTCTTGCTTGTAGGAAGACACACAGCCCGGAATTTAACTCCCTTTCTGAAGGGAAACACACAGCACAGTTCTCATCCATGAAACACACTCTGCTTTAGAGCAAGAAGCACTCTCTTGCTTTCTAAGAGTCTCTAATACAGCAGGAAACGTGACTGTAGTCAGAACAAATACAATGCTTTCCAATTAAGAGCAAGAAACGTGTGAGCTTTGTGAACGATATAGCTTCCTTTGAGGTGAACAGTGCCTGAGTTTCCCTGAAAAGATGTCTTCCTTGTAGGAAGACATAGAGCCTGGGATTTAACTCCATTTCTGAAGGGAAACACATAGCACAGTTCTCATCCATGAAACACACTCTGCTTTAGAGCAAGAAGCATGCTCTTGCTTTCTAAGAGTCTCTAATAGAGCAGGAAACGTGACTGTGGTCAGAATAAAATAACGGTGTTTCCTACACATACGGACCATATCTAGGTCAACTCTTCTTCTGAAACGGATACAAACCACAGTTCCTCTAACATGCAATGCTTTCCAGTTAATAGCGAGAAACGTGTGAGCTTCGTGAACGATATAGCTCCGTTGAGTTGAATAGTGCCTGAGTTTACCTGAAAAGATGTCTTCCTTGTAGGAAGACACAGAGCCTGGAATTTAACTCCCTTTCTGAACGGAAACACACAGCACTGTATTACTCCATGAAATACACTCTGCTTTAGAGCACGAAGCATGCTCTTGCTTTCTAGAGTATCTAATAGAGCAGGAAACGTGAGTGAGGTCAGAACAAAAGAACGGTGTTTCCCACTCATACGGACCATAGCTACTTCAACTCTGCTTCTGAAACTGATACAAACCACAAGTCATCTAACATCAAATGCTTTTCAGTTAAGAGTGAAAAACGTGTGAGCTTCGTGAACGATGTTGCTTCCTTTGAGCTGAATATTGACTGAGTTTACCTGAAAAGTTATCTTGCTTGTAGGAAGACACAGAGTTTGGGATTTAACTCCATTTCTGAAGGGAAAAACACAGCACAGTTCTCATCCATGAAACACACTCTGCTTTAGAGCAAGAAGCATGCTCTTGCTTTCTAAGAGTCTCTAATACAGCAGGAAACGTGACTGTGGTCATAACAAAATAACGGTGTTTCCTACACATACGGACCATATCTAGTTCAACTCTTCTCCTGAAACTGATACAAACCACAGTTCCTCTAACATGCAATGCTTTCCAGTTAAGAGTGAGAAACTTGTGAGCTTCGTGAACGATGTAGCTTCCTTAGAGCTGAAAAGTGACATAGTTTACCTGAAAACATGTCTAGCTTGTAGGAAGACACAGAGCCTGGGATTTATCTCCATTTCTGAAGGGAAACACACAGCACAGTTCTCATCCATGAAACACACTCTGCTTTAGAGCACGAAGCATGCTCTTGCTTTCTTGAGTCTCTAATAGTTCCAGAAATATGAGGGTGCTCTGAACAAAATAACGGTGTTTCCTACATAAACGGACCATTGCTAGTTCAACTCTGCTTCTGAAACTGATACAAACCACAAGTCATCTAACATCCAATGCTTTTCAGTTAAGAGCAAGAAACATGTGAGCTTTGTAAACGATTTATATTCATTTGAGCTTAAAAGTTACTGCGTTTACCTGAAATGATGTCTTGCTTGTAGGAAGACAAAGCGCCTGGAATAAAGCTCCATTTCTGAAGGGAAACACACAGCACAGTTTTCAAACATGAAGCACACTCTGCTTTAGAGCAAGAAGCACACTCTTGCTTTCTAAGAGTCTCTAATACAGCAGGAAACGTGACTGTGGTCAGGCCAAATTGACGGTGTTTCCTACACATACGGACCATATCTAGGTCAACTCTTCTTCTGCAACTGATACAAAGCACAGTTACATTAACATGCAATGCTTTCAAGTTAAGAGCGAAAAACGTGTGAGCTTCGTGAACGATGTAGCTTCCTTTGAGCTGAAAAGTGACTGAGTTTACCTGAAAAGATGTCTTGCTTGTAGGAAGACAGAGAGCATGGGATTTAACTCCATTTCTGAACAGAAACACACAGCACAGTTCTCATCCATGAAACACACTCTGCTTAAGAGCAAGAAGCACGCTCTTGCTTTCTAAGAGTCTCTAATACAGCAGGAAACGTGACTCTGGTCAGAACAAAATAATGGTGTTTCCTACACATGCAGACCATATCTAGGTCAACTCTTCATCTGAAACTGATACAAACCACAGTTCCATTAACATGCAATGCTTTCCAGTTAAGAGCGAGAATCGTGTGAGCTTCGTGAACGATGTAGCATCCTTTGAGCTGAAAACTGACTGAGTTTTCCTGAATAGATGTCTTGCTTGTAGGAAGACAGAGAGCCTGGGATTTAACTCCATTTCTGAAGGGAAACACACAGCACTGTTCTCATCCATGAAACACACTCTGCTTTATAGCAAGAAGCATGCTCTTGCTTTCCAGAGTCTCTAATAGAGCCAGAAACTTGAGGGTGCTCAGAATAAAAGATCGGTGTTTCCTACACATATGGACCATTGCGAGTTCAACCCTGCTGCTGAAACTGATACAAACCAAAAGTCATTTAACATCCAATGCTTTTCAGTTAAGAGCGACAAACGTGTGATCTTTGTAAACAATTTGTATTCATTTGAGCTGAAATGTGACTGCGTTTACCTGAAATGATTTCTTGCTAATAGGAAGACACAGAGCCTGGAATTTAACTCCATTTCTGAAGGGAAACACACAGTGCAGTTCTCATCCATGAATCGGCCTCTGCTTTAGAGCAAGAAGCACTCTCTTGCTTTCTAAGAGTCTCTAATACAGCAGGAAACGTGACTGTGGTCAGAACAAAATAACGGTGTTTCCTACACATGCAGACCATATCTAGGTCAACTCTTCGTCTGAAACTGATACAAACCACAGTTCCATTAACATGCAATGCTTTCCAGTTAAGAGCGAGAAACGTGTGAGCTTCGTGAACAATGTAGGGTCCTTTGAGCTGAAAAGTGACTGAATTTTCCTGAAAAGATGTCTTTCATGTAGGAAGACACAGAGCATGGGATTTAACTCCATTTCTGAAGGGAAACACACAGCACAGTTCTCATCCATGAAACACACTCTGCTTTAGAGCACGAAGCATGCTCTTGCTTTCTTGAGTCTCTAATAGATCCAGAAACATGAGGGTGCTCTGAACAAAATAACGGTGTTTCCTACATAAACGGACCATTGCTAGTTCAACTCTGCTTCTGAAACTGATACAAACCACAAGTCATCTAACATCCAATGCTTTTCAGTTAAGAGCAAGAAACATGTGAGCTTTGTAAACGATTTATATTCATTTGAGCTTAAAAGTTACTGCGTTTGCCTGAAATGATGTCTTGCTTGTAGGAAGACAAAGCGCCTGGAATAAAGCTCCATTTCTGAAGGGAAACACACAGCACAGTTTTCAAACATGAAGCACACTCTGCTTTAGAGCAAGAAGCACACTTTTGCTTTCCAAGAGTCTCTAATACCGCAGGAAACGTGACTGTGGTCAGACCAAATTGACGGTGTTTCCTACACATACGGACCATATCTAGGTCAACTCTTCTTCTGCAACTGATACAAAGCACAGTTACATTAACATGCAATGCTTTCAAGTTAAGAGCGAAAAACGTGTGAGCTTCGTGAACGATGTAGCTTCCTTTGAGCTGAAAAGTGACTGAGTTTACCTGAAAAGATGTCTTGCTTGTAGGAAGACACAGAGCCTGGGATTTAACTCCATTTCTGACCAGAAACACACAGCACAGTTCTCATCCATGAAACACACTCTGCTTAAGAGCAAGAAGCACGCTCTTGCTTTCTAAGAGTCTCTAATACAGCAGGAAACGTGACTGTGGTCAGAACAAAATAAAGGTGTTTCCTACACATGCAGACCATATCTAGGTCAACTCTTCGTCTGAAACTGACACAAACCAAAGTTCCATTAACATGCAATGCTTTCCAGTTAAGAGCGAGAAACGTGTGAGCTTCGTGAACGATGTAGCTTCCTTTGAGCTGAAAAGTGACTGAGTTTTCCTGAAAAGATGTCTTGCTTGTAGGAAGACACAGAGCCTGGGATTTACTCCATTTCTGAAGGGAAACACACAGCCCAGTTCTCATCCATAAAACACTCTCTGCTTTAAAGCAAGAAGCAAGCTCTTGCTTTCTAAGCATCTCTAATACAGCAGGAAATGTGACTTTGGTCAGTACAAAATAACGGTGTTTCCTACACATACGGACCATATCTAGGTCAACTCTTCTTCTGCAACTGATACAAACCACAGTTCCTCTAAAGTGCAATGCTTTCCAGTTAAGAGCGAGAAACTTGTGAGCTTCGTGAACGATATAGATTTGTTTGACCTGAAAGGTGACAGAGTTTACGTGAAACGAAGTCTTGTTTGTAGGAACATACAAAGCCTGTGATTTACCTCTATTTCTGAAGGGAAACACACAGCACAGTTCTCATCCATAAAACACTCTCTGCTTTAAAGCAAGAAGCAAGCTCTTGCTTTCTAAGAATCTCTAATACAGCAGGAAACGTGACTTTGGTCAGTACAAAATAACGGTGTTTCCTACACATACGGACCATATCTAGGTCAAGACTTCTTCTGAAACTGATACAGAGCACAGTTCCATTAACATGCAATGCTTTCAAGTTAAGAGAGAGAAACATGTGAGCTTCGTAAACGATTTATAATCATTTCAGCTGAAAAGTGACAGCGTTTACCTGAAAAGATGACTTGCTTGTGGGAAGACACAGAGCCTGGGATTTCACTCCATTTCTGAAGGGAAACACACAGCACAGTTCTCATCCATGAAACACACAATGCTTTAGAGCACGGAGCATGCTCTTGCCTTCTAGATTCTCTAATAGAGCCAGAAAGGGAATGTGCTAAGAACAAAAGAACGGTGTTTCCTACACTTATGGACCATTGCTAGTTCAACACTTCTTCTGAAACTGATACAAGCCACAAGTCATCTAACATAAAATGCTTTTCAATGAAGAGCGACAAACGTGTGATCTTCATAAACAATTTATATTC
Source organism: Onychomys arenicola (assembly GCA_949786405.1). Classification (NCBI taxonomy): domain Eukaryota; kingdom Metazoa; phylum Chordata; class Mammalia; order Rodentia; family Cricetidae; genus Onychomys; species Onychomys arenicola. Next base: position 370,905 of record CATKUM010000029.1, read on the forward strand.
ATTTGAGCTGAAATGTGACTTAGTTTACCTGAACTGATGTCTTGCTAGTAGGAAGAAACAGAGCCTGGAATTTAACTCCATTTCTGAAGGGAAACACAAAGCACAGTTCTCATCCATGAAACACACTCTGTTTAGAGCAAGAAGCACGCTCTTGCTTTCTAAGAGTCTCTAATACAGCAGGAAACGTAACTGTGGTCAGAAAAAAATAACGGTGTTTCCTACACATGCAGACCATATCTAGGTCAACTCTTCGTCTGAAACTGATACAAACCACAGTTCCATTAACATGCAATGCTTTCCAGTTAAGAGTGAGAAACGTGTGAGCTTCGTGAACAATGTAGGGTCCTTTGAGCTTAAAAGTGACTGAATTTTCCTGAAAAGATGTCTTGCATGTAGGAAGACACAGAGCCTGGGATTTAACTCCATTTCTGAAGGGAAACACACAGCACAGTTCTCATCCATGAAACACACTCTGCTTTAGAGCACGAAGCATGCTCTTGCTTTCTTGAGTCTCTAATAGTTCCAGAAATATGAGGGTGCTCTGAACAAAATAACGGTGTTTCCTACATAAACGGACCATTGCTAGTTCAACTCTGCTTCTGAAACTGATACAAACCACAAGTCATCTAACATCCAATGCTTTTCAGTTAAGAGCAAGAAACATGTGAGCTTTGTAAACGATTTATATTCATTTGAGCTTAAAAGTTACTGCGTTTACCTGAAATGATGTCTTGCTTGTAGGAAGACAAAGCGCCTGGAATAAAGCTCCATTTCTGAAGGGAAACACACAGCACAGTTTTCAAACATGAAGCACACTCTGCTTTAGAGCAAGAAGCACACTCTTGCTTTCTAAGAGTCTCTAATACAGCAGGAAACGTGACTGTGGTCAGGCCAAATTGACGGTGTTTCCTACACATACGGACCATATCTAGGTCAACTCTTCTTCTGCAACTGATACAAAGCACAGTTACATTAACATGCAATGCTTTCAAGTTAAGAGCGAAAAACGTGTGAGCTTCGTGAACGATGTAGCTTCCTTTGAGCTGAAAAGTGACTGAGTTTACCTGAAAAGATGTCTTGCTTGTAGGAAGACAGAGAGCATGGGATTTAACTCCATTTCTGAACAGAAACACACAGCACAGTTCTCATCCATGAAACACACTCTGCTTAAGAGCAAGAAGCACGCTCTTGCTTTCTAAGAGTCTCTAATACAGCAGGAAACGTGACTCTGGTCAGAACAAAATAATGGTGTTTCCTACACATGCAGACCATATCTAGGTCAACTCTTCATCTGAAACTGATACAAACCACAGTTCCATTAACATGCAATGCTTTCCAGTTAAGAGCGAGAATCGTGTGAGCTTCGTGAACGATGTAGCATCCTTTGAGCTGAAAACTGACTGAGTTTTCCTGAATAGATGTCTTGCTTGTAGGAAGACAGAGAGCCTGGGATTTAACTCCATTTCTGAAGGGAAACACACAGCACTGTTCTCATCCATGAAACACACTCTGCTTTATAGCAAGAAGCATGCTCTTGCTTTCCAGAGTCTCTAATAGAGCCAGAAACTTGAGGGTGCTCAGAATAAAAGATCGGTGTTTCCTACACATATGGACCATTGCTAGTTCAACCCTGCTGCTGAAACTGATACAAACCAAAAGTCATTTAACATCCACTGCTTTTCAGTTAAGAGCGACAAACGTGTGATCTTTGTAAACAATTTGTATTCATTTGAGCTGAAATGTGACTGCGTTTACCTGAAATGATTTCTTGCTAATAGGAAGACACAGAGCCTGGAATTTAACTCCATTTCTGAAGGGAAACACACAGTGCAGTTCTCATCCATGAATCGGCCTCTGCTTTAGAGCAAGAAGCACTCTCTTGCTTTCTAAGAGTCTCTAATACAGCAGGAAACGTGACTGTGGTCAGAACAAAATAACGGTGTTTCCTACACATGCAGACCATATCTAGGTCAACTCTTCGTCTGAAACTGACACAAACCAAAGTTCCATTAACATGCAATGCTTTCCAGTTAAGAGCGAGAAACGTGTGAGCTTCGTGAACGATGTAGCTTCCTTTGAGCTGAAAAGTGACTGAGTTTTCCTGAAAAGATGTCTTGCTTGTAGGAAGACACAGAGCCTGGGATTTACTCCATTTCTGAAGGGAAACACACAGCCCAGTTCTCATCCATAAAACACTCTCTGCTTTAAAGCAAGAAGCAAGCTCTTGCTTTCTAAGCATCTCTAATACAGCAGGAAATGTGACTTTGGTCAGTACAAAATAACGGTGTTTCCTACACATACGGACCATATCTAGGTCAACTCTTCTTCTGCAACTGATACAAACCACAGTTCCTCTAAAGTGCAATGCTTTCCAGTTAAGAGCGAGAAACTTGTGAGCTTCGTGAACGATATAGATTTGTTTGACCTGAAAGGTGACAGAGTTTACGTGAAACGAAGTCTTGTTTGTAGGAACATACAAAGCCTGTGATTTACCTCTATTTCTGAAGGGAAACACACAGCACAGTTCTCATCCATAAAACACTCTCTGCTTTAAAGCAAGAAGCAAGCTCTTGCTTTCTAAGAATCTCTAATACAGCAGGAAACGTGACTTTGGTCAGTACAAAATAACGGTGTTTCCTACACATACGGACCATATCTAGGTCAAGACTTCTTCTGAAACTGATACAGAGCACAGTTCCATTAACATGCAATGCTTTCAAGTTAAGAGAGAGAAACATGTGAGCTTCGTAAACGATTTATAATCATTTCAGCTGAAAAGTGACAGCGTTTACCTGAAAAGATGACTTGCTTGTGGGAAGACACAGAGCCTGGGATTTCACTCCATTTCTGAAGGGAAACACACAGCACAGTTCTCATCCATGAAACACACAATGCTTTAGAGCACGGAGCATGCTCTTGCCTTCTAGATTCTCTAATAGAGCCAGAAAGGGAATGTGCTAAGAACAAAAGAATGGTGTTTCCTACACTTATGGACCATTGCTAGTTCAACACTTCTTCTGAAACTGATACAAGCCACAAGTCATCTAACATAAAATGCTTTTCAATGAAGAGCGACAAACGTGTGATCTTCATAAACAATTTATATTCATTTGAGCTGAAATGTGACTTAGTTTACCTGAACTGATGTCTTGCTAGTAGGAAGAAACAGAGCCTGGAATTTAACTCCATTTCTGAAGGGAAACACAAAGCACAGTTCTCATCCATGAAACACACTCTGTTTAGAGCAAGAAGCATGCTCTTGCTTTCTAAGAGTCTCTAATACAGCAGGAAACGTAACTGTGGTCAGAAAAAAATAACGGTGTTTCCTACACATGCAGACCATATCTAGGTCAACTCTTCGTCTGAAACTGATACAAACCACAGTTCCATTAACATGCAATGCTTTCCAGTTAAGAGTGAGAAACGTGTGAGCTTCGTGAACAATGTAGGGTCCTTTGAGCTTAAAAGTGACTGAATTTTCCTGAAAAGATGTCTTGCATGTAGGAAGACACAGAGCCTGGGATTTAACTCCATTTCTGAAGGGAAACACACAGCACAGTTCTCATCCATGAAACACACTCTGCTTTAGAGCACGAAGCATGCTCTTGCTTTCTTGAGTCTCTAATAGTTCCAGAAATATGAGGGTGCTCTTAACAAAATAACGGTGTTTCCTACATAAACGGACCATTGCTAGTTCAACTCTGCTTCTGAAACTGATACAAACCACAAGTCATCTAACATCCAATGCTTTTCAGTTAAGAGCAAGAAACATGTGAGCTTTGTAAACGATTTATATTCATTTGAGCTTAAAAGTTACTGCGTTTACCTGAAATGATGTCTTGCTTGTAGGAAGACAAAGCGCCTGGAATAAAGCTCCATTTCTGAAGGGAAACACACAGCACAGTTTTCAAACATGAAGCACACTCTGCTTTAGAGCAAGAAGCACACTCTTGCTTTCTAAGAGTCTCTAATACAGCAGGAAACGTGACTGTGGTCAGGCCAAATTGACGGTGTTTCCTACACATACGGACCATATCTAGGTCAACTCTTCTTCTGCAACTGATACAAAGCACAGTTACATTAACATGCAATGCTTTCAAGTTAAGAGCGAAAAACGTGTGAGCTTCGTGAACGATGTAGCTTCCTTTGAGCTGAAAAGTGACTGAGTTTACCTGAAAAGATGTCTTGCTTGTAGGAAGACAGAGAGCATGGGATTTAACTCCATTTCTGAACAGAAACACACAGCACAGTTCTCATCCATGAAACACACTCTGCTTAAGAGCAAGAAGCACGCTCTTGCTTTCTAAGAGTCTCTAATACAGCAGGAAACGTGACTCTGGTCAGAACAAAATAATGGTGTTTCCTACACATGCAGACCATATCTAGGTCAACTCTTCATCTGAAACTGATACAAACCACAGTTCCATTAACATGCAATGCTTTCCAGTTAAGAGCAAGAATCGTGTGAGCTTCGTGAACGATGTAGCATCCTTTGAGCTGAAAACTGACTGAGTTTTCCTGAATAGATGTCTTGCTTGTAGGAAGACAGAGAGCCTGGGATTTAACTCCATTTCTGAAGGGAAACACACAGCACTGTTCTCATCCATGAAACACACTCTGCTTTATAGCAAGAAGCATGCTCTTGCTTTCCAGAGTCTCTAATAGAGCCAGAAACTTGAGGGTGCTCAGAATAAAAGATCGGTGTTTCCTACACATATGGACCATTGCTAGTTCAACCCTGCTGCTGAAACTGATACAAACCAAAAGTCATTTAACATCCAATGCTTTTCAGTTAAGAGCGACAAACGTGTGATCTTTGTAAACAATTTGTATTCATTTGAGCTGAAATGTGACTGCGTTTACCTGAAATGATTTCTTGCTAATAGGAAGACACAGAGCCTGGAATTTAACTCCATTTCTGAAGGGAAACACACAGTGCAGTTCTCATCCATGAATCGGCCTCTGCTTTAGAGCAAGAAGCACTCTCTTGCTTTCTAAGAGTCTCTAATACAGCAGGAAACGTGACTGTGGTCAGAACAAAATAACGGTGTTTCCTACACATGCAGACCATATCTAGGTCAACTCTTCGTCTGAAACTGATACAAACCACAGTTCCATTAACATGCAATGCTTTCCAGTTAAGAGCGAGAAACGTGTGAGCTTCGTGAACAATGTAGGGTCCTTTGAGCTGAAAAGTGACTGAATTTTCCTGAAAAGATGTCTTTCATGTAGGAAGACACAGAGCATGGGATTTAACTCCATTTCTGAAGGGAAACACACAGCACAGTTCTCATCCATGAAACACACTCTGCTTTAGAGCACGAAGCATGCTCTTGCTTTCTTGAGTCTCTAATAGATCCAGAAACATGAGGGTGCTCTGAACAAAATAACGGTGTTTCCTACATAAACGGACCATTGCTAGTTCAACTCTGCTTCTGAAACTGATACAAACCACAAGTCATCTAACATCCAATGCTTTTCAGTTAAGAGCAAGAAACATGTGAGCTTTGTAAACGATTTATATTCATTTGAGCTTAAAAGTTACTGCGTTTGCCTGAAATGATGTCTTGCTTGTAGGAAGACAAAGCGCCTGGAATAAAGCTCCATTTCTGAAGGGAAACACACAGCACAGTTTTCAAACATGAAGCACACTCTGCTTTAGAGCAAGAAGCACACTTTTGCTTTCCAAGAGTCTCTAATACAGCAGGAAACGTGACTGTGGTCAGACCAAATTGACGGTGTTTCCTACACATACGGACCATATCTAGGTCAACTCTTCTTCTGCAACTGATACAAAGCACAGTTACATTAACATGCAATGCTTTCAAGTTAAGAGCGAAAAACGTGTGAGCTTCGTGAACGATGTAGCTTCCTTTGAGCTGAAAAGTGACTGAGTTTACCTGAAAAGATGTCTTGCTTGTAGGAAGACACAGAGCCTGGGATTTAACTCCATTTCTGAACAGAAACACACAGCACAGTTCTCATCCATGAAACACACTCTGCTTAAGAGCAAGAAGCACGCTCTTGCTTTCTAAGAGTCTCTAATACAGCAGGAAACGTGACTGTGGTCAGAACAAAATAAAGGTGTTTCCTACACATGCAGACCATATCTAGGTCAACTCTTCGTCTGAAACTGACACAAACCAAAGTTCCATTAACATGCAATGCTTTCCAGTTAAGAGCGAGAAACGTGTGAGCTTCGTGAACGATGTAGCTTCCTTTGAGCTGAAAAGTGACTGAGTTTTCCTGAAAAGATGTCTTGCTTGTAGGAAGACACAGAGCCTGGGATTTACTCCATTTCTGAAGGGAAACACACAGCCCAGTTCTCATCCATAAAACACTCTCTGCTTTAAAGCAAGAAGCAAGCTCTTGCTTTCTAAGCATCTCTAATACAGCAGGAAATGTGACTTTGGTCAGTACAAAATAACGGTGTTTCCTACACATACGGACCATATCTAGGTCAACTCTTCTTCTGCAACTGATACAAACCACAGTTCCTCTAAAGTGCAATGCTTTCCACTTAAGAGCGAGAAACTTGTGAGCTTCGTGAACGATATAGATTTGTTTGACCTGAAAGGTGACAGAGTTTACGTGAAACGAAGTCTTGTTTGTAGGAACATACAAAGCCTGTGATTTACCTCTATTTCTGAAGGGAAACACACAGCACAGTTCTCATCCATAAAACACTCTCTGCTTTAAAGCAAGAAGCAAGCTCTTGCTTTCTAAGAATCTCTAATACAGCAGGAAACGTGACTTTGGTCAGTACAAAATAACGGTGTTTCCTACACATACGGACCATATCTAGGTCAAGACTTCTTCTGAAACTGATACAGAGCACAGTTCCATTAACATGCAATGCTTTCAAGTTAAGAGAGAGAAACATGTGAGCTTCGTAAACGATTTATAATCATTTCAGCTGAAAAGTGACAGCGTTTACCTGAAAAGATGACTTGCTTGTGGGAAGACACAGAGCCTGGGATTTCACTCCATTTCTGAAGGGAAACACACAGCACAGTTCTCATCCATGAAACACACAATGCTTTAGAGCACGGAGCATGCTCTTGCCTTCTAGATTCTCTAATAGAGCCAGAAAGGGAATGTGCTAAGAACAAAAGAACGGTGTTTCCTACACTTATGGACCATTGCTAGTTCAACACTTCTTCTGAAACTGATACAAGCCACAAGTCATCTAACATAAAATGCTTTTCAATGAAGAGCGACAAACGTGTGATCTTCATAAACAATTTATATTCATTTGAGCTGAAATGTGACTTAGTTTACCTGAACTGATGTCTTGCTAGTAGGAAGAAACAGAGCCTGGAATTTAACTCCATTTCTGAAGGGAAACACAAAGCACAGTTCTCATCCATGAAACACACTCTGTTTAGAGCAAGAAGCACGCTCTTGCTTTCTAAGAGTCTCTAATACAGCAGGAAACGTAACTGTGGTCAGAAAAAAATAACGGTGTTTCCTACACATGCAGACCATATCTAGGTCAACTCTTCGTCTGAAACTGATACAAACCACAGTTCCATTAACATGCAATGCTTTCCAGTTAAGAGTGAGAAACGTGTGAGCTTCGTGAACAATGTAGGGTCCTTTGAGCTGAAAAGTGACTGAATTTTCCTGAAAAGATGTCTTGCATGTAGGAAGACACAGAGCCTGGGATTTAACTCCATTTCTGAAGGGAAACACACAGCACAGTTCTCATCCATGAAACACACTCTGCTTTAGAGCACGAAGCATGCTCTTGCTTTCTTGAGTCTCTAATAGTTCCAGAAATATGAGGGTGCTCTGAACAAAATAACGGTGTTTCCTACATAAACGGACCATTGCTAGTTCAACTCTGCTTCTGAAACTGATACAAACCACAAGTCATCTAACATCCAATGCTTTTCAGTTAAGAGCAAGAAACATGTGAGCTTTGTAAACGATTTATATTCATTTGAGCTTAAAAGTTACTGCGTTTACCTGAAATGATGTCTTGCTTGTAGGAAGACATAGCGCCTGGAATAAAGCTCCATTTCTGAAGGGAAACACACAGCACAGTTTTCAAACATGAAGCACACTCTGCTTTAGAGCAAGAAGCACACTCTTGCTTTCTAAGAGTCTCTAATACAGCAGGAAACGTGACTGTGGTCAGGCCAAATTGACGGTGTTTCCTACACATACGGACCATATCTAGGTCAACTCTTCTTCTGCAACTGATACAAAGCACAGTTACATTAACATGCAATGCTTTCAAGTTAAGAGCGAAAAACGTGTGAGCTTCGTGAATGATGTAGCTTCCTTTGAGCTGAAAAGTGACTGAGTTTACCTGAAAAGATGTCTTGCTTGTAGGAAGACAGAGAGCATGGGATTTAACTCCATTTCTGAACAGAAACACACAGCACAGTTCTCATCCATGAAACACACTCTGCTTAAGAGCAAGAAGCACGCTCTTGCTTTCTAAGAGTCTCTAATACAGCAGGAAACGTGACTCTGGTCAGAACAAAATAATGGTGTTTCCTACACATGCAGACCATATCTAGGTCAACTCTTCATCTGAAACTGATACAAACCACAGTTCCATTAACATGCAATGCTTTCCAGTTAAGAGCGAGAATCGTGTGAGCTTCGTGAACGATGTAGCATCCTTTGAGCTGAAAACTGACTGAGTTTTCCTGAATAGATGTCTTGCTTGTAGGAAGACAGAGAGCCTGGGATTTAACTCCATTTCTGAAGGGAAACACACAGCACTGTTCTCATCCATGAAACACACTCTGCTTTATAGCAAGAAGCATGCTCTTGCTTTCCAGAGTCTCTAATAGAGCCAGAAACTTGAGGGTGCTCAGAATAAAAGATCGGTGTTTCCTACACATACGGACCATTGCTAGTTCAACCCTGCTGCTGAAACTGATACAAACCAAAAGTCATTTAACATCCAATGCTTTTCAGTTAAGAGCGACAAACGTGTGATCTTTGTAAACAATTTGTATTCATTTGAGCTGAAATGTGACTGCGTTTACCTGAAATGATTTCTTGCTAATAGGAAGACACAGAGCCTGGAATTTAACTCCATTTCTGAAGGGAAACACACAGTGCAGTTCTCATCCATGAATCGGCCTCTGCTTTAGAGCAAGAAGCACTCTCTTGCTTTCTAAGAGTCTCTAATACAGCAGGAAACGTGACTGTGGTCAGAACAAAATAACGGTGTTTCCTACACATGCAGACCATATCTAGGTCAACTCTTCGTCTGAAACTGATACAAACCACACTTCCATTAACATGCAATGCTTTCCAGTTAAGAGCGAGAAACGTGTGAGCTTCGTGAACGATGTAGCTTCCTTTGAGCTTAAAAGTGACTGAGTTTTCCTGAAAAGATGTCTTGCTTGTAGGAAGACACAGAGCCTGGGATTTACTCCATTTCTGAAGGGAAACCCACAGCCCAGTTCTCATCAATGAAACACACTCTGCTTTAGAGCAAGAAACATGCTCTTGCATTCCAGAGTCTCTATTAGAGCCAGAAACGTGAGGGTACTCAGAACAAAAGAACGGTGTTTCCTACACATACGGACCATTGCTAGTTCAACTGTGCTTCTGAAAGTGATACAAACCACAGTTCCTCTAACATACACTGCTTTCCAGTTAAGAGCGAGAAACGTGTGAGTTTCGAAAACCATGTAGGGTCCTTTGAGCTTAAAAGTGACTGAGTTTACCTGAAAAGATGTCTTGCATGTAGGAAGACACAGAGCCTGGGATATAACTCCATTTCTGAAGGGAAACACACAGCACAGTTCTCACCCATGAAACACACTCTGCTTTAGAACACGAAGCATGCTCTTGCTTTCTTGAGTCTCTAATAGAGCCAGAAACATGAGGGTGCTCTTAACAAAATAACGGTGTTTCCTACAAAAACGGAATATTGCTAGAGTGAGAAACGTGTGATCTTCGTAATCGATTTATATTAATTTAAGCTGAAAAGTGACTGCGTTTACCTGAAATGATGTCTTGCTTGTAGGAAGACACAGAACCTGGGATTTAACTCCATTTCTGAAGGGAAACACACAGCACAGTTCTCACGAGGAAACACACTCTGCCTATAGGAAGAAGCAAGCTCTTGCTTTCTAGAGTCTCTAATAGTGCAGGAAACGTGAGTGTGCTCAGAACAAAAGAACGGTGTTTTCTACACATAAGGACCACTGCTAGATCAACTCTGCTCCTGAAACTGATACAAACCGCAAGTCATCTAACATCCAATGCTTTTATTTTAAGAGTGAGAAACGTGTGATCTTTGTAAACAATGTAGCTCCCTTTGAGCTGAAAAGTGACTGAGTTTACCTGAAATGATGTCTTGCTTGTAGGAAGACACAGAGCCTAAGATTTAACTCCATTACTGAATGGAAACACACAGCACAGTTCTCATCCATGAAACACACTCTGCTTTAGAGCACGAAGCACGCTCTTGCTTTCTAGAGTATCTAATAGAGCAGGAAACATGAATGTGGTAAAAAAAAAAAAAATAACGGTGTTTCCTACACATACGGACCATATCTAGGTCAACTCTTCTTCTGAAACTGATAAAAAGCACAGTTCCATTAACAAGCAATGCTTTCAAGTTAAAAGCGAAAAACGTGTGAGCTTCGTGAACGATGTAGCTTCCTTTGAGCTGAAAAGTGACTGAGTTTAACTGAAAAGATGTCTTGCTTGTAGGAAGACACAGAGCCTGGGATTTAACTCCATTTCTCAAGGGAAACACACAGCACAGTTCTCATGCATGAAACACACTCTGCTTTAGAGCAAGAAGCATGCTCTTTCTTTGCAGAGTCTCTAATAGAGCCAGAAACTTGAGGGTAATCAGAACAAAATAACGGTGTTTCCTACACATACGAAACATTGCAAGTTCAACTCTGCTTCTTAAACTGATACAAATCACAGGTCCTCTAACATCCAATGCTTTCCAGTTAAGAGCAAGAAACTTGTCAGCTACGTGAACGATATAGCTTTCTTTAAGCTGAAAGGAGACTGAGTTTTCGTGAAACGAAATCTTGTATTTAGGAAGATACAGAGCCTGTGATTTAACTCCATTTGTGAAGGGAAACACACAGCACTGTTCTCACGATCAAACACACTCTGAGTATAGGAAGAAGCACTCTCTTGCTTTCTAGAGTCTCTAATAGAGCAGGAAACATGACTGTGCTCAGAACAAAAGAACGGTGTTTCCTACACATACAGACCAGTGCTAGTTCAACTCTGCTTCTGAAACTGATACAAACCACAAGTCATCTAACATCCAATGCTTTTCATTTAAGAGTGAGAAACGTGTGATCTTCGTACACGATGTAGCTCCCTTTGAGCTGAAAAGTGACTGAGTTTACCTGACAAGATGTCTTGCTTGTAGGAAGCAAACCACAGTTCCTCTAACATGGAAGCTTTCCAGTTAAGAGTGAGAAACGTGTGAGCTTCGTGAACAATATAGCTTCCTTGAGGTGAATAGTGTCTGAGTTTACCTGAAAAGATGCCTTCCTTGTAGGAAGACACAGATCCTGGGATTTAAGTCCATTTCTGAGGGGAAACACACAGCAGAGTTCTCATCCATGAAACACACTCTGCTTTAGAGCAAGAAGCATGCACTTGCTTTCTAAGAGTCTCTAATACAGCAGGAAACGTGACTGTCGTCTGAACAAAATAATGGTGTTTCCTACAAATACGGACCATATCTAGGTCAACTCTTCTTCTGAATTTGATACAAACCACAGTTCCTCTAACATGCAATGCTTTCCAGATAAGTGTGAGAAACTTGTGAGCTTTGTGAACGATGTTGCTTCCTTAGAGCTGAGAAGTGACTTAGTTTACCTGAAATCATGTCTTGCTTGTAGGAAGACACAGAGACTGGGATTTAACTCCATTTCTGAAGGAAAAACACAGCACAGTTCTCACGATGAAACACACTCTGCGTTTAGGAAGAAGCACGCTCTTGCTTTCTAGAGTGTCTAATAGAGCAGGAAAATTGAGTGTGCTCAGAACAAAAGAACGGTGTTTCCTACATTTACGGACCATTGCTAGTTCAACTCTGCTTCTGAAACTGATACAAACCACAAGTTATCTAACATCCAATGTTTTTCAGTTAAGAGCAAGAAACGTGTGAGCTTCATAAACGATTTATATTCATTTGAGCTAAAAAGTGACCTCGATTATCTGAAATGATATCTTGCTTATAGGAAGACACAGAGCCTGGAATTGAACTCCATTTCTGAAGGGAAACACACAGCACCGTACTCATCCATGAAACACACTCTGCTTTAGAGCAAGAAGCATGCTCTTGCTTTCCAGAGTCTCTAATAGAGCCAGAAACTTGAGGGTACTCAGAAAAAAAGAATGGTGTTTCCTACACATACATACCATTGCCAGTTCAACTCTGCTTCTGAAAATGATACAAACCACAGGTCTTCTAACATCCAATGCTTTACAATTAAGAGCAAGAAACGTGTGAGCTTCGTGAACAATGTATCTTTGTTTGAGATGAAAGTCGACCGAGTTTACATGAAACGAAGTCTGGCTTGTTGGAAGATACAGAACCTGTGATTTAAATCCATTTCTGAAGGGAAACACACAGCACATTTCTCACGATGAAACACACTCTGCGTTTAGGAAGAAGCACGCTCTTGCTTTCTAGAGTCTCTAATAGAGCAGGAAACTTGAGTGTGCTCAGAACAAAAGAACGGTGTTTCCTACACATACGGACCACTGCTAGTTCAACTCTGCTTCTGAAACTGATACAAACCACAAGTCATCTAACATCCAATGCTTTTCAGTTAAGAGCGACAAACGTGTGATCTTTGTAGACAATTTATATTCATTTGAGCTGAAATGTGACTGCGTTTACCTGAAATGATGTCTTGCTAATAGGAAGACACAGAGCCTGGAATTTAACTCCATTTCTGAAGGGAAACGCACAGTACAGTTCTCATCCATGAATCGCCCTCTGCTTTAGAGCAAGAAGCACTCTCTTGCTTTCAAAGAGTCTCTAATACAGCAGGAAACGTGACTCTGGTCAGAACAAAATAAAGGTGTTTCCTACACATGCAGACCATATCTAGGTCAACTCTTCGTCTGAAACTGACACAAACCAAAGTTCCATTAACATGCAATGCTTTCCAGTTAAGAGCGAGAAACGTGTGAGCTTCGTGAACGATGTAGCTTCCTTTGAGCTGAAAAGTGACTGAGTTTTCCTGAAAAGATGTCTTGCTTGTAGGAAGACACAGAGCCTGGGATTTACTCCATTTCTGAAGGGAAACACACAGCCCAGTTCTCATCCATAAAACACTCTCTGCTTTAAAGCAAGAAGCAAGCTCTTGCTTTCTAAGAATCTCTAATACAGCAGGAAATGTGACTTTGGTCAGTACAAAATAACGGTGTTTCCTACACATACGGACCATATCTAGGTCAACTCTTCTTCTGCAACTGATACAAACCACAGTTCCTCTAAAGTGCAATGCTTTCCACTTAAGAGCGAGAAACTTGTGAGCTTCGTGAACGATATAGATTTGTTTGACCTGAAAGGTGACAGAGTTTACGTGAAACGAAGTCTTGTTTGTAGGAACATACAAAGCCTGTGATTTACCTCTATTTCTGAAGGGAAACACACAGCACAGTTCTCATCCATAAAACACTCTCTGCTTTAAAGCAAGAAGCAAGCTCTTGCTTTCTAAGAATCTCTAATACAGCAGGAAACGTGACTTTGGTCAGTACAAAATAACGGTGTTTCCTACACATACGGACCATATCTAGGTCAAGACTTCTTCTGAAACTGATACAGAGCACAGTTCCATTAACATGCAATGCTTTCAAGTTAAGAGAGAGAAACATGTGAGCTTCGTAAACGATTTATAATCATTTCAGCTGAAAAGTGACAGCGTTTACCTGAAAAGATGACTTGCTTGTGGGAAGACACAGAGCCTGGGATTTCACTCCATTTCTGAAGGGAAACACACAGCACAGTTCTCATCCATGAAACACACAATGCTTTAGAGCACGGAGCATGCTCTTGCCTTCTAGATTCTCTAATAGAGCCAGAAAGGGAATGTGCTAAGAACAAAAGAATGGTGTTTCCTACACTTATGGACCATTGCTAGTTCAACACTTCTTCTGAAACTGATACAAGCCACAAGTCATCTAACATAAAATGCTTTTCAATGAAGAGCGACAAACGTGTGATCTTCATAAACAATTTATATTCATTTGAGCTGAAATGTGACTTAGTTTACCTGAACTGATGTCTTGCTAGTAGGAAGAAACAGAGCCTGGAATTTAACTCCATTTCTGAAGGGAAACACAAAGCACAGTTCTCATCCATGAAACACACTCTGCTTTAGAGCAAGAAGCACGCTCTTGCTATCTAAGAGTCTCTAATACAGCAGGAAACGTAACTGTGGTCAGAAAAAAATAACGGTGTTTCCTACACATGCAGACCATATCTAGGTCAACTCTTCGTCTGAAACTGATACAAACCACAGTTCCATTAACATGCAATGCTTTCCAGTTAAGAGTGAGAAACGTGTGAGCTTCGTGAACAATGTAGGGTCCTTTGAGCTTAAAAGTGACTGAATTTTCCTGAAAAGATGTCTTGCATGTAGGAAGACACAGAGCCTGGGATTTAACTCCATTTCTGAAGGGAAACACACAGCACAGTTCTCATCCATGAAACACACTCTGCTTTAGAGCACGAAGCATGCTCTTGCTTTCTTGAGTCTCTAATAGTTCCAGAAATATGAGGGTGCTCTGAACAAAATAACGGTGTTTCCTACATAAACGGACCATTGCTAGTTCAACTCTGCTTCTGAAACTGATACAAACCACAAGTCATCTAACATCCAATGCTTTTCAGTTAAGAGCAAGAAACATGTGAGCTTTGTAAACGATTTATATTCATTTGAGCTTAAAAGTTACTGCGTTTACCTGAAATGATGTCTTGCTTGTAGGAAGACAAAGCGCCTGGAATAAAGCTCCATTTCTGAAGGGAAACACACAGCACAGTTTTCAAACATGAAGCACACTCTGCTTTAGAGCAAGAAGCACACTCTTGCTTTCTAAGAGTCTCTAATACAGCAGGAAACGTGACTGTGGTCAGGCCAAATTGACGGTGTTTCCTACACATACGGACCATATCTAGGTCAACTCTTCTTCTGCAACTGATACAAAGCACAGTTACATTAACATGCAATGCTTTCAAGTTAAGAGCGAAAAACGTGTGAGCTTCGTGAACGATGTAGCTTCCTTTGAGCTGAAAAGTGACTGAGTTTACCTGAAAAGATGTCTTGCTTGTAGGAAGACAGAGAGCATGGGATTTAACTCCATTTCTGAACAGAAACACACAGCACAGTTCTCATCCATGAAACACACTCTGCTTAAGAGCAAGAAGCACGCTCTTGCTTTCTAAGAGTCTCTAATACAGCAGGAAACGTGACTCTGGTCAGAACAAAATAATGGTGTTTCCTACACATGCAGACCATATCTAGGTCAACTCTTCATCTGAAACTGATACAAACCACAGTTCCATTAACATGCAATGCTTTCCAGTTAAGAGCGAGAATCGTGTGAGCTTCGTGAACGATGTAGCATCCTTTGAGCTGAAAACTGACTGAGTTTTCCTGAATAGATGTCTTGCTTGTAGGAAGACAGAGAGCCTGGGATTTAACTCCATTTCTGAAGGGAAACACACAGCACTGTTCTCATCCATGAAACACACTCTGCTTTATAGCAAGAAGCATGCTCTTGCTTTCCAGAGTCTCTAATAGAGCCAGAAACTTGAGGGTGCTCAGAATAAAAGATCGGTGTTTCCTACACATACGGACCATTGCTAGTTCAACCCTGCTGCTGAAACTGATACAAACCAAAAGTCATTTAACATCCAATGCTTTTCAGTTAAGAGCGACAAACGTGTGATCTTTGTAAACAATTTGTATTCATTTGAGCTGAAATGTGACTGCGTTTACCTGAAATGATTTCTTGCTAATAGGAAGACACAGAGCCTGGAATTTAACTCCATTTCTGAAGGGAAACACACAGTGCAGTTCTCATCCATGAATCGGCCTCTGCTTTAGAGCAAGAAGCACTCTCTTGCTTTCTAAGAGTCTCTAATACAGCAGGAAACGTGACTGTGGTCAGAACAAAATAACGGTGTTTCCTACACATGCAGACCATATCTAGGTCAACTCTTCGTCTGAAACTGATACAAACCACACTTCCATTAACATGCAATGCTTTCCAGTTAAGAGCGAGAAACGTGTGAGCTTCGTGAACGATGTAGCTTCCTTTGAGCTGAAAAGTGACTGAGTTTTCCTGAAAAGATGTCTTGCTTGTAGGAAGACACAGAGCCTGGGATTTACTCCATTTCTGAAGGGAAACCCACAGCCCAGTTCTCATCAATGAAACACACTCTGCTTTAGAGCAAGAAACATGCTCTTGCATTCCAGAGTCTCTATTAGAGCCAGAAACGTGAGGGTACTCAGAACAAAAGAACGGTGTTTCCTACACATACGGACCATAGCTAGTTCAACTGTGCTTCTGAAAGTGATACAAACCACAGTTCCTCTAACATACAATGCTTTCCAGTTAAGAGCGAGAAACGTGTGAGTTTCGAAAACCATGTAGGGTCCTTTGAGCTTAAAAGTGACTGAGTTTACCTGAAAAGATGTCTTGCATGTAGGAAGACACAGAGCCTGGGATATAACTCCATTTCTGAAGGGAAACACACAGCACAGTTCTCACCCATGAAACATACTCTGCTTTAGAACACGAAGCATGCTCTTGCTTTCTTGAGTCTCTAATAGAGCCAGAAACATGAGGGTGCTCTTAACAAAATAACGGTGTTTCCTACAAAAACGGAATATTGCTAGAGTGAGAAACGTGTGATCTTCGTAATCGATTTATATTAATTTAAGCTGAAAAGTGACTGCGTTTACCTGAAATGATGTCTTGCTTGTAGGAAGACACAGAACCTGGGATTTAACTCCATTTCTGAAGGGAAACACACAGCACAGTTCTCA
Source organism: Onychomys arenicola (assembly GCA_949786405.1). Lineage (NCBI taxonomy): Eukaryota > Metazoa > Chordata > Mammalia > Rodentia > Cricetidae > Onychomys > Onychomys arenicola. Next base: position 387,932 of record CATKUM010000029.1, read on the forward strand.
CGAGGAAACACACTCTGCCTATAGGAAGAAGCAAGCTCTTGCTTTCTAGAGTCTCTAATAGTGCAGGAAACGTGAGTGTGCTCAGAACAAAAGAACGGTGTTTTCTACACATAAGGACCACTGCTAGATCAACTCTGCTCCTGAAACTGAGACAAACCGCAAGTCATCTAACATCCAATGCTTTTATTTTAAGAGTGAGAAACGTGTGATCTTTGTAAACAATGTAGCTCCCTTTGAGCTGAAAAGTGACTGAGTTTACCTGAAATGATGTCTTGCTTGTAGGAAGACACAGAGCCTAAGATTTAACTCCATTTCTGAAGGGAAACACACAGCACAGTTCTCATCCATGAAACACACACTGCTTTAGAGAAAGAAGCATGCTCTTGCTTTCTAAGAGTCTCTAATAGAGCAGGAAACGTGAATGTGATCAGAACAAAATAACGGTGTTTCCTACACATACGGACCATATCTACGTCAACTCTTTTTCTGAAACTGATACAAACCACAGTTCCTCTAACATGCAATGCTTTCCAGTTAAGAGGGAGAAACGTGTGAGCTTAGTGAACAATAGAGCTTCCTTTAAAATGAATAGTGCCTGAGTTTACCTGAAAAGATGTCTTCCTTGTAAGAAGACACAGAGCCTGGGATTTAACTCCATTTCTGAGGGGAAACACACAGCACAGTTCTCATCCATGAAATACACTCTGCTTTACAACAAGAAGCACGCTCTTGCTTTCTAAGAGTCTCTAATATAGCAGGAAACGTGAGTGTGCTCAGAACAAAGAACGGTGTTTCCTACACATACGGACCACTGCTAGATCAACTCTGCTCCTGAAACTGATACAAACCCCAAGTCATCTAACATCCAATGCTTTTCATTTAAGAGTGAGAAACGTGTGATTTTCGTAAACGATGTAGCTCCCTTTGAGCTGAAAAGTGACTGAGTTTACCTGACAAGATGTCTTGCTTGTAGGAAGATACAGAGCCTGGGATTTAACTCCATTACTGAATGGAAACACACAGCACAGTTCTCATCCATGAAACACACTCTGCTTTAGAGCACGAACCATGCTCTTGCTTTCTAGAGTATCTAATAGAGCAGGAAACGTGAGTGAGGTCAGAACAAAAGAACGGTGTTTCCCACATATACGGACCATAGCTAGTTCAACTCTGCTTCTGTAACTGATACAAACCACAAGTCATCTAACATCCAATGCTTTTCAGTTAAGAGCAAGAAACGTGTGACTTTCATAAACGATTTATATTCATTTGAGCTGAAAAGTGACTGCGTTTACCTGAAATGATGTCTTGCTTATAGGAAGACACAGAGCCTGGAATTTAACTCCATTTCTAAACGGAAACACACAGCACAGTACTCCTCCATGAAACACACTCTGCTTTAGAGCAAGAGGCATGATCTTGCATTCCAGAGTCTCTAATAGAGCAGGAAACTGGAGTGTGCTCAGAACAAAAGAACGGTGTTTCCTACACATACGGACCACATCTAGGTCAACTCTACTTCTGAAACTGATACAAATCACAGTTCCTCTAACATGCAATGCTTTCCAGTTAAGAGCGAGATATGTGTGAGTTTCCTGAATGATGTAGCTTCCTTTGAGTTGAATAGTGACTGAGTTTACCTGAAAAGATATCTTGCTTGTAGGAAGACATAGAGCCTGGGATTTAACTCCATTTCTGAAGGGAAACACAGAGCACAGTTCTCATCCATGAAGCACGCTCTGCTTTAGAGCAAGAAGCATGCTCTTGCTTTCTAAGATTCTCTAATACAGCATGAAAAGTGTCTGTGCTCAGAACAAAAGAACGGTGTTTCCTACACATATGGACCACTTCTAGATCCACTCTGCTCCTGAAACTGAAACAAACCGCAAGTCATCTAACATCCAATGCTTTTCATTTAAGAGTGAGAAACGTGTGATCTTGTAAACGTTGTAGCTCCCTTTGATCTTAAAAGTGACTGAGTTTACCTGAAAAGGTGTCTTGCTTGTAGGAAGCCACAGAGCCTGGAATATAACTCCATTTCTGAAGGGAAACACACAGCACAGTTCTCATCCATGAAACACACTCTGCTTTAGAGAAAGAAGCATGCTCTTGCTTTCTAAGAGTCTCTAATACAACAGGAAACGTGACTGTGGTCAGAACAAAGTAACGGTGTTTCCTACACTTACGGACCATATCTAGGTCAACTCGTCTTCTGAAACTGATTCAAACCACAGTTCCTCTAACATGCAATGCTTTCCAGTTAAGAGCGAGAAACGTGTGAGCTTTGTAAACGATGTAGCTTCCTTTGAGCTGAAAAGTGACTGAGTTTACTTGAAAATATGTCTTGCTTGTAGGAAGACACAGAGCCTGGGATTTAACTCCATTTCTGAAGGGAAACACACAGCACAGTTCTCTTCCATGAAACGCACTCTGCTTTAGAGCAAGAAGCATGCTCTTGCTTTCTAAGAGTCTCTAATACAGCATGAAAAGTGTCTGTGCTCAGAACAAAAGAACGGTGTTTCCTACACATACGGACCACTTCTAGATCCACTCTGCTCCTGACACTGATACAAACCGCAAGTCATCTAACATCCAATGCTTTTCATTTAAGAGTGAGAAACGTGTGATCTTGTAAACGATGTAGCTCCCTTTGATCTTAAAAGTGACTGAGTTTACCTGAAAAGGTGTCTTGCTTGTAGGAAGCCACAGAGCCTGGAATATAACTCCATTTCTGAAGGGAAACACACAGCACAGTTCTCATCCATGAAACACACTCTGCTTTAGAGAAAGAAGCATGCTCTTGCTTTCTAAGAGTCTCTAATATAACAGGAAACGTGACTGTGGTCAGAACAAAGTAACGGTGTTTCCTACACTTACGGACCATATCTAGGTCAACTCGTCTTCTGAAACTGATTCAAACCACAGTTCCTCTAACATGCAATGCTTTCCAGTTAAGAGCGAGAAACGTGTGAGCTTTGTAAACGATGTAGCTTCCTTTGAGCTGAAAAGTGACTGAGTTTACTTGAAAATATGTCTTGCTTGTAGGAAGACACAGAGCCTGGGATTTAACTCCATTTCTGAAGGGAAACACACAGCACAGTTCTCTTCCATGAAACGCACTCTGCTTTAGAGCAAGAAGCATGCTCTTGCTTTCTAAGAGTCTCTAATACAGCATGAAAAGTGTCTGTGCTCAGAACAAAAGAACGGTGTTTCCTACACATATGGACCACTTCTAGATCCACTCTGCTCCTGAAACTGATACAAACCGCAAGTCATCTAACATCCAATGCTTTTCATTTAAGAGTGAGAAACGTGTGATCTTGTAAACGATGTAGCTCCCTTTGATCTTAAAAGTGACTGAGTTTACCTGAAAAGGTGTCTTGCTTGTAGGAAGCCACAGAGCCTGGAATATAACTCCATTTCTGAAGGGAAACACACAGCACAGTTCTCATCCATGAAACACACTCTGCTTTAGAGCAAGAAGCACGCTCTTGCTTTCTAAGAGTCTCTAATACAGCAGGAAACGTGACTGTGGTCAGAACAAAATAACGGTGTTTCCTAATGTACGGACCATATCTAGGCCAACTCTTCTTCGGAAACTGATACAAACCACAGTTCCTCTATCATGCAATGCTTTCCAGTTAAGAGCGAGAAACGTGTGAGCTTCGTGAACGATGTAGCCTCCTTTGAGCTGAAAAGTGACTGAGTTTACCTGAAAAGATGTCTTGATTGTATGAAGATACAGAGCCTGGCATTTAAATCCATTTCTGAAGGGAAACACACAGCACAGTTCTCATCCATGAAACACACTCTGCTTTAGAGCACAAAGCATGCTCTTGCTTTCTATAGTCTCTAATAGAGCCAGAAACATGAGGGTGCTCCGAACAAAATAACGGTGTTTCCTACATATACGGACCATTGCTAGTTCAACTCTGCTTCTGAAACTGATCGAAACCACAAGTCATCTAACATCCAATGCTTTTCAGTTAAGAGCAAATAACGTGTTAGCTTCGTAAAAGATTTATATTCATTTCAGGTGAAAATTGACTGCGTTTACATGAAATGATGTAGTGCTTGTTGGAAGACACAGAGCCTGGGATTTAACTCCATTTCTGAAGGGAAACACACAGCACAGTTCTCACAAGGACTCACACTCTGCTTATAGGAAGAAGCACACTCTTGCTTTCTAGAGTCTCTAATAGTGCAGGAAATGTGAGTGTGCTCAGAACAAAAGTACGGTGTTTCCTACACATACAGACCACATCTAGGTCAACTCTACTTCTGAAACTGATACAAATCACAGTTCCTCTAACATGCAATGCTTTCCAGTTAAGAGCGAGAAACGTGTGAGCTTCGTGAACGATGTAGCTTCCTTTGAGTTGGATAGTGATTGAGTTTACCTGAAAAGATGTCTTGCTTGTAGGAAGACACAGAGCCTCGGATTTAACTACATTTCTGAAGGGAAACACACAGCACAGTTCTCATCCATGAAACACACTCTGCTTTAGAGCAGGAAGCATGATCTTGCTTTCTAAGATTCTCTAATACAGCATGAAACGTGACTGTGGTCAGAACAAAATAACGGTGTTTCCTACATATACGGACCATATCTAGTTCAACTCTTCTTCTGAAACTGATATAAACCACAAGTCATCTAACATCCAATGCTTTTCAGTTAAGAGCAAGAAACGTGTGAGCTTCGAAAACGATTGATATTCATTTGAGCTGAAAAGTGACTGCGTTTACCTGAAATGATGTCTTGCTTGTAGGAAGACACAGAGCCTGTGATTTAACTCCATTTCTGAAGGGAAACACACAGCACAGTTCTCACGAGGAAACACACTCTGCGTATAGGAAGAAGCAAGCGCTTGCTTTCTAGAGTCTCTAATATTGCAGGAAACGTGAGTGTGCTCAGAACAAAATAACGGAGTTTCCTAAATATACGGACCATATCTAGGTCAACTCTGCTTCTGAAACTGATACAAACCACAAGTCATCTAACATCCAATGCTTTTCAGTTAAGAGCAAGAAACGTGTGAGCTTCGTGAACGATTTATATTCATTTGAGCTGAAAAGTGACTGCGTTTACCTGAAATGATGTCTTGCTTGTAGGAAGATACAGACACTGGGATTTAACTCCATTTCTGAAGGGAAACACACAGCACAGTTCTCATCCATGAAACACACTCTGCTTTAGAGCAAGTAGCATGCTATTGCTTTCTAAGAGTCTCTAATAGAGCAGGAAACGTGACTGTGGTCAGAACAAAATAACGTTGTTTCCTACACATACGGACCATATCTAGGTCAACTCTTCTTCTGAAACTGATACAAACCACAGTTCCTCTAACATGCAATGCTTTCCAGTTAAGAGCGAGAAACGTGTGAGCTTCCTGAAGGATATAGCTCCTTAGAGTTGAATAGTGCCTGAGTTTACCTGAAAAGATGTCTTCCTTGTAAGAAGACAAAGAGCCTGGGATTTAACTCCATTTCTGAAGGGAAACACACAGCACAGTTCTCATCCATGAAACACACTCTGCTTTAGAGCACGAAGCATGCTCTTGCTTTCTAGATTATCTATTAGAGCCAGACACATGAGGGTGCTCTGAACAAAATAACGGTGTTTCCTACACATACGGACCACTGCTAGTTCAACTCTGCTTCTGAAACTGATACAAACCACAAGTCATCTAACATCCAATGCTTTTCAGTTAAGAGTGAGAAACGTGTGATCTTCATAAACGATGTAGCTTCCTTTGAGCTGAAAAATGACTGAGTTTACCTGAAAAGATGTCTTGCTTGTAGGAAGATACAGAGCCTGGTATTTAACTCCATTTCTGAAGGGAAACACACAGCACAGTTCTCATCCATGAAACACACTCTGCTTTAGAGAAAGAAGCATGCTCTTGCTTTCTAAGAGTCTCTAATATAACAGGAAACGTGACTATGGTCAGAACAAAGTAACGGTGTTTCCTACACTTACGGACCATATCTAGGTCAACTCTTCTTCTGAAACTGATACAAACCACAGTTCCTCTAACATGCAATGCTTTCCAGTTAAGAGCGAGAAACGTGTGAGCTTTGTAAACGATGTAGCTTCCTTTGAGCTGAAAAGTGACTGAGTTTACTTGAAAATATGTCTTGCTTGTAGGAAGACACAGAGCCTGGGATTTAACTCCATTTCTGAAGGGAAACACACAGCACAGTTCTCTTCCATGAAACGCACTCTGCTTTAGAGCAAGAAGCACGCTCTTGCTTTCTAAGAGTCTCTAATACAGCAGGAAACGTGACTGTGGTCAGAACAAAATAACGGTGTTTCCTAATGTACGGACCATATCTAGGCCAACTCTTCTTCGGAAACTGATACAAACCACAGTTCCTCTATCATGCAATGCTTTCCAGTTAAGAGCGAGAAACGTGTGAGCTTCGTGAACGATGTAGCCTCCTTTGAGCTGAAAAGTGACTGAGTTTACCTGAAAAGATGTCTTGATTGTATGAAGATACAGAGCCTGGCATTTAAATCCATTTCTGAAGGGAAACACACAGCACAGTTCTCATCCATGAAACACACTCTGCTTTAGAGCACAAAGCATGCTCTTGCTTTCTATAGTCTCTAATAGAGCCAGAAACATGAGGGTGCTCCGAACAAAATAACGGTGTTTCCTACATATACGGACCTTTGCTAGTTCAACTCTGCTTCTGAAACTGATCGAAACCACAAGTCATCTAACATCCAATGCTTTTCAGTTAAGAGCAAATAACGTGTTAGCTTCGTAAAAGATTTATATTCATTTCAGGTGAAAATTGACTGCGTTTACCTGAAATGATGTAGTGCTTGTTGGAAGACACAGAGCCTGGGATTTAACTCCATTTCTGAAGGGAAACACACAGCACAGTTCTCACAAGGACTCACACTCTGCTTATAGGAAGAAGCACACTCTTGCTTTCTAGAGTCTCTAATAGTGCAGGAAATGTGAGTGTGCTCAGAACAAAAGTACGGTGTTTCCTACACATACGGACCACATCTAGGTCAACTCTACTTCTGAAACTGATACAAATCACAGTTCCTCTAACATGCAATGCTTTCCAGTTAAGAGCGAGAAACGTGTGAGCTTCGTGAACGATGTAGCTTCCTTTGAGTTGGATAGTGATTGAGTTTACCTGAAAAGATGTCTTGCTTGTAGGAAGACACAGAGCCTCGGATTTAACTACATTTCTGAAGGGAAACACACAGCACAGTTCTCATCCATGAAACACACTCTGCTTTAGAGCAGGAAGCATGATCTTGCTTTCTAAGATTCTCTAATACAGCATGAAACGTGACTGTGGTCAGAACAAAATAACGGTGTTTCCTACATATACGGACCATATCTAGTTCAACTCTTCTTCTGAAACTGATATAAACCACAAGTCATCTAACATCCAATGCTTTTCAGTTAAGAGCAAGAAACGTGTGAGCTTCGAAAACGATTGATATTCATTTGAGCTGAAAAGTGACTGCGTTTACCTGAAATGATGTCTTGCTTGTAGGAAGACACAGAGCCTGTGATTTAACTCCATTTCTGAAGGGAAACACACAGCACAGTTCTCACGAGGAAACACACTCTGCGTATAGGAAGAAGCAAGCGCTTGCTTTCTAGAGTCTCTAATATTGCAGGAAACGTGAGTGTGCTCAGAACAAAATAACGGAGTTTCCTAAATATACGGACCATATCTAGGTCAACTCTGCTTCTGAAACTGATACAAACCACAAGTCATCTAACATCCAATGCTTTTCAGTTAAGAGCAAGAAACGTGTGAGCTTCGTGAACGATTTATATTCATTTGAGCTGAAAAGTGACTGCGTTTACCTGAAATGATGTCTTGCTTGTAGGAAGATACAGACACTGGGATTTAACTCCATTTCTGAAGGGAAACACACAGCACAGTTCTCATCCATGAAACACACTCTGCTTTAGAGCAAGTAGCATGCTATTGCTTTCTAAGAGTCTCTAATAGAGCAGGAAACGTGACTGTGGTCAGAACAAAATAACGTTGTTTCCTACACATACGGACCATATCTAGGTCAACTCTTCTTCTGAAACTGATACAAACCACAGTTCCTCTAACATGCAATGCTTTCCAGTTAAGAGCGAGAAACGTGTGAGCTTCCTGAAGGATATAGCTCCTTAGAGTTGAATAGTGCCTGAGTTTACCTGAAAAGATGTCTTCCTTGTAAGAAGACAAAGAGCCTGGGATTTAACTCCATTTCTGAAGGGAAACACACAGCACAGTTCTCATCCATGAAACACACTCTGCTTTAGAGCACGAAGCATGCTCTTGCTTTCTAAGAGTCTCTAATATAACAGGAAACGTGACTATGGTCAGAACAAAGTAACGGTGTTTCCTACACTTACGGACCATATCTAGGTCAACTCTTCTTCTGAAACTGATACAAACCACAGTTCCTCTAACATGCAATGCTTTCCAGTTAAGAGCGAGAAACGTGTGAGCTTTGTAAACGATGTAGCTTCCTTTGAGCTGAAAAGTGACTGAGTTTACTTGAAAATATGTCTTGCTTGTAGGAAGACACAGAGCCTGGGATTTAACTCCATTTCTGAAGGGAAACACACAGCACAGTTCTCTTCCATGAAACGCACTCTGCTTTAGAGCAAGAAGCACGCTCTTGCTTTCTAAGAGTCTCTAATACAGCAGGAAACGTGACTGTGGTCAGAACAAAATAACGGTGTTTCCTAATGTACGGACCATATCTAGGCCAACTCTTCTTCGGAAACTGATACAAACCACAGTTCCTCTATCATGCAATGCTTTCCAGTTAAGAGCGAGAAACGTGTGAGCTTCGTGAACGATGTAGCCTCCTTTGAGTTGAAAAGTGACTGAGTTTACCTGAAAAGATGTCTTGATTGTATGAAGATACAGAGCCTGGCATTTAAATCCATTTCTGAAGGGAAACACACAGCACAGTTCTCATCCATGAAACACACTCTGCTTTAGAGCACAAAGCATGCTCTTGCTTTCTATAGTCTCTAATAGAGCCAGAAACATGAGGGTGCTCCGAACAAAATAACGGTGTTTCCTACATATACGGACCTTTGCTAGTTCAACTCTGCTTCTGAAACTGATCGAAACCACAAGTCATCTAACATCCAATGCTTTTCAGTTAAGAGCAAATAACGTGTTAGCTTCGTAAAAGATTTATATTCATTTCAGGTGAAAATTGACTGCGTTTACCTGAAATGATGTAGTGCTTGTTGGAAGACACAGAGCCTGGGATTTAACTCCATTTCTGAAGGGAAACACACAGCACAGTTCTCACAAGGACTCACACTCTGCTTATAGGAAGAAGCACACTCTTGCTTTCTAGAGTCTCTAATAGTGCAGGAAATGTGAGTGTGCTCAGAACAAAAGTACGGTGTTTCCTACACATACGGACCACATCTAGGTCAACTCTACTTCTGAAACTGATACAAATCACAGTTCCTCTAACATGCAATGCTTTCCAGTTAAGAGCGAGAAACGTGTGAGCTTCGTGAACGATGTAGCTTCCTTTGAGTTGGATAGTGATTGAGTTTACCTGAAAAGATGTCTTGCTTGTAGGAAGACACAGAGCCTCGGATTTAACTACATTTCTGAAGGGAAACACACAGCACAGTTCTCATCCATGAAACACACTCTGCTTTAGAGCAGGAAGCATGATCTTGCTTTCTAAGATTCTCTAATACAGCATGAAACGTGACTGTGGTCAGAACAAAATAACGGTGTTTCCTACATATACGGACCATATCTAGTTCAACTCTTCTTCTGAAACTGATATAAACCACAAGTCATCTAACATCCAATGCTTTTCAGTTAAGAGCAAGAAACGTGTGAGCTTCGAAAACGATTGATATTCATTTGAGCTGAAAAGTGACTGCGTTTACCTGAAATGATGTCTTGCTTGTAGGAAGACACAGAGCCTGTGATTTAACTCCATTTCTGAAGGGAAACACACAGCACAGTTCTCACGAGGAAACACACTCTGCGTATAGGAAGAAGCAAGCGCTTGCTTTCTAGAGTCTCTAATATTGCAGGAAACGTGAGTGTGCTCAGAACAAAATAACGGAGTTTCCTAAATATACGGACCATATCTAGGTCAACTCTGCTTCTGAAACTGATACAAACCACAAGTCATCTAACATCCAATGCTTTTCAGTTAAGAGCAAGAAACGTGTGAGCTTCGTGAACGATTTATATTCATTTGAGCTGAAAAGTGACTGCGTTTACCTGAAATGATGTCTTGCTTGTAGGAAGATACAGACACTGGGATTTAACTCCATTTCTGAAGGGAAACACACAGCACAGTTCTCATCCATGAAACACACTCTGCTTTAGAGCAAGTAGCATGCTATTGCTTTCTAAGAGTCTCTAATAGAGCAGGAAACGTGACTGTGGTCAGAACAAAATAACGTTGTTTCCTACACATACGGACCATATCTAGGTCAACTCTTCTTCTGAAACTGATACAAACCACAGTTCCTCTAACATGCAATGCTTTCCAGTTAAGAGCGAGAAACGTGTGAGCTTCCTGAAGGATATAGCTCCTTAGAGTTGAATAGTGCCTGAGTTTACCTGAAAAGATGTCTTCCTTGTAAGAAGACAAAGAGCCTGGGATTTAACTCCATTTCTGAAGGGAAACACACAGCACAGTTCTCATCCATGAAACACACTCTGCTTTAGAGCACGAAGCATGCTCTTGCTTTCTAAGAGTCTCTAATATAACAGGAAACGTGACTATGGTCAGAACAAAGTAACGGTGTTTCCTACACTTACGGACCATATCTAGGTCAACTCTTCTTCTGAAACTGATACAAACCACAGTTCCTCTAACATGCAATGCTTTCCAGTTAAGAGCGAGAAACGTGTGAGCTTTGTAAACGATGTAGCTTCCTTTGAGCTGAAAAGTGACTGAGTTTACTTGAAAATATGTCTTGCTTGTAGGAAGACACAGAGCCTGGGATTTAACTCCATTTCTGAAGGGAAACACACAGCACAGTTCTCTTCCATGAAACGCACTCTGCTTTAGAGCAAGAAGCACGCTCTTGCTTTCTAAGAGTCTCTAATACAGCAGGAAACGTGACTGTGGTCAGAACAAAATAACGGTGTTTCCTAATGTACGGACCATATCTAGGCCAACTCTTCTTCGGAAACTGATACAAACCACAGTTCCTCTATCATGCAATGCTTTCCAGTTAAGAGCGAGAAACGTGTGAGCTTCGTGAACGATGTAGCCTCCTTTGAGCTGAAAAGTGACTGAGTTTACCTGAAAAGATGTCTTGATTGTATGAAGATACAGAGCCTGGCATTTAAATCCATTTCTGAAGGGAAACACACAGCACAGTTCTCATCCATGAAACACACTCTGCTTTAGAGCACAAAGCATGCTCTTGCTTTCTATAGTCTCTAATAGAGCCAGAAACATGAGGGTGCTCCGAACAAAATAACGGTGTTTCCTACATATACGGACCTTTGCTAGTTCAACTCTGCTTCTGAAACTGATCGAAACCACAAGTCATCTAACATCCAATGCTTTTCAGTTAAGAGCAAATAACGTGTTAGCTTCGTAAAAGATTTATATTCATTTCAGGTGAAAATTGACTGCGTTTACCTGAAATGATGTAGTGCTTGTTGGAAGACACAGAGCCTGGGATTTAACTCCATTTCTGAAGGGAAACACACAGCACAGTTCTCACAAGGACTCACACTCTGCTTATAGGAAGAAGCACACTCTTGCTTTCTAGAGTCTCTAATAGTGCAGGAAATGTGAGTGTGCTCAGAACAAAAGTACGGTGTTTCCTACACATACGGACCACATCTAGGTCAACTCTACTTCTGAAACTGATACAAATCACAGTTCCTCTAACATGCAATGCTTTCCAGTTAAGAGCGAGAAACGTGTGAGCTTCGTGAACGATGTAGCTTCCTTTGAGTTGGATAGTGATTGAGTTTACCTGAAAAGATGTCTTGCTTGTAGGAAGACACAGAGCCTCGGATTTAACTACATTTCTGAAGGGAAACACACAGCACAGTTCTCATCCATGAAACACACTCTGCTTTAGAGCAGGAAGCATGATCTTGCTTTCTAAGATTCTCTAATACAGCATGAAACGTGACTGTGGTCAGAACAAAATAACGGTGTTTCCTACATATACGGACCATATCTAGTTCAACTCTTCTTCTGAAACTGATATAAACCACAAGTCATCTAACATCCAATGCTTTTCAGTTAAGAGCAAGAAACGTGTGAGCTTCGAAAACGATTGATATTCATTTGAGCTGAAAAGTGACTGCGTTTACCTGAAATGATGTCTTGCTTGTAGGAAGACACAGAGCCTGTGATTTAACTCCATTTCTGAAGGGAAACACACAGCACAGTTCTCACGAGGAAACACACTCTGCGTATAGGAAGAAGCAAGCGCTTGCTTTCTAGAGTCTCTAATATTGCAGGAAACGTGAGTGTGCTCAGAACAAAATAACGGAGTTTCCTAAATATACGGACCATATCTAGGTCAACTCTGCTTCTGAAACTGATACAAACCACAAGTCATCTAACATCCAATGCTTTTCAGTTAAGAGCAAGAAACGTGTGAGCTTCGTGAACGATTTATATTCATTTGAGCTGAAAAGTGACTGCGTTTACCTGAAATGATGTCTTGCTTGTAGGAAGATACAGACACTGGGATTTAACTCCATTTCTGAAGGGAAACACACAGCACAGTTCTCATCCATGAAACACACTCTGCTTTAGAGCAAGTAGCATGCTATTGCTTTCTAAGAGTCTCTAATAGAGCAGGAAACGTGACTGTGGTCAGAACAAAATAACGTTGTTTCCTACACATACGGACCATATCTAGGTCAACTCTTCTTCTGAAACTGATACAAACCACAGTTCCTCTAACATGCAATGCTTTCCAGTTAAGAGCGAGAAACGTGTGAGCTTCCTGAAGGATATAGCTCCTTAGAGTTGAATAGTGCCTGAGTTTACCTGAAAAGATGTCTTCCTTGTAAGAAGACAAAGAGCCTGGGATTTAACTCCATTTCTGAAGGGAAACACACAGCACAGTTCTCATCCATGAAACACACTCTGCTTTAGAGCAAGTAGCATGCTCTTGCTTTCTAGATTATCTATTAGAGCCAGACACATGAGGGTGCTCTGAACAAAATAACGGTGTTTCCTACACATACGGACCACTGCTAGTTCAACTCTGCTTCTGAAACTGATACAAACCACAAGTCATCTAACATCCAATGCTTTTCAGTTAAGAGTGAGAAACGTGTGATCTTCGTAAACGATGTAGCTTCCTTTGAGCTGAAAAATGACTGAGTTTACCTGAAAAGATGTCTTGCTTGTAGGAAGATACAGAGCCTGGTATTTAACTCCATTTCTGAAGGGAAACACACAGCACAGTTCTCATCCATGAAACACACTCTGCTTTAGAGCAAGAAGCACGCTCTTGCTTTCTAAGAGTCTCTAATACAGCAGGAAACGTGACTGTGGTCAGAACAAAATAACGGTGTTTCCTAATGTACGGACCATATCTAGGCCAACTCTTCTTCGGAAACTGATACAAACCACAGTTCCTCTATCATGCAATGCTTTCCAGTTAAGAGCGAGAAACGTGTGAGCTTCGTGAACGATGTAGCCTCCTTTGAGCTGAAAAGTGACTGAGTTTACCTGAAAAGATGTCTTGATTGTATGAAGATACAGAGCCTGGCATTTAAATCCATTTCTGAAGGGAAACACACAGCACAGTTCTCATCCATGAAACACACTCTGCTTTAGAGCACAAAGCATGCTCTTGCTTTCTATAGTCTCTAATAGAGCCAGAAACATGAGGGTGCTCCGAACAAAATAACGGTGTTTCCTACATATACGGACCTTTGCAAGTTCAACTCTGCTTCTGAAACTGATCGAAACCACAAGTCATCTAACATCCAATGCTTTTCAGTTAAGAGCAAATAACGTGTTAGCTTCGTAAAAGATTTATATTCATTTCAGGTGAAAATTGACTGCGTTTACCTGAAATGATGTAGTGCTTGTTGGAAGACACAGCGCCTGGGATTTAACTCCATTTCTGAAGGGAAACACACAGCACAGTTCTCACAAGGACTCACACTCTGCTTATAGGAAGAAGCACACTCTTGCTTTCTAGAGTCTCTAATAGTGCAGGAAATGTGAGTGTGCTCAGAACAAAAGAACGGTGTTTCCTACACATACGGACCACATCTAGGTCAACTCTACTTCTGAAACTGATACAAATCACAGTTCCTCTAACATGCAATGCTTTCCAGTTAAGAGCGAGAAACGTGTGAGCTTCGTGAACGATGTAGCTTCCTTTGAGTTGGATAGTGATTGAGTTTACCTGAAAAGATGTCTTGCTTGTAGGAAGACACAGAGCCTGTGATTTAACTCCATTTCTGAAGGGAAATACACAGCACAGTTCTCACGAGGAAACACACTCTGCGTATAGGAAGAAGCAAGCGCTTGCTTTCTAGAGTCTCTAATATTGCAGGAAACGTGAGTGTGCTCAGAACAAAATAACGGAGTTTCCTAAATATACGGACCATATCTAGGTCAACTCTGCTTCTGAAACTGATACAAACCACAAGTCATCTAACATCCAATGCTTTTCAGTTAAGAGCAAGAAACGTGTGAGCTTCGTGAACTATTTATATTCATTTGAGCTGAAAAGTGACTGCGTTTACCTGAAATGATGTCTTGCTTGTAGGAAGATACAGACACTGGGATTTAACTCCATTTCTGAAGGGAAACACACAGCACACTTCTCATCCATGAAACACACTCTGCTTTAGAGCAAGAAGCATGCTCTTGCTTTCTATGTGTCTCTAATACAGCAGGAAACGTGACTGTGGTCAGAACAAAAGAACGATGTTTCCTACACATACGGACCCCTGCTAGTTCAACTCTGCTTCTGAAACAAATACAAACCACAAGTCATCTAACATCCAATGCTTTTCAGTTAAGAGTGATAAACGTGTGATCTTCGTAAACGATGTAGCCTCCTTTGAGCTGAAAAATGACTGAGTTTACCTGAAAAGATGTCTTGCTTGTAGGAAGATACAGAGCCTGGGATTTAACTCCATTTCTGAAGGAAAACACACAGCACAGTTCTCATCCATGAAACACACTCTGCCATAGAGCACAAAGCATGCTCTTGCTTTCTAGAGTCTCTAATAGAACAGAAAACGTGAGTTAGCTCAGACCAAAGAACTGTGTTTCCTACACATACAGACCATAGCTAGTTCAACTCTGCTGCTTAAACTGATACAAACCACAATTCATCTAACATCCAATGCTTTTCAGTTAAGAGCGAGAAACTTGTGAGCTTTCTAAACGCTTTATATTCATTTGAGCTGAAAAGTGACTGCATTTACGTGCAATGATGTCTTGCTTGTAGGAAGACACACAGCCCAGAATTTAACTCCCTTTCTGAAGGGAAACACACAGCACAGTTCTCATCCATGAAACACACTCTGCTTAAGAGCAAGAAGCATGCTCTTGCTTTCTAAGAGTCTCTAATAGAGCAGGACACGTGACTGTGGTCAGAACAAAATAACGGTGTTTCCTACACATACAGACCATATCTAGGTCAACTCTTCTTCTGAAACGGATACAAACCACAGTTCCTCTAACATGCAATGCTTTCCAGTTAAGAGCGAGAAACGTGTGAGCTTCGTGAACGATATAGCTCCTTTGAGTTGAACAGTGCCTGAGTTTACCTGAAAAGATGTCTTCCTTGTAGGAAGACACAGAGCCTGGGATTTAACTCCATTTCTGAAGGGAAACACACAGCACAGTTCTCATCCATGAAACACACTCTGCTTTAGAGCAAGTAGCATGCTCTTGCTTTCTAAGAGTCTCTAATAGAGCAGGAAACGTGACTGTGGTCAGAACAAAATAACGTTGTTTCCTACACATACGGACCATATCTAGGTCAACTCTTCTTCTGAAACTGATACAAACCACAGTTCCTCTAACATTCAATGCTTTCCAGTTAAGAGCAAGAAACGTGTGAGCTTCGTGAACGATATAGCTCCTTAGAGTTGAATAGTGCCTGAGTTTACCTGAAAAGATGTCTTCCTTGTAAGAAGACAAAGAGCCTGGGATTTAACTCCATTTCTGAAGGGAAACACACAGCACAGTTCTCATCCATGAAACACACTCTGCTTTAGAGCACGAAGCATGCTCTTGCTTTCTAGATTATCTATTAGAGCCAGAAACATGAGGGTGCTCTGAACAAAATAACGGTGTTAACTACACATACGGACCACTGCTAGTTCAACTCTGCTTCTGAAACTGATACAAACCACAAGTCATCTAACATCCAATGCTTTTCAGTTAAGAGTGAGAAACGTGTGATCTTCGTAAACGATGTAGCTTCCTTTGAGCTGAAAAATGACTGAGTTTACCTGAAAAGATGTCTTGCTTGTAGGAAGATACAGAGCCTGGAATTTAACTCCATTTCTGAAGGGAAACACACAGCACAGTTCTCATCCATGAAACACACTCTGCTTTAGAGTACGAAGCATGCTCTTGCTTTCTAAGAGTCTCTAATATAACAGGAATCGTGACTGTGGTCAGAACAAAGTAACGGTGTTTCCTACACATACGGACCACATCTAGGTGAACTCTACTTCTGAAACTGATACAAATCACAGTTCCTCTAACATGCAATGCTTTCCAGTTAAGAGCGAGAAACGTGTGAGCTTCGTAAACGATGTAGCTTCCTTTGAGTTGGATAGTGATTGAGTTTACCTGAAAAGATGTCTTGCTTGTAGGAAGACACAGAGCCTCGGATTTAACTACATTTCTGAAGGGAAACACACAGCACAGTTCTCATCCATGAAACACACTCTGCTTTAGAGCAGGAAGCATGATCTTGCTTTCTAAGATTCTCTAATACAGCATGAAACGTGACTGTGGTCAGAACAAAATAACGGTGTTTCCTACATATACGGACCATATCTAGTTCAACTCTTCTTCTGAAACTGATACAAACCACAAGTCATCTAACATCCAATGCTTTTCAGTTAAGAGCGAGAAACGTGTGAGCTTTGAAAACGATTGATATTCATTTGAGCTGAAAAGTGACTGCGTTTACCTGAAATGATGTCTTGCTTGTAGGAAGACACAGAGCCTGTGATTTAACTCCATTTCTGAAGGGAAACACACAGCACAGTTCTCACGAGGAAACACACTCTGCGTATAGGAAGAAGCAAGCGCTTGCTTTCTAGAGTCTCTAATATTGCAGGAAACGTGAGTGTGCTCAGAACAAAATAACGGAGTTTCCTAAATATACGGACCATATCTAGGTCAACTCTGCTTCTGAAACTGATACAAACCACAAGTCATCTAACATCCAATGCTTTTCAGTTAAGAGCAAGAAACGTGTGAGCTTCGTGAACGATTTATATTCATTTGAGCTGAAAAGTGACTGTGTTTACCTGAAATGATGTCTTGCTTGTAGGAAGATACAGACACTGGGATTTAACTCCATTTCTGAAGGGAAACACACAGCACACTTCTCATCCATGAAACACACTCTGCTTTAGAGCAAGAAGCATGCTCTTGCTTTCTATGTGTCTCTAATACAGCAGGAAACGTGACTGTGGTCAGAACAAAAGAACGGTGTTTCCTACACATACGGACCCCTGCTAGTTCAACTCTGCTTCCGAAACAAATAAAACCACAAGTCATCTAACATCCAATGCTTTTCAGTTAAGAGTGATAAACGTGTGATCTTCGTAAACGATGTAGCCTCCTTTGAGCTGAAAAATGACTGAGTTTACCTGAAAAGATGTCTTGCTTGTAGGAAGATACAGAGCCTGGGATTTAACTCCATTTCTGAAGGAAAACACACAGCACAGTTCTCATCCATGAAACACACTCTGCCATAGAGCACAAAGCATGCTCTTGCTTTCTAGAGTCTCTAATTGAACAGGAAACGTGAGTTAGCTCAGAACAAAAGAACTGTGTTTCCTACACATACAGACCATAGCTAGTTCAACTCTGCTGCTTAAACTGATACAAACCACAATTCATCTAACATCCAATGCTTTTCAGTTAAGAGCGAGAAACTTGTGAGCTTTCTAAACGCTTTATATTCATTTGAGCTGAAAAGTGACTGCATTTACGTGCAATGATGTCTTGCTTGTAGGAAGACACACAGCCCAGAATTTAACTCCCTTTCTGAAGGGAAACACACAGCACAGTTCTCATCCATGAAACACACTCTGCTTTAGAGCAAGTAGCATGCTCTTGCTTTCTAAGAGTCTCTAATAGAGCAGGAAACGTGACTGTGGTCAGAACAAAATAACGTTGTTTCCTACACATACGGACCATATCTAGGTCAACTCTTCTTCTGAAACTGATACAAACCACAGTTCCTCTAACATGCAATGCTTTCCAGTTAAGAGCGAGAAACGTGTGAGCTTCGTGAAGGATATAGCTCCTTAGAGTTGAATAGTGCCTGAGTTTACCTGAAAAGATGTCTTCCTTGTAAGAAGACAAAGAGCCTGGGATTTAACTCCATTTCTGAAGGGAAACACACAGCACAGTTCTCATCCATGAAACACACTCTGCTTTAGAGCACGAAGCATGCTCTTGCTTTCTAGATTATCTATTAGAGCCAGAAACATGAGGGTGCTCTGAACAAAATAACGGTGTTTCCTACACATACGGACCACTGCTAGTTCAACTCTGCTTCTGAAACTGATACAAACCACAAGTCATCTAACATCCAATGCTTTTCAGTTAAGAGTGAGAAACGTGTGATCTTCGTAAACGATGTAGCTTCCTTTAGCTGAAAAATGACTGAGTTTACCTGAAAAGATGTCTTTCTTGTAGGAAGATACAGAGCCTGGTATTTAACTCCATTTCTGAAGGGAAACACACAGCACAGTTCTCATCCATGAAACACACTCTGCTTTAGAGTACGAAGCATGCTCTTGCTTTCTATGTGTCTCTAATACAGCAGGAAACTTGACTCTGGTCAGAACAAAATGATGGTGTTTCCTACACATACGGACCATATCTAGGTCAACTCTTCTTCTGAATGTGATACAAACCACAGTTCCTCTAACATGGAAGCTTTCCAGTTAAGAGTGAGAAACGTGTGAGCTTCGTGAACAAAATAGCTTCCTTTGAGGTGAATAGTGTCTGAGTTTACCTGAAAAGATGCCTTCCTTGTAGGAAGACACAGATCCTGGGATTTAAGTCCATTTCTGAGGGGAAACACACAGCAGAGTTCTCATCCATGAAACACACTCTGCTTTAGAGCAAGAAGCATGCACTTGCTTTCTAAGAGTCTCTAATACAGCAGGAAACGTGACTGTCGTCTGAACAAAATAATGGTGTTTCCTACACATACGGACCATATCTAGGTCAACTCTTCTTCTGAATTTGATACAAACCACAGTTCCTCTAACATGCAATGCTTTCCAGTTAAGAGTGAGAAACTTGTGAGCTTTGTGAACGATGTTGCTTCCTTAGAGCTGAGAAGTGACTTAGTTTACCTGAAATCATGTCTTGCTTGTAGGAAGACACAGAGACTGGGATTTAACTCCATTTCTGAAGGAAACACACAGCACAGTTCTCACGATGAAACACACTCTGCGTTTAGGAAGAAGCACGCTCTTGCTTTCTAGAGTGTCTAATAGAGCACGAAAATTGAGTGTGCTCAGAACAAAAGAACGGTGTTTCCTACATTTACGGACCATTGCTAGTTCAACTCCGCTTCTGAAACTGATACAAACCACAAGTTATCTAACATCCAATGTTTTTCAGTTAAGAGCAAGAAACGTGTGAGCTTCGTAAACGATTTATATTCATTTGAGCTGAAAAGTGACCTCGATTATCTGAAATGATATCTTGCTTATAGGAAGACACAGAGCCTGGAATTGAACTCCATTTCTGAAGGGAAACACACAGCACCGTACTCATCCATGAAACACACTCTGCTTTAGAGCAAGAAGCATGCTCTTGCTTTCCAGAGTCTCTAATAGAGCCAGAAACTTGAGGGTACTCAGAAAAAAAGAATGGTGTTTCCTACACATACGGACCACTGCTAGTTCAACTCTGCTTCTGAAAATGATACAAACCACAGGTCTTCTAACATCCAATGCTTTACAATTAAGAGCAAGAAACGTGTGAGCTTCGTGAACAATGTACCTTTGTTTGAGATGAAAGTCGACCGAGTTTACATGAAACGAAGTCTGGCTTGTTGGAAGATACAGAACCTGTGATTTAAATCCATTTCTGAAGGGAAACACACAGCACATTTCTCACGATGAAACACACTCTGCGTTTAGGAAGAAGCACGCTCTTGCTTTCTAGAGTCTCTAATAGAGCAGGAAACTTGAGTGTGCTCAGAACAAAAGAACGGTGTTTCCTACACATACGGACCACTGCTAGTTCAACTCGGCTTCTGAAACTGATACAAACCACAAGTCATCTAACATCCAATGCTTTTCAGTTAAGAGCGACAAACGTGTGATCTTTGTAGACAATTTATATTCATTTGAGCTGAAATGTGACTGCGTTTACCTGAAATGATGTCTTGCTAATAGGAAGACACAGAGCCTGGGATTTAACTCCATTTCTGAAGGGAAACGCACAGTACAGTTCTCATCCATGAATCGCCCTCTGCTTTAGAGCAAGAAGCACTCTCTTGCTTTCTAAGAGTCTCTAATACAGCAGGAAACGTGACTGTGGTCAGAACAAAATAAAGGTGTTTCCTACACATGCAGACCATATCTAGGTCAACTCTTCGTCTGAAACTGACACAAACCAAAGTTCCATTAACATGCAATGCTTTCCAGTTAAGAGCGAGAAACGTGTGAGCTTCGTGAACGATGTAGCTTCCTTTGAGCTGAAAAGTGACTGAGTTTTCCTGAAAAGATGTCTTGCTTGTAGGAAGACACAGAGCCTGGGATTTACTCCATTTCTGAAGGGAAACACACAGCCCAGTTCTCATCCATAAAACACTCTCTGCTTTAAAGCAAGAAGCAAGCTCTTGCTTTCTAAGAATCTCTAATACAGCAGGAAATGTGACTTTGGTCAGTACAAAATAACGGTGTTTCCTACACATACGGACCATATCTAGGTCAACTCTTCTTCTGCAACTGATACAAACCACAGTTCCTCTAAAGTGCAATGCTTTCCACTTAAGAGCGAGAAACTTGTGAGCTTCGTGAACGATATAGATTTGTTTGACCTGAAAGGTGACAGAGTTTACGTGAAACGAAGTCTTGTTTGTAGGAACATACAAAGCCTGTGATTTACCTCTATTTCTGAAGGGAAACACACTGCACAGTTCTCATCCATAAAACACTCTCTGCTTTAAAGCAAGAAGCAAGCTCTTGCTTTCTAAGAATCTCTAATACAGCAGGAAACGTGACTTTGGTCAGTACAAAATAACGGTGTTTCCTACACATACGGACCATATCTAGGTCAAGACTTCTTCTGAAACTGATACAGAGCACAGTTCCATTAACATGCAATGCTTTCAAGTTAAGAGAGAGAAACATGTGAGCTTCGTAAACGAGTTATAATCATTTCAGCTGAAAAGTGACAGCGTTTACCTGAAAAGATGACTTGCTTGTGGGAAGACACAGAGCCTGGGATTTCACTCCATTTCTGAAGGGAAACACACAGCACAGTTCTCATCCATGAAACACACAATGCTTTAGAGCACGGAGCATGCTCTTGCCTTCTAGATTCTCTAATAGAGCCAGAAAGGGAATGTGCTAAGAACAAAAGAACGGTGTTTCCTACACTTATGGACCATTGCTAGTTCAACACTTCTTCTGAAACTGATACAAGCCACAAGTCATCTAACATAAAATGCTTTTCAATGAAGAGCGACAAACGTGTGATCTTCATAAACAATTTATATTCATTTGAGCTGAAATGTGACTTAGTTTACCTGAACTGATGTCTTGCTAGTAGGAAGAAACAGAGCCTGGAATTTAACTCCATTTCTGAAGGGAAACACAAAGCACAGTTCTCATCCATGAAACACACTCTGCTTTAGAGCAAGAAGCACGCTCTTGCTTTCTAAGAGTCTCTAATACAGCAGGAAACGTGACTGTGGTCAGAAAAAAATAACGGTGTTTCCTACACATGCAGACCATATCTAGGTCAACTCTTCATCTGAAACTGATACAAACCACAGTTCCATTAACATGCAATGCTTTCCAGTTAAGAGCGAGAAACGTGTGAGCTTCGTGAACAATGTAGGGTACTTTGAGCTGAAAAGTGACTGAATTTTCCTGAAAAGATATCTTGCATGTAGGAAGACACAGAGCCTGGGATTTAACTCCATTTCTGAGGGAAACACACAGCACAGTTCTCATCCATGAAACACACTCTGCTTTAAAGCACGAAGCATGCTCTTGCTTTCTTGAGTCTCTAATAGATCCAGAAACATGAGGGTGCTCTGAACAAAATAACGGTGTTTCCTACATAAACGGACCATTGCTAGTTCAACTCTGCTTCTGAAACTGATACAAACCACAAGTCATCTAACATCCAATGCTTTTCAGTTAAGAGCAAGAAACATGTGAGCTTTGTAAACGATTTATATTCATTTGAGCTTAAAAGTTACTGCGTTTACCTGAAATGATGTCTTGCTTGTAGGAAGACAAAGCGCCTGGAATAAAGCTCCATTTCTGAAGGGAAACACACAGCACAGTTTTCAAACATGAAGCACACTCTGCTTTAGAGTAAGAAGCACACTCTTGCTTTCTAAGAGTCTCTAATACCGCAGGAAACGTGACTGTGGTCAGAACAAAATAACGGTGTTTCCTACACATGCAGACCATATCTAGGTCAACTCTTCGTCTGAAACTGATACAAACCACACTTCCATTAACATGCAATGCTTTCCAGTTAAGAGCGAGAAACGTGTGAGCTTCGTGAACGATGTAGCTTCCTTTGAGCTGAAAAGTGACTGAGTTTTCCTGAAAAGATGTCTTGCTTGTAGGAAGACACAGAGACTGGGATTTACTCCATTTCTGAAGGGAAACCCACAGACCAGTTCTCATCAATGAAACACACTCTGCTTTAGAACACGAAGCATGCTCTTGCTTTCTTGAGTCTCTAATAGAGCCAGAAACATGAGGGTGCTCTTAACAAAATAATGGTGTTTCCTACAAAAACGGAATATTGCTAGAGTGAGAAACGTGTGATCTCGTAATCGATTTATATTAATTTAAGCTGAAAAGTGACTGCGTTTACCTGAAATGATGTCTTGCTTGTAGGAAGACACAGAGCCTGGGATTTAACTCCATTTCTGAAGGGAAACACACAGCACAGTTCTCACGAGGAAACACACTCTGCCTATAGGAAGAAGCAAGCTCTTGCTTTCTAGAGTCTCTAATAGTGCAGGAAACGTGAGTGTGCTCAGAACAAAAGAACGGTGTTTTCTACACATACGAAACATTGCAAGTTCAACTCTGCTCCTGAAACTGATCCAAATCACAAGTCATCTAACATCAATTGCTTTTCAGTTAAGAGCAAGTAACGTGTGACCTTCGTAAATGATTTATTTTCATTTGAGCTGAAAATTGACTGCATTTACCTGAAATGATGTCTTGCTTGTAGGAAGACACAGAGCCTGGGATTTAACTCCATTTCTGAAGGGAAACACACAGCACAGTTCTCACGAGGAAACACACTCTGCCTATAGGAAGAAGCAAGCTCTTGCTTTCTAGAGTCTCTAATAGTGCAGGAAACGTGAGTGTGCTCAGAACAAAAGAACGGTGTTTTCTACACATAAGGACCACTGCTAGATCAACTCTGCTCCTGAAACTGATACAAACCGCAAGTCATCTAACATGCAATGCTTTTATTTTAAGAGTGAGAAACGTGTGATCTTTGTAAACAATGTAGCTCCCTTTGAGCTGAAAAGTGACTGAGTTTACCTGAAATGATGTCTTGCTTGTAGGAAGACACAGAGCCTAAGATTTAACTCCATTACTGAATGGAAACACACAGCACAGTTCTCATCCATGTAACACACTCTGCTTTAGAGCACGAAGCACGCTCTTGCTTTCTAGAGTATCTAATAGAGCAGGAAACATGAATGTGGTAAAAAAAAAATAACGGTGTTTCCTACACATACGGACCATATCTAGGTCAACTCTTCTTCTGAAACTGATAAAAAGCACAGTTCCATTAACAAGCAATGCTTTCAAGTTAAAAGCGAAAAACGTGTGAGCTTCGTGAACGATGTAGCTTCCTTTGAGCTGAAAAGTGACTGAGTTTAACTGAAAAGATGTCTTGCTTGTAGGAAGACACAGAGCCTGGGATTTAACTCCATTTCTCAAGGGAAACACACAGCACAGTTCTCATGCATGAAACACACTCTGCTTTAGAGCAAGAAGCATGCTCTTTCTTTGCAGAGTCTCTAATAGAGCCAGAAACTTGAGGGTAATCAGAACAAAATAACGGTGTTTCCTACACATACGAAACATTGCAAGTTCAACTCTGCTTCTTAAACTGATACAAATCACAGGTCCTCTAACATCCAATGCTTTCCAGTTAAGAGCAAGAAACTTGTCAGCTACGTGAACGATATAGCTTTCTTTAAGCTGAAAGGAGACTGAGTTTTCGCGAAACGAAATCTTGTATTTAGGAAGATGCAGAGCCTGTGATTTAACTCCATTTCTGAAGGGAAACACAGAGCACTGTTCTCACGATCAAACACACTCTGAGTATAGGAAGAAGCACGCTCTTGCTTTCTAGAGTCTCTAATAGAGCAGGAAACTTGAGTGTGCTCAGAACAAAAGAACGGTGTTTCCTACACATACAGACCACTGCTAGTTCAAGTCTGCTTCTGTAACTGATACAAACCACAAGTCATCTAACATCCAATGCTTTTCATTTAAGAGTGAGAAACGTGTGATCTTCGTACACGATGTAGCTCCCTTTGAGCTGAAAAGTGACTGAGTTTACCTGACAAGATGTCTTGCTTGTAGGAAGATACAGAGCCTGGGATTTAACTCCATTACTGAAGGGAAACACACAGCACAGTTCTCATCCATGAAACACACTCTGCTTTAGAGCAAGAAGCATGCTCTTGTTTTCTAGTGTATCTAATAGAGCAGGAAACGTGAGTGAGCTCAGAACAAAATAACGGTGTTTCCCACACATACGGACCATAGCTAGTTCAACTCTGCTTCTGTAACTGATACAAACCACAAGTCATCTAACATCCAATGCTTTTCAGTTAAGAGCAAGAAACGTGTGACCTTCATAAACGATTTATATTTATTTGAGCTGAAAAGTGACTGCGTTTACCTGAAATGATGTCTTGCTTATAGGAAGACACAGAGCCTGGAATTTAACTCCATTTCTGAACGGAAACACACAGCACAGTACTCCTCCATGAAACACACTCTGCTTTAGAGCAAGAGGCATGCTCTTGCATTCCAGAGTCTCTAATAGAGCAGGAAACATGACTGTGGTCAAAAAAAAGAACGGTGTTTCCCACACATACGGACCATAGCTAGTTCAACTCTGCTTCTGAAACTGATACAAACCACAGTTCCTCTAACATGCAATGCTTTCCAGTTAAGAGTGAGAAACTTGTGAGCTTCGTGAATGATGTAGCTTCCTTAGAGCTGAGAAGTGACTTAGTTTACCTGAAAACATGTCTTGCTTGTATAAAGACACAGAGCCTGGGATTTAACTCCATTTGTGAAGGGAAACACACAGCACAGTTCTCATCCATGAAACACACTCTGCTTTAGAGCAAGATGCACGCTCTTGCTTTCTAAGAGTCTCTAATACAGCAGGAAACGTGAAAGTGGGCAGAACAAATAACGGTGTTTCCTACATATACGGAACATTGCTAGTTCAACTCTGCTTCTAAAACTGATCCAAATCAAAAGTCATCTAACATCAAATGCTTTTCAGTTAAGAGCAAGTAACGTGTGACCTTCGTAAACGATTTACATTCATGTGAGCTGAAAATTGACTGCGTTTACCTGAAATGATGTCTTGCTTGTAGGAAGACACAGAGCCTGGGATTTAACTCCATTTATGAAGGGAAACACAAAGCACAGTTCTCATCCATGAAACACACTCTGCTTTAGAGCACGAAGCATGCTCTTGCTTTCTAGGGTATCTAATAGAGAAGGAAACATGACTGTGGTAAAAAAAAATAACAGTGTTTCCTACACATACGGACCATATCTAGGTCAACTCTTCTTCTGAAACTGATAAAAAGCACAGTTCCATTACAATGCAATGCTTTCCAGTTAAGAGCGAGAAACGTGTGAGCTTCGTGAACGATATAACTTCCTTTGAGCTGAAAATTGACTGAGTTTAACGGAAAAGATGTCTTGCTTGTAGGAAGACACAGAGCCTGGGATTTAACTCCATTTCTGAAGGGAAACACACAGCACTGTTCTCACGATGAATCACACTGTGCATATAAGAAGAAGCACGCTCTTGTTTTCTAGAGTCTCTAATAGAGCAGGAAATGGGAGTGTGCTCAGAACAAAAAAACGGTGTTTCCTACACATACGGACCATTGCTAGTTCAACTCTTCTTCTGAAACTGATAAAAACCACAAGTCATCTAATATCCAATGCTTTTCAGTGAAGTGCAAGAAACGTGTGATCTTCGTAAACGATTTATATTCATTTGAGCTGAAAAGTGACTGCGTTTACCTGAAAAAATGTCTTGCTTGTAGGAAGACACAGAGCCTGGGATTTAACTCCATTTCTGAAGGGAAACACACAGCACAGTTCTCATCCATGAAACACACTCTGCTTTAGAGCAAGAAGCACGCTCTTGCTTTTAAGAGTCTCTAATAGAGCAGGAAACGTGACTGTGGTCAGAACAAAATAAAGGTGTTCCCTACATATACTGACCATATCTAGGTCATCTCTTCTCCTGAAACTGATACAAACCACAGTTCCATTAACATGCAATGCTTTCCAGTTAAGAGCGAGAAACGTGTGAGCTTCGTGAACGATGTAGCTTCCTTTGAGCTGAAAAGTGACTGAGTTTACCTGAAAAGATGTCTTGCTTGTAGGAAGACACAGAGCCTGGGATTTAACTCCATTTCTGAAGGAAAACACACAGCACAGTTCTCATCCATGAAACACACTCTGCTTTAGAGCACGTAGCATGCTCTTGCTTTCTAGATACTCTAATAGAGCCAGAAACATGAGGGGACTCTGAACAAAAGAACGGTGCTTCCTATACATAAGGACCATTGGTAGTTCAACTCTGCTTCTGAAACTGATACAAACCACAGGTCCTCTAACATCCAATGCTTTACAATTAAGAGCAAGAAACGTGTTAGCTATGTGAACGATGTAGCTTTGTTTGCGCTGAAAGTTGACTGAGTTTACGTGAAACAAAATCTTGCTTGTAGGAAGATGCAGAGCCTGTGATTTAACTCCATTTCTGAAGGGAAACACACCGCACAGTTCTCATCCATGAATCACCCTGTGCTTTAGAGCAAGAAGCACGCTCTTGCTTTCTAAGAGTCTCTAATACAGCAGGAAACGTGATTGTGGTCAGAACAAAATAACGGTGTTTCCTACACATACGGACCATATCTAGGTCAACTCTGCTTCTGAAACTGATACAAACCACAGTTCCTCTAACATCCAATGCTTTCCAGTTAAGAGCGATAACCGTGTGAGCTTCGTGAACGATGTAGCTTCCTTTGAGCTGAAAAGTGACTGAGTATACCTGAATAGATGTCTTGCTTGTAGGAAGACACAGAGCCTGGGATTTAACTCCATTTCTGAAGGGAAACACACAGCACAGATCTCATCCATGAAACATACTCTGCATATAAGAAGAAGCACGCTCTTGCTTTCTAAGAGTCTCTAATGCAGCAGGAAACTTGACTGTGGTCAGAACAAAATAACGGTGTTTCCTACACTTATAGACCATATCTAGGTCAAGTCTTCCTCTGAAACTGATACAAACCACAGTTCCTCTAACATGCAATGCTTTACAGTTAAGAGCGAGAAATGTGTGAGCTTCTTGAACGATGTAGTTTCCTTTGAGCTGAAAAGTGACTGAGTTTACCTGAAAATATGTCTTGCTTATACGAAGACACAGAGCCTGGGATTTAACTCCATATCTGAAGGGAAACACACAGCACAGTTCTCATCCATGTAACACACTCTGCTTTAGAGCAAGAAGCACGCTCTTGCTTTCTAGAGTCTATAGTAGAGCCAGAAACTTGAAAATGTGCTCAGAACAAAAGAACGGAGTTTACTACAAATACGGACCATTCCTAGTTCAACTTTGCTTCTGAAACTGATTCAAACCACAAGTCATCTAACATCCATTGCTTTTCAGTTGAGAGCAAGAAACGTGTGAGCTTCGTAAATGATTTCTATTCATTTGGGCTGAAATTGACTGCGTTTACCTGAGATGATGTCTTGCTTGTACGAAGACAAAGAGCCTTGAATTTAACTCCTTTTCTGAAGGGAAAACCACAGCACAGTTCTCATCCATGAATCACACTCTGCTTTAGAGCAAGAATCACGCTGTTGCTTTCTAAGAGTCTCTAATAGAGCAAGAAACGTGACTGTGGTCAGAACAAAATAACGGTGTTTCCTACACATAGGGACCGTATCTAGGTAAACTCTTCTTCTGAAACTGATACAAAGCACAGTTCCATTAACATGCAATGCTTCCAAGTTAAGAGCGAGAAATGTGTGAGCTTCGTGAACGATGTAGCTTCCTTTGAGCTGAAAATGAACTGAGATTACCTGAAAAGATGTCTTGCTTGTAGGAAGACTCAGAGCCTGGGATATAACTCCATTTCTGAAGGGAAACACACAGCACAGTTCTCATCCATGAAACACACTCTGCTTTAGAGCAAGAAGCATTCCCTTGCTTTCCAAAGTCTCTAGTAGAGCCAGAAACTTGAGGGTACTCAGAAAAAATAACGGAGTTTCCTACACGTATGGACCATTGCTAGTTCAACTCTGCTTCTGAAACTGATACAAACCACAGGTCTTCTAACATCCAATGATTTATAGTTAATAGCAAGATTCGTGTGAGCTACCTGAACAATGTAGCTTTGTTTGAGCTGAAAGGTGACTGAGTTTACCTAAAAAGATGTCTTGTTTGTAGGAAGACACAGAGCATGGGATTTAACTCCATATCTGAAGGGAAAAACACAGCACAGTTCTCATCCATGAAACACACTCTGCTTTAGAGCAAGAAGCACGCTCTTGCTTTCTAGAGTCTATAGTAGAGCCAGAAACTAGAAAATGTGCTCAGAACAAAAGAACGGAGTTTACTACGAATACGGACCATTCCCAGTTCAACTCTGCTTCTAAAAATGATACAAACCACAGGTCATCTAACATCGATTGCTTTTCAGTTAAGAGCAATAAACGTGTGAGCTTCGTAAATGATTTATATTCATTTGGGCTGCAAAGTGACTGCGTTTACCTGAAATGATGTCTTGCTTGTAGGAAGACAAAGAGCCTGGAATTTAACTCCTTTTCTGAAGGGAAAACCACAGCACAGTTCTCATCCATGAATCATACTCTGCTTTAGAGCAAGAAGCACGCTCTTGCTTTCTAAGAGTCTCTAATAGAGCAGGAAACGTGACTGTGGTCAGAACAAAATAAAGGTGTTTCCTACACATAGGGACCATATCTATGTCAACTCTTCTTCTGAAACTGATACAAACCACAGTTCCATTAACATGCAATGCTTTCCATTTAAGAGCGAGAAACGTGTGAGCTTTGTGAAAGATGTAGCTTCCTTTGAGCTGAAAAGTGACTGAGTTTACCTGAAAAGATGTCTTGCTTGTAGGAAGACACAGAGCATGGGATTTAACTCCATTTCTGAAGGAAAACACACAGCACAGTTCTCATCCATGAAACACACTCTGCTTTAGAGCAAGAAGCATGCTCTTGCTTTCCAGAGTCTCTAATAGAGCAAGAAACGTGAATATGCTCAAAATAAAAGAACCGTGTTGCCTGCACCTACGGACCATTGCTAGTTCAACTCTGCTGCTGAAACTGATACAAACCACAAGTCATGTAACATCCAATGCTTTTCAGTTAAGAGCGACAAACATGTGATCTTCGTACACGATTTATATTCATTTGAGCTGACATATGACTTAGTTTACCTGAACTGATGTCTTGCTAGTAGTAAGACACACTGCCTGGAATTTAACTCCATTTCTGAAGGGAAACACACAGCACAGTTGTCATCCATGAATCACCCTCTGTTTTAGAGCAAGAAGCTCGCTCTTGCTTTCTAAGAGTCTCTAATAGAGCAGGAAACGTGACTGTGGTCAGAACAAAATAACGGTGTTTGCTACACATACGGACCATATCTACGACAACCCTTCTTCTGAAACTGATACAAACCACAGTTCCTCTAACATCCAATGCTTTCCAGTTGAGAGCGAGAAACGTGTGAGCTTCGTGAACGATGTACCTTCCTTTGAGCTGAAAAGTGACTGAGTTTACCTGAATAGATGTCTTGCTCGTATGAAGACACAGAGCCTGGGATTTAACTCCATTTCTGAAGGGAAACACACAGCACAGATCTCATCCATGAAACACACTCTGCTTTAGAGCACGAAGCATGCTCTTGCTTTCTAGATTCTCTAATAGAGCCAGAAACCTGAGGGGACTCTGAACAAAATAACGGTGTTTCCTACACATAAGGACCATTGCTACTTCAACTCTGCTTCTGAAACTGATACAGACCACAGGTCCTCTAACATCCAATGCTTTACACTTAAGAGCAAGAAACGTGTGAGCTACGTGAGCGATGTAGCTTTGTTTGAGCTGAAAGGTGACTGAGTTTACATGAAACGAAATCTTGCTTGTAGGAAGATGCAGAGCCTGTGATTTAACTCCATTTCTGAAGGGAAACACACAGCACTGTTCTCACAATGAATCACACTCTGCATATAAGAAGAAGCACGCTCCTGCTTTCTAGAGTCTCTAATACAACAGGAAACATGACTGTGGTCAGAACAAAATAACGGTGATTCCTACACATACTGACCATATCTTGGTCAACTCTTCTTCTGAAACTGATACGAACCACAGTTCCATTAACATGCAATGCTTTCCAGTTAAGAGCGAGAAACGTGTGAGCTTCGTGAACGATGTAGCTTCCTTTGAGCTGAAAAGTGACTGAGTTTACCTGAAAAGATGTCTTGCTTGTAGAAAGACACAGAGCCTGGGATTTAACTCCATTTCTGAAGGAAAACACACAGCACAGTTCTCATCCATGAAACACACTCTGGTTTAGAGCAAGAAGCATGCTCTTGCTTTCCAGAGTCTCCAATAGAGCACGAAACGTGAATGTGCTCAAAATAAAAGAACCGTGTTGCCTGCACCTACGGACCATTGCTAGTTCAACTCTGCTGCTGAAACTGATACAAACCACAAGTCATCTAACATCCAATGCTTTTCAGTTAAGAGCGACAAACATGTGATCTTCGTACACGATTTATATTCATTTGAGCTGACATGTGACTTAGTTTACCTGAACTGATGTCTTGCTAGTAGTAAGACACAGAGCCTGGAATTTAACTCCATTTCTGAAGGAAAACACAAAGCACAGTTGTCATCCATGAATCACCCTCTGTTTTAGAGCAAGAAGCTTGCTCTTGCTTTCTAAGAGTCTCTAATAGAGTATGAAACGTGACTGTGGTCAGAACAAAATAACGGTGTTTCCTACACATACGGACCATATCTACGACAACCCTTCTTCTGAAACTGATACAAACTACAGTTCCTCTAACATCCAATGCTTTCCAGTTAAGAGCGAGAAACGTGTGAGCTTCGTGAACGATGTAGCTTCCTTTGAGCTGAAAAGTGACTGAGTTTACCTGAATAGATGTCTTGCTCGTATGAAGACACAGAGCCTGGGATTTAACTCCATTTCTGAAGGGAAACACACAGCACAGATCTCATCCATGAAACACACTCTGTTTTAGAGCACAAAGCATGCTCTTGCTTTCTAGAATCTCTAATAGAGCCAGAAACATGAGGGGACTCTGAACAAAAGAACGGTGCTTCCTACACATAAGGACCATTGCTACTTCAACTCTGCTTCTGAAACTGATACAAACCACAGGTCCTCTAACATCCAATGCTTTACACTTAAGAGCAAGAAACGTGTGAGCTACGTGAACGATGTAGCTTTGTTTGAGCTGAAAGGTGACTGAGTTTACATGAAACGAAGTCTTGCTTGTAGGAAGATGCAGAGCCTGTGATTTAACTCCATTTCTGAAGGGAAACACACAGCACTGTTCTCACAATGAATCACACTCTGCATATAAGAAGAAGCACGCTCCTGCTTTCTAGAGTCTCTAATACAACAGGAAACATGACTGTGGTCAGAACAAAATAACGGTGATTCCTACACATACTGACCATATCTTGGTCAACTCTTCTTCTGAAACTGATACGAACCACAGTTCCCTTAACATGCAATGCTTTCCAGTTAAGAGCGAGAAACGTGTGAGCTTCGTGAACGATGTAGCTTCCTTTGAGCTGAAAAGTGACTGAGTTTACCTGAAAAGATGTCTTGCTTATAGGAGGACACAGCGGCTGGGATTTAACTCCATATCTGAAGGGAAACACAAAGCACAGTTCTCATCCATGAAACACACTCTGCTTTAAAGCACAAAGCATGCTCTTCCTTTCTAGAGTTTCTAATAGAGCAGGAAACGTGAGTGAGGTCAGAACAAATGAACGGTGTTTCCCAAACATACAGACCATTGCTAGTTCAACTCTGCTGGTGAAACTGATACAAACCACAAGTCATCTAACCTCCAATGCTGTTTAGTTAAGAGCAAGAAACTCGTGAGCTTCGTAAATATTTTTTATTCATTTCAGCTGAATACTGACTGCGTTTACCTGAATCAATGTCTTTCTTTTAGGAAAACACAGAGCCTAGAATTTAACTCCATTTCTGAAGAGAAACACACAGCACAGTTCTCATCCATGAAAAACACTCTGCTTGAGAGCATGAAGCATGCTCTTGCTTTCCAAGAGTATCTAATACAGCGGGAAACATGACTGTGGTCAGAAGAAAATAACGGTGTTTCCTACACATAGGGACCGTATCTAGGTAAACTCTTCTTCTGAAACTGATACAAAGCACAGTTCCATTAACATGCAATGCTTCCAAGTTAAGAGCAAGAAACGTGTGAGCTTCGTGAACGATGTAGCTTCCTTTGAGCTGAAAATTAACTGAGATTACCTGAAAAGATGTCTTGCTTGTAGGAAGACTCAGAGCCTGGGATATAACTCCATTTCTGAAGGGAAACACACTGCACAGTTCTCATCCATGAAACACACTCTGCTTTAGAAAGAAGCATTCTCTTGCTTTCCAAAGTCTCTAGTAGAGCCAGAAACTTGAGGGTACTCAGAAAAAATAACGGTGATTCCTACACATTCTGAACATATCTTGGTCAACTCTGCTTCTGAAACTGATACAAACCACAGGTCCTCTAACATCCAATGCTTTACAGTTAATAGGAAGATTCGTGTGAGCTACTTGAACAATGTAGCTTTGTTTGAGCTGAAAGGTGACTGAGTTTACGTGAAACGAAGTCTTGCTTGTAGGAGGATTCAGAGCCTGTGATTTATCTCCATTTCTGAAGGGAAACACACAGCACTTTTCTCACGATGAAACACACTCTGCATGTAAGAAGAAGCACGCTCATGCTTTCCAGTCTCCAATAGAGCAGGAAACGTGAGTGTGCTCAGAAAAAAAGAACGGTGTTTCCTACACATTCGGACCATAGCTAGTTCAACTCTGCTTCTGACCCTGATACAAACCACAAGTCATCTAACATCCAATGCTTTTCAGTTAAGAGCGAGAAACGTGTGAGCTTCTTAAATGATTTATATTCATTTGGGCTGAAAAGTGACTGCGATTACCAGAAATGATGTCTTGCTTGTAGGAAGACTCAGAGCCTGGGATTTAACTGCATTTTTGAAGGGAAAAACGCAGCACAGTTCTCATCCATGAAACACACTCTGCTTTAGAGCAAGAAGCACGCTCTTGCTTTCTAGAGTGTATAATAGAGCCAGAAACTTGAAAGTGTGCTCAGAACAAAAGAACAGAGTTTACTACGATAACGGACCATTCCTAGTTCAACTCTGCTTCTGAAACTGATACAAACCACAAGTCATCTAACATCCATTGCTTTTCAGTTTAGAGCAAGAAACGTGTGAGCTTCGTAAACGATTTATATTCATTTGGGCTGCAAAGTGACTGCGTTTACCTGAAATGCTGTCTTGCTTGTAGGAAGACAAAGAGCCTGGAATTTAACTCCTTTTCTGTAGGGAAAACCACAATACAGTTCTCATCCATGAATCACACTCTGCTTTAGAGCAAGAAGCACGCTATTGCTTTCTAAGAGTCTCTTATAGAGCAGGAAACGTGACTGTGGTCAGAACAAAATAACGGTGTTTCCTACACATAGGGACCATATCTAGGTCATCTCTTCTTCTGAAACTGATACAAACCACAGTTCCATTAACATGCAATGCATTCCAGTTAAGAGCGAGAAACGTGTGAGCTTCGTGAACAATAGAGCTTCCTTTAAGTTGAATAGTTCCTGAGTTTACCTGAAAAGATGTCTTCCTTGTAGGAAGACACAGAGCCTGGGATTTAACTCCATTTCTGAGGGGAAACACACAGCACAGTTCTCATCCATGAAATACACTCTGCTTTACAGCAAGAAGCACGCTCTTGCTTTCTAAGAGTCTCTAATACAGCAGGAAACGTGAGTGTGCTCAGAACAAAGAACGGTGTTTCCTACACATAGGGACCACTGCTAGATCAACTCTGCTCCTGAAACTGATACAAACCGCAAGTCATCTAACATCCAATGCTTTTCATTTAAGAGTGAGAAACGTGTGATTTTCGTAAACGATGTAGCTCCCTTTGAGCTGAAAAGTGACTGAGTTTACCTGACAAGATGTCTTGCTTGTAGGAAGATACAGAGCCTGGGATTTAACTCCATTTCTGAAGGAAAACACACATCACAGTTCTCATCCATGAAACACACTCTGGTTTAGAGCAAGAAGCATGCTCTTGCTTTCCAGAGTCTCTAATCGAGCCAGAAACGTGAATGTGCTCAAAATAAAAGAACCGTGTTTCCTACCCATACGGACCATTGCTAGTTCAACTCTGCTACTGAAACTGATACAAACCACAAGTCATCTAACATCCAATGCTTTTCAGTTAAGAGCGACAAAGTGTGTTCTTCGTACACGATTTATATTCATTTGAGCTGACATGTGACTTAGTTTACCTGAACTGATGTCTTGCTAGTAGGAAGACACAGAGCCTGGAATTTAACTCCATTTCTGAAGGGAAACAAACAGCACAGTTGTCATCCATGAATCACCCTCTATATTAGAGCAAGAAGCTTGCTCTTGCTTTCTAAGAGTCTCTAATAGAGCAGGAAACGTGACTGTGGTCAGAACAAAATAACGGTGTTTCCTACACATACGGACCATATCTACGTCAACCCTTCTTCTGAAACTGATACAAACCACAGTTCCTCTAACATCCAATGCTTTCCAGTTAAGAGCGAGAAACGTGTGAGCTTCGTGAACGATGTAGCTTCCTTTGAGCTGAAAATTAACTGAGATTACCTGAAAAGATGTCTTGCTTGTAGGAAGACTCAGAGCCTGGGATATAACTCCATTTCTGAAGGGAAACACACAGCACAGTTCTCATCCATGTAACACACTCTGCTTTAGAAAGAAGCATTCTCTTGCTTTCCAAAGTCTCTAGTACAGCCAGAAACTTGAGGATACTCAGAAAAAATAACGGTGTTTCCTACACATACGGACCATTGCTAGTTCAACTCTGCTTCTGAAACTGATACAAACCACAGGTCCTCTAACATCCAATGCTTTATACTTAATAGCAAGATTCGTGTGAGCTACGTGAACAATGTAGCTTTGTTTGAGCTGAAAGGTGACTGAGTTTACCTAAAAAGATGTCTTGCTTGTAGGAAGACACAGATCCTGGGATTTAATTCCATTTCGGAAGAGAAACACACAGCACAGTTCTCATCCATGAAACACACTCTGCTTTAGAGCAAGAAGCACGCTCTTGCTTTCTAGAGTCACTAATAAAGCAGGAAACATGAGTGTGCTCAGAATAAAAGAACAGTGTTTCCGACACATACGGACCATATCTAGTTCAACTCCGCTTCTGAAACTGATACAAACCACAGGTCCTCTAACATCCAAAGCTTTTCATTTCAGGGCGACAAACGTGTGAGCTTCGTGAACGATGTAGCTACATTTGAGCTGAATAGTGACTGAGTTTACCTGAAACGAAGACTTGCTTGTAGGAAGATACACAGCATGGGATTTAACTCCATTTCGGAGGGAAACACACAGCACAGTTCTCATCCATGAAACACTCTCTGCTTTAGAACAAGAAGCACGCTCTTGCTTTCTAGTGTCTCTAATACAGCAGGAAACGTTAGTGTGCTCATAAAAAAATAACGGTGTTTCCTACACATAGGGACCATATCTATGTCAACTCTTCTTCTGAAACTGATACAAAGCACTGTTCCATTAACATGCAATGCTTTCAAGTTAAGAGCGAGAAACATGTGAGCTTTGTGAACGATGTAGCTTCCTTTGAGTTTAAAAGTGACTGAGTTTAACTGAAAAGATGTCTTGCTTGTGGGAAGACTCAGAGCCTGGGATTTAAC
Source organism: Onychomys arenicola (assembly GCA_949786405.1). Taxonomy (NCBI): domain Eukaryota; kingdom Metazoa; phylum Chordata; class Mammalia; order Rodentia; family Cricetidae; genus Onychomys; species Onychomys arenicola. Next base: position 424,714 of record CATKUM010000029.1, read on the forward strand.
TCCATTTCTGAAGGAAAACACACAGCACAGTTCTCATCCTTGAAACACACTCTGCTTTAGAGCAAGAAGCACGCTCTTGCTTTCAAAAAGTCTCTAATACACCAGTAAACGTGACTGTGATCAGAACAAAAGAACAGTGTTTCCTACTCATACGGACCATATCTAGGTCAACTCTTCTTCTGAAACTGATACAAACAACAGTTCCTCTAACATCCAATGCTTTACACTTAATAGCAAGATTCGTGTGAACTAAGTGAACAATGTAGCTTTGTTTGAGCTGAAAGGTGACTGACTTTACCTTAAATGATATCTTGCTTGTAGGAAGACACGGAGCCTGGAATTTAACTCCATTTCTGAAGGGAAACACACAGCACAGTTCTCATCCATGAAACACACTCTGCTTTAGATCAAGAAGCACGCTCTTGCTTTCAAAAATTCTCTAATATATCAGGAAACGTGACTGTGGTCAGAACAAAATAACGGTGTTTCCCACACATACGGACCATATCTAGGTCAACTCTTCTTCTGAAACTGATACAAACCACAGTTCCTCTAACAAGCAATGCTTTCCAGTTAAAAGCGAGAAACGTGTGAGCTTCGGAAACGATTTATATTCATTAGGGCTGAAAAGTGACTGCGTTTACCTGAAATGATGTCTTGCTTGTAGGAAAACACAGAGCCTGGAATTTAACTCCATTTCTGAAGGGAAACAAACAGCACAGTTCTCATCCATGAAACACACTCTGCTTTAGAGCAAGAAGCACGCTCTTGCTTTCAAAAAGTCTCTAATACATCAGGAAATGTGACTGTGGTCAGAACAAAATAACGGTGTTTCCTACACATACGGATCTTATCTAGGTCAGCTGTTCTTCTGAAACTGATACAAAGCACAGTTCCATTAACATGCAATGCTTTCAACTTAACAGCGAGAAACATGTGAGCTTCGTGAACGATGTAGCTTCCTGTGAGCTGAAAAATGACTGCGTTTACCTGAAATGATGTCTTGCTTGTAGGAAGACATAGAGGCTGGAATTTAACTATTTTCTGAAGGGAAACACACAGCACAGTTCTCATCCATGAAACGCACTCTTCTTTAGAGCAAGAAGCACGGACTTGCTTTCTAAGAGTCTCTAATAGAGACAGAAACTTGAGGGTACTCAGAACAAAATAACGGTGTTTCCTACACATACGGACCATTGCTAGTTCAACTCTGCTTCTGAAACTGATACGAACCACAGGTCCTCTAACATTCAATGCTTTACACTTAATAGCAAGATTCGTGTGAGCTACGTGAACAATGTAGCTTTGTTTGAGCTGAAAGGTGACTGAGTTTACCTGAAATGATATCTTGCTTGTAGGAAGATAGCGAGCCTGTGATTTAACTCCATTTCTGAAGGGAAACACACAGCACAGTTCTCACCATGAAACACACTCTGTGTATAGGAAGAAGCACGCTCTTGCTTTCTAGAGTCTCTAATAGAGCAGGAAACGTGAGTGTGCTCAGAACAAAAGAACGGTGTTTCATACACATATGGACCATTGCTAGTTCAACTTTGCTACTGAAACTGATAGAAACCACAAGTCATCTAACATCCAATGCTTTTCAGTTGAGAGCGTGAAATGTGTGAGCTTCATAAACGATTTATTTTCATTTGAGCTGAAAAGTGACTGTGTTTGCCTGAAATGATGTCTTACTTGTAGGAAGACACAGAGCCTGGAATTTAACTCCATTTCTGAAGGGAAACCCACAGCACAGTTCTCATCCATGAAACACACTCTGCATTAGAGCAAGAAGCACGCTCTTGCTTTCTAAGAGTCTCTAATACAGAAGGAAATGTGACTGTGGTCAGAACATTATTACGGTGTTTCCTACACATAAGGACCGTATCTAGGTCAACTCTTCTTCTGAAGCTGATACAAAGCACAGTTCCATTAACATGCAATGCTTTCACCTTAACAGTGAGAAACATGTGAGCTTCGTGAACGATGTAGGTTCCTTTGAGCTTAAAAGTGACTGAGTTTACCTGAAAAGATGTCTTGCTTGTAGGAAGACTCAGAGCCTGGGATTTAACTCCATTTCTGAAGGGAAACACACAGCACAGTTCTCATCCAAGAAACACACTCTGCTTTAGAGCAAGAAGCACGTTCTTGCATTCAAAGAGTCTCTAATACACCAGGAAAGGTGACTGTGGTCAGAACAAAAGAACGGTGTTTCCAACACATACGGACCATATCTAGGTCAACTCTTCTTCTGAAACTGATACAAACCACAGTTCCTCTAACAAGCAATGCTTTCCAGTTAAAAGCGAGAAACGTGTGAGCTTCGTAAGCGATATATATTCATTTTAGCTGAAAAGTGACTTCGTTTCCCTGAAATGATGTCTTGCTTGTAGGAAGACACAGAGCCTGGAATTTAACTCCATTTCCGAAGGGAAACACACAGTACAGTTCTCATCCAAGAAACACACTCTGCTTTAGAGCAAGAAGCACGCTCTCGCTTTCTAAGAGTCTCTAATAGAGCAGGAAATGTTACTATGGTCAGAACAAAATAACGGTGTTTCCTACACATACGGACCATATCTAGGTAAACTCTTCTTCTGAAACTGATACAAATCACAGTTCCTCCAACATGCAATGCTTTCCAATTAAGAGCAAGAAACGTGTGAGATTCGGGAATGATGTAGATTCCTTTGAGCTGAAAAGTGACTGAGTTTACCTGAAAAGATGTCTTGCTTGTAGGAAGACTCAGAGCCTGGGATTTAACTCCATTTCTGAAGGGAAACACATGGCACAGTTCTCATCCTTGAAACACACTCTGCTTTAGAGCAAGAAGCACGCACTTGCTTTCAAAAAGTCTCTAATACACCATTAAACGTGACTGTGATCAGAACAAAAGAACGGTGTTTCCTACCCATACGGACCATATCTAGGTCAGCTCTTCTTTTGAAACTGATACAAACCACAGTTCCTCTAACAAGCAATGCTTTCCAGTTAAAAGCAAGAAACGTGTGAGCTTTGTGAACGATGTAGCTTCCTTTGAGCTGAAAAGTGACTGAGTTTACCTGAAAAGATGTCTTGCTTGTAGGAAGACTCAGAGCCTGGGATTTAACTCCATTTCTGAAGGGAAACACACAGCACAGTTCTCATCCATGAAACACACTCTGCTTTAGAGCAAGAAGCACGCTCCTGCTTTCTAAGTGTCTCTAATACAGCAGGAAACGTGACTGTGGTCAGAACAAAATAACGGTGTTTCCTACACATACGGACCATTGCTAGTTCAACTCTGCTTCTGAAACTGATACAAACCACAGGTCCTCTAACATCCAATGCTTTACACTTAATAGCAAGATTCGTGTGAGCTAAGTGAACAATGTAGCTTTGTTTGAGCTGAAAGGTGACTGAGTTTAACTTAAATGATATCTTGCTTGTAGGAAGACACGGAGCCTGGAATTTAACTCCATTTCTGAAGGGAAACACACAGCACAGTTCTCATCCATGAAACACACTCTGCTTTAGAGCAAGAAGCACGCTCTTGCTTTCAAAAATTCTCTAATATATCAGGAAACGTGACTGTGGTCAGAACAAAATAACGGTGTTTCCTACACATACGGACCATATCTAGGTCAACTCTTCTTCTGAAAGTGATACAAACCACAGTTCCTCTAACAACCAATGCTTTCAGGTTAAAAGCGAGAAACGTGTGAGCTTCTGAAACGATTTATATTCATTAGGGCTGAAAAGTTTCTGCGTTTACCTGAAATGATGTCTTGCTTGTAGGAAGACACAGAGCCTGGAATTTAACTCCATTTCTGAAGGGAAACCCACCGCACAGTTCTCATCCATGAAACACACTCTGCTTTAGAGCATGAAGCACGCTCTTGCTTTCTAAGAGTCTCTAATAGAGCACGAAACGTGACTGTGGTCAGAACAAAATAACGGTGTTTCCTACACATACGGATCGTATCTAGGTCAGCTGTTCTTCTGAAACTGATACAAAGCACAGTTCCATTAACATGCAATGCTTTCAACTTAACAGCGAGAAACATGTGAGCTTCGTGAACGATGTAGCTTCCTGTGAGCTGAAAAATGACTGCGTTTACCTGAAATGATGTCTTGCTTGTAGGAAGACATAGAGGCTGGAATTTAACTATTTTCTGAAGGGAAACACACAGCACAGTTCTCATCCATGAAACGCACTCTTCTTTAGAGCAAGAAGCACGGACTTGCTTTCTAAGAGTCTCTAATAGAGACAGAAACTTGAGGGTACTCAGAACAAAATAACGGTGTTTCCTACACATACGGACCATTGCTAGTTCAACTCTGCTTCTGAAACTGATACAAACCACATGTCCTCTAATATTCAATGCTTTACACTTAATAGCAAGATTCGTGTGAGCTACGTGAACAATGTAGCTTTGTTTGAGCTGAAAGGTGACTGAGTTTACCTGAAATGATATCTTGGTTGTAGGAAGATAGCGAGCCTGTGATTTAACTCCATTTCTGAAGGGAAACACACAGCACAGTTCTCACCATGAAACACACTCTGTGTAAGGAAGAAGCACGCTCTTGCTTTCTAGAGTCTCTAATAGAGCAGGAAACGTGAGTGTGCTCAGAACAAAAGAACGGTGTTTCCTACACATATGGACCATTGCTAGTTCAACTTAGCTTCTGAAACTGATAGAAACCAAAAGTCATCTAACATCCAATGCTTTTCAGTTGAGAGCGTGAAACGTGTGAGTTTCATAAACGATTTAATTTCATTTGAGCTGAAAAGTGACTGTGTTTGCCTGAAATGATGTCTTGATGGTAGGAAGACACAGAGCCTGGAATTTAACTCCATTTCTGAAAGAAAACCCACAGCACAGTTCTCATCCATGAAACACACTCTGCTTTAGAGCAAGAAGCACGCTCTTGCTTTCTAAGAGTCTCTAATACAGAAGGAAATGTGACTGTGGTCAGAACAAAATAACGGTGTTTCGTACACATAAGGACCGTATCTAGGTCAACTCTTCTTCTGAAGCTGATACAAAGCACAGTTCCATTAACATGCAATGCTTTCAACTTAACAGTGAGAAACATGTGAGCTTCGTGAACGATGTAGGTTCCTTTGAGCTTAAAAGTGACTGAGTTTACCTGAAAAGATGTCTTGCTTGTAGGAAGACTCAGAGCCTGGGATTTAACTCCATTTCTGAAGGGAAACACACAGCACAGTTCTCATCCAAGAAACACACTCTGCTTTAGAGCAAAAAGCACACTCTTGCATTCAAAAAGTCTCTAATACACTAGGAAATGTGACTGTGGTCAGAACAAAAGAACGGTGTTTCCTACACATACGGACCATATCTAGGTAAACTCTTCTTCTGAAACTGATACAAATCACAGTTCCTCCTACATGCAATGCTTTCCAATTAAGAGCGAGAATCGTGTGAGCTTCGGGAATGATGTAGCTTCCTTTGAGCTGAAAAGTGACTTAATTTACCTGAAAAGATGTCTTGCTTGTCGAAGACACAGAGCCTCTGATTTAACTCCATTTCTGAAGGGAAACACACAGCACAGTTCTCATCCATGAAACACACTATGCTTTAGAGCAAGAAGCATTCTCTTGCTTTCCAAAGTCTCTAGTAGAGCCAGAAATTGAGGGTACTCAGAACAAATTAACGGTGTTTCCTACTCATACGGAACATTGCTAGTTCAACTCTGCTTCTGAAACTGGTACAAACCACAGGTCCTCTAACATCCAATGCTTTACACTTAATAGCAAGATTCGTGTGAGCTACGTGAACAATGTAGCTTTGTTTGAGCTGAAAGGTGACTGAGTTTACCTGAAATGATATCTTGCTTGTAGGAAGATAGCGAGCCTGTGATTTAACTCCATTTCTGAAAGGAAACACACAGCACAGTTCTCACCATGAAACACACTCTGTGTATAGGAAGAAGCACGCTCTTGCTTTCTAGAGTCTCTAATAGAGCAGGAAACGTGAGTGTGCTCAGAACAAAAGAACGGTGTTTCCTACACATACAGACCATTGCTAGTTCTACTTTGCTTCTGAAACTGATAGAAACCACAAGTCATCTAACATCCAATGCTTTTCAGTTGAGAGCGTGAAACGTGTGAGCTTCATAAACGATTTATTTTCATTTGAGCTGAAAAGTGACTGCGTTTACCTGAAATGATGTCTTCCTTGTAGGAAGACACAGAGGCTGGAATTTAACTATTTTCTGAAGGGAAACACACAGCACAGTTCTCATCCATGAAACGCACTCTGCTTTAGAGCAAGAAGCACGCTCTTGCTTTCTAAGAGTCTCTAATACAGCAGGAAACGTGACTGTGGTCAAAACAAAATAACGGTGTTTCCTACACATAGAGACCATATCAAGGTCAACTCTTCTTCTGAACCTGATACAAACCACAGTTCCTGTATCATGCAATGCTTTCCAGTTAAGAGCGAGAAACGTGTGAGCTTTGTGAACGATGTAGATTCCTTTGAGCTGAAAATGAGTGAGTTTACCTGAAAAGATGTGTTGCTTGTAGGAAGACACAGAGCCTGGGATTTAACTCCATTTATGAAGGGAAGCACACAGCACAGTTCTCATCCATGAAACACCTTTGCTTTAGTGCAAGAAGCACGCTCATGCTTTCTAAGTGTCTCTAATACAGCAGGAAACGTGACTGTGGTCAAAACAAAATAACTGTGTTTCCTACACATACGGACCATTGCTAGTTCAACTCTGCTTCTGAAACTGATACAAACCATAGGTCCTCTAACATCCAATGCTTTACACTTAATAGCAAGATTCGTGTGAGCTAAGTGAACAATGTAGCATTGTTTGAGCTGAAAGGTGACTGAGTTTACCTTAAATGATATCTTGCTTGTAGGAAGACACAGAGCCTGGAATTTAACTCCATTTCTGAAGGGAAATACACAGCACAGTTCTCATCCATGAAACACACTCTGCTTTAGAGCAAGAAGCACGCTCTTGCTTTCAAAAATTCTCTAATATATCAGGAAACGAGACTGTGGTCAGAACAAAATAACGGTGGTTCCTACACATACGGACCATATCTAGGTCAACTCTTCTTCTGAAACTGATACAAACCACAGTTCCTCTAACAAGCAATGCTTTCCAGTTAAAAGCGAGAAACGTGTGAGCTTCTGAAATGATTTATATTCATTAGGGCTGAAAAGTGACTGCGTTTACCTGAAATGATGTCTTGCTTGTAGGAAGACACAGAGCCTGGAATTTAACTCCATTTCAGAAGGGAAACCTACCGCACAGTTCTCATCCATGAAACACACTCTGCTTTAGAGCATGAAGCACGCTCTTGCTTTCTAAGAGTCTCTAATAGAGCACGAAACGTGACTGTGGTCAGAACAAAATAACAGTGTTTCCTACACATACGGATCGTATCTAGGTCAGCTGTTCTTCTGAAACTGATACAAAGCACAGTTCCATTAACATGCAATGCTTTCAACTTAACAGCGAGAAACATGTGAGCTTCGTGAACGATGTAGCTTCCTGTGAGCTGAAAAATGACTGCGTTTACCTGAAATGATGTCTTGCTTGTAGGAAGACATAGAGGCTGGAATTTAACTATTTTCTGAAGGGAAACACACAGCACAGTTCTCATCCATGAAACGCACTCTTCTTTAGAGCAAGAAGCACGGACTTGCTTTCTAAGAGTCTCTAATAGAGACAGAAACTTGAGGGTACTCAGAACAAAATAACGGTGTTTCCTACACATACGGACCATTGCTAGTTCAACTCTGCTTCTGAAACTGATACAAACCACAGATCCTCTAACATTCAATGCTTTACACTTAATAGCAAGATTCGTGTGAGCTACGTGAACAATGTAGCTTTGTTTGAGCTGAAAGGTGACTGAGTTTACCTGAAATGATATCTTGGTTGTAGGAAGATAGCGAGCCTGTGATTTAACTCCATTTCTGAAGGGAAACACAAAGCAGTTCTCACCATGAAACACACTCTGTGTATAGGAAGAAGCACGCTCTTGCTTTCTAGAGTCTCTAATAGAGCAGGAAACGTAAGTGTGCTCAGAACAAAAGAACGGTGTTTCCTACGCATATGGACCATTGCTAGTTCAACTTTGCTTCTGAAACTGATAGAAACCACAAGTCATCTAACATCCAATGCTTTTCAGTTGAGAGCGTGAAACGTGTGAGCTTCATAAACGATTTATTTTCATTTGAGCTGAAAAGTGACTGTGTTTGCCTGAAATGATGTCTTGCTTGTAGGAAGACACAGAGCCTGGAATTTAACTCCATTTCTGAAAGGAAACCCACAGCACAGTTCTCATCCATGAAACACACTCTGCTTTAGAGCAAGAAGCACGCTCTTGCTTTCTAAGAGTCTCTAATACAGAAGGAAATGTGACTGTGGTCAGAAGAAAATAACGGTGTTTCGTACACATAAGGACCGTATCTAGGTCAACTCTTCTTCTGAAGCTGATACAAAGCACAGTTCCATTAACATGCAATGCTTTCAACTTAACAGTGAGAAACATGTGAGCTTCGTGAACGATGTAGGTTCCTTTGAGCTTAAAAGTGACTGAGTTTACCTGAAAAGATATCTTGCTTGTAGGAAGACTCAGAGCCTGGGATTTAACTCCATTTCTGAAGGGAAACACACAGCACAGTTCTCATCCAAGAAACACACTCTGCTTTAGAGCAAGAAGCACGCTCTTGCATTCAAAAAGTCTCTAATACACCAGGAAAGGTGACTGTGGTCAGAACAAAAGAACGGTGTTTCCTACACGTACGGACCATATCTAGGTCAACTCTTCTTCTGAAACTGATACAAACCACAGTTCCTCTAACAAGCAATGCTTTCCAGTTAAAAGCGAGAAACGTGTGAGCTTCGTAAACGATATATATTCATTTGAGCTGAAAAGTGACTTCGTTTCCCTGAAATGATGTCTTGCTTGTAGGAAGACACAGAGCCTGGAATTTAACTCCATTTCTGAAGGGAAACACACAGCACAGTTCTCATCCAAAAAACACACTCTGCTTTAGAGCAAGAAGCACACTCTTGCATTCAAAAATTCTCTAATACACCAGGAAATGTGACTGTGGTCAGAACAAAAGAACGGTGTTTCCTACACATACGGACCATATCTAGGTCAACTCTTCTTCTGAAACTGATACAAACCACAGTTCCTCTAACAAGCAATGCTTTCCAGTTAAAAGCGAGAAACGTGTGAGCTTCGTAAACGATATATATTCATTTGAGCTGAAAAGTGACTTCGTTTCCCGGAAATGATGTCTTGCTTGTAGGAAGACACAGAGCCTGGAATTTAACTCCATTTCTGAAGGGAAACACACAGCACAGTTCTCATCCAAAAAACACACTCTGCTTTAGAGCAAAAAGCACGCTCTTGTCTCGCGCCAGCGACCACATCTGTGGGGAGCCAAACTCTTGCCAGTCTGGGTTATATATTTTACTATCATATGCCCATTTGCTTTCAAAGCTGTTCTTTTTCCTCTCATAATTTACCCATCTGTTCCCAACTTCATCATAACTTCCTGTATATGGGAGCGGCTCTAGGTAACTTCCACCTTCGGAGGTCCACCTAGGGGCTGTCCACCAGCTCCCTCCTAAGAAGTACTGTGTATACCCCCCGGGAAGTGTGTGCTGGGGAATTTTCTCTAACTCTTTCTCTCTAGAAGGGTCTGGCATGCTATGTTTATTCCCTTGTAACATTTTTATTTTTTACTTTCATTTTTGGGCTTTCTGGCTGTTTCTGACAAGAGCTCGCGCTGCTCTACTCTAAACAGGAACGACCCCAGAGATGTATTTGAGGAAGTCTTTTGAGCTTCCTTATACACTGGTCTGATAAATGGAGGTGCTCCAGGTACAGGTGACCTGGGTCAGTCATGCTGGTGCCGACCTGTACTGGTTGTGCTGTTAACTGGAGAAGACACAGATAAGACATACAGAGAAAGATCATGATTAGTGCCAACAAGGACTGTCGTCAAGGCCATTTGGTTCTCCAGGGCTTCCTGGGATCCTCAGGCTGCATGACGATTGCTGATTGTGGGGGAACCGCCTGAGGCCACGCTCCGAGAAGCTCCTACCTCAACCCTTCAGCTGCTGGGCCCCAGCGCAGCGGCATACTTGCTACAGCTACACAGGTGTCACAGCTGTAGGCGTAGCAGTTCCTCCTTTTCTGTTTTTAAAATGAAGCTCAAACACGTCCTGTTGCACTGTCTTCACAGAAGTATAGAGACAGTTAATAAGACAAGGAAAAAGAAAAACAACAAGCACTACCAGTAAAATGAGCACTCCAATAAAAATGAAATATTGTAGCCAATCTATGGGGTTCATATCCTTAATTCCTTTTTTTATTTCTGTAGCTAGATCTTGTAGTCCGCCTATTTGCAAATGAGCCTGACTCATAGCCGAAATATCTTTCTGTAAAGAGGCCAGATCATGGGTAATATCTGTATCATGCCAGATTCCCTGCAAATGAGCCTTAACCTTCTCCCAAGGCTGGGAAGCATTATAAGGCAATGGGGTAACACAGATGGATTTGAAGTTACCATGGCAGCGAGCAGACATTGTGGTTTTGAGGTTGGAAATGTCCTGTCCTAGGGCCAAAACCACTTCTTCCAAAACATTGATCTTAGACTCTAATTTTTTATCTATAGCTTCTTGCTCAAGTAAAGCCATAGTAATATTCTTATTAAGAGTATTGACATAATGAGCTGTATGAATTTCCTGAACTAATGTGGTTGTTGCAACAGCAAAGGTAGTAATAATCGAAATTAGAGCAGTAATACCTAGAATCAAAGCAGCAACAAACCGTTTTGGACGAATCAAATCTTTTAAAGTATTTAAAACTTGTAAGGCCGAATTGTCATACCAAGGTTCAGGGCCCAACTCTACAGGCAACATGACAAATGGAGGTCGCCGGACTATGAGAACCGTCCCTAGATCTTTTGGCTCCGCGGAAGTGATACAATTAGTTAATTTACAAGAATTACATATTATTTGAAAAGAATTACCATCCTGAGTAATATTAATAAAGGAAGATTGTGCTAAGAGCATAGCATTAGGGTAAGACACACAGGCTCTAAGGCCAACGGCCTCTGATTGAGTATGGTTAGGTCTTTTTTCTAGCATCATGTTGGAAGCTGCAACAAGCCTAAACAAACCAGAATGTCTCCTAGTAATGTTGCCTTGTTTTGCAAACCATGTAGGTTTTACAAAGCCTGGAGAGAACCATCTCCTAAGAGGCTCTCCATGTCTTTCAAAAACATAATTATGAAATTTCTTCTTATGAGTATTTAGATAACTCTTATAAGTGTCCTCCTTATCATTAGAATTAGAGTAATCCCATATCCTGAGGGATCCTGACGACCCCTGTGGTTTATACCTTGCAGCTGCATTTGGAAAACCGCAAGTCAACCATGTTGGGAATTTGGACAGAGAAGAATCCCAAAATTGATCTTTATCCCGGTACTTTTGAATACAGGGGGTGATAGGAATGAGATTGACTTGAGTAAAATTATCCTTATACAATTGATTCCCTAAAGTCTGTATCTGGAGCTCCCACACCCACCTCTTACCAGCGTTTGCTCTGTCTGGGCTGTCAGTCAGGAAGGTCCTGTAAGATGTCGGAAAGCAGCCGTAAGGCACCTTCCCCTGCAGCGTCAGGCAGATTGGGAGCGAATCTGCTCTGCCCTCAAAATTTATTAAGGAGGAGGAGCTGCTACGAGCGTCAGAATCCTGTGCTCCACCCAACCTGACTGAGTCATTGGTTAACACCTTGATAGGCTCCCGATCTAACCATCCTACAGGCTGAATAATCGGGGGATTAGGGACATATGCCCAGTAGGAAATTCCCTGAGTGACCGGCAGTGGGGTGGAAATTAAAGCTAGAAAGGCAAGGAAATAAAAAGAAGCTGTAAGGGGTTTCCCCTGTTTAATTAAAAGTTCCTTTGCGTTCTGAGTCAGAAGTCGAATCTGCGACCAAGTCACTTTCGGTTTCTCGCCACTGAGCTTCATCTTTTTCATGTCCGTCATCAGTTTCCTCTGCTGCTTTCTCCAGCGGTGCTTGCGCCTTCTCTTTTCCCTTTGCAGGTCGGATAAGGCGATCTGGGATCCAGATGGGGGAGTCGGCATCCTGTGGGAAAACACAAGCGTACCCTCGCCCCGCAGTTATAAGAACATCCGGTCCCTTCCATGTACCGGACAACAAGTCCTTCCAATACACTAGTGGCAAAGGAGTCTTATGGAATTCACGATCCCAATGAATCAGGGCTGCACTGAGTCCCTTGTCATTTGTATTTAGATGATTAAGCACAAACAGGGCATGGGATAAGACATGATGAGGAGTAAAATACCCATTAGAGGCTTGTAGCCTCTCTATTTGTAATTTTAAATTTTGATGAGTCCTTTCTATAATTGCCTGTCCTTGAGGATTGTAGGGTATCCCTGTAACATGGGCAATTCCCCATTGGCCACAAAATTGTTTGAAAGCTTTAGAAGTGTAAGCAGGCCCATTATCTGTTTTTATTTGTGAGGGAAGACCCATGATTTGAAAACATTGTATAAGGTGTTGAACCACATCTTTGACTGCTTCCCCAGTCCTAGCTGAGGCACAAGTGAAATGGGAGTATGTGTCTACTGTGACATGTACATAACCCATTCTTCCAAAAGAAGAGATGTGAGTCACATCCATTTGCCAAATGACATTAGGCTTCAAACCTCTAGGGTTTACACCCATCTTTTGTGGGTGATGCACTGGGGGGCAATAAATGCATTCTTTTACTATATGTCTGGCCTGTTCCCTTGTTATAGAGAACATCTTTCTCAGAGCAGATGCATTTTGATGATGTATGGCATGACTTTTCTGAGCCTCATGTACAGAAAACACTCCCGAAGAATTTTGGGTCAATAAATCTGCCATAGCATTACCTTGAGCCAGTGGACCAGGTAATTTGCTATGTCCTCTAATATGTCCTACATAAAATTTTTGTGACCTTTTTTGGACTAAATTTTGTAATCTCTGTAAAAATGGTAAAATGGGGGACTTCCCTGACAAAAGGGCAGTTTCCAACGCTGGAAACAAGTTAGCTACATATTTGGAATCTGTAAAAAGGTTAAACTCTTGAGAGAACTTTTCAAAGGCCAAAATAGTTGCTCTAATTTCTGCTTGCTGTGCAGAAGTTTTCTCTCCTTCCTCTATCCACAGGCCATGTGTCTGGGTAAAAACCACAGCTCTTCCTGAGGAGGAACCGTCTGTAAAAATATTTACAGCATGATCTAAGGGGCTATGAGAGAACCAGACAGGAAATATCAATTCCACATTTCTTGCAAATTCTATTATAGGGTGTCTAGGATAATGAAACAATATCTGACCTGTAAAATTCTGTAGTGCCAAAATCCAATCTTCATTGGATTGATATAAATGTTCTAATTGTGCTTTATTATATGGAATAATAAGCTTATGTGGTTCCTTCCCAAACAATTCTTTTGACCGATTGCGGCCTTTACATATTAATATGGAGCATAAATAAGGATAATCAGCCAACATCTTAGCCTGAGTATGTGGTAAATGTAACCATTCCATCACTCCGTCTTGCCACAGGCAAGCAGTGGGTGTATAAGAAGTTGCAAAAAGTATCAAAGACCATGGCTCTGTATAATTTACTTGTTTAACCTTAGCTGCAGTTAAAGCCTGCTCTACCAATTGCAAGGCCTTAATAGCTTCTTTTGTCAACTCACGTTTGGATTTTGGATTAGAATCACCATGTAAAGTTGAATATAGAGGGCTCAACATACCAGTGGTAATTTTTAAATAAGGTCTAAGCCAGTTGATGTCACCTAATAATTTCTGAAAATCATTTAAAGTCTTTAATTTATCCCTTCTGATGGAGACCTTTTGAGAGGTAATATAATCTTCCTTAATTATTTGTCCTAAATAATTTAGAGGCCTGTCTTTCTGTATCTTGTCAGGGGCTATCACTAATCCATACAGGGTTAGTGCCTCTATGGCCTCTTCTAATATGTGTTCCAACTGAGGTTTTTCTTTATGGGCCAGAAGTATGTCATCCATATAGTGAATGAGATATAAATCAGGATATTTTTGTCTTATTTTCTGCAAAGCTAAATCTACAAATTTTTGGCACAATGTAGGAGAATTTTTCATTCCCTGAGGCAATGTTACCCACTGATATCTTTTGAAAGGCTGCTTAAAATTCTCTGAGGGAACACTAAAGGCAAAATATTCACTGTCTGAGGGGTTAAGTTTGATGGTAAAAAAACAGTCTTGTAAGTCTATGACAATTATATGCCATCCTTGAGGCACAGCCACAGGAGAGGGCAGGCCAGGTTGCAATGGCCCCATATCCTTCATCACTGCATTGATGGCCCTAAGGTCCTGCAACAGTCTCCATTTTCCTGATTTTTTCTTGATAACAAAGACAGGGGTATTCCATGGGCTGTTAGATTCTATTATATGCCCTTTTTGTAATTGGTCTTGCACTAGTTGTTCCAGAGCCTGTATCTTTTCTGTTGTTAGGGGCCACTGACTCACCCACACAGGCTCCTGAGTAAGCCATTCTATTTTGTCTGCATACAGATGTTCTGCAGTGGCCCCTATGAAAAATTTTGATAACTAATTTGATCTGATGTCACTAGTTTAATACCCATGGAATCAAGCATGTCTCTCCCCCACAAAGTGAATGGGAGAGATGGGAGCACATAAGGCTGTATCAAGCCTTCTTTACCTTCACTTTTCCACTTCAATAATGCAGTGCTCTGCATAACCCCTGAAGCAGAGCCGAGTCCCAACAAGGAGGACCCTGTTTTTTGAATGGGCCAATTACTAGGCCATTCTGAAGCAGCTATACAAGTCCTGTCTGCACCTGTGTCCATTAGACCCCGAAATTTCCGTCCATTAATCAAGATGCACTTAAAGGGTCTCTCTCCAAGATCCTGTACCATGAACATTCCTTCAGTGGACCCAAATTGTCCTTGCCCCCGGGCATCCTTCATGACAGGATTGGGTAATTTAACAAAAGGTAAGAGGACCAGCTGAGCCAACCTCTGTCCTTTGTGAATCTGTATGGTCTCTGCTGATGGCCTCACCATAACTTTAATAGTATTTTCTGTATCTGCATCAATTACACCTGGAAGAACCTCAAAGTTCTTTTGATAATTGGAACTTCGTCCAATGACTAGTCCCACAGTTTGTGGCAACAGAGTGCCCCTTACATTGGTAGGAACTAAAGCTATTCCATCCCATCTGGACAGTATCATGTCCTTAGTGCTAGCAAGATCCAAGCCTGCACTTTCTGGAGTTGCTCTAGGCAAATCATGAACAGTAAACTCTGGAGCCTCAGGGTCTAGCCCTGAGTGAGGTGCTTGTTGCCTCCTCTCCTCTCCCTTTGTTGCGGGGTTAGGAGAACACCCCTGACTTAGTTTTTTGTCTCTTCCTGCTCATCATCAGAGCCCCCTTTTCCTAGGGGCGTTCCATCCTTATGGAACTTTGATTTACACTCGTTTCTCCAATGTTTTCCTCTCTTGCAGCGAGGGCATAGGCCAGGAGCCCCTTTTTTAGGTCTGGCTCTGTTTCCCTGTCTGCACTCTTTTTGCATATGTCCTTCCTTTCCACATTGAAAGCAAGTTGGAGATTGGGCAGTTTTCCTGCCATTCCCATATGTCTGTTTGATATAGGCGCTAAATTTTTGTCCTTTCATGGCTGCGGCGTAGGCCATTCCTTGCACTACAACCGGTGAGGCATCCTGACATGCTTTTATGTAGTCCTGGAGGGTTCCAGTTTTTCTTATTGATCTAATCAGATCTTGACATAGAGCATTGGCATTTTCCCATGCTAACTGCTTCAATAGAATACTCGTCCCTTCTGAGGGGGGGAGCATTCTAGAGACAGCTTCCTCAAGCCTAGCTATAAAATCCTGGTAGGATTCTTCAGTACCTTGTTTAATACTAGCCAATGCTCCTCCCTTGGTTCCCTGAGGGGGAATTTTTCGCCATGATTGTACGGCGTTAGTTGTTATCAATTGCAAGATATCTCTAGGTATCTTTGTCTGTGATTGTGGGGTGGCGTAATCCTCTGTCCCCATAAGCATTGCCATAGTGGGCTTGGGCCCACGTTTCTTAAGTGATTGTACCACTGACTCCCTACTTTTGTCTTCATATTCAGTCCTCCAGAGAATATAGTCTCCAGGACTGAGAGTGGCCTTTGCAGTTTGCATCCAGTCATAAGGTGTCAACCAAGAACTGGCAACCACATCCACAATCTGCAGCGTATAAGGAGCAGAAGCACCAACACTCTTTACAGCAGATTGTAATTCTTTCAAGACCTTCAAGGGGAGAGGCTCCCATACAGGTCCCTCATCATCCCATAGTTCTGTGACAGGGAAGATTCCAAAGGAGGCATCACCCGTCCTGCGAGCCTCAGCCATGGCTCCTTGGAAGCCAACAGGAGGCAAAGGGGGGTGTTTTCTTGGCTTTGGCATGGGCCGCTGACCGGCTGCAGCGCCAATTACCTTAAGAGATCGAGGATTGTCAGAATGATCTCTATAGTCATCCTCCCATTCCTGTTCTGCTTGTTGATCATCAAGACCCCAATCATCATCATTTTCCTTTATTTTCCTGGTGCTATACTGCATGGGGGGAGCAGAGGCAGTGAGTGGCATAAGCTCTTCCTCATCCCCATCCTCTGGACCCACTTCATCATAAATGGGGGATTCCCCTGGGTCAGAGGCAGTCTCCCTACAAAGTCCTTGAAATGGGGTTGTATCTGATAAGAGGTCCCTTAAATGGAACCATAATTGAAATGCTTGGGGAGGCAGAGTTTTCTCGCCATTAACCTGTACATATTTACGCATCTCTTTCCCCACTCTCTTCCATTCATCCACAGTCAATGATCCCTCCTCAACGAACCAAGGGCTGGTCTTCTTTAAGAAGGCAATGAATTGCTCCACATCTGTAACTGATGTCCGAAACCCTGATTTAGTTAACATACGCTGTATCATAGTTACCAGCATTTTCTCATTCTTAGTCAATGCGTGCCCCATGTCTCCTTGATTACTTACACTTAACCGGTGATCCTTTACCGGCGGGACTGCAGCTCCCTGGTAAGAACCGTACCTGACTTCTGAAGAGGAAAGAAAAAGGGGGGAAATGATTACCTGTCCTTCAAGTCCCTGTTCGAGGCGCCACCTGCCGCAGACCACCCAGAGGGAGACCACCACTGCGGGAGAACCAGGGAGAAGGCTCAAGGAGAAGTCAGGAATCGGCGAGGAGAATGACAGACAGACACATGTGTTGATGTGCTGCTGCAATTTTACTTCTGTATAGGCAATGCTTATATACTTTTACAATCGAGGAACTTGGCAGGGGGTTACATCAGGCCATTATTTTTTACAATTACTCAGAGTCAGCAAGAAACAATAACAAGAGACATCCATATCTATTTTTGTGTATCACTTCCGCAGCGCGAGTTCACCGTGGCTATTGTCTGAGGGCATGATCTCAGAATTTTGTGAAATCTGTCTCGCGCCAGCGACCACATCTGTGGGGAGCCAAACTCTTGCCAGTCTGGGTTATATATTTTACTATCATATGCCCATTTGCTTTCAAAGCTGTTCTTTTTCCTCTCATAATTTACCCATCTGTTCCCAACTTCATCATAACTTCCTGTATATGGGAGCGGCTCTAGGTAACTTCCACCTTCGGAGGTCCACCTAGGGGCTGTCCACCAGCTCCCTCCTAAGAAGTACTGTGTATACCCCCCGGGAAGTGTGTGCTGGGGAATTTTCTCTAACTCTTTCTCTCTAGAAGGGTCTGGCATGCTATGTTTATTCCCTTGTAACATTTTTATTTTTTACTTTCATTTTTGGGCTTTCTGGCTGTTTCTGACAAGAGCTCGCGCTGCTCTACTCTAAACAGGAACGACCCCAGAGATGTATTTGAGGAAGTCTTTTGAGCTTCCTTATACACTGGTCTGATAAATGGAGGTGCTCCAGGTACAGGTGACCTGGGTCAGTCATGCTGGTGCCGACCTGTACTGGTTGTGCTGTTAACTGGAGAAGACACAGATAAGACATACAGAGAAAGATCATGATTAGTGCCAACAAGGACTGTCGTCAAGGCCATTTGGTTCTCCAGGGCTTCCTGGGATCCTCAGGCTGCATGACGATTGCTGATTGTGGGGGAACCGCCTGAGGCCACGCTCCGAGAAGCTCCTACCTCAACCCTTCAGCTGCTGGGCCCCAGCGCAGCGGCATACTTGCTACAGCTACACAGGTGTCACAGCTGTAGGCGTAGCACCTACACGTACGGACCATATCTAGGTCAACTCTTCTTCTGAAACTGATACAAACCACAGTTCCTCTAACAAGCAATGCTTTCCAGTTAAAAGCGAGAAACGTGTGAGCTTCGTAAACGATATATATTCATTTGAGCTGAAAAGTGACTTCGTTTCCCTGAAATGATGTCTTGCTTGTAGGAAGACACAGAGCCTGGAATTTAACTCCATTTCTGAAGGGAAACACACAGCACAGTTCTCATCCAAAAAACACACTCTGCTTTAGAGCAAGAAGCACACTCTTGCATTCAAAAATTCTCTAATACACCAGGAAATGTGACTGTGGTCAGAACAAAAGAACGGTGTTTCCTACACATACGGACCATATCTAGGTCAACTCTTCTTCTGAAACTGATACAAACCACAGTTCCTCTAACAAGCAATGCTTTCCAGTTAAAAGCGAGAAACGTGTGAGCTTCGTAAACGATATATATTCATTTGAGCTGAAAAGTGACTTCGTTTCCCGGAAATGATGTCTTGCTTGTAGGAAGACACAGAGCCTGGAATTTAACTCCATTTCTGAAGGGAAACACACAGCACAGTTCTCATCCAAAAAACACACTCTGCTTTAGAGCAAAAAGCACGCTCTTGCTTTCTAAGAGTCTCTAATAGAGCAGGAAACGTTACTATGGTCAGAACAAAATAACGGTGTATCCTACGCATACGGACCATATCTAGGTAAACTCTTCTTCTGAAACTGATACAAATCACAGTTCCTCCTACATGTAATGCTTTCCAATTAAGAGCGAGAAACGTGTGAGCTTCGGGAATGATGTAGCTTCCTTTGAGCTGAAAAGTGACTTAGTTTACCTGAAAAGATGTCTTGCTTGTCGAAGACACAGAGCCTCTGATTTAACTCCATTTCTGAAGGGAAACACACAGCACAGTTCTCATCCATGAAACACACTCTGCTTTAGAGCAAGAAGCATTCTCTTGCTTTCCAAAGTCTCTAGTAGAGCCAGAAATTGAGGGTACTCAGAACAAAATAACGGTGTTTCCTACTCATACGGAACATTGCGAGTTCAACTCTGCTTCTGAAACTGGTACAAACCACAGGTCCTCTAACATCCAATTCTTTACACTTAATAGGATGATTCGTGTGAGATACGTGAACAATGTAGCTTTGTTTGAGCTGAAAGGTGACTGAGTTTACCTGAAATGATATCTTGCTTGTAGGAAGATAGCGAGCCTGTGATTTAACTCCATTTCTGAAAGGAAACACACAGCACAGTTCTCACCATGAAACACACTCTGTGTATAGGAAGAAGCACGCTCTTGCTTTCTAGAGTCTCTAATAGAGCAGGAAACTTGAGTGTGCTCAGAACAAAAGAACGGTGTTTCCTACACATACAGACCATTGCTAGTTCTACTTTGCTTCTGAAACTGATAGAAACCACAAGTCATCTAACATCCAATGCTTTTCAGTTGAGAGCGTGAAACGTGTGAGCTTCATAAACGATTTATTTTCATTTGAGCTGAAAAGTGACTGCGTTTACCTGAAATGATGTCTTGCTTGTAGGAAGACACAGAGGCTGGAATTTAACTATTTTCTGAAGGGAAACACACAGCACAGTTCTCATCCATGAAACGCACTCTGCTTTAGAGCAAGAAGCACGCTCTTGCTTTCTAAGAGTCTCTAATACAGCAGGAAACGTGACTGTGGTCAAAACAAAATAACGGAGTTTCCTACACATAGGGACCATATCAAGGTCAACTCTTCTTCTGAACCTGATACAAACCACAGTTCCTGTATCATGCAATGCTTTCCAGTTAAGAGCGAGAAACGTGTGAGCTTTGTGAACGATGTAGATTCCTTTGAGCTGAAAATGAGTGAGTTTACCTGAAAAGATGTGTTGCTTGTAGGAAGACACAGAGCCTGGGATTTAACTCCATTTATGAAGGGAAGCACACAGCACAGTTCTCATCCATGAAACAGCTTTGCTTTAGTGCAAGAAGCACGCTCATGCTTTCTAAGTGTCTCTAATACAGCAGGAAACGTGACTGTGGTCAAAACAAAATAACTGTGTTTCCTACACATACGGACCATATCTAGGTCAACTCTTCTTCTGAAACTGATACAAACCACAGTTCCTCTAACAAGCAATGCTTTCAAGTTAAAAGCGAGAAACGTGTGAGCTTCTGAAACGATTTATATTCATTAGGGCTGAAAAGTGACTGCGTTTACCTGAAATGATGTCTTGCTTGTAGGAAGACACAGAGCCTGGAATTTAACTCCATTTCTGAAGGGAAACCCACCGCACAGTTCTCATCCATGAAACACACTCTGCTTTAGAGCATGAAGCACGCTCTTGCTTTCTAAGAGTCTCTAATTGAGCACGAAACGTGACTGTGGTCAGAACAAAATAACGGTGTTTCCTACACATACGGATCGTATCTAGGTCAGCTGTTCTTCTGAAACTGATACAAAGCACAGTTCCATTAACATGCAATGCTTTCAACTTAACAGCGAGAAACATGTGAGCTTCGTGAACGATGTAGCTTCCTGTGAGCTGAAAAATGACTGCGTTTACCTGAAATGATGTCTTGCTTGTAGGAAGACATAGAGGCTGGAATTTAACTATTTTCTGAAGGGAAACACACAGCACAGTTCTCATCCATGAAACGCACTCTTCTTTAGAGCAAGAAGCACGGACTTGCTTTCTAAGAGTCTCTAATAGAGACAGAAACTTGAGGGTACTCAGAACAAAATAACGGTGTTTCCTACACATACGGACCATTGCTAGTTCAACTCTGCTTCTGAAACTGATACAAACCACAGGTCCTCTAACATTCAATGCTTTACACTTAATAGCAAGATTCGTGTGAGCTACGTGAACAATGTAGCTTTGTTTGAGCTGAAAGGTGACTGAGTTTACCTGCAATGATATCTTGGTTGTAGGAAGATAGCGAGCCTGTGATTTAACTCCATTTCTGAAGGGAAACACACAGCACAGTTCTCACCATGAAACACACTCTGTGTATAGGAAGAAGCACGCTCTTGCTTTCTAGAGTCTCTAATAGAGCAGGAAACGTGAGTGTGCTCAGAACAAAAGAACGGTGTTTCCTACACATACGGACCATTGCTAGTTCAACTTTGCTTCTGAAACTGATAGAAACCACAAGTCATCTAACATCCAATGCTTTTCAGTTGAGAGCGTGAAACGTGTGAGCTTCATAAATGATTTATTTTCATTTGAGCTGAAAAGTGACTGTGTTTGCCTGAAATGATGTCTTGCTTGTAGGAAGACACAGAGCCTGGAATTTAACTCCATTTCTGAAAGGAAACCCACAGCACAGTTCTCATCCATGAAACACACTCTGCTTTAGAGCAAGAAGCACGCTCTTGCTTTCTAAGAGTCTCTAATACAGAAGGAAATGTGACTGTGGTCAGAACAAAATAACGGTGTTTCCTACACATAAGGACCATATCTAGGTCAACTCTTCTTCTGAAGCTGATACAAAGCACAGTTCCATTAACATGCAATGCTTTCAAATTAACAGTGAGAAACATGTGAGCTTCGTGAACGATGTAGGTTCCTTTGAGCTTAAAAGTGACTGAGTTTAACTGAAAAGATGTCTTGCTTGTAGGAAGACTCGGAGCCTGGGATTTAACTCCATTTCTGAAGGGAAACACACAGCACAGTTCTCATCCAAGAAACACACTCTGCTTTAGAGCAAGAAGCACGCTCTTGCATTCAAAAAGTCTCTAATACACCAGGAAAGGTGACTGTGGTCAGAACAAAAGAACGGTGTTTCCTACACATACGGACCATATCTAGGTCAACTCTTCTTCTGAAACTGATACAAACCACAGTTCCTCTAACAAGCAATGCTTTCAAGTTAAAAGCGAGAAACGTGTGAGCTTCTGAAACGATTTATATTCATTAGGGCTGAAAAGTGTCTGCGTTTACCTGAAATGATGTCTTGCTTGTAGGAAGACACAGAGCCTGGAATTTAACTCCATTTCTGAAGGGAAACCCACCGCACAGTTCTCATCCATGAAACACACTCTGCTTTAGAGCATGAAGCACGCTCTTGCTTTCTAAGAGTCTCTAATAGAGCACGAAACGTGACTGTGGTCAGAACAAAATAACGGTGTTTCCTACACATACGGATCATATCTAGGTCAGCTGTTCTTCTGAAACTGATACAAAGCACAGTTCCATTAACATGCAATGCTTTCAACTTAACAGCGAGAAACATGTGAGCTTCGTGAACGATGTAGCTTCCTGTGAGCTGAAAAATGACTGAGTTTACCTGAAATGATGTCTTGCTTGTCAAAGACACAGAGCCTCTGATTTAACTCCATTTCTGAAGGGAAACAAACAGCACAGTTCTCATCCATGAAACACACTCTGCTTTAGAGCAAGAAGCATTCTCTTGCTTTCCAAAGTCTCTAGTAGACCCAGAAATTGAGGGTACTCAGAACAAAATAACGGTGTTTCCTACACATATGGACCATTGCTAGTTCAACTCTGCTTCTGAAACTGATACAAACCACAGGTCCTCTAACATCCAATGCTTTACACTTAATAGCAAGATTCGTGTGAGCTACGTGAACAATGTAGCTTTGTTTGAGCTGAAAGGTGCCTGAGTTTACCTGAAATGATATCTTGCTTGTAGGAAGATAGCGAGCCTGTGATTTAACTCCATTTCTGAAAGGAAACACACAGCACAGTTCTCACCATGAAACACACTCTGTGTATAGGAAGAAGCACGCTCTTGCTTTCTAGAATCTCTAATAGAGCAGGAAACGTGAGTGTGCTCAGAACAAAAGAACGGTGTTTCCTACACATACGGACCATTGCTAGTTCAACTTTTCTTCTGAAACTGATAGAAACCACAAGTCATGTAACATCCAATGCTTTTCAGTTGAGAGCGTGAAACGTGTGAGCTTCATAAACGATTTATTTTCATTTGAGCTGAAAAGTGACTGCGTTTACCTGAAATGATGTCTTGCTTGTAGGAAGACACAGAGGCTGGAATTTAACTATTTTCTGAAGGGAAACACACAGCACAGTTCTCATCCATGAAACGCACTCTGCTTTAGAGCAAGAAGCACACTCTTGCTTTCTAAGAGTCTCTAATACAGCAGGGAACGTGACTGTGGTCAGAACAAAATAATGGTGTTTCCTACACATACAGACCATATCTAGGTCAACTCTTCTTCTGAAACTGATACAAACCACAGTTCCTCTAACAAGCAATGCTTACCAGTTAAGAGCGAGAAAAGTGTGAGCTTCGTATACGATTTATATTCCTTTGAGCTGAAAAGTTTCTGAGTTTACCTGAAAAGATGTCTTGCCTGTAGGAAGACTCAGAGCTTGGGATTTAACTCCATTTCTGAAGGAAAACACACAGCACAGTTCTCATCCATGAAACACACTCTGCTTTAGAGCAAGAAGCACGCTCTTGCTCTCTAGAGACTCTAATAGAGCCAGAAACTTGATTGTGCTCAGAACAAAAGAACGGTGTTTCCTACACATATGGAACATTGCTAATTCAACTCTGCTTCTGAAACTGATACAAACCACAGGTCCTCCAACATCCAATGATTTTCACTTAAGAGAGAGAGACGTGTGAGCTTTGTGTATGATTTATATTCGTTTCAGCTAAAACTGACTGTGTTTCCCTGAAATGATGTCTTGATTGTAGGAAGACACAGAGCCTGGGATTTAACTCCATTCCTGAAGGGAAACACACAGCTCAGTTGTCATCCATGAAACACACTCTGCTTTAGAGCAAGAAGCACGCTCTTGCTTTCTAGGGTCTCTAATACAGCAAGTAAATTCAGTGTGGTCAGGACAAAAGAAAGGTGTTTCCTACACATACCAACCATATCTAGTTCCACTCTGCTTCTGAAACCTATAGAAACCACAGGTCCTCTTACATCCAATGCTTTTCAGTTAAGAGTGAGAAACGTGTGAACTTCGTGGACGATGTATGTTTGTTTGAGGTGGAAGGTGACTGAGTTTACCTGAAACGAAGTATTGCTTGTGGTAAGACACAGAGCCTGGGATTTAACTCCATTTCTGAAGGGAAACACACAGCATAGTTCTTATCCAAGAAACACACTCTGCTTTAGAGAGAGAAGCACGCACTTGCTTTGTAGAGTCTCTAATACAGCAGGTAAAGTGTGTGTGGTCAGAACAACAGAACGATGCGTCCTAAAAATACGTTCCATATCTAGTTCAACTCTCTTTCTGAAACTGATACAAACCACAGGTCCTCTAACATTCAATTCTTTTCTGTTAAGAGTGAGAAACGTGTGAGCTACGTGAACTATGTAGTTTTGTTTGAGCTCAAAAGTGACTGAGTTTACATGAAACGAAGACATGCTTGTAGGAAGATACAGAGGCTGTAATTTAACTCCATTTCTGAAGGGAAACACACAGTACAGTTCTCATCCATGAAATACATTCTGCTTATAGCAAGAAGCTCACTTTTGCTTTCTGGAGTCTCTAATACAGCAGGTAAAGTGAGTGTGGTCAGAACACAGAATGGTGTTTCCTACACATATGGACCATATCTAGTTCAACTCTGCTTCTGAAACTGATACATCACACAGGTCCTCTAACATCCAATGCTTTTCAGTTAAGAGCCAGAAATGTGTGAGCTACGTGAACGATGTAGTTTTGTTTGAGCTGACAAGTTACTGAGTTTACATGAAAAGATGTAATGCTTTTTGAAGACACAGAGACTGTGATTTAACTCTATTTCTGAAGGGAAACACACAGCACAGTTCTCATCCATGAAACACACTCTGCTTATAGGAAGAAGCACGCTCCTGCTTTCTAGAATCTCTAATAGAGCCAGAAACTTGTGTGTGCTCAAAACAAAAAAACGGTGTTTCCTACACATATGGACCATTGCTAGTTCAACGCTGCTTCTGAAACTGATACAAACCAAAGGTCCCCTAATATCCAATGCTTTACAGTTAAGAGCAAGAAATGTGTGAGCCAAAGGAACGATGTAGCTTGGTTTGAGCTGAAAGGTGACAGAGTTTACCTTAGACGAAGTCTTGCTTATAGGAAGACACAGATCCTGGGATTTAACTCCATTTCTGAAGGGAAATACACAGCACAGTTCTCATCCATGAAACACAGTCTGCTTTAGAGCAAGAAACACTGTTTGCTTCCTAGAGTCTTATACTGCAGGAAACGTGAGTGTGCTCAGAACAAAGAACGGTGTTTCCTACACATACAGACCATATCTAGTTCAACTCTGCTTCTGAAACTGATACAAACAACAGGTCATCTAACATCCAATGCTTTTCAATTAAGAGCGATTAACATGTGAGCTTCGTGAATGATTTATATTTGTTTGAGCTAAAAGTGACTGCATTTACCTGAAATGATGTCTTTTTCTAGGAAGACACAGAGCCTGTGATTTAACTCCATTTCTGAAAGGGAAACACACAGCACAGTTGTCATCCATAAAACACACTCTGCTTTAGAGCAAGAAACACGCTCTTGCTTTATTGAGTCTCTAATATAGCAGGAAACATGAGTGTGCTCAGAACAAAAGAACGGTGTTTGCTACACATACGGACCATATCTAGTTCAACTCTTCTTCTGAAACTGATACAAGCCACAGGTACTGTAATATCCAATGCTTTACATTTAAGAGCGAATAACGTGTGAGCTACCTGAACGATTTAGCTTTGTTTGAGCTGAAAAGTTACTGAGTGTACATGAAAAGAAGTCATGCTTGTAGGAAGACACAGAGCCTGGGATTTAACTCCATTTCTGAAGGGAAACACACAGCACAGTTCTCATCCATGAAACTCTTTCTGCTTTATAGCAAGAAGCACGCTCTTGCTTTCTAGACTCTCTACGACATTCAGAAAATGTGGGTGTGCTCAGAACAAAAGAACGGTGTTTCCTACACATCCGGACCATATCTAGGTCAACTCTGCTTCTGAAACTGATACATGACACAGGTCCTCTAACACCAATGATTTTCAGTTAAGAGCCAGAAATGTGTGAGCTACGTGAACGATGTAGTTTTGTTTGAGCTGAAAAGTTACTGAGTTTACATGAAAAGAAGTCATGCTTTTTGAAGACACAGAGACTGTGATTTAACCCTATTTCTGAAGGGAAACACGCAGCACAGGTCTCATCCATGAAACACACTCTGCTTAGAGCAAGAAGCACGCTCCTGCTTTCTAGAATCTCTAGTAGAGCCAGAAACTTGTGTGTGCTCAAAAAAAAAAAAAAAAAAAAAACCAAAAAAAAAAAAAAAAACGGTGTTTCCTACACATATGGACCATTGCTAGTTCAACGCTGCTTCTGAAACTGATACAAACCAAAGGTCCACTATTATCCAATGCTTTACAGTTAAGAGCAAGAAATGTGTGAACCACAGGAACGATGTAGCTTTGTTTGAGCTGAAAGGTGACAGAGTTTACCTTAAAAGAAGTCTTGCTTATAGGAAGACATGGATCCTGGGATTTAACTCCATTTCTGAAGGGAAATACACAGCACAGTTCTCATCCAAGAAACACAGTCTGCTTTAGAGCCAGAAACACTGCTTGCTTCCTAGAGTCTTATACTGCAGGAAACGTGAGTGTGCTCAGAACAAAGAACGGTGTTTCCTACACATACAGACCATATCTAGTTCAACTCTGCTTCTGAAACAGATACAAACCACAGGTCCTCTAACATCCAATGCTTTTCAGTTAAGAGCCAGAAAGGTGTGAGGTACGTGAACGATGTAGGTGTGTTTCAGCTGAAAAGTTACTGAGTTTACATGAAAAGAAGTCATGCTTGCAGGAAGACACAGAGCCTGTGATTTAACTCTATTTCTGAAGGGAAACACACAACACAGTTCTCATCCATGAAACACACTCTGCTTATAGCAAGAAGCACGCTCTTGCTTTCTAGAGTCTCTAATAGAGCAGGAAACGTGAGTGTGCTCAGAACAAAAGAACGGTGTTTCCTTCACATACGGACCATTGCTAGTTCAACTCTGCTTCTGAAACTGATACAAACAACAGGTCATCTAACATCCAATGCTTTTCAATTAAGAGCGATTAACATGTGAGCTTCGTGAATGATTTATATTTGTTTGAGCTAAAAGTGACTGCATTTACCTGAAATGATGTCTTTTTGTAGGAAGACACAGAGCCTGTGATTTAACTCCATTTCTGAAAGGGAAACACACAGCACAGTTGTCATCCATGAAACACACTCTGCTTTAGAGCAAGAAACACGCTCTTGCTTTATTGAGTCTCTAATAAAGCATGAAACATGAGTGTGCTCAGAACAAAAGAATGGAGATTCCTACACATATGGACCATATCTAGTTCAACTCTTCTTCTGAAACTGATACAAGACACAGGTCCTGTAATATCCAATGCTCTACATTTAAGAGCGAATAACGTGTGAGCTACCTTAACGATTTAGCTTTGTTTGAGCTGAAAAGTTACTGAGTTTACATGAAAAGAAGTCATGCTTGTAGGAAGTCACAGAGCCTGGGATTTAACTCCATTTCTGAAGGAAAACACACAGCACAGTTCTCATCCATGAATCTCTTTCTGCTTTATAGCAAGAAGCACGCTCTTGCTTTCTAGAGTCTCTAATAGTACAGGAAACGTGAGTGTGCTCAGACCAAAAGAACTGTGTTTCCTACACACACGGACCGTTGCTAGTTCAACTCTGCTTCTGAAACTGATACAAACCACAAGTTATCTAACATCCAATGCTTTTCAGTTAAGAGAGAGAAACGTTTGAGCCTCGTGAATGATTTATATTCGTTTGAGCTAAAAGTGACTACATTTACCTGAAATAATGTCTTTTTGTAGGAAGACACAGAGCCTGGGATTTAACTCCTTTTCTGAAGGGAAACACACAGCACAGTTCTCATCCATGAAACACACACTGCCTTAGAGCATGAAGCACGCTCTTGCTTTCTAGAGTCTCTAATATAGCAGGTAAAGTGAGTGTAGTCAGAACAACAGAACGGTGTTTGCTACACATACGGACCATATCTAGTTCAACTCTGCTTCTGAAACTGATACAACACACAGGTCCTCTAACATCCAATGCTTTTCTGTTATGAGTGAGAAACGTGTGAGCTACATGAACGTTGTAGTTGTGTTTGAGCTAAAAATTGCCTGAGTTTACATGAAAAGAAGTCATGCTTGTTGGAAGAATCAGAGGCTGTGATTTAACTCCATTTCTGAAGGGAAACATCCAGTGCAGTTCTCATCCATTAAACACATTATGCTTATAGCAAGAAGCACGCTCTTGCTTTTTGGAGCCTCTAATACAGCAGGTAAATTGAGAGTGGTCAGAACAAAAAACGGTGTTTCCTACACATACGGACCATATCTACTTCAACTCTGCTTCTGAAACTGATACATCACACAGGTCCTCTAACACCCAATGCTTTTCAGTTAAGAGCCAGAAATGTGTGAGCTACGTGAACGATGTAGTTTTGTTTGAGCTGAAAAATTACTGAGTTTACATGAAAAGAAGTCATGCTTTTTGAAGACACAGAGACTGTGACTTAACTCTATTTCTGAAGGGAAACACACAACACAGTTCTCATCCATGAAACACACTCTGCTTATAGCAAGAAGCACGCTCTTGCTTTCTAGAGTCTCTAATAGAGCAGGAACGTGAGTGTGCTCAGAACAAAAGAACGGTGTTTCCTTCACATACGGACCATTGCTAGTTCAACTCTGCATCTGAAACTGATACAAACAACAGGTCATCTAACATCCAATGCTTTTCAATTAAGAGCGATTAACATGTGAGCTTCGTGAATGATTTATATTTGTTTGAGTTAAAAGTGACTGCATTTACCTGAAATGATGTCTTTTTGTATGAAGACACAGAGCCTGTGATTTAACTCCATTTCTGAAAGGGAAACACACAGCACAGTTGTCATCCATGAAACACACTCTGCTTTAGAGCAAGAAACACGCTCTTGCTTTATTGAATCTCTAATAAAGCAGGAAATATGAGTGTGCTCAGAACAAAGAACGGTGTTTGCTACACATAGGGACCATATCTAGTTCAACTCTGCTTCTGAAACTGATACAAACCACAGTTCCTGTAACATCCAATGCTTTCCAGTTAAGAATGAGAAACGTCTGAGCTTCGTGAACGATGTAGCTTCCTTTGAGCTGAAAAGTGACTGAGTTTACCTGAAAAGATGTCTTGCTTGTAGGAAGACACAGAGCCTGGGATTTAACTCCGTTTCTGAAGGGAAACACACAGCACAGTTCTCATCCATGAAACACACTCTGTTTTAGAACAAGAATTATGCTCTTGCTTTCTAGAGTCTCTAAAACAGAAGGAAACATGAGTGTGCTCTGACAAAAAGAACTGTGTTTCCTACACATTCAGACCATATCTAGTACAACTCTGGAACTGAAACTGATACAACCCATAGGTCCTCTAATATCCATTGCTTTTCAGTTAAGAGCGAGAAACATGTGAGCTCTGTGAATGATGTAGCTTCCTTTGAGCTGAAAAGTTACTGACATTACCTGATATGAATTCTTGCTTGAATGAAGACACAGAGACTGGGATTGAACTCCATTTCTGATGGTAACACACAGCACAGTTCCCATCCATGAACCGCACTCTGCTTTAGAACAAGAAGCATGCTCTTGCTTTCTATAGTCTCTAATACAGCAGGAAACGTGAGTGTGCTCAGAAAAAAGACGGTGTTTCCTACACATCTGGACCATATCAAGTTCAAATATGCTTCTGAAACTGATACAAACCACATGTCCTCTAACATCCAATGCTTGTCATTTCAGAAGAGAAATGTGTGAGCTTCGTGAACGATGCAGGGCCTTTGAGCAGAAAAGTGACTACCCTTACCTGAAACGAAGTATTTCTTGTAGGAAGACACTGAGCCAGGGATTTAACTCCATTTCTGAAGGGAAACACACAGCACAGTTCTCATCCATGAAACACACTCTGCTTTAGAGCAATAAACACGCTCTTGCACTCTAGAGTCTCTAATACACCAGGAAACATGTGTGTACTCAGAACAAAAGAACGGTGTTTCCTACACATACCAACCATATCTAGTTCAACTCTGCTTCTGAAACTGATACAAACCACAGGTCCTCTAACATCCAATGCGTGTCAGTTAAGAAGAGAAATGTGTGAGATTCGTGATCAATGTAGGCCCTTTGAGCTGAAAAGTGAATACATTAACCTGAAACGAAGTCTTGCTTGTAAGAAGACACAGAGCCTGGGATTTAACGGCATTTCTGAAGGGAAACACACAGCACGGTTCTCATTCATGAAACACACTCTGCTTTAGAGCAAGAACCAAGCTCTTGCTTTCTGGAGTCTCTAATACAGCAGGTAAAGTGAGTGTGCTCAGAAAAAACGAACTGTGTCCTACACATACGGACCATTGCTAGTTCAACTCTGCTTCTGAAACTGATACAAACCACAGGTCATCTAACATCCAATGCTATTCAGTTAAGAACGAGAAAGTGGTGAGCTTCGTGAATGATTAAATTCCATTGAGCTAAAAGTGACTGCGTTTACCTGAAATGATGTCTTGCTGTTGGAAGACACAGAGCCTGGGATTTAATTCCATTTCGGAAGAGAAACACACAGCACAGTTCTCATCCATGAAACACACTCTGCTTTAGATCAAGAAGCAAGCTCTTGCTTTCTAGAATCTCTAATACAGCAGGTAAAGTGAGTGTGGTCAGAACAAAAGAACGTGGTTTCCTACACATACCTCCCATATCTAGTTCAACTCTACTTCTGAAACATATACAAAGCCCAAGTCCTCTAACATCCAATGATTTTCAGTTAAGAGCGAGAAACGTGTGAACCTCGTGTATGATTTATATTCGTTTGAGCTAAAAGTGACTACGTTTACCTGAAATAAAGTCTTTTTGTAGGAAGACACAGAGCCTGGGATTTAACTCCATTTCTGAAGGGAAACACACAGCACAGTTGTCATCCATGAAACACTATGCTTTAGAGCAAGAAGCACACTCTTGCTTTCTAATTTCTCTAATAAAGCAGGAAACATGAGTGTGCTCAGAACAAAAGAATTGAGATTCCTACGCATACTGACCATATCTAGTTCAACTCTTCTTCTGAAACTGATACAATCCACAGGACCTGTCATATCCAATGCTTTACATTTAAGAGCGAATAACGTGTGAGCTACCTGAACGATTTAGCTTTGTTTGAGCTGAAAAGTTACTGAGTTTACATGAAAAGAAGTCATGCTTGTAGGAAGACACAGAGCCTGGGATTTAACTCCATTTCTGAAGGGAAACAAACAGCACAGTTCTCATCCATGAAACTCTTTCTGCTTTATAGCAAGAAGCACGCTCTTGCTTACTAGAGTCTCTAATAGTACAGGAAACGTAAGTGTGCTCAGACCAAAAGAACGGTGTTTCCTACACACACGGACCATTGCTAGTTCAACTCTGCTTCTGAAACTGATACAAACCACAGGTTATCTAACATCCAATGCTTTTCAGTTAAGAGAGAGAAACGTGTGAGCTTCGTGAATGATTTATATTCGTTTGAGCTAAAAGTGACTGCGTTTAA
Source organism: Onychomys arenicola (assembly GCA_949786405.1). Classification (NCBI taxonomy): domain Eukaryota; kingdom Metazoa; phylum Chordata; class Mammalia; order Rodentia; family Cricetidae; genus Onychomys; species Onychomys arenicola. Next base: position 456,625 of record CATKUM010000029.1, read on the forward strand.
CTGAAATAATGTCTCTTTGTAGGAAGACACAGAGCCCAGGATTTAACTCCATTTCTGAAGGGAAACACACAGCACAGTTCTCATCCATGAAACACACACTGCTTTAGAGCAAGAAGCACGCTCTTGCTTTTTGGAGTCTCTAATACAGCAGGTAAAGTGAGTGTAGTCAGAACAACAGAACGGTGTTTCCTAAGAATACATTCCATATCGAGTTCAACTCTGCTTCTGAAACTGATTACAAACCACAGGTCCTCTAACATCCAATTCTTTACTGTTATGAGCGAGAAACGTGTGAGCTACATGGACGTTGTCGTTTTGTTTGACCTGAAAATTGACTGAGTTTACATGAAACGAAGTCATGCTTGTAGGAAGATATAGAGGCTGTGATTTAACTCCATTTCTGAAGGGAAACACACAGTGCAGTTCTCATCCATGAAACACATTCTACTTATAGCAAGAAGCACGCTCTTGTTTTTTGGAGTCTCTAATACAGCATGTAAATTGATTGTGGTCAGAACAAAAAAACGGTGTTTCCTACACATACGGACCATATCTAGTTCAACTCTGCTTCTGAAACTGATACAAACCACAGGTCCTCTAACATCCAATGCTTTTCAGTTAAGAGGCAGAAACGTGTGAGCTATGTGAACGATGTAGTTTTGTTTGAGCTGAAAAGTTACTGAGTATACATGAAAAGAAGTCATACTTTTGGAATTTACAGAGCCTGTGATTTAACTCTATTACTGAAGGGAAACACAAAGCACAGTTCTCATCCATGAAACACACTCTGCTTTAGAACAAGAAGTATGCTCTTGCTTTCTAGAGTCTCTAAAACAGAAGGAAATTTGAGTGTGCTCTGACAAAAAGAACTGTGTTTCCTACACATTCGGACCATATCTAGTACAACTATGCTTCTGAAACTGATGCAAACCACAGATCCTCTCACATCCAATGCTTTTCATTTAAGAGCGAGAAACGTGTGACCTCCGCGAACTATGTAGCTTCCTTGGAGCTGAAAATTTACAGGATTTACCTGAAACGAAATCTTGCTTGTAGGAAGACACTGAGCATAGGATTTAACTCCATTTCTGAGGGAAACACATAGCACAGTTCTCATTCATGACTCACAGTGTGCTTTAGAGCAAGAACCAAGCTCTTCCTTTCTAGAGTCTCTAATAGAGCAGGAAAAGTGATTGTGCTCAGAAAAAAGAACGGTGTTCCCTACATATACGGACCATACCTAGTTCAACTGTTCTTCTGAAACTGATACAAACCGCAGGTCCTCTAACATCCAATGCTTGTCAGTTAAGAAGAGAAATGTGTGAGCTTCTTGATCAATGCAGGACCTTTGAGCTGGAAAGTGACTACCATTACCTGAAAGGAAGTCTTGCTTGTAGGAATACACAGAGCATGGGATTTAACTCCATTTCTGAAGGGAAACACACAGCATAGTTCTCATCCATGAAACACACTATGCTTTAGAGCAAGAAGCACGCTCTTGCTTTCTAGAGTCTCTAAAACAGAAGGAAACATGAGTGTGCTCAGACCAACAGAACTGTGTTTCCTACACATTCAGACCATATCTAGTACCACTCTGCTTCTGAAACTTATACAAACCATAGGTCCTCTAACATCCAATGCTTTTCAGTTAATAGCAAGAAACGTGTGAGCTCTGTGAATGATGTAGCTTCCTTTGAGCTCAAAAGTTACTGTGTTTTCCTGAAACGAAATCTTGCTTGTATGAAGACACAGAGTCTGGGATTGAACTCCATTTCTTAGGGAAACACAAAGCACAGTTCTCATCCATGAACCACACTCTGCTTTAGAGCAAGAACCAAGGTCTTGCTTTCTAGAGTCTCTAATACAGAAGGAAACGTGAGTGTGCTCAGAAAAAGAAAGGTGTTTCCTACATATACGGACCATATCTAGTTCAACTCTGCTTCTGAAAGTGATACAAACCACAGGTCGTCTAACATCCAAAGCTTTTCAGTTAAGGGCAACAAACGTGTGAGCTTCGTGAACGATGTAGCTATATTTGAACTGAAAAGTGACTGAGTTTACCTGAAACGAAGACTTGCTTGTAGGAAGACACAGAGCCTGCGATTTAACTGCATTTCTGAAGGGAAAAACACAGCACAGTTCTCATCCATTAGACACAATCTGCTTTAGAGCAAGATGCACGCCCTTGCTTTCTAGAGTCTCTAATACAGCAGGAACCGTGAGTGTGCTCAGAACAAAAGAACAGTGTTTCCTACACATTCGGACCATATCTAGTACAACTCTGGCTCTGAAACTGATACAACCCATATGTCCTCTAATATCAAATGCATTTCAGTTCAGAGCAAGAAACGTGAGAGCTCTGTGAATGATGAAGTTTCCTTTGAGCTGAAATGTTACTGCCTTTACCAGAAATGAATTCTTGCTTGTATGAAGACACAGAGCCTGGGATTGAACCCCATTTCTGAGGGAAACACAAAGCACAGTTCTCATCCATGAACCACACTCTGCTTTAGAGCAAGAAGCATGCTCTTGCTTTCTAGAGTCTCTAATACGGCAGGTAACGTGAGTGTGCTCAGAAAAAAGACGGTGTTTCCTACACATCCGGACGATATCTAGTTCAAATCTGCTTCTGAAACTGATACAATCCACAGGTCCTGTAACATCCAATGCGTGTCAGTTAAGAAGAGAAATGTGTGAGATTCGTGATCAATGTAGGTCCTTTGAGCTGAAAAGTGACTACCCTTCCCTGAAACGAATTCTTGCTTGTAGGAAGATACAGAGCCTGGGATTTAACTGCATTTCTGAAGGGAAACACACAGCACAGTTCTCATCCATGAAAAACCCAATGCTTTAGAGCATGAAGCACCCTCTTGCATTATAGAGTCTCTAATACAACAGGAAACGTGAGTGTACTCAGAACAAATGAATGATGTTTCCTACACATATGGACCATATCTAGTTCAACTCTGTTTCTGAAAATGATACAAACCACAGGTCCTCTAACATCCAATTCGTGTCAGTTAAGAAGAGAAATGTGTGAGATTCGTGATCAATGTACCTCCTTTGAGCTGAAAAGAGAATACACTTACCTGAAACGAAGTCTTGCTTGTAGGAAGACACAGAGCCTGGGATTTAACTGCATTTCTGAAGGGAAACACACAGCACAGTTCTCATCCATGAAACACCCAATGCTTTAGAGCACAAAGCACCCTCTTGCATTCTAGAGTCTGTATTACAACAGGAAACGTGAGTGTACTCAGAACAAAAGAAGGGTGTTTCCTACACATATGGACCATATCTAGTTCAACTGTGCTTCAGAGAATGATATAAACCACAGGTCCTCTAAATTCCAATGCGTGTCAGTTAGAAGAGAAATGTGTGAGATTCGTGATCAATGTAGCTCCTTTGAGGAGAAAAGTGACTATACTTTTCCTGAAACGAAGTCTTGCTTGTAGGAAGACACAGATCCTGGGATTTAAATACAGTTCTGAAGGGAAACACACACCACAGTTCTCATCCATGAAACACACTCTGCTTTAGAGCAAGAAGTATGCTCTTGCTTTCTAGAATCTCTAAAACAGAAGGAAACATGAGTGTGCTCTGACAAAAAGAAATGAGTTTCCTACACATACGGACCATATCTAGTACAACTCTGCCTCTGAAACTGATACAACCCATAGGACCTCTAATATCCAATGCTTTTCAGTTCAGAGCGAGAAACGTGAGAGCTTTGTGAATGATGTAGTTTCCTTTGACCTGAAAAGTTACTGCCTTTACCAGAAATGAATTCTGGCTTGTATGAAGACACAGAGCCTGGGATTGAACTCCATTTCTGAGGGAAACACAAAGCATAGTTCTCATCCATGAACCACACTCTGCTTTAGAGCAAGAAGCATGCTCTTGCTTTCTCGAGTCTCTAATACGGCAGGAAACATGAGTGTACTCAGAACAAAAGAACGGTATTTCCTACACATACCAACCATATCTAGTTCAACTCTGCTTCTGAAACTGATACAAACCATAGATCCTCTAACATCCAATTCGTGTCAGTTAAGAAGAGAAATGTGTGAGATTCCTGATCAATGTAGGTCCTTTGAGCTGAAAAGTGACTACACTTACCTGAAACAAAGTCTTGCTTGTAGGAAGACACAGAGCCTGGAATTTAACTGCATTTCTAAAGGGAAACACACTGCACAGTTTTCATCCATGAAAGACACTCTGCTTTAGAGCGAGTAGCACGCTCTTGCTTTCCAGAGTCTCTAAAACAGAAAGAAACATGAGTGTGCTCACACCAAAAGAACTGTGTTTCCTACACATTCGGAACATACCTAGTACAACTCTGTTCTGAAACTGATGCAAAGCACAGATCCTCTATCATCCAATGCTTTTCAGTTAAGAGCAAGAAACGTGTGACCTCCGTGAACTATGTAGCTTCCTTTGAGCTGAAAAGATAATGGGTTTACCTGAAATGAAATCTTGCTTGTAGGAAGACACAGAGCATAAGATTTAACTCCATTTCTGAGGGAAACACAAAGCACAGTTCTCATCCATGAAACGCAGTGTGATTTAGAGCAAGAACCAAGCTCTTGCCTTCCAGAGTCTCTAATACAGCAGGAAAAGAGAGAGTGCTCAAAAAAAATGAACGGTGTTTCCTACATATATGAACCATATCTAGTTCAACTCTGCTTCTGAAACTGATACACACCAAAGGTCCTCTAACATCCAATGCTTTTCAGGTTGAGAGCGATAAACGTGAGAGCTCTGTGAATGATGTAGTTTCCTTTGAGCTGAAAATTTACTGCCTTTACCAGAAATGAATTCTTGCTTGTATGAAGACACCATCTGAGATAGAACTCCATTTCTGAGGGAAACACAAAGCACAGTTCTCATTCAAGAACCACACTCTGGTTTAGAGCAAGAAACATACTCTTGCTTTGTAGAGTCTCTAATACGGCAGGACCCATTAGTGTGCTCAGAAAAAAAGACGGTGTTTCCTACACATCCGGACCATATCTAGTTCAAATCTGCTTCTGAAACTGATACAAACCACAGGTCCTCTAACATCCAATGCTTGTCAGTTCAGAAGAGAAATGAGTGAGCTTCGCGAACGATGCAGGACCTTTGAGCTGAAAAGTGACTAGCCTTACCTGAAACGAAGTATTGCTTGTAGGAAGACATTGAGCCGAGGATTTAACTCCATTTCTGAAGGGAAACACACAGCACAGTTCTCATCCATGAAACACACTATGCTTTAGAGCAATAAGCACGCTCTTGCTTTCTAGAGTCTCTAAAACAGAAGGAAATATGAGTGTGCTCAGACCAAAAGAACTGTGTTTCCTACACATTTGGACCATATCTATTACCACTTTGCTTCTGAAACTGATACAAACCATAAGTCCTCTAACATCCAATGCTTTTCAGTTAATAGCGAGAAACGTGTGAGCTCTGTGAATGATGTAGCTTCCTTTGAGCTGAAAAGTTACTGTGTTTACCTGAAGCGAAATCCTGCTTGTAGGAAGACACAGCGCCTAGGATTTAACTCCATTTCTGAAGGAAACACACAGCACAGTTCTCATTCATGAAACACACTCTGCTTTAGAACAAGAACCAAGGTCTTGCTTTCTAGAGTCTCTAATACAGCAGGAAACGTGAGTGTGCTCAGAAAAAAGAAAGGTGTTCCCTACATATACGGACCATATCTAGTTCAACTCTGCTTCTGAAACTGACACTAACCACAGGTCCTCTGACATCCAAAGCTTTAAAGTCAAGGGCGACAAACGTGTGAGCTTCGTGAACAATGTAGCTACATTTGAGCTGAAAAGTGACTGAGTTTAACTGAAACGAAGTCTTGCTTGTAGGAAGATACAGAGCCTGGGATTTAACTCCATTTCTGAAGGGAAACACACAGCACAGTTCTCACCCATGAAACACTCTTTGCTTTAGAGCAATAAGCATGCCCTTGCATTCTAGAGTCTCTAATACTTCAGGAAACATGAGTGTACTCAGGACAAAAGAACGGTGTTTCCTACACATACCAACCATATCTAGGTCAACTCTGCTTCTGAAACTGATACAAACCACAGGTCCTCTAACATCCAATGCGTGTCATGTAAGAAGAGAAATGTGTGAGATTAGTGATCAATGTAGGTCCTTTGAGCTTAAAAGTGACTACCCTTCCCTGAAACGAAGTCTTGCTTGTAGGAAGACACAGAGCCTGGGATTTAACTTCATTTCTGAAGGGAAACACCAGCATAGTTCTCATCCATGAAACACACTATGCTTTAGAGCAAGAAGCACGCCCTTGCTTTCTAGAGTCTCTAAAACAGAAGGAAACATGAGTGTGCTCTGACCAAAAGAACTGTGTTTCCTACACATTCAGACCATATCTAGTACAACTCTGCCTCTGAAAGTGATACAAACCATAGGTCCTCTAATATCCAATGCATTTCAGTTAAGAGCGAGAAACGTGAGAGCTCTGTGAATGGTGTAGCTTCCTTTGAGCTGAAAAGTTACTGCCTTTACCTGAAATGATTTCTTGCTTGTATGAAGGCACAGAGCCTGGGATTGAACTCCATTTCTGAGGGAAACACAAAGCACAGTTCTCATCCATGAAACACACTCTGCTTTAGAAAAAGAAGCATGCTCTTTCTTTCTATAGTCTCTAATACAGCAGGAAACTTGAGTGTGCACAGAAAAAAGACGGTATTTCCTACACTTCCGGACAATATCTAGTTCAAATCTGCTTCTGAAACTGATACAAACCACAGGTCCTCTAACATCCAATGCTTATCATTTCAGAAGAGAAATGTGTGAGCTTTGTGAACGATGTAGTTCCTTTGAGCTAAAAAGTGACTACCCTTACCTGAAACGAAATATTTCTGTAGGAAGACACAGAGCCTGGTATTTAACTCCATTTCTGAAGGCAATAACACAACACAGTTCTCATCCATGAAACACAGTGTGCTTTAGAACAAGATCAAAGCTCTTGCTTTCTGGAGTCTCTAATACAGCAGGAAACGTGAGTGTACACTTAAAAAAGAACGGTGTACCCTACATATGCAGGCCATACCTAGTTCAACTCTGCTTCTGAAACTGACACAAACCTCAGGTCCTCTACCATCCACTGCTTTTCAGGAAAGAGCAAAAAACCTGTGAGCAGCGTGAACGATGTAGCTTCCTTTGAGCTGAAAAGTGAGTGCGTTTACATGAAATGAATTATTACATGTAGGAAGACACAGAGCCTGTGATTTAACTCCATTTCTGACGGGAAACACACAGCACAGTTCTCATCCATGAACAACTCTCTACTATAGAGCAAGAAATAAGCTCTTGCTTTCTAGTGTTTCTAATACAGCAGGAAAATTGAGTGTACTCAGAACGAAAGAACGGTGTTTCTACACATACAGACCATATCTAGTTAAACTCTGCTTCTGAAACTGAAAAAAACCACAGGTCCTCTAATATACAATGCTTTTCTATTAAGAGCGACAAACGTGTGAGCTTCGTGAAAGATGTAGCTTGCTTTGAGCTGAAAAGTGACTGCGTTTACCTGAAACAAAATCTTGCTTCTAGGAAGACACAGAGCCTGGAATTTAGCTCCATTTCTGAAGGGAAACACACAGCACAGTTCTCATTCATGAAAAACACTCTGCTTTAGATCAAAAACAACCTCTTGCTTTATAGTGTCTCTAATACTGCAAGAAACGTGAGTGTGCTCATAAAAAAAGAACTGTGTTTCCTACAGGTAAGGATCACATGTAGGTCAACTCTGCTTCAGAAACTGATACAAACCACAGCTCCTCTATCATCCAATGCTTGTCAGTTAAGAAGAGAAATGTGTGAGTTTGTGAACGATGCAAGTCCTTTGAGCTGAAAAGTGACTACCCTTACTTGAAAAGAAATTTTGCTTGTAGGAAGACACAGGGCATGTGATTTAACTCCATTTCTGAAGGGAAACACGAAGCATAGTTCTCAACCATGACACACACTCTGCTTTAGAGTAATAAGCACGGACTTTCTTTCTAGAATCTCTGAAACAGAAGGAAACATGAGTGTACTCAGACCAAAAGAACTGTGTTTCCCACACACTCGGACCATATGTAGTTCAACTCTGCTTCTGAAACTGATAAAAACCACAGGTCCTCTAAAATCCGATGCTTTTCAATTAAGAGCGACAAACGTGTGAGCTGCTTGAACGATGTAGCTTCCTTTGAGCTCTAAACTGACTGGGTTTTCATGAAACGAATTCTTGCTTGTAGGAAGACACAGAGCGTGGGATTGAACTCCATTTCGGAAGGGAAACACTAGCACAGTTCTCATCCAAGAAAAACACTCTGCTTTAGAGAAAGAACCAAGCTGTTGCTTTCTAGATTCTCTAATACAGCAGGAAACGTGATGTGCTCAGAAAAAAAGAACTGTGTGCCCTACACATATGGACCTTATCTACTTCAACTCTGCTTCTGAAAGTGATACAAACCACAGGTCCTCTAACATCCAATGCTTTTCAGTTAAGAGCGAGAAAGGTGTGAGCTTTGTGTATGATGTAGCTTCCTTTGAGCTGAAAAGTGACTGTGTTTACCTGAAACGAAGTCTTGCTTGTAGGAAGACACAGAGCCTGGGATTTAACTCCATTTCTGAGTGAAACACAAAGCACAGTTCTCATCCATGAAACACACTCTGCTTTAGAGCAAGAAAGATGCACTTGCTTTCTAGAGTCTCTAATACAGCAGGAAACTTTAGTGTGCTCAGAAAAAAAGAACGGTGTTTCCTACACATACGGACCATATCTAGTTCATCTCTGCTTCTGAAACTGATACAAACCACAGGTCCTCTAACATCCAATGCTTCTCAGTTAATAAGAGAAATGTGTGAGCTTCATGAACGATGTAGGTCCTTTGCGCTGAAAAGTGAGTACCCTTTCTTGAAAAGAAACCTTGCTTGAAGGAAGACAGAGAGCTTGGGATTTAACTCCATTTCTGAAAGAAATGCACTGCACAGTTCTCATCCATGAAACACACTCTCCTTTAGAGCAAGGAGCACGCACTTGCTTTCTAGAGTCTCTAATACAGCAGGAAAAGTGATGTGCTCTGAACAAAAGAACTGTGTGTCCTGTACATATGGACCATATCTAGTTCAACTCTGCTTATGAAAGTGATACAAATTACAGTACTTCTAACATCCAATGCTTTTCAGTTAAGAGCGAGAAATGTGTGAGCTTCGTGAAAGATGTAGCTTGCTTTGAGCTGAAAAGTGACTGCGTTTACCTGAAACAAAGTCTTGCTTGTAGGAAGATACAGAGCCTGGGATTTAACTCCATTTCTGAAGGGAAACACACAGCACAGTTCTCATCCATGAAAAACACTCTGCTTTAGATCAAAAACCAAGCTCTTGCTTTATAGTGTCTCTAATACTGCAGGAAACGTGAGTGTGCTCAGAACAAAAGAACTCTGTTTCCTACAGGTAATGATCACATCTAGGTCAACTCTGCTTCTGAAACTGATACAAACCACAGGTCCTCTAACATCCAATGCTTGTCAGTTAAGAAGAGAAATGTGTGAGCTTCGTGAATGATGCATGTCCTTTGAGCTGAAAAGTGACTACCCTTACTTGAAAAGAAATTTTGCTTGTAGAAGACACAGAGCGTGGGATTTAACTCCCTTTCAGAAGGGAAACACACAGCACAGTTCTCATCCATGAAACACAATGTGCTTTAGAGCATGAACCAAGCTCTTGCTTTCTAGAGTCTCTAATACAGCAGGAAAAGTGAGTGTGCTCTGAAAAAAGAACCTAGTATCCTACATATGCAGACAATACCTGATTCAACTCTGCTTCTGAAACTGATACTAAACACAAGTCCTCTAACCTCCAATATTTTCAGTTAAGAGTGACAAAGGTGTGAGCTGCGTGAACTATATAGCTCCTTTGAGGTGAAAAGTGACTGCGTTTACATGAAATGAATTATTGCCTGTAGGAAGACACAGAGCCTGGGATTTAACTCCATTTCTGACAGGAAACCCACAGCACAGTTCACATCCATGAAAAACACTCTGCTATAGAGCGAGACCCAAGCTCTTGCTTTCTAGTGTCTATAATTCAACAAGAAACATGAGTGTGCTCAGAACAAAAGAACAGTGTTTTCTACACATACGGACCATATCTAGGTCAACTCTGCTTCTGAAACTGATAAAAACCACAGGTCCTCTAACATCCAATGATTTTCATTTAAGAGCGAGAAACGTGTGAGCTTTGTGAATGATGCGGATTCGTTTGAGCTGAAAAGGGAATGCGTTTACCTTAAACGAAGTCTTGCTTGTAGGAAGACACAGAGCCTGGGATTGAACTCCATTACTGAGTGAAACACAAAGCACAGTTCTCATCCATGAAACACACTCTGCTTTAGAGCAAGAAACATGCTCTTGCTTTTTAGAGTGTCTAATACAGCAGGAAAAGTTAGTGTGCTCAGAAAAAAGAACAGTGTTTCCTACACATACGGACCATATATAGTTCATCTCTGCTTGTGAAACTGATACAAACCACAGGTGCTCTACCATCCAATGCTTCTCAGTTCAGAAGAGAAATGTGTGAGCTTCGTGATGGATGCCGGTCCTTTGAGCTAAAAAGTGACTACCCTTAACTGAAATGAAGTATTGTTTGAAGGAAGACACAGAGCCTGGGATTTAACTCCATTTTGGAAGGGAAACACACAGAACAGTTCTCATCCATGAAACACAATGTGCTTCAGAGCAAGAACCAAGGTCTTGCTTTCTAGAGTCTCTAATACAGCAGGAAAAGTGAGTGAGCTCTGAAAAAAGAACGTGGTATCGTACATATGCAGACCATACCTGATTCAACTCTGCTTCTGAAACTGATACAAACCACAGGTCCTCTAACATCCAATGCTTTTCAGTTAAGAATTACAAACGTGTGAGCTTCGTGAACGATGTAGCTTCCTTTGAGCTGAAAATGACTGCGTTTACATGAAAAGTAGTCATGCTTGTAGGAAGACACTGAGCCTGGGATTTAACTCCTTTTCAGAACGGGAACACACAGCAGAGTTCTCATCCAGGAAACACACCCTGATTTAGAGCAAGAATCAAGCTCTTGCTTTCTAGAGTCTCTAATACAGCAGGAAACGTGAGTGTGCTCAGAACAATAGAACTGTGTTTCTTACTGTAAGGATCACATCTAGTTCAACTCTGCTTCTGAAACTGATACAAACCACAGGTCCTCTAACATCCAATGCTTTTCAGGTAAGAACTACAAACGTGTGAGCTTCGTGAACGATGTAGCTTCCTTTGAGCTGAAAATGACTGCGTGTACATGAGAAGTAGTCATGCTTGTAGGAAGACACTGAGCCTGGGATTTAACTCCATTTCAGAACGGGAACACACAGCAGAGTTCTCATCCAGGAAACACACCCTGATTTAGAGCAAGAATAAAGCTCTTGCTTTCTAGCGTCTCTATTACAGCAGGAAACATGAGTGTGCTCATAGCAAAAGCATGGTGTTTTCAACACATACGGACCATATCAAGTTCAATTATGTCGGAAACTGATACAAACCATAGGTCGTCTAACGTCCAATGCTTGTCAGTTAAGAAGAGAAATGTGTGAGCTTCGTGAACATTGCAGGTCCTGTGAGCTGAAAAGTGAATACCCTTACCTGAAAAGAAATTTTGCTTGTAGGAAGACACAGAGCATGGGATATAACTCCATTTCTGAAGGGAAACACACAGCACAGTTCTCATCCATGAAACACACTTTGCTTTAAAGTAATAAGCATGATCTTTCTTTCTAGAATCTCTAAAACAGAAGGAAACATTAGTGTGCTCAGACCAAAAGAACTGTGTTTCCCACACATTTGGACAATATCTAGTTCAACTCTTCTTCTGAAACTGATAAACACCACAAGTCCAATAACCTCCAATATTTTTAATTAAGAGTGACAAATCCCTGAGCTGCGTGAACTATGTAGCTCCTTTGAGGTGAAAAGTGACTGCATTTACATGAAATGAATTATTGCCTGTAGGAAGAAACAGAGCCTTGGATTTAACTCCACTTCTGAAAGGAAACACACAGCACAGTTCTCATCCATTAAAAACACTCTGCTATAGAGCAAGAAACATGCTCTTGCTTTCTAGAGTCTCTAATACAGCATGAAACGTTAGTGTGCTCAGAAAAAAGAACGGTGTTTCCTACACATACGGACCATATCTAGTTCATCTCTGCTTCTGAAACTGATACAAACCACAGGTCCTCTAACATCCAATGTTTCTCAGTTCAGAAGTGAAATGTGTGAGCTTCATGACGGATGCCGGTCCTTTGAGCTGAAAAGTGACTACGCTTAACTGAAACGAAGTATTGTTTGTAGGAAGACACAGAGCCTGGGATTTAACTCCATTTCGGATGGGAAACACAAAGCACAATACTCATCCATGAAACACAATGTGCTTCAGAGCAAGAACCAAGCTCTTGCTTTCTAGAGTCTCTAATACAGCAGGAAAAGTGAGTGAGCTCTGAAAAAAGAACGTGGTATCATACATATGCAGACCATACCTGATTCAACTCTGCTTCTGAAACTGATACAAACCACAGGTCCTCTAACATCCAATGCTTGTCAGTTAAGAAGAGAATCGTGTGAGCTTCGTGAACGATGTAGGTCCTTGGAGCTGAAAAGTGACTGTGTTTACCTGAAACGAAGTCTTGCTTGTAGGAAGACACAGAACCTGGGATTTAACACCATTTCTGAAGGGAAACACACAGCACAGTTCTCATCCATGAAACACACCCTGATTTAGAGCAAGAATCAAGCTCTTGCATTCTAGAGTCTCTAATACAGCAGGAAACGTGAGTGTACTCAGAACAATAGAACTGTGTTTCTTACTGTAAGGATCACATCTAGTTCAACTCTGCTTCTGAAACTGATACAAACCACAGGTCCTCTAACATCCAATGCTTGTAAGTTAAGAATAGAATCGTGTGAGCTCCGTGAACGATGTAGATCCTTGGAGCTGAAAAGTGACTGTGTTTACCTGAAAAGTAGTCTTGCTTGTAGGAAGACACAGAGCCTGGGATTTAACTACATTTCGGAAGGGAAACACACAGAACAGTTGTCATCCATGAAACACAATGTGCTTCAGAGCAAGAACCAAGCTCTTGCTTTCTAGAGTCTCTAATACAGCAGGAAAAGTGAGTGAGCTCTGAAAAAAAAAAAAAAAACGTGGTATCGCACATATGCAGACCATACCTGATTCAACTCTGTTTCTGAAACTGATCCAAACCACAGGTCCTCTAACATCCAATGCTTTTCAGGTAAGAATGACAAAAGTGTGACCTTCGTGAACGATGTAGCTTCCTTTGAGCTGAAAATGACTGCGTTCACTTGAGAAGTAGTCATGCTTGTAGGAAGACACTGATCCTGGGATTTAACTCCATTTCAGAATGGGAACACACAGCACAGTTCTCATCCATGAAACACACTCTGCTCTAGAGCATGAAGCACGCTCTTGCTTTCTAGAGTCTCTAATACAGCAGAAAACATGAGTGTGCTCAGAGCAAAAGCATGGTGTTTCCAACACATATGGACCATATCAAGTTCAACTCTGTCGGAAACTGATACAAACCACAGGTCCTCTAAAATCCAATGCTTGTCAGTTAAGAAGAGAAATGTGTGAGCTTCGTCAATGAGCAGGTACTTTGAGCTGAAAAGTGACTAACATTACCTTAAAAGAAATTTTGCTTGTAGGAAGACACAGATCATGGGATTTAACTCCATTTCTGAAGGGAAACACACAGCACAGTTCACAACCATGAAACACACTCTGCTTTAGAGTAATAAGCACGGTCTTTCTTTCTAGAATCTCTAAAAGAGTAGGAAACATGAGTGTGCTCCGACCAAAAGAATTGTGTTTCCCACTCATTCGGCCATATCTAGTTCAACTCTGCTTCTGAAACTGATACAAACCACAAGTCCTCTAACCTCCAACATTTTCAATTAAGACTGACAAACGTGTGAGCTGCGTGAACGATGTATCTCCTTTTAGGTGAAAAGTGACTGCGTTTACATGAAACAAATTATTGCCTGTAGGAAAACACAGAGCCTGGGCTTTAAGTCCATTTCTGAACGGAAACCCAAAGCACAGTTCTCATCCATGAAACACACTCTGCTTTAGAGCAAGAGGAATGCTCCTGCTTTGTAGTGTCTCTAATACAGCAGGAAACGTGAGTGTGCTCCGAACAAAGGAATGGTGTTTCTTACACATAGGGAACTTATAAACTTCAACTCTGCTTCTAAAACTGATACAAACCACTGGTCCTCTAAAATCCCATGCTTGTCACTTAAGAGTGAGAAACATGTGAGCTTTGTTAACGATGTAGATCCTTTGAGCTGAAAAGTGACTGTGTTTACCTGAAACGAAGTCTTGCTTGTAGGAAGACACAGAGCCTGGGATTTAACACCATTTCTGAAGGGAAACACACAGCACAGTTCTCATCCATGAAACACACTCTGCTCTAGAGCACGAATCACGCTCTTGCTTTCTAGAGTCTTAATACAGTAGGAAACATGAGTGTGCTCAGAGCAAAAGCATGGTGTTTCCAACACATATGGACCATATCAAGTTCAACTCTGTCAGAAACTGATACAAAACATAGGTCCTCTAACATCCAATGCTTGTCAGTTAAGAAGAGAAATGTGTGAGCTTCGTGAACGAGCAGGTCCTTTGAGCTGAAAAGTGACTACCCTTACCTGAAAACAAATTTTGCTTGTATGGAGACATAGAGCATGGGATTTACTCCATTTCTGAAGGGAAACACACAGCACAGTTCACAACCATGAAACACTCTGATTTAGAGTAATAAGCACGGTCTTTCTTTCTAGAATCTCTAAAACAGAAGGAAACATAAGTGTGCTCAGACCAAAAGAACTGTGTTTCCCAAACATTCGGACCATATCTAGTTCAACTCTGCTTCTGAAACTGATACAAACCACAAGTCCTCTAACTAAAATATTTTCAGTTAAGAGTGACCAACGTGTGAGCTGGGTGAACGATGTAGCTCCTTTGAGGTGAAAAGTGACTGCGTTTACATGAAACAAATTATTGCCTGTAGGAAGACACAGAGCCTGGTATTTAACTCGATTTCTGATGGGAAACCCACAGCACAGTTCTCATCCATGAAACACACTCTGTTTTAGAGCAAGAAACATGCTCTTGCTTTCTAGAGTCTCTAATACAGCAGGAAACATTAATGTGCTCAGAAAAAAGAACGGTGTTTCCTACACATACGGACCATATCTAGTTCATCTCTGCTTCTGAAACTGATACAAACCACAGATCCTTTAACATCGAATGCTTCTCAGTTCAGAAGAGAAATGTGTGAGCTTCGTGTGGATGCCGGTTCTTTGAGCTGAAAAGTGACTCCCCTTCCTGAAACGAAGTATTGCTTGTAGAAAGACACAGAGCGTGGGATTTAACTCTCTTTCGGAAGGGAATCACACAGCACAGTTCTCATCCATGAATCACAATGTGCTTTAGAGCAAGAACGAAGCCCTTGCTTTCTAGAGTCTCTAATACAGCAGGAAAAGTGAGTGTGCTCTGAAAAAAGAACGTAGTATCCTACATATGCAGACCATACCTGATTCAACTCTGCTTCTGAAATTGATACAAACCACAGGTCCTCTAACATCCAATGCTTTTTCAGTTAAGAACGACAAACGTGTGAGCTTCGTGAACGATGTAGCTTCCTTTGAGCTGAAAATGACTGCGTTTCCCTGAAACGTAGTCATGCTTGTAGGAAGACACTGAGCCTGGGATTTAACTCCATTTCAGAACGGAAACACACAGCAGAGTTGTCATCCAGGAAATAAACCCTGATTTAGAGCAAGAATCAAGCTCTTGCTTTCTAGAGTCTCTAATACAGCATGAAACATGAGTGTGCTCAGAGCAAAAGCATGGTGTATTCAACACATACGGACCATATCAAGTTCAACTATGTTGGAAACTGATACAAACCATAGGTCCTCTAACATCCAATGCTTGTCAGTTAAGAAGAGAAATGTGTGAGCTTCGTGAACGATGCAGGTCCTTTGAGCTGAAAAGTGACTACCCTTACCTGAAAACAAATTTTGCTTGTAGGAAGACACAGAGCATGGGATTTAACTCCATTTCTGAAGGGAAACACACAGCACAGTTCTCATCCATGAAACACACTCTGCTTTAGAGTAATAAGCACGGTCTTTCTTTCTAGAATCTCTAAAACAGAAGGAAACATGAGTGTGCTCAGACCAAAAGAACTGTGTTTCCCAAACATTTGGACAATATCTAGTTCAACTCTGCTTCTGAAACTGATAAACACCACAAGTCCAATAACCTCCAATATTTTTAATTAAGAGTGACAAACGTGTGAGCTGCGTGAACTATGTAGCTCCTTTGAGGTGAAAAGTGACTGCATTTACATGAAATGAATTATTGCCTGTAGGAAGACACAGAGCATGGGATTTAACTCCACTCCTGAAGGGAAACACAGCACAGTTCTCATCCATTAAAAACACTCTGCTATAGAGCAAGAACCAAGCTCTTGCTTTCTAGTGTCTCTAATACTGCAGGAAAAGTGAGTGTGCTCAGAAAAATAGAACTGAATTTCCTAAACATACGGACCATATCTAGTTCAAATCTGCTTCTGAAACTGATACAAAACACAGGTCCACTAACATCCAATGCTTTTTCAGTTAAGAACGACAAACGTGTGAGCTTCGTGAACGATGTAGCTTCCTTTGAGCTGAAAATTACTGCATTTACCTCAAATGTAGTCATGCTTGTAGGAAGACACTGAGCCTGGGATTTAACTCCATTTCAGAACGGGAACACACAGCAGAGTTGTCATCCAGGAAACACACCCTGATTTAGAGCAAGAATCAAGCTCTTGCTTTCTAGAGTCTCTAATACAGCAGGAAACGTGATTGTGCTCAGAACAAAAGAAATGTGTTTCTAAAATGTAAGGATCACATCTAGTTCAACTCTGCTTCTGAAACTGATACAAACCACAGGTCCTCTAACATCCAATGCTTGTCATTTAAGAAGAGAAACGTGTGTGCTTCGTGAACGATGTAGGTCCTTGGAGCTAAAAAGTGACTGTGTTTACCTGAAACGAAGTCTTGCTTGTAGGAAAACACAGAGCGTGGGATTTAACTCTCTTTCGGAAAGGAAACACACAGCACAGTTCTCATCCATGAAACACAATGTGCTTTAGAGCAAGAACCAAGCTCTTGCTTTCTAGAGTCTCTATTACAGCAGGAAAAGTGAGTGTGCTCTGAAAAAAAACGTGGTATCCTACATATGCAGACAATACCTGATTCAACTCTGCTTCTGAAATTGATACAAACCACAGGTCCTCTAACATCCAATGCTTTTCAGTTAAGAACGACAAACGTGTGAGCTTTGTGAATGATGTAGCTTCCTTTGAGCTGAAAATGACTGCGTTTCCCTGAAACGTAGTCATGCTTGTAGGAAGACACTGAGCCTGGGATTTAACTCCATTTCAGAACGAGAACACACAGCAGAGTTGTCATCCAGGAAACACACCCTGATTTAGAGCAAGAATCAAGCTCTTGCTTTCTAGAGTCTCTAATACAGCAGGAAACATGAGTGTGCTCAGAGCAAAAGCATGGTGTTTTCAACACATACGGACCATATCAAGTTCAACTATGTTGGAAACTGATACAAACCATAGGTCCTCTAACATCCAATGCTTGTCAGTTAAGAAGAGAAATGTGTGAGCTTCGTGAACGATGCAGGTCCTTTGAGCTGAAAAGTGACTACCCTTACCTGAAAAGAAATTTTGCTTCTAGGAAGACACAGAGCCTGGGATTTAACTCCACTTCTGAAGGGAAACACACAGCACAGTTCTCATCCATGAAAAACTCTCTGCTTTAGATAAAAACCCAAGCTCTTGCTTTATAGTGTCTATAATACTGCAGGAAACGTGAGTGTGCTCAGAACAATAGAACTGTGTTTCCTACAGGTAAGGATCACATCTAGGTCAACTGTGCTTCTGACACTGATACAAACCACAGGTCCTCTAACATCCAATGCTTGTCCGTTAAGAAGAGAAATGTGTGAGCTTCGTGAATGACGCAGGTCCTTTGAGCTGAAAAGTGACTACCCTTACCTGAAAAGAAATTTTGCTTGTAGGAAGAAACAGAGCATGGGATTTAACTCCATTTCTGAAGGGAAACACACAGCACAGTTCTCAACCATGAAACACACTCTGCTTTAGAGTAATAAGAACGGTCTTTCTTTCTAGAATCTCTAAAACAGAAGGAAACATGAGTGTGCTCAGACCAAAAGAACTGTGTTTCCCAAACATTCGGACCATATCTAGTTCAACTCTGCTTCTGAAACTGATAAAAACCACAGGTCCTCTAACATCCGATGCTTTTCAATTAAGAGCCTCAAAAGTGTGAGCTGCTTGAACAACGTAGCTTCCTTTGAGCTCTAAAGTGACTGCGTTTTCATGAAACGAATTCTTGCTTGTAGGAAGACACAGAGCCTGGGATTTACTCCGTTTCGGAAGGGAAACACTAGCACAGTTCTCATCCAAGAAAAACACACTGCTTTAGAGCAAAAACCAAGCTGTTGCTTTCTAGAGTGTCTAATAAAGCAGAAAACATTAGTGTGCTCAGAACAAAGAACGGTGTTTCCTACACATATGGACCATATCTAGTTCATCTCTGCTTCTGAAACTGATACAAACCACAGGTCCTCTAACATCGAATGCTTCTCAGTTCAGAAGAGAAATGTGTGAGCTTCGTGTGGATGCCGGTCCTTTGAGCTGAAAAGTGACTACCCTTTCCTTAAACGAAGTATTGCTTGTAGGAAGACACAGAGCGTGGGATTTAACTCCCTTTCGGAAGGGAAACACACAGCACAGTTCTCATCCATGAAACACAATGTGCTTTAGAGCAAGAACCAAGCTCTTGCTTTCTAGAGTCTCTATTACAGCAGGAAAAGTGAGTGTGCTCTGAAAAAAGAACGTGGTATCCTACATATGCAGACCATACCTGATTCAACTCTGCTTCTGAAATTGATACAAACCACAGGTCCTCTAACATCCAATGCTTTTCAGTTAAGAACGACAAACGTGTGAGCTTTGTGAATGATGTAGCTTCCTTTGAGCTGAAAATGACTGCGTTTCCCTGAAACGTAGTCATGCTTGTAGGAAGACACTGAGCCTGGGATTTAACTCCATTTCAGAACGGGAACACACAGCAGAGTTGTCATCCTGGAAACACACCCTGATTTAGAGCAAGAATCAAGCTCTTGCTTTCTAGAGTCTCTAATACAGCCGGAAACATGAGTGTGCTCAGAGCAAAAGCATGGTGTATTCAACACATACGGACCATATCAAGTTCAACTATGTTGGAAACTGATACAAACCATAGGTCCTCTAACATCCAATGCTTGTCAGTTAAGAAGAGAAATGTGTGAGCTTCGTGAACGATGCAGGTCCTTTGAGCTGAAAAGTGACTACCCTTACCTGAAAACAAATTTTGCTTGTAGGAAGACACAGAGCATGGGATTTAACTCCATTTCTGAAGGGAAACACACAGAACAGTTCTCATCCATGAAACACACTCTGCTTTAGAGTAATAAGCACAGTCTTTCTTTCTAGAATCTCTAAACAGAAGGAAACATGAGTGTGCTCAGACCAAAAGAACTGTGTTTCCCACACATTCGGACCATATCTAGTTCAACTCTGCTTCTGAAACTGATACAAACCACAAGTCCAATAACTTCCAGTATTTTCAGTTAACAGTGACAAACGTGTGAGCTGCGTGAACTATGTAGCTCCTTTGAGGTGAAAAGTGACTGCATTTACATGAAATGAATTATTGCCTGTAGGAAGACACAGAGCCTGGGATTTAACTCCACTTCTGAAGGGAAACACACAGCACAGTTCTCATCCATGAAAAACACTCTGCTATAGAGCAAGAACCAAGCTCTGGCTTTCTAGTGTCTCTAATACTGCAGGAAAAGTGAGTGTGCTCAGAACAAAAGAACTGTGTTTCCTAAACATACGGACCATATCTATTTCAACTCTGCTTCTGAAACTGATACAAAACACAGGTCCTCTAACATCGAATGCTTCTCAGTTCAGAAGAGATATGTGTGAGCTTCGTGTGGATGCTGGTCCTTTGAGCTGAAAAGTGACTACCCTTTCCTTAAACGAAGTATTACTTGTAGGAAGTTACAGAGCATGGGATTTAACTGCCTTTCGGAAGGGAAACACACAGCACAGTTCTCATCCATGAAACACAATGTGCTTTAGTGCAAGAACCAAGCTCTTGCTTTCTAGAGTCTCTATTACAGCAGGAAAAGTGAGTGTGCTCTGAAAAAAGAACGTGGTATCCTACATATGCAGACCATACCTGATTCAACTCTGCTTCTGAAATTGATACAAACCACAGGTCCTCTAACATCCAATGCTTTTCAGTTAAGAACGACAAACGTGTGAGCTTTGTGAATGATGTAGCTTCCTTTGAGCTGAAAATGACTGCGTTTCCCTGAAACGTAGTCATGCTTGTAGGAAGACACTGAGCCTGGGATTTAACTCCATTTCAGAACGGAAACTTACAGCAGAGTTGTCATCCAGGAAACACACCCTGATTTAGAGCAAGAATCAAGCTCTTGCTTTCTAGAGTCTCTAATACAGCAGGAAACATGAGTGTGGTCAGAGCAAAAGCATCGTGTTTTCAACACATACGGACCATATCAAGTTCAAATATGTCGGCAACTGATACAAACCATAGGTCCTCTAACATCCAATGCTTGTCAGTTAAGAAGAGAAATGTGTTAGCTTCGTGAAAGATGTAGCTTGCTTTGAGCTGAAAAGTGACTGCGTTTACCTGAAAAAAAGTCTTGCTTGTAGGAAGACACAGAGCCTGGGATTTAACTCCACTTCTGAAGGGAAACACACAGCACAGTTCTCATCCATGAAAAACACTCTGCTATAGAGCATGATCCAAGCTCTTGCATTCTAGTGTCTCAAATATTGCAGGAAAAGTGAGTGTGCTCAGAACAAAAGAACTGTTTTTCCTAAACATACGAACCATATCTAGTTCAACTCTGCTTCTGAAACTGATACAAAACACAGGTCCACTAACATCCAATGCTTCGCAGTGAAGAAGAGAAATGTGTGAGCTTCGTGAATGATGCAGTTCCTTTGAGCTGAAAAGTGACTACCCTTACCTGAAAACAAATTTTGCTTGTAGGAAGACACAGAGCCTGGGATTTAACTCCATTTCTGAAGGGAAACACACAGCACAGTTCTCATCCATGAAACACACTCTGCTTTAGAGCAAGAAGCACGGTCTTTCTTTCTAGAATCTCTAAAACAGAAGGAAACATGAGTGTGCTCAGACCAAAAGAACTGTGTTTCCCACACATCGGACCATATCTAGTTCAACTCTGCTTCTGAAACTGATACAAACCACAAGTCCAATAACCTAGAGTATTTTCAGTTAAGAGTGACAAACGTGTGAGCTGCGTGAACTATGTAGCTCCTTTGAGGTGAAAAGTGACTGCATTTACATGAAATGAATAATTGCCTGTAGGAAGACACAGAGCCTGGGATTTAACTCCACTTCTGAAGGGAAACACACAGCACAGTTCTCATCCATGAAAAACACTCTGCTATAGAGCAAGAACCAAGCTCTTGCTTTCTAGTGTCCCTAATACTGCAGGAAGGGTGAGTGTGCTCAGAACAAAAGAACTGTGTTTCCTAAACATACGGACCATATCTAGTTCAACTCTGCTTCTGAAACTGATACAAAACACAGGTCCACTAACATCCAATGCTTCTCAGTTAAGAAGAGAAATGTGTGAGCTTCGTGAAAGATGTAGGTCCTTTGCGCTGAAAAGTGATTACCCTTACCTGAAACAAAATCTTGCTTGAAGGAAGACAGAGAGCTTGGGATTTAACTCCATTTCTGAAAGAAACGCACTGCACAGTTCTCATCCATGAAACACACTCTCCTTTAGAGCAAGGAGCACGCACTTGCTTTCTAGAGTCTCTAATAACGCAGGAAAAGTGATATGCTCTGAACAAAAGAACTGTGTGTCCTGCACATATGGGCCATATCTAGTTCAACTCTGCTTCTGAAAGTGATACAAATTACAGGTCTTCTAACATCCAATGCTTTTCAGTTAAGAGAGAGAAACGTGTTAGCTTCGTGAAAGATGTAGCTTGCTTTGAGCTGAAAAGTGACTGCGTTTACCTGAAACAAAGTCTTGCTTGTAGGAAGACACAGAGCCTGGGATTTAACTCCATTTCTGAAGGGAAACACACAGCACAGTTCTCATCCATGAAAAACACTCTGCTTTAGATCAAAAAACAAGCTCTTGCTTTATAGGGTCTATAATAATGCAGGAAACGTGAGTGTGCTCAGAACAAAAGAACTGTGTTTCCTACCTTGTAAGGATCACATCTAGGTCAACTCTGCTTCTGAAACTGATACAAACCATAGGTTCTCTAACATCCAATGCTTGTCAGTTAAGAAGAGAAATGTGTGAGCTTCGTGAATGATGCAGGTCCTTTGAGCTGAAAAGTGACTACCCTTACCTGAAAAGAAATTTTGCTTGTAGGAAGACACAGAGCATGGGATTTAACTCCATTTCTGAAGGGAAACACACAGCACAGTTCTCAACCATGAAACACACTCTGCTTTAGAGTAATAAGCACGGTCTTTCTTTCAAGACTCTCTAAAACAGAAGGAAACATGAGTGTGCTCAGACCAAAAGAACTGTGTTTCCCACACATTCGGCCAATATCTAGTTCAACTCTGCTTCGGAAACTGATAAAAACCACAGGTCCTCTAACATCCGATGCTTTTCAATTAAGAGCCACAAACGTGTGAGCTGCTTGAACGATGTAGCTTCCTTTGAGCTCTAAAGTGACTACGTTTTCATTTAACGAATTCTTGCTTGTAGGAAGACACAGAGCCAGGGATTTAACTCCATTTTGGAAGGGAAACACTAGCACAGTTCTCATCCAAGAAAAACACACTGCTTTAGAGCAAGAACCAAGCTGTTGCTTTCTAGAGTCTCTAATACTGCTGGAAAAGTGAGTGTGCTCAGAACAAAAGAACGGTGTTTGCTAAACATACGGAACATATCTAGTTCAACTCTGCTTCTGAAACTGATAAAAAACACAGGTCCTCTCTCATCCAATGCTTTTCAATTAAGAGCGATAAACGTGTGAGCTTCGTGAACGATGTAGCTTCATTTGAGCTGTAAAGTGACTGTGTTTACATGAAATGATTTCTTGCTTGTAGGAAGACACAGAACCTGGGATTGATCTCCATTTCTGAGGGATACACAAAGCACAGTTCTCATCCCTGAAACACACTCTGCTTTAGAGCATGAAGCATGCACTTGCTTTCTAGAGTCTCTAATACAGCGGGAAAAGTGAGTGTGCTCTGAAAAAAGAACGTGGTAACCTACATATGCAGACCATACCTGATTCAACTCTGCTTCTGAAACTGATACAAACCACAGGTCCTATAACATCCAATGCTTTTCAGTTAAGAACGACAAACGTGTGAGCTTCGTGAACGATGTAGCTTCCTTTGAGCTGAAAATGACTGCGTTTCCCTGAAACGTAGTCATGCTTGTAGGAAGACACTGAGCCTGGGATTTAACTCCATTTCAGAACGGGAACACACAGCAGAGTTGTCATCCAGGAAACACACCCTGATTTAGAGCAAGAATCAAGCTCTTGCTTTCTAGAGTCTCTAATACAGCAGGAAACATGAGTGTGGTCAGAGCAAAAGCATCGTGTTTTCAACACATACGGACCATATCAAGTTCAAATATGTCGGCAACTGATACAAACCATAGGTCCTCTAACATCCAATGCTTGTCAGTTAAGAAGAGAAATGTGTTACCTTCGTGAAAGATGTAGCTTGCTTTGAGCTGAAAAGTGACTGCGTTTACCTGAAAAAAAGTCTTGCTTGTAGGAAGACACAGAGCCTGGGATTTAACTCCACTTCTGAAGGGAAACACACAGCACAGTTCTCATCCATGAAAAACACTCTGCTTTAGATAAAAAACCAAGCTCTTGCTTTATAGTGTCTATAATAATGCAGGAAACGTGAGTGTGCTCAGAACAATAGAACTGTGTTTCCTACAGGTAAGGATCACATCTAGGTCAACTGTGCTTCTGACACTGATACAAACCACAGGTCTTCTAACATCCAATGCTTGTTAGTTAAGAAGAGAAATGTGTGAGCTTCGTGAATGACGCAGGTCCTTTGAGCTGAAAAGTGACTACCCTTACCTGAAAAGAAATTTTGCTTGTAGGAAGACACAGAGCATGGGATTTAACTCCATTTCTGAAGGGAAACACACAGCACAGTTCTCAACCATGAAACACACTCTGCTTTAGAGTAATAAGAACGGTCTTTCTTTCTAGAATCTCTAAAACAGAAGGAAACATGAGTGTGCTCAGACCAAAAGAACTGTGTTTCCCAAACATTCGGACCATATCTAGTTCAACTCTGCTTCTGAAACTGATAAAAACCACAGGTTCTCTAACATCCGATGCTTTTCAATTAAGAGCCTCAAACGTGTGAGCTGCTTGAACAATGTAGCTTCCTTTGAGCTCTAAAGTGACTGCGTTTTCATGAAACGTATTCTTGCTCATAGGAAGACACAGAACCTGGGATTTACTCCGTTTCGGAAGGGAAACACTAGCACAGTTCTCATCCAAGAAAAACACACTGCTTTAGAGCAAAAACCAAGCTGTTGCTTTCTAGAGTGTCTAATACAGCAGAAAACATTAGTGAGCTCAGAACAAAGAACGGTGTTTCCTACACATATGGACCATATCTAGTTCATCTCTGCTTCTGAAACTGATACAAACCACAGGTCCTCTAACATCGAATGCTTCTCAGTTCAGAAGAGAAATGTGTGAGCTTTGTGTGGATGCCGGTCCTTTGAGCTGAAAAGTGACTACCCTTTACTTAAACGAAGTATTGCTTGTAGGAAGACACAGAGCGTGGGATTTAACTCCCTTTCGGAAGGGAAACACACAGCACAGTTCTCATCCATGAAACACAATGTGCTATAGAGTAAGAACCAAGCTCTTGCTTTCTAGAGTCTCTATTACAGCAGGAAAAGTGAGTGTGCTCTGAAAAAAGAACGTGGTATCCTACATATGCAGACCATACCTGATTCAACTCTGCTTCTGAAATTGATACAAACCACAGGTCCTCTAACATCCAATGCTTTTCAGTTAAGAACGACAAACGTGTGAGCTTTGTGAATGATGTAGCTTCCTTTGAGCTGAAAATGACTGCGTTTCCCTGAAACGTAGTCATGCTTGTAGGAAGACACTGAGCCTGGGATTTAACTCCATTTCAGAACGGGAACACACAGCAGAGTTGTCATCCTGGAAACACACCCTGATTTAGAGCAAGAATCAAGTTCTTGCTTTCTAGAGTCTCTAATACAGCAGGAAACATGAGTGTGCTCAGAGCAAAAGCATGGTGTATTCAACACATACGGACCATATCAAGTTCAACTATGTTGGAAACTGATACAAACCATAGGTCCTCTAACATCCAATGCTTGTCAGTTAAGAAGAGAAATGTGTGAGCTTCGTGAACGATGCACGTCCTTTGAGCTGAAAAGTGACTACCCTTACCTGAAAACGAATTTTGCTTGTAGGAAGACACAGAGCATGGGATTTAACTCCATTTCTGAAGGGAAACACACAGCACAGTTCTCATCCATGAAACACACTCTGCTTTAGAGTAATAAACACGGTCTTTCTTTCTAGAATCTCTAAAACAGAAGGAAACATGAGTGTGCTCAGACCAAAAGAACTGTGTTTCCCACACATTCGGACCATATCTAGTTCAACTTTGCTTCTGAAACTGATACAAACCACAAGTCCAATAACCTCCAGTATTTTCAGTTGAGAGTGACAAACGTGTGAGCTTCGTGAACGATGTAGGTCCTTTGCGCTGAAAAGTGAGTACCCTTACCTGAAACGAAATCTTGCTTGAAGGAAGACACAGAGCCTGGGATTTAACTCCACTTCTGAAGGGAAACACACAGCACAGTTCTTATCCATGAAAAACACTCTGCTTTAGAGCAAGAACCAAGCTCTTGCTTTCTAGTGTCTCTAATACTGCAGGAAAAGTGAGTGTGCTCTGAACAAAAGAACTGTGTGTCCTGCACATCTGGGCCATATCTAGTTCAACTCTGCTTCTGAAAGTGATACAAATTACAGGTCTTCTAACATCCAATGCTTTTCAGTTAAGAGCGAGAAACGTGTTAGCTTCGTGAAAGATGTAGCTTGCTTTGAGCTGAAAAGTGACTGCGTTTACCTGAAACAAAGTCTTGCTTGTAGGAAGACACAGAGTCTGGGATTTAACTCCATTTCTGAAGGGAAACACACAGCACAGTTCTCATCCATGAAACACACTCTGCTTTAGAGCAAAAAACATGCTCTTGCTTTCTAGAGTCTCTAATACAGCAGGAAACGTTAGTGTGCTCAGAAAAAAGAACGGTGTTTCCTACACATATGGACCATATCTAGTTCATCTCTGCTTCTGAAACTGATACAAACCACAGGTCCTCTAACATCGAATGCTTCTCAGTTCAGAAGAGATATGTGTGAGCTTCGTGTGGATGCTGGTCCTTTGAGCTGAAAAGTGACTACCCTTTCCTGAAACGAAGTATTGCTTGTAGGAAGTCACAGAGCGTGGGATTTAACTCCCTTTCGGAAGGGAAACACACAGCACAGTTCTCATCCATGAAAAAATTGTGCTTTAGAGCAAGAACCAAGCTCTTGCTTTCTAGAGTCTCTATTACAGCAGGAAAAGTGAGTGTGCTCTGAAAAAAGAACGTGTATCCTACATATGCAGACCATACCTGATTCAACTCTGCTTCTGAAATTGATACAAACCACAGGTCCTCTAACATCCAATGCTTTTCAGTTAAGAACGACAAACGTGTGAGCTTTGTGAATGATGTAGCTTCCTTTGAGCTGAAAATGACTGCGTTTCCCTGAAACGTAGTCATGCTTGTAGGAAGACACTGAGCCTGGGATTTAACTCCATTTCAGAACGGAAACTTACAGCAGAGTTGTCATCCAGGAAACACACCCTGATTTAGAGCAAGAATCAAGCTCTTTCTTTCTAGAGTCTCTAATACAGCAGGAAACATGAGTGTGGTCAGAGCAAAAGCATCGTGTTTTCAACACAAACGGACCATATCAAGTTCAAATATGTCGGCAACTGATACAAACCATAGGTCCTCTAACATCCAATGCTTGTCAGTTAAGAAGAGAAATGTGTTAGCTTCGTGAAAGATGTAGCTTGCTTTGAGCTGAAAAGTGACTGCGTTTACCTGAAAAAAAGTCTTGCTTGTAGGAAGACACAGAGCCTGGGATTTAACTCCACTTCTGAAGGGAAACACACAGCACAGTTCTCATCCATGAAAAACACTCTGCTTTAGATAAAAAACCAAGCTCTTGCTTTATAGTGTCTATAATACTGCAGGAAACGTGAGTGTGCTCAGAACAATAGAACTGTGTTTCCTACAGGTAAGGATCACATCTAGGTCAACTGTGCTTCTGACACTGATACAAACCACAGGTCTTCTAACATCCAATGCTTGTCAGTTAAGAAGAGAAATGTGTGAGCTTCGTGAATGACGCAGGTCCTTTGAGCTCAAAAGTGACTACCCTTACCTGAAAAGAAATTTTGCTTGTAGGAAGACACAGAGCATGGGATTTAACTCCATTTCTGAAGGGAAACACACAGCACAGTTCTCAACCATGAAACACACTCTGCTTTAGAGTAATAAGAACGGTCTTTCTTTCTAGAATCTCTAAAACAGAAGGAAACATGAGTGTGCTCAGACCAAAAGAACTGTGTTTCCCAAACATTCGGACCATATCTAGTTCAACTCTGCTTCTGAAACTGATAAAAACCACAGGTTCTCTAACATCCGATGCTTTTCAATTAAGAGCCTCAAACGTGTGAGCTGCTTGAACAATGTAGCTTCCTTTGAGCTCTAAAGTGACTGCGTTTTCATGAAACGTATTCTTGCTCGTAGGAAGACACAGAACCTGGGATTTACTCCGTTTCGGAAGGGAAACACTAGCACAGTTCTCATCCAAGAAAAACACACTGCTTTAGAGCAAAAACCAAGCTGTTGCTTTCTAGAGTGTCTAATACAGCAGAAAACATTAGTGAGCTCAGAACAAAGAACGGTGTTTCCTACACATATGGACCATATCTAGTTCATCTCTGCTTCTGAAACTGATACAAACCACAGGTCCTCTAACATCGAATGCTTCTCAGTTCAGAAGAGAAATGTGTGAGCTTTGTGTGGATGCCGGTCCTTTGAGCTGAAAAGTGACTACCCTTTCCTTAAACGAAGTATTGCTTGTAGGAAGACACAGAGCGTGGGATTTAACTCCCTTTCGGAAGGGAAACACACAGCACAGTTCTCATCCATGAAACACAATGTGCTATAGAGTAAGAACCAAGCTCTTGCTTTCTAGAGTCTCTATTACAGCAGGAAAAGTGAGTGTGCTCTGAAAAAAGAACGTGGTATCCTACATATGCAGACCATACCTGATTCAACTCTGCTTCTGAAATTGATACAAACCACAGGTCCTCTAACATCCAATGCTTTTCAGTTAAGAACGACAAACGTGTGAGCTTTGTGAATGATGTAGCTTCCTTTGAGCTGAAAATGACTGCGTTTCCCTGAAACGTAGTCATGCTTGTAGGAAGACACTGAGCCTGGGATTTAACTCCATTTCAGAACGGGAACACACAGCAGAGTTGTCATCCTGGAAACACACCCTGATTTAGAGCAAGAATCAAGCTCTTGCTTTCTAGAGTCTCTAATAAAGCAGGAAACATGAGTGTGCTCAGAGCAAAAGCATGGTGTATTCAACACATACGGACCATATCAAGTTCAACTATGTTGGAAGCTGATACAAACCATAGGTCCTCTAACATCCAATGCTTGTCAGTTAAGAAGAGAAATGTGTGAGCTTCGTGAACGATGCAGGTCCTTTGAGCTGAAAAGTGACTACCCTTACCTGAAAACAAATTTTGCTTGTAGGAAGACACAGAGCATGGGATTTAACTCCATTTCTGAAGGGAAACACACAGCACAGTTCTCATCCATGAAAAACTCTCTGCTTTAGATAAAAAACCAAGCTCTTGCTTTATAGTGTCTAAAATACTGCAGGAAACGTGAGTGTGCTCAGAACAATAGAACTGTGTTTCCTACAGGTAAGGATCACATCTAGGTCAACTGTGCTTCTGACACTGATACAATCCACAGGTCTTCTAACTCCAATGCTTGTCAGTTAAGAAGAGAAATGTGTGAGCTTCGTGAATGATGCAGGTCCTTTGAGCTGAAAAGTGACTACCCTTACCTGAAAAGAAATTTTGCTTGTAGGAAGACACAGAGCATGGGATTTAACTCCATTTCTGAAGGGAAACACACAGCACAGTTCTCAACCATGGAACACACTCTGCTTTAGAGTAATAAGAACGGTCTTTCATTCTAGAATCTCTAAAACAGAAGGAAACATGAGTGTGCTCAGACCAAAAGAACTGTGTTTCCCAAACATTCGGACCATATCTAGTTCAACTCTGCTTCTGAAACTAATAAAAACCACAGGTCCTCTAACATCCAATGCTTTTCAATTAAGAGCCTCAAACGTGTGAGCTGCTTGAACAATGTAGCTTCCTTTGAGCTCTAAAGTGACTGCGTTTTCATGAAACGAATTCTTGCTCGTAGGAAGACACAGAGCCTGGGATTTACTCCGTTTCGGAAGGGAAACACTAGCACAGTTCTCATCCAAGAAAAACACACTGCTTTAGAGCAAAAACCAAGCTGTTGCTTTCTAGAGTGTCTAATACAGCAGAAAACATTAGTGAGCTCAGAACAAAGAACGGTGTTTCCTACACATATGGACCATATCTAGTTCATCTCTGCTTCTGAAACTGATACAAACCACAGGTCCTCTAACATCGAATGCTTCTCAGTTCAGAAGAGAAATGTGTGAGCTTTGTGTGGATGCCGGTCCTTTGAGCTGAAAAGTGACTACCCTTTCCTTAAACGAAGTATTGCTTGTAGGAAGACACAGAGCGTGGGATTTAACTCCCTTTCGGAAGGGAAACACACAGCACAGTTCTCATCCATGAAACACAATGTGCTATAGAGTAAGAACCAAGCTCTTGCTTTCTAGAGTCTCTATTACAGCAGGAAAAGTGAGTGTGCTCTGAAAAAAGAACGTGGTATCCTACATATGCAGACCATACCTGATTCAACTCTGCTTCTGAAACTGATACAAACCACAGGTCCTATAACATCCAATGCTTTTCAGTTAAGAACGACAAACGTGTGAGCTTCGTGAACGATGTAGCTTCCTTTGAGCTGAAAATGACTGCGTTTCCCTGAAACGTAGTCATGCTTGTAGGAAGACACTGAGCCTGGGATTTAACTCCATTTCAGAACGGGAACACACAGCAGAGTTGTCATCCAGGAAACACACCCTGATTTAGAGCAAGAATCAAGCTCTTGCTTTCTAGAGTCTCTAATACAGCAGGAAACATGAGTGTGGTCAGAGCAAAAGCATGGTGTTTTCAACACATACGGACCATATCAAGTTCAAATATGTCGGCAACTGATACAAACCATAGGTCCTCTAACATCCAATGCTTGTCAGTTAAGAAGAGAAATGTGTTACCTTCGTGAAAGATGTAGCTTGCTTTGAGCTGAAAAGTGACTGCGTTTACCTGAAAAAAAGTCTTGCTTGTAGGAAGACACAGAGCCTGGGATTTAACTCCACTTCTGAAGGGAAACACACAGCACAGTTCTCATCCATGAAAAACACTCTGCTTTAGATAAAAAACCAAGCTCTTGCTTTATAGTGTCTATAATAATGCAGGAAACGTGAGTGTGCTCAGAACAATAGAACTGTGTTTCCTACAGGTAAGGATCACATCTAGGTCAACTGTGCTTCTGACACTGATACAAACCACAGGTCTTCTAACATCCAATGCTTGTTAGTTAAGAAGAGAAATGTGTGAGCTTCGTGAATGACGCAGGTCCTTTGAGCTGAAAAGTGACTACCCTTACCTGAAAAGAAATTTTGCTTGTAGGAAGACACAGAGCATGGGATTTAACTCCATTTCTGAAGGGAAACACAGCTCAGTTCTCAACCATGAAACACACTCTGCTTTAGAGTAATAAGAACGGTCTTTCTTTCTAGAATCTCTAAAACAGAAGGAAACATGAGTGTGCTCAGACCAAAAGAACTGTGTTTCCCAAACATTCGGACCATATCTAGTTCAACTCTGCTTCTGAAACTGATAAAAACCACAGGTTCTCTAACATCCGATGCTTTTCAATTAAGAGCCTCAAACGTGTGAGCTGCTTGAACAATGTAGCTTCCTTTGAGCTCTAAAGTGACTGCGTTTTCATGAAACGTATTCTTGCTCGTAGGAAGACACAGAACCTGGGATTTACTCCGTTTCGGAAGGGAAACACTAGCACAGTTCTCATCCAAGAAAAACACACTGCTTTAGAGCAAAAACCAAGCTGTTGCTTTCTAGAGTGTCTAATACAGCAGAAAACATTAGTGAGCTCAGAACAAAGAACGGTGTTTCCTACACATATGGACCATATCTAGTTCATCTCTGCTTCTGAAACTGATACAAACCACAGGTCCTCTAACATCGAATGCTTCTCAGTTCAGAAGAGAAATGTGTGAGCTTTGTGTGGATGCCGGTCCTTTGAGCTGAAAAGTGACTACCCTTTCCTTAAACGAAGTATTGCTTGTAGGAAGACACAGAGCGTGGGATTTAACTCCCTTTCGGAAGGGAAACACACAGCACAGTTCTCATCCATGAAACACAATGTGCTATAGAGTAAGAACCAAGCTCTTGCTTTCTAGAGTCTCTATTACAGCAGGAAAAGTGAGTGTGCTCTGAAAAAAGAACGTGGTATCCTACATATGCAGACCATACCTGATTCAACTCTGCTTCTGAAATTGATACAAACCACAGGTCCTCTAACATCCAATGCTTTTCAGTTAAGAACGACAAACGTGTGAGCTTTGTGAATGATGTAGCTTCCTTTGAGCTGAAAATGACTGCGTTTCCCTGAAACGTAGTCATGCTTGTAGGAAGACACTGAGCCTGGGATTTAACTCCATTTCAGAACGGGAACACACAGCAGAGTTGTCATCCTGGAAACACACCCTGATTTAGAGCAAGAATCAAGCTCTTGCTTTCTAGAGTCTCTAATAAAGCAGGAAACATGAGTGTGCTCAGAGCAAAAGCATGGTGTATTCAACACATACGGACCATATCAAGTTCAACTATGTTGGAAGCTGATACAAACCATAGGTCCTCTAACATCCAATGCTTGTCAGTTAAGAAGAGAAATGTGTGAGCTTCGTGAACGATGCAGGTCCTTTGAGCTGAAAAGTGACTACCCTTACCTGAAAACAAATTTTGCTTGTAGGAAGACACAGAGCATGGGATTTAACTCCATTTCTGAAGGGAAACACACAGCACAGTTCTCATCCATGAAAAACTCTCTGCTTTAGATAAAAAACCAAGCTCTTGCTTTATAGTGTCTAAAATACTGCAGGAAACGTGAGTGTGCTCAGAACAATAGAACTGTGTTTCCTACAGGTAAGGATCACATCTAGGTCAACTGTGCTTCTGACACTGATACAATCCACAGGTCTTCTAACTCCAATGCTTGTCAGTTAAGAAGAGAAATGTGTGAGCTTCGTGAATGATGCAGGTCCTTTGAGCTGAAAAGTGACTACCCTTACCTGAAAAGAAATTTTGCTTGTAGGAAGACACAGAGCATGGGATTTAACTCCATTTCTGAAGGGAAACACACAGCACAGTTCTCAACCATGGAACACACTCTGCTTTAGAGTAATAAGAACGGTCTTTCATTCTAGAATCTCTAAAACAGAAGGAAACATGAGTGTGCTCAGACCAAAAGAACTGTGTTTCCCAAACATTCGGACCATATCTAGTTCAACTCTGCTTCTGAAACTAATAAAAACCACAGGTCCTCTAACATCCAATGCTTTTCAATTAAGAGCCTCAAACGTGTGAGCTGCTTGAACAATGTAGCTTCCTTTGAGCTCTAAAGTGACTGCGTTTTCATGAAACGAATTCTTGCTCGTAGGAAGACACAGAGCCTGGGATTTACTCCGTTTCGGAAGGGAAACACTAGCACAGTTCTCATCCAAGAAAAACACACTGCTTTAGAGCAAAAACCAAGCTGTTGCTTTCTAGAGTGTCTAATACAGCAGAAAACATTAGTGAGCTCAGAACAAAGAACGGTGTTTCCTACACATATGGACCATATCTAGTTCATCTCTGCTTCTGAAACTGATACAAACCACAGGTCCTCTAACATCGAATGCTTCTCAGTTCAGAAGAGAAATGTGTGAGCTTTGTGTGGATGCCGGTCCTTTGAGCTGAAAAGTGACTACCCTTTCCTTAAACGAAGTATTGCTTGTAGGAAGACACAGAGCGTGGGATTTAACTCCCTTTCGGAAGGGAAACACACAGCACAGTTCTCATCCATGAAACACAATGTGCTATAGAGTAAGAACCAAGCTCTTGCTTTCTAGAGTCTCTATTACAGCAGGAAAAGTGAGTGTGCTCTGAAAAAAGAACGTGGTATCCTACATATGCAGACCATACCTGATTCAACTCTGCTTCTGAAACTGATACAAACCACAGGTCCTATAACATCCAATGCTTTTCAGTTAAGAACGACAAACGTGTGAGCTTCGTGAACGATGTAGCTTCCTTTGAGCTGAAAATGACTGCGTTTCCCTGAAACGTAGTCATGCTTGTAGGAAGACACTGAGCCTGGGATTTAACTCCATTTCAGAACGGGAACACACAGCAGAGTTGTCATCCAGGAAACACACCCTGATTTAGAGCAAGAATCAAGCTCTTGCTTTCTAGAGTCTCTAATACAGCAGGAAACATGAGTGTGGTCAGAGCAAAAGCATGGTGTTTTCAACACATACGGACCATATCAAGTTCAAATATGTCGGCAACTGATACAAACCATAGGTCCTCTAACATCCAATGCTTGTCAGTTAAGAAGAGAAATGTGTTACCTTCGTGAAAGATGTAGCTTGCTTTGAGCTGAAAAGTGACTGCGTTTACCTGAAAAAAAGTCTTGCTTGTAGGAAGACACAGAGCCTGGGATTTAACTCCACTTCTGAAGGGAAACACACAGCACAGTTCTCATCCATGAAAAACACTCTGCTTTAGATAAAAAACCAAGCTCTTGCTTTATAGTGTCTATAATAATGCAGGAAACGTGAGTGTGCTCAGAACAATAGAACTGTGTTTCCTACAGGTAAGGATCACATCTAGGTCAACTGTGCTTCTGACACTGATACAAACCACAGGTCTTCTAACATCCAATGCTTGTTAGTTAAGAAGAGAAATGTGTGAGCTTCGTGAATGATGCAGGTCCTTTGAGCTGAAAAGTGACTACCCTTACCTGAAAAGAAATTTTGCTTGTAGGAAGACACAGAGCATGGGATTTAACTCCATTTCTGAAGGGAAACACAGCTCAGTTCTCAACCATGAAACACACTCTGCTTTAGAGTAATAAGAACGGTCTTTCTTTCTAGAATCTCTAAAACAGAAGGAAACATGAGTGTGCTCAGACCAAAAGAACTGTGTTTCCCAAACATTCGGACCATATCTAGTTCAACTCTGCTTCTGAAACTGATAAAAACCACAGGTTCTCTAACATCCGATGCTTTTCAATTAAGAGCCTCAAACGTGTGAGCTGCTTGAACAATGTAGCTTCCTTTGAGCTCTAAAGTGACTGCGTTTTCATGAAACGTATTCTTGCTCGTAGGAAGACACAGAACCTGGGATTTACTCCGTTTCGGAAGGGAAACACTAGCACAGTTCTCATCCAAGAAAAACACACTGCTTTAGAGCAAAAACCAAGCTGTTGCTTTCTAGAGTGTCTAATACAGCAGAAAACATTAGTGAGCTCAGAACAAAGAACGGTGTTTCCTACACATATGGACCATATCTAGTTCATCTCTGCTTCTGAAACTGATACAAACCACAGGTCCTCTAACATCGAATGCTTCTCAGTTCAGAAGAGAAATGTGTGAGCTTCTTGTGGATGCCGGTCCTTTGAGCTGAAAAGTGACTACCCTTTCCTTAAACGAAGTATTGCTTGTAGGAAGACACAGAGCGTGGGATTTAACTCCCTTTCGGAAGGGAAACACACAGCACAGTTCTCATCCATGAAACACAATGTGCTTTAGAGCAAGAACCAAGCTCTTGCTTTCTAGAGTCTCTATTACAGCAGGAAAAGTGAGTGTGCTCTGAAAAAAGAACGTGGTATCCTACATATGCAGACCATACCTGATTCAACTCTGCTTCTGAAATTGATACAAACCACAGGTCCTCTAACATCCAATGCTTTTCAGTTAAGAACGACAAACGTGTGAGCTTTGTGAATGATGTAGCTTCCTTTGAGCTGAAAATGACTGCGTTTCCCTGAAACGTAGTCATGCTTGTAGGAAGACACTGAGCCTGGGATTTAACTCCATTTCAGAACGGGAACACACAGCAGAGTTGTCATCCTGGAAACACACCCTGATTTAGAGCAAGAATCAAGCTCTTGCTTTCTAGAGTCTCTAATACAGCCGGAAACATGAGTGTGCTCAGAGCAAAAGCATGGTGTATTCAACACATACGGACCATATCAAGTTCAACTATGTTGGAAACTGATACAAACCATAGGTCCTCTAACATCCAATGCTTGTCAGTTAAGAAGAGAAATGTGTGAGCTTCGTGAACGATGCAGGTCCTTTGAGCTGAAAAGTGACTACCCTTACCTGAAAACAAATTTTGCTTGTAGGAAGACACAGAGCATGGGATTTAACTCCATTTCTGAAGGGAAACACACAGAACAGTTCTCATCCATGAAACACACTCTGCTTTAGAGTAATAAGCACAGTCTTTCTTTCTAGAATCTCTAAAACAGAAGGAAACATGAGTGTGCTCAGACCAAAAGAACTGTGTTTCCCACACATTCGGACCATATCTAGTTCAACTCTGCTTCTGAAACTGATACAAACCACAAGTCCAATAACTTCCAGTATTTTCAGTTAACAGTGACAAACGTGTGAGCTGCGTGAACTATGTAGCTCCTTTGAGGTGAAAAGTGACTGCATTTACATGAAATGAATTATTGCCTGTAGGAAGACACAGAGCCTGGGATTTAACTCCACTTCTGAAGGGAAACACACAGCACAGTTCTCATCCATGAAAAACACTCTGCTATAGAGCAAGAACCAAGCTCTGGCTTTCTAGTGTCTCTAATACTGCAGGAAAAGTGAGTGTGCTCAGAACAAAAGAACTGTGTTTCCTAAACATACGGACCATATCTATTTCAACTCTGCTTCTGAAACTGATACAAAACACAGGTCCTCTAACATCGAATGCTTCTCAGTTCAGAAGAGATATGTGTGAGCTTCGTGTGGATGCTGGTCCTTTGAGCTGAAAAGTGACTACCCTTTCCTTAAACGAAGTATTACTTGTAGGAAGTTACAGAGCATGGGATTTAACTGCCTTTCGGAAGGGAAACACACAGCACAGTTCTCATCCATGAAACACAATGTGCTTTAGTGCAAGAACCAAGCTCTTGCTTTCTAGAGTCTCTATTACAGCAGGAAAAGTGAGTGTGCTCTGAAAAAAGAACGTGGTATCCTACATATGCAGACCATACCTGATTCAACTCTGCTTCTGAAATTGATACAAACCACAGGTCCTCTAACATCCAATGCTTTTCAGTTAAGAACGACAAACGTGTGAGCTTTGTGAATGATGTAGCTTCCTTTGAGCTGAAAATGACTGCGTTTCCCTGAAACGTAGTCATGCTTGTAGGAAGACACTGAGCCTGGGATTTAACTCCATTTCAGAACGGAAACTTACAGCAGAGTTGTCATCCAGGAAACACACCCTGATTTAGAGCAAGAATCAAGCTCTTGCTTTCTAGAGTCTCTAATACAGCAGGAAACATGAGTGTGGTCAGAGCAAAAGCATCGTGTTTTCAACACATACGGACCATATCAAGTTCAAATATGTCGGCAACTGATACAAACCATAGGTCCTCTAACATCCAATGCTTGTCAGTTAAGAAGAGAAATGTGTTAGCTTCGTGAAAGATGTAGCTTGCTTTGAGCTGAAAAGTGACTGCGTTTACCTGAAAAAAAGTCTTGCTTGTAGGAAGACACAGAGCCTGGGATTTAACTCCACTTCTGAAGGGAAACACACAGCACAGTTCTCATCCATGAAAAACACTCTGCTATAGAGCATGATCCAAGCTCTTGCATTCTAGTGTCTCAAATATTGCAGGAAAAGTGAGTGTGCTCAGAACAAAAGAACTGTTTTTCCTAAACATACGAACCATATCTAGTTCAACTCTGCTTCTGAAACTGATACAAAACACAGGTCCACTAACATCCAATGCTTCGCAGTGAAGAAGAGAAATGTGTGAGCTTCGTGAATGATGCAGTTCCTTTGAGCTGAAAAGTGACTACCCTTACCTGAAAACAAATTTTGCTTGTAGGAAGACACAGAGCATGGGATTTAACTCCATTTCTGAAGGGAAACACACAGCACAGTTCTCATCCATGAAACACACTCTGCTTTAGAGCAAGAAGCACGGTCTTTCTTTCTAGAATCTCTAAAACAGAAGGAAACATGAGTGTGCTCAGACCAAAAGAACTGTGTTTCCCACACATTCGGACCATATCTAGTTCAACTCTGCTTCTGAAACTGATACAAACCACAAGTCCAATAACTTCCAGTATTTTCAGTTAACAGTGACAAACGTGTGAGCTGCGTGAACTATGTAGCTCCTTTGAGGTGAAAAGTGACTGCATTTACATGAAATGAATTATTGCCTGTAGGAAGACACAGAGCCTGGGATTTAACTCCACTTCTGAACGGAAACACACAGCACAGTTCTCATCCATGAAAAACACTCTGCTATAGAGCAAGAACCAAGCTCTGGCTTTCTAGTGTCTCTAATACTGCAGGAAAAGTGAGTGTGCTCAGAACAAAAGAACTGTGTTTCCTAAACATACGGACCATATCTATTTCAACTCTGCTTCTAAAACTGATACAAAACACAGGTCCACTACGATCCAATGCTTCTCAGTTAAGAAGAGAAATGTGTGAGCTTCGTGAACGATGTAGGTCCTTTGCGCTGAAAAGTGATTACCCTTACCTGAAACGAAATCTTGCTTGAAGGAAGACACAGAGCCTGGGATTTAACTCCAATTCTGAAGGGAAACACACAGCACAGTTCTCATCCATGAAAAACACTCTGCTATAGAGCAAGAACCAAGCTCTGGCTTTCTAGTGTCTCTAATACTGCAGGAAAAGTGAGTGTGCTCAGAACAAAAGAACTGTGTTTCCTAAACATACGGACCATATCTATTTCAACTCTGCTTCTAAAACTGATACAAAACACAGGTCCACTACGATCCAATGCTTCTCAGTTAAGAAGAGAAATGTGTGAGCTTCGTGAACGATGTAGGTCCTTTGCGCTGAAAAGTGATTACCCTTACCTGAAACGAAATCTTGCTTGAAGGAAGACACAGAGCCTGGGATTTAACTCCAATTCTGAAGGGAAACACACAGCACAGTTCTCATCCATGAAAAACACTCTGCTCTAGAGAAAGAACCAAGCTCTTGCTTTCTAGTGTCTCTAATACTGCAGGAAAAGTGAGTGTGCTCTAAACAAAAGAACTGTGTGTCCTGCACATATGGGCCATATCTCGTTCAACTCTGCTTCTGAAAGTGATACAAATTACAGGTTTTCTAACATCCAATGCTTTTCAGTTAAGAGCGAGAAACATGTTAGCTTCCTGAAAGATGTAGCTTGCTTTGAGCTGAAAAGTGACTGCGTTTACATGAAACAAAGTCTTGCTTGTAGGAAGACACAGAGCCTGGGATTTAACTCCATTTCTGAAGGGAAACACACAGCACAGTTCTCATCTATGAAACACACTCTGCTTTAGAGCAAGAAACATGCTCTTGCTTTCTAGAGTCTCTAATACAGCAGGAAACGTTAGTGTGCTCAGAAAAACAAACGGGGTTTCCTACACATAGGGACCATATCTAGTTCACCTCTGCTTCTGAAACAGATACAAACCACAGGTCCTCTAACATCGAATGCTTCTCAGTTCAGAAGAGATATGTGTGAGCTTCGTGTGGATGCTGGTCCTTTGAGCTGAAAAGTGACTACCCTTTCCTTAAACGAAGTATTACTTGTAGGAAGTCACAGAGCATGGGATTTAACTGCCTTTCGGAAGGGAAACACACAGCACAGTTCTCATCCATGAAACACAATGTGCTTTAGTGCAAGAACCAAGCTCTTGCTTTCTAGAGTCTCTATTACAGCAGGAAAAGTGAGTGTGCTCTGAAAAAAGAACGTGGTATCCTACATATGCAGACCATACCTGATTCAACTCTGCTTCTGAAATTGATACAAACCACAGGTCCTCTAACATCCAATGCTTTTCAGTTAAGAACGACAAACATGTGAGCTTTGTGAATAATGTAGCTTCCTTTGAGCTGAAAATGACTGCGTTTCCCTGAAACGTAGTCATGCTTGTAGGAAGACACTGAGCCTGGGATTTAACTCCATTTCAGAACGGAAACTTACAGCAGAGTTGTCATCCAGGAAACACACCCTGATTTAGAGCAAGAATCAAGCTCTTGCTTTCTAGAGTCTCTAATACAGCAGGAAACATGAGTGTGGTCAGAGCAAAAGCATCGTGTTTTCAACACATACGGACCATATCAAGTTCAAATATGTCGGCAACTGATACAAACCATAGGTCCTCTAACATCCAATGCTTGTCAGTTAAGAAGAGAAATGTGTTAGCTTCGTGAAAGATGTAGCTTGCTTTGAGCTGAAAAGTGACTGCGTTTACCTGAAAAAAAGTCTTGCTTGTAGGAAGACACAGAGCCTGGGATTTAACTCCACTTCTGAAGGGAAACACACAGCACAGTTCTCATCCATGAAAAACACTCTGCTATAGAGCATGATCCAAGCTCTTGCATTCTAGTGTCTCAAATATTGCAGGAAAAGTGAGTGTGCTCAGAACAAAAGAACTGTTTTTCCTAAATATACGAACCATATCTAGTTCAACTCTGCTTCTGAAACTGATACAAAACACAGGTCCACTAACATCCAATGCTTCGCAGTGAAGAAGAGAAATGTGTGAGCTTCGTGAATGATGCAGTTCCTTTGAGCTGAAAAGTGACTACCCTTACCTGAAAACAAATTTTGCTTGTAGGAAGACACAGAGCATGGGATTTAACTCCATTTCTGAAGGGAAACACACAGCACAGTTCTCATCCATGAAACACACTCTGCTTTAGAGCAAGAAGCACGGTCTTTCTTTCTAGAATCTCTAAAACAGAAGGAAACATGAGTGTGCTCAGACCAAAAGAACTGTGTTTCCCACACATCGGACCATATCTAGTTCAACTCTGCTTCTGAAACTGATACAAACCACAAGTCCAATAACCTAGAGTATTTTCAGTTAAGAGTGACAAACGTGTGAGCTGCGTGAACTATGTAGCTCCTTTGAGGTGAAAAGTGACTGCATTTACATGAAATGAATAATTGCCTGTAGGAAGACACAGAGCCTGGGATTTAACTCCACTTCTGAAGGGAAACACACAGCACAGTTCTCATCCATGAAAAACACTCTGCTATAGAGCAAGAACCAAGCTCTTGCTTTCTAGTGTCCCTAATACTGCAGGAAGGGTGAGTGTGCTCAGAACAAAAGAACTGTGTTTCCTAAACATACGGACCATATCTAGTTCAACTCTGCTTCTGAAACTGATACAAAACACAGGTCCACTAACATCCAATGCTTCTCAGTTAAGAAGAGAAATGTGTGAGCTTCGTGAAAGATGTAGGTCCTTTGCGCTGAAAAGTGATTACCCTTACCTGAAACAAAATCTTGCTTGAAGGAAGACAGAGAGCTTGGGATTTAACTCCATTTCTGAAAGAAACGCACTGCACAGTTCTCATCCATGAAACACACTCTCCTTTAGAGCAAGGAGCACGCACTTGCTTTCTAGAGTCTCTAATAACGCAGGAAAAGTGATATGCTCTGAACAAAAGAACTGTGTGTCCTGCACATATGGGCCATATCTAGTTCAACTCTGCTTCTGAAAGTGATACAAATTACAGGTCTTCTAACATCCAATGCTTTTCAGTTAAGAGAGAGAAACGTGTTAGCTTCGTGAAAGATGTAGCTTGCTTTGAGCTGAAAAGTGACTGCGTTTACCTGAAACAAAGTCTTGCTTGTAGGAAGACACAGAGCCTGGGATTTAACTCCATTTCTGAAGGGAAACACACAGCACAGTTCTCATCCATGAAAAACACTCTGCTTTAGATCAAAAAACAAGCTCTTGCTTTATAGGGTCTATAATAATGCAGGAAACGTGAGTGTGCTCAGAACAAAAGAACTGTGTTTCCTACCTTGTAAGGATCACATCTAGGTCAACTCTGCTTCTGAAACTGATACAAACCATAGGTTCTCTAACATCCAATGCTTGTCAGTTAAGAAGAGAAATGTGTGAGCTTCGTGAATGATGCAGGTCCTTTGAGCTGAAAAGTGACTACCCTTACCTGAAAAGAAATTTTGCTTGTAGGAAGACACAGAGCATGGGATTTAACTCCATTTCTGAAGGGAAACACACAGCACAGTTCTCAACCATGAAACACACTCTGCTTTAGAGTAATAAGCACGGTCTTTCTTTCAAGACTCTCTAAAACAGAAGGAAACATGAGTGTGCTCAGACCAAAAGAACTGTGTTTCCCACACATTCGGCCAATATCTAGTTCAACTCTGCTTCGGAAACTGATAAAAACCACAGGTCCTCTAACATCCGATGCTTTTCAATTAAGAGCCACAAACGAGTGAGCTGCTTGAACGATGTAGCTTCCTTTGAGCTCTAAAGTGACTACGTTTTCATTTAACGAATTCTTGCTTGTAGGAAGACACAGAGCCAGGGATTTAACTCCATTTTGGAAGGGAAACACTAGCACAGTTCTCATCCAAGAAAAACACACTGCTTTAGAGCAAGAACCAAGCTGTTGCTTTCTAGAGTCTCTAATACTGCTGGAAAAGTGAGTGTGCTCAGAACAAAAGAACGGTGTTTGCTAAACATACGGAACATATCTAGTTCAACTCTGCTTCTGAAACTGATAAAAAACACAGGTCCTCTCTCATCCAATGCTTTTCAATTAAGAGCGATAAACGTGTGAGCTTCGTGAACGATGTAGCTTCATTTGAGCTGTAAAGTGACTGTGTTTACATGAAATGATTTCTTGCTTGTAGGAAGACACAGAACCTGGGATTGATCTCCATTTCTGAGGGATACACAAAGCACAGTTCTCATCCCTGAAACACACTCTGCTTTAGAGCATGAAGCATGCACTTGCTTTCTAGAGTCTCTAATACAGCGGGAAAAGTGAGTGTGCTCTGAAAAAAGAACGTGGTAACCTACATATGCAGACCATACCTGATTCAACTCTGCTTCTGAAACTGATACAAACCACAGGTCCTATAACATCCAATGCTTTTCAGTTAAGAACGACAAACGTGTGAGCTTCGTGAACGATGTAGCTTCCTTTGAACTGAAAATGACTGCGTTTCCCTGAAACGTAGTCATGCTTGTAGGAAGACACTGAGCCTGGGATTTAACTCCATTTCAGAACGGGAACACACAGCAGAGTTGTCATCCAGGAAACACACCCTGATTTAGAGCAAGAATCAAGCTCTTGCTTTCTAGAGTCTCTAATACAGCAGGAAACATGAGTGTGGTCAGAGCAAAAGCATCGTGTTTTCAACACATACGGACCATATCAAGTTCAAATATGTCGGCAACTGATACAAACCATAGGTCCTCTAACATCCAATGCTTGTCAGTTAAGAAGAGAAATGTGTTACCTTCGTGAAAGATGTAGCTTGCTTTGAGCTGAAAAGTGACTGCGTTTACCTGAAAAAAAGTCTTGCTTGTAGGAAGACACAGAGCCTGGGATTTAACTCCACTTCTGAAGGGAAACACACAGCACAGTTCTCATCCATGAAAAACACTCTGCTTTAGATAAAAAACCAAGCTCTTGCTTTATAGTGTCTATAATAATGCAGGAAACGTGAGTGTGCTCAGAACAATAGAACTGTGTTTCCTACAGGTAAGGATCACATCTAGGTCAACTGTGCTTCTGACACTGATACAAACCACAGGTCTTCTAACATCCAATGCTTGTTAGTTAAGAAGAGAAATGTGTGAGCTTCGTGAATGACGCAGGTCCTTTGAGCTGAAAAGTGACTACCCTTACCTGAAAAGAAATTTTGCTTGTAGGAAGACACAGAGCATGGGATTTAACTCCATTTCAGAACGGGAACACACAGCAGAGTTGTCATCCTGGAAACACACCCTGATTTAGAGCAAGAATCAAGCTCTTGCTTTCTAGAGTCTCTAATACAGCAGGAAACATGAGTGTGCTCAGAGCAAAAGCATGGTGTATTCAACACATACGGACCATATCAAGTTCAACTATGTTGGAAACTGATACAAACCATAGGTCCTCTAACATCCAATGCTTGTCAGTTAAGAAGAGAAATGTGTGAGCTTCGTGAACGATGCACGTCCTTTGAGCTGAAAAGTGACTACCCTTACCTGAAAACGAATTTTGCTTGTAGGAAGACACAGAGCATGGGATTTAACTCCATTTCTGAAGGGAAACACACAGCACAGTTCTCATCCATGAAACACACTCTGCTTTAGAGTAATAAACACGGTCTTTCTTTCTAGAATCTCTAAAACAGAAGGAAACATGAGTGTGCTCAGACCAAAAGAACTGTGTTTCCCACACATTCGGACCATATCTAGTTCAACTTTGCTTCTGAAACTGATACAAACCACAAGTCCAATAACCTCCAGTATTTTCAGTTGAGAGTGACAAACGTGTGAGCTTCGTGAACGATGTAGGTCCTTTGCGCTGAAAAGTGAGTACCCTTACCTGAAACGAAATCTTGCTTGAAGGAAGACACAGAGCCTGGGATTTAACTCCACTTCTGAAGGGAAACACACAGCACAGTTCTTATCCATGAAAAACACTCTGCTTTAGAGCAAGAACCAAGCTCTTGCTTTCTAGTGTCTCTAATACTGCAGGAAAAGTGAGTGTGCTCTGAACAAAAGAACTGTGTGTCCTGCACATCTGGGCCATATCTAGTTCAACTCTGCTTCTGAAAGTGATACAAATTACAGGTCTTCTAACATCCAATGCTTTTCAGTTAAGAGCGAGAAACGTGTTAGCTTCGTGAAAGATGTAGCTTGCTTTGAGCTGAAAAGTGACTGCGTTTACCTGAAACAAAGTCTTGCTTGTAGGAAGACACAGAGTCTGGGATTTAACTCCATTTCTGAAGGGAAACACACAGCACAGTTCTCATCCATGAAACACACTCTGCTTTAGAGCAAAAAACATGCTCTTGCTTTCTAGAGTCTCTAATACAGCAGGAAACGTTAGTGTG
The DNA here is from genome assembly GCA_949786405.1 of Onychomys arenicola. Taxonomy (NCBI): domain Eukaryota; kingdom Metazoa; phylum Chordata; class Mammalia; order Rodentia; family Cricetidae; genus Onychomys; species Onychomys arenicola. Next base: position 501,326 of record CATKUM010000029.1, read on the forward strand.
CTCAGAAAAAAGAACGGTGTTTCCTACACATATGGACCATATCTAGTTCATCTCTGCTTCTGAAACTGATACAAACCACAGGTCCTCTAACATCGAATGCTTCTCAGTTCAGAAGAGATATGTGTGAGCTTCGTGTGGATGCTGGTCCTTTGAGCTGAAAAGTGACTACCCTTTCCTGAAACGAAGTATTGCTTGTAGGAAGTCACAGAGCGTGGGATTTAACTCCCTTTCGGAAGGGAAACACACAGCACAGTTCTCATCCATGAAAAAATTGTGCTTTAGAGCAAGAACCAAGCTCTTGCTTTCTAGAGTCTCTATTACAGCAGGAAAAGTGAGTGTGCTCTGAAAAAAGAACGTGTATCCTACATATGCAGACCATACCTGATTCAACTCTGCTTCTGAAATTGATACAAACCACAGGTCCTCTAACATCCAATGCTTTTCAGTTAAGAACGACAAACGTGTGAGCTTTGTGAATGATGTAGCTTCCTTTGAGCTGAAAATGACTGCGTTTCCCTGAAACGTAGTCATGCTTGTAGGAAGACACTGAGCCTGGGATTTAACTCCATTTCAGAACGGAAACTTACAGCAGAGTTGTCATCCAGGAAACACACCCTGATTTAGAGCAAGAATCAAGCTCTTTCTTTCTAGAGTCTCTAATACAGCAGGAAACATGAGTGTGGTCAGAGCAAAAGCATCGTGTTTTCAACACAAACGGACCATATCAAGTTCAAATATGTCGGCAACTGATACAAACCATAGGTCCTCTAACATCCAATGCTTGTCAGTTAAGAAGAGAAATGTGTTAGCTTCGTGAAAGATGTAGCTTGCTTTGAGCTGAAAAGTGACTGCGTTTACCTGAAAAAAAGTCTTGCTTGTAGGAAGACACAGAGCCTGGGATTTAACTCCACTTCTGAAGGGAAACACACAGCACAGTTCTCATCCATGAAAAACACTCTGCTTTAGATAAAAAACCAAGCTCTTGCTTTATAGTGTCTATAATACTGCAGGAAACGTGAGTGTGCTCAGAACAATAGAACTGTGTTTCCTACAGGTAAGGATCACATCTAGGTCAACTGTGCTTCTGACACTGATACAAACCACAGGTCTTCTAACATCCAATGCTTGTCAGTTAAGAAGAGAAATGTGTGAGCTTCGTGAATGACGCAGGTCCTTTGAGCTCAAAAGTGACTACCCTTACCTGAAAAGAAATTTTGCTTGTAGGAAGACACAGAGCATGGGATTTAACTCCATTTCTGAAGGGAAACACACAGCACAGTTCTCAACCATGAAACACACTCTGCTTTAGAGTAATAAGAACGGTCTTTCTTTCTAGAATCTCTAAAACAGAAGGAAACATGAGTGTGCTCAGACCAAAAGAACTGTGTTTCCCAAACATTCGGACCATATCTAGTTCAACTCTGCTTCTGAAACTGATAAAAACCACAGGTTCTCTAACATCCGATGCTTTTCAATTAAGAGCCTCAAACGTGTGAGCTGCTTGAACAATGTAGCTTCCTTTGAGCTCTAAAGTGACTGCGTTTTCATGAAACGTATTCTTGCTCGTAGGAAGACACAGAACCTGGGATTTACTCCGTTTCGGAAGGGAAACACTAGCACAGTTCTCATCCAAGAAAAACACACTGCTTTAGAGCAAAAACCAAGCTGTTGCTTTCTAGAGTGTCTAATACAGCAGAAAACATTAGTGAGCTCAGAACAAAGAACGGTGTTTCCTACACATATGGACCATATCTAGTTCATCTCTGCTTCTGAAACTGATACAAACCACAGGTCCTCTAACATCGAATGCTTCTCAGTTCAGAAGAGAAATGTGTGAGCTTTGTGTGGATGCCGGTCCTTTGAGCTGAAAAGTGACTACCCTTTCCTTAAACGAAGTATTGCTTGTAGGAAGACACAGAGCGTGGGATTTAACTCCCTTTCGGAAGGGAAACACACAGCACAGTTCTCATCCATGAAACACAATGTGCTATAGAGTAAGAACCAAGCTCTTGCTTTCTAGAGTCTCTATTACAGCAGGAAAAGTGAGTGTGCTCTGAAAAAAGAACGTGGTATCCTACATATGCAGACCATACCTGATTCAACTCTGCTTCTGAAATTGATACAAACCACAGGTCCTCTAACATCCAATGCTTTTCAGTTAAGAACGACAAACGTGTGAGCTTTGTGAATGATGTAGCTTCCTTTGAGCTGAAAATGACTGCGTTTCCCTGAAACGTAGTCATGCTTGTAGGAAGACACTGAGCCTGGGATTTAACTCCATTTCAGAACGGGAACACACAGCAGAGTTGTCATCCTGGAAACACACCCTGATTTAGAGCAAGAATCAAGCTCTTGCTTTCTAGAGTCTCTAATAAAGCAGGAAACATGAGTGTGCTCAGAGCAAAAGCATGGTGTATTCAACACATACGGACCATATCAAGTTCAACTATGTTGGAAGCTGATACAAACCATAGGTCCTCTAACATCCAATGCTTGTCAGTTAAGAAGAGAAATGTGTGAGCTTCGTGAACGATGCAGGTCCTTTGAGCTGAAAAGTGACTACCCTTACCTGAAAACAAATTTTGCTTGTAGGAAGACACAGAGCATGGGATTTAACTCCATTTCTGAAGGGAAACACACAGCACAGTTCTCATCCATGAAAAACTCTCTGCTTTAGATAAAAAACCAAGCTCTTGCTTTATAGTGTCTAAAATACTGCAGGAAACGTGAGTGTGCTCAGAACAATAGAACTGTGTTTCCTACAGGTAAGGATCACATCTAGGTCAACTGTGCTTCTGACACTGATACAATCCACAGGTCTTCTAACTCCAATGCTTGTCAGTTAAGAAGAGAAATGTGTGAGCTTCGTGAATGATGCAGGTCCTTTGAGCTGAAAAGTGACTACCCTTACCTGAAAAGAAATTTTGCTTGTAGGAAGACACAGAGCATGGGATTTAACTCCATTTCTGAAGGGAAACACACAGCACAGTTCTCAACCATGAAACACACTCTGCTTTAGAGTAATAAGAACGGTCTTTCATTCTAGAATCTCTAAAACAGAAGGAAACATGAGTGTGCTCAGACCAAAAGAACTGTGTTTCCCAAACATTCGGACCATATCTAGTTCAACTCTGCTTCTGAAACTAATAAAAACCACAGGTCCTCTAACATCCAATGCTTTTCAATTAAGAGCCTCAAACGTGTGAGCTGCTTGAACAATGTAGCTTCCTTTGAGCTCTAAAGTGACTGCGTTTTCATGAAACGAATTCTTGCTCGTAGGAAGACACAGAGCCTGGGATTTACTCCGTTTCGGAAGGGAAACACTAGCACAGTTCTCATCCAAGAAAAACACACTGCTTTAGAGCAAAAACCAAGCTGTTGCTTTCTAGAGTGTCTAATACAGCAGAAAACATTAGTGAGCTCAGAACAAAGAACGGTGTTTCCTACACATATGGACCATATCTAGTTCATCTCTGCTTCTGAAACTGATACAAACCACAGGTCCTCTAACATCGAATGCTTCTAAGTTCAGAAGAGAAATGTGTGAGCTTTGTGTGGATGCCGGTCCTTTGAGCTGAAAAGTGACTACCCTTTCCTTAAACGAAGTATTGCTTGTAGGAAGACACAGAGCGTGGGATTTAACTCCCTTTCGGAAGGGAAACACACAGCACAGTTCTCATCCATGAAACACAATGTGCTATAGAGTAAGAACCAAGCTCTTGCTTTCTAGAGTCTCTATTACAGCAGGAAAAGTGAGTGTGCTCTGAAAAAAGAACGTGGTATCCTACATATGCAGACCATACCTGATTCAACTCTGCTTCTGAAACTGATACAAACCACAGGTCCTATAACATCCAATGCTTTTCAGTTAAGAACGACAAACGTGTGAGCTTCGTGAATGATGTAGCTTCCTTTGAGCTGAAAATGACTGCGTTTCCCTGAAACGTAGTCATGCTTGTAGGAAGACACTGAGCCTGGGATTTAACTCCATTTCAGAACGGGAACACACAGCAGAGTTGTCATCCAGGAAACACACCCTGATTTAGAGCAAGAATCAAGCTCTTGCTTTCTAGAGTCTCTAATACAGCAGGAAACATGAGTGTGGTCAGAGCAAAAGCATGGTGTTTTCAACACATACGGACCATATCAAGTTCAAATATGTCGGCAACTGATACAAACCATAGGTCCTCTAACATCCAATGCTTGTCAGTTAAGAAGAGAAATGTGTTACCTTCGTGAAAGATGTAGCTTGCTTTGAGCTGAAAAGTGACTGCGTTTACCTGAAAAAAAGTCTTGCTTGTAGGAAGACACAGAGCCTGGGATTTAACTCCACTTCTGAAGGGAAACACACAGCACAGTTCTCATCCATGAAAAACACTCTGCTTTAGATAAAAAACCAAGCTCTTGCTTTATAGTGTCTATAATAATGCAGGAAACGTGAGTGTGCTCAGAACAATAGAACTGTGTTTCCTACAGGTAAGGATCACATCTAGGTCAACTGTGCTTCTGACACTGATACAAACCACAGGTCTTCTAACATCCAATGCTTGTTAGTTAAGAAGAGAAATGTGTGAGCTTCGTGAATGACGCAGGTCCTTTGAGCTGAAAAGTGACTACCCTTACCTGAAAAGAAATTTTGCTTGTAGGAAGACACAGAGCATGGGATTTAACTCCATTTCTGAAGGGAAACACAGCTCAGTTCTCAACCATGAAACACACTCTGCTTTAGAGTAATAAGAACGGTCTTTCTTTCTAGAATCTCTAAAACAGAAGGAAACATGAGTGTGCTCAGACCAAAAGAACTGTGTTTCCCAAACATTCGGACCATATCTAGTTCAACTCTGCTTCTGAAACTGATAAAAACCACAGGTTCTCTAACATCCGATGCTTTTCAATTAAGAGCCTCAAACGTGTGAGCTGCTTGAACAATGTAGCTTCCTTTGAGCTCTAAAGTGACTGCGTTTTCATGAAACGTATTCTTGCTCGTAGGAAGACACAGAACCTGGGATTTACTCCGTTTCGGAAGGGAAACACTAGCACAGTTCTCATCCAAGAAAAACACACTGCTTTAGAGCAAAAACCAAGCTGTTGCTTTCTAGAGTGTCTAATACAGCAGAAAACATTAGTGAGCTCAGAACAAAGAACGGTGTTTCCTACACATATGGACCATATCTAGTTCATCTCTGCTTCTGAAACTGATACAAACCACAGGTCCTCTAACATCGAATGCTTCTCAGTTCAGAAGAGAAATGTGTGAGCTTTGTGTGGATGCCGGTCCTTTGAGCTAAAAAGTGACTACCCTTTACTTAAACGAAGTATTGCTTGTAGGAAGACACAGAGCGTGGGATTTAACTCCCTTTCGGAAGGGAAACACACAGCACAGTTCTCATCCATGAAACACAATGTGCTATAGAGTAAGAACCAAGCTCTTGCTTTCTAGAGTCTCTATTACAGCAGGAAAAGTGAGTGTGCTCTGAAAAAAGAACGTGGTATCCTACATATGCAGACCATACCTGATTCAACTCTGCTTCTGAAATTGATACAAACCACAGGTCCTCTAACATCCAATGCTTTTCAGTTAAGAACGACAAACGTGTGAGCTTTGTGAATGATGTAGCTTCCTTTGAGCTGAAAATGACTGCGTTTCCCTGAAACGTAGTCATGCTTGTAGGAAGACACTGAGCCTGGGATTTAACTCCATTTCAGAACGGGAACACACAGCAGAGTTGTCATCCTGGAAACACACCCTGATTTAGAGCAAGAATCAAGCTCTTGCTTTCTAGAGTCTCTAATACAGCAGGAAACATGAGTGTGCTCAGAGCAAAAGCATGGTGTATTCAACACATACGGACCATATCAAGTTCAACTATGTTGGAAACTGATACAAACCATAGGTCCTCTAACATCCAATGCTTGTCAGTTAAGAAGAGAAATGTGTGAGCTTCGTGAACGATGCACGTCCTTTGAGCTGAAAAGTGACTACCCTTACCTGAAAACAAATTTTGCTTGTAGGAAGACACAGAGCATGGGATTTAACTCCATTTCTGAAGGGAAACACACAGCACAGTTCTCATCCATGAAACACACTCTGCTTTAGAGTAATAAACACGGTCTTTCTTTCTAGAATCTCTAAAACAGAAGGAAACATGAGTGTGCTCAGACCAAAAGAACTGTGTTTCCCACACATTCGGACCATATCTAGTTCAACTTTGCTTCTGAAACTGATACAAACCACAAGTCCAATAACCTCCAGTATTTTCAGTTGAGAGTGACAAACGTGTGAGCTTCGTGAACGATGTAGGTCCTTTGCGCTGAAAAGTGAGTACCCTTACCTGAAACGAAATCTTGCTTGAAGGAAGACACAGAGCCTGGGATTTAACTCCACTTCTGAAGGGAAACACACAGCACAGTTCTTATCCATGAAAAACACTCTGCTTTAGAGCAAGAACCAAGCTCTTGCTTTCTAGTGTCTCTAATACTGCAGGAAAAGTGAGTGTGCTCTGAACAAAAGAACTGTGTGTCCTGCACATCTGGGCCATATCTAGTTCAACTCTGCTTCTGAAAGTGATACAAATTACAGGTCTTCTAACATCCAATGCTTTTCAGTTAAGAGCGAGAAACGTGTTAGCTTCGTGAAAGATGTAGCTTGCTTTGAGCTGAAAAGTGACTGCGTTTACCTGAAACAAAGTCTTGCTTGTAGGAAGACACAGAGTCTGGGATTTAACTCCATTTCTGAAGGGAAACACACAGCACAGTTCTCATCCATGAAACACACTCTGCTTTAGAGCAAAAAACATGCTCTTGCTTTCTAGAGTCTCTAATACAGCAGGAAACGTTAGTGTGCTCAGAAAAAAGAACGGTGTTTCCTACACATATGGACCATATCTAGTTCATCTCTGCTTCTGAAACTGATACAAACCACAGGTCCTCTAACATCGAATGCTTCTCAGTTCAGAAGAGATATGTGTGAGCTTCGTGTGGATGCTGGTCCTTTGAGCTGAAAAGTGACTACCCTTTCCTGAAACGAAGTATTGCTTGTAGGAAGTCACAGAGCGTGGGATTTAACTCCCTTTCGGAAGGGAAACACACAGCACAGTTCTCATCCATGAAAAAATTGTGCTTTAGAGCAAGAACCAAGCTCTTGCTTTCTAGAGTCTCTATTACAGCAGGAAAAGTGAGTGTGCTCTGAAAAAAGAACGTGTATCCTACATATGCAGACCATACCTGATTCAACTCTGCTTCTGAAATTGATACAAACCACAGGTCCTCTAACATCCAATGCTTTTCAGTTAAGAACGACAAACGTGTGAGCTTTGTGAATGATGTAGCTTCCTTTGAGCTGAAAATGACTGCGTTTCCCTGAAACGTAGTCATGCTTGTAGGAAGACACTGAGCCTGGGATTTAACTCCATTTCAGAACGGAAACTTACAGCAGAGTTGTCATCCAGGAAACACACCCTGATTTAGAGCAAGAATCAAGCTCTTTCTTTCTAGAGTCTCTAATACAGCAGGAAACATGAGTGTGGTCAGAGCAAAAGCATCGTGTTTTCAACACAAACGGACCATATCAAGTTCAAATATGTCGGCAACTGATACAAACCATAGGTCCTCTAACATCCAATGCTTGTCAGTTAAGAAGAGAAATGTGTGAGCTTCGTGAAAGATGTAGCTTGCTTTGAGCTGAAAAGTGACTGCGTTTACCTGAAAAAAAGTCTTGCTTGTAGGAAGACACAGAGCCTGGGATTTAACTCCACTTCTGAAGGGAAACACACAGCACAGTTCTCATCCATGAAAAACACTCTGCTTTAGATAAAAAACCAAGCTCTTGCTTTATAGTGTCTATAATACTGCAGGAAACGTGAGTGTGCTCAGAACAATAGAACTGTGTTTCCTACAGGTAAGGATCACATCTAGGTCAACTGTGCTTCTGACACTGATACAAACCACAGGTCTTCTAACATCCAATGCTTGTCAGTTAAGAAGAGAAATGTGTGAGCTTCGTGAATGACGCAGGTCCTTTGAGCTCAAAAGTGACTACCCTTACCTGAAAAGAAATTTTGCTTGTAGGAAGACACAGAGCATGGGATTTAACTCCATTTCTGAAGGGAAACACACAGCACAGTTCTCAACCATGAAACACACTCTGCTTTAGAGTAATAAGAACGGTCTTTCTTTCTAGAATCTCTAAAACAGAAGGAAACATGAGTGTGCTCAGACCAAAAGAACTGTGTTTCCCAAACATTCGGACCATATCTAGTTCAACTCTGCTTCTGAAACTGATAAAAACCACAGGTTCTCTAACATCCGATGCTTTTCAATTAAGAGCCTCAAACGTGTGAGCTGCTTGAACAATGTAGCTTCCTTTGAGCTCTAAAGTGACTGCGTTTTCATGAAACGTATTCTTGCTCGTAGGAAGACACAGAACCTGGGATTTACTCCGTTTCGGAAGGGAAACACTAGCACAGTTCTCATCCAAGAAAAACACACTGCTTTAGAGCAAAAACCAAGCTGTTGCTTTCTAGAGTGTCTAATACAGCAGAAAACATTAGTGAGCTCAGAACAAAGAACGGTGTTTCCTACACATATGGACCATATCTAGTTCATCTCTGCTTCTGAAACTGATACAAACCACAGGTCCTCTAACATCGAATGCTTCTCAGTTCAGAAGAGAAATGTGTGAGCTTTGTGTGGATGCCGGTCCTTTGAGCTGAAAAGTGACTACCCTTTCCTTAAACGAAGTATTGCTTGTAGGAAGACACAGAGCGTGGGATTTAACTCCCTTTCGGAAGGGAAACACACAGCACAGTTCTCATCCATGAAACACAATGTGCTATAGAGTAAGAACCAAGCTCTTGCTTTCTAGAGTCTCTATTACAGCAGGAAAAGTGAGTGTGCTCTGAAAAAAGAACGTGGTATCCTACATATGCAGACCATACCTGATTCAACTCTGCTTCTGAAATTGATACAAACCACAGGTCCTCTAACATCCAATGCTTTTCAGTTAAGAACGACAAACGTGTGAGCTTTGTGAATGATGTAGCTTCCTTTGAGCTGAAAATGACTGCGTTTCCCTGAAACGTAGTCATGCTTGTAGGAAGACACTGAGCCTGGGATTTAACTCCATTTCAGAACGGGAACACACAGCAGAGTTGTCATCCTGGAAACACACCCTGATTTAGAGCAAGAATCAAGCTCTTGCTTTCTAGAGTCTCTAATACAGCAGGAAACATGAGTGTGCTCAGAGCAAAAGCATGGTGTATTCAACACATACGGACCATATCAAGTTCAACTATGTTGGAAGCTGATACAAACCATAGGTCCTCTAACATCCAATGCTTGTCAGTTAAGAAGAGAAATGTGTGAGCTTCGTGAACGATGCAGGTCCTTTGAGCTGAAAAGTGACTACCCTTACCTGAAAACAAATTTTGCTTGTAGGAAGACACAGAGCATGGGATTTAACTCCATTTCTGAAGGGAAACACACAGCACAGTTCTCATCCATGAAAAACTCTCTGCTTTAGATAAAAAACCAAGCTCTTGCTTTATAGTGTCTAAAATACTGCAGGAAACGTGAGTGTGCTCAGAACAATAGAACTGTGTTTCCTACAGGTAAGGATCACATCTAGGTCAACTGTGCTTCTGACACTGATACAATCCACAGGTCTTCTAACTCCAATGCTTGTCAGTTAAGAAGAGAAATGTGTGAGCTTCGTGAATGACGCAGGTCCTTTGAGCTGAAAAGTGACTACCCTTACCTGAAAAGAAATTTTGCTTGTAGGAAGACACAGAGCATGGGATTTAACTCCATTTCTGAAGGGAAACACACAGCACAGTTCTCAACCATGAAACACACTCTGCTTTAGAGTAATAAGAACGGTCTTTCATTCTAGAATCTCTAAAACAGAAAGAAACATGAGTGTGCTCAGACCAAAAGAACTGTGTTTCCCAAACATTCGGACCATATCTAGTTCAACTCTGCTTCTGAAACTAATAAAAACCACAGGTCCTCTAACATCCAATGCTTTTCAATTAAGAGCCTCGAACGTGTGAGCTGCTTGAACAATGTAGCTTCCTTTGAGCTCTAAAGTGACTGCGTTTTCATGAAACGAATTCTTGCTCGTAGGAAGACACAGAGCCTGGGATTTACTCCGTTTCGGAAGGGAAACACTAGCACAGTTCTCATCCAAGAAAAACACACTGCTTTAGAGCAAAAACCAAGCTGTTGCTTTCTAGAGTGTCTAATACAGCAGAAAACATTAGTGAGCTCAGAACAAAGAATGGTGTTTCCTACACATATGGACCATATCTAGTTCATCTCTGCTTCTGAAACTGATACAAACCACAGGTCCTCTAACATCGAATGCTTCTCAGTTCAGAAGAGAAATGTGTGAGCTTTGTGTGGATGCCGGTCCTTTGAGCTGAAAAGTGACTACCCTTTCCTTAAACGAAGTATTGCTTGTAGGAAGACACAGAGCGTGGGATTTAACTCCCTTTCGGAAGGGAAACACACAGCACAGTTCTCATCCATGAAACACAATGTGCTATAGAGTAAGAACCAAGCTCTTGCTTTCTAGAGTCTCTATTACAGCAGGAAAAGTGAGTGTGCTCTGAAAAAAGAACGTGGTATCCTACATATGCAGACCATACCTGATTCAACTCTGCTTCTGAAATTGATACAAACCACAGGTCCTCTAACATCCAATGCTTTTCAGTTAAGAACGACAAACGTGTGAGCTTTGTGAATGATGTAGCTTCCTTTGAGCTGAAAATGACTGCGTTTCCCTGAAACGTAGTCATGCTTGTAGGAAGACACTGAGCCTGGGATTTAACTCCATTTCAGAATGGGAACACACAGCAGAGTTGTCATCCTGGAAACACACCCTGATTTAGAGCAAGAATCAAGCTCTTGCTTTCTAGAGTCTCTAATACAGCAGGAAACTTGAGTGTGCTCAGAGCAAAAGCATGGTGTATTCAACACATACGGACCATATCAAGTTCAACTATGTTGGAAACTGATACAAACCATAGGTCCTCTAACATCCAATGCTTGTCAGTTAAGAAGAGAAATGTGTGAGCTTCGTGAACGATGCAGGTCCTTTGAGCTGAAAAGTGACTACCCTTACCTGAAAACAAATTTTGCTTGTAGGAAGACACAGAGCATGGGATTTAACTCCATTTCTGAAGGGAAACACACAGCACAGTTCTCATCCATGAAAAACTCTCTGCTTTAGATAAAAAACCAAGCTCTTGCTTTATAGTGTCTAAAATACTGCAGGAAACGTGAGTGTGCTCAGAACAATAGAACTGTGTTTCCTACAGGTAAGGATCACATCTAGGTCAACTGTGCTTCTGACACTGATACAATCCACAGGTCTTCTAACTCCAATGCTTGTCAGTTAAGAAGAGAAATGTGTGAGCTTCGTGAATGACGCAGGTCCTTTGAGCTGAAAAGTGACTACCCTTACCTGAAAAGAAATTTTGCTTGTAGGAAGACACAGAGCATGGGATTTAACTCCATTTCTGAAGGGAAACACACAGCACAGTTCTCAACCATGAAACACACTCTGCTTTAGAGTAATAAGAACGGTCTTTCATTCTAGAATCTCTAAAACAGAAGGAAACATGAGTGTGCTCAGACCAAAAGAACTGTGTTTCCCAAACATTCGGACCATATCTAGTTCAACTCTGCTTCTGAAACTAATAAAAACCACAGGTCCTCTAACATCCAATGCTTTTCAATTAAGAGCCTCAAACGTGTGAGCTGCTTGAACAATGTAGCTTCCTTTGAGCTCTAAAGTGACTGCGTTTTCATGAAACGAATTCTTGCTCGTAGGAAGACACAGAGCCTGGGATTTACTCCGTTTCGGAAGGTAAACACTAGCACAGTTCTCATCCAAGAAAAACACACTGCTTTAGAGCAAAAACCAAGCTGTTGCTTTCTAGAGTGTCTAATACAGCAGAAAACATTAGTGAGCTCAGAACAAAGAACGGTGTTTCCTACACATATGGACCATATCTAGTTCATCTCTGCTTCTGAAACTGATACAAACCACAGGTCCTCTAACATCGAATGCTTCTCAGTTCAGAAGAGAAATGTGTGAGCTTTGTGTGGATGCCGGTCCTTTGAGCTGAAAAGTGACTACCCTTTCCTTAAACGAAGTATTGCTTGTAGGAAGACACAGAGCGTGGGATTTAACTCCCTTTCGGAAGGGAAACACACAGCACAGTTCTCATCCATGAAACACAATGTGCTATAGAGTAAGAACCAAGCTCTTGCTTTCTAGAGTCTCTATTACAGCAGGAAAAGTGAGTGTGCTCTGAAAAAAGAACGTGGTATCCTACATATGCAGACCATACCTGATTCAACTCTGCTTCTGAAATTGATACAAACCACAGGTCCTCTAACATCCAATGCTTTTCAGTTAAGAACGACAAACGTGTGAGCTTTGTGAATGATGTAGCTTCCTTTGAGCTGAAAATGACTGCGTTTCCCTGAAACGTAGTCATGCTTGTAGGAAGACACTGAGCCTGGGATTTAACTCCATTTCAGAATGGGAACACACAGCAGAGTTGTCATCCTGGAAACACACCCTGATTTAGAGCAAGAATCAAGCTCTTGCTTTCTAGAGTCTCTAATACAGCAGGAAACTTGAGTGTGCTCAGAGCAAAAGCATGGTGTATTCAACACATACGGACCATATCAAGTTCAACTATGTTGGAAACTGATACAAACCATAGGTCCTCTAACATCCAATGCTTGTCAGTTAAGAAGAGAAATGTGTGAGCTTCATGAACGATGCAAGTCCTTTGAGCTGAAAAGTGACTACCCTTACCTGAAAACAAATTTTTCTTGTAGGAAGACACAGAGCATGGGATTTAACTCCATTTCTGAAGGGAAACACACAGCACAGTTCTCATCCATGAAACACACTCTGCTTTAGAGTAATAAGCACGGACTTTCTTTCTAGAATCTCTAAAACAGAAGGAAACATGAGTGTGCTCAGACCAAAAGAACTGTGTTTCCCACACATTCGGACCATATCTAGTTCAACTTTGCTTCTGAAACTGAAACAAACCACAAGTCCAATAACCTCCAGTATTTTCAGTTAAGAGTGACAAACGTGTGAGCTTCGTGAACGATGTAGGTCCTTTGCGCTGAAAAGTGAGTACCCTTACCTGAAACGAAATCTTGCTTGAAGGAAGACACAGAGCATGGGATTTAACTCCACTTCTGAAGGGAAACACACAGCACAGTTCTCATCCATGAAAAACACTCTGCTCTAGAGCAAGAACCAAGCTCTTGCTTTCTAGTGTCTCTAATACTGCAGGAAAAGTGAGTGTGGTCTGAACAAAAGAACTGTGTGTCCTGCACATCTGGGCCAAATCTAGTTCAACTCTGCTTCTGAAAGTGATACAAATTACAGGTCTTCTAACATCCAATGCTTTTCAGTTAAGAGCGAGAAACGTGTTAGCTTCGTGAAAGATGTAGCTTGCTTTGAGCTGAAAAGTGACTGCGTTTACCTGAAACAAAGTCTTGCTTGTAGGAAGACACAGAGTCTGGGATTTAACTCCATTTCTGAAGGGAAACACACAGCACAGTTCTCATCCATGAAACACACTCTGCTTTAGAGCAAGAAACATGCTCTTGCTTTCTAGAGTCTCTAATACAGCAGGAAACGTTAGTGTGCTCAGAAAAAAGAACGGTGTTTCCTACACATAGGGACCATATCTAGTTCATCTCTGCTTCTGAAACTGATACAAACCACAGGTGCTCTAACATCGAATGCTTCTCAGTTCAGAAGAGAAATGTGTGAGCTTTGTGTGGATGCCGGTTCTTTGAGCTGAAAAGTGACTACCCTTTCCTTAAACGAAGTATTGCTTGTAGGAAGACACAGACGTGGGATTTAACTCCCTTTCGGAAGGGAAACACACAGCACAGTTCTCATCCATGAAACACAATGTGCTATAGAGTAAGAACCAAGCTCTTGCTTTCTAGAGTCTCTATTACAGCAGGAAAAGTGAGTGTGCTCTGAAAAAAGAACGTGGTATCCTACATATGCAGACCATACCTGATTCAACTCTGCTTCTGAAATTGATACAAACCACAGGTCCTCTAACATCCAATGCTTTTCAGTTAAGAACGACAAACGTGTGAGCTTTGTGAATGATGTAGCTTCCTTTGAGCTGAAAATGACTGCGTTTCCCTGAAACGTAGTCATGCTTGTAGGAAGACACTGAGCCTGGGATTTAACTCCATTTCAGAATGGGAACACACAGCAGAGTTGTCATCCTGGAAACACACCCTGATTTAGAGCAAGAATCAAGCTCTTGCTTTCTAGAGTCTCTAATACAGCAGGAAACATGAGTGTGCTCAGAGCAAAAGCATGGTGTATTCAACACATACGGACCATATCAAGTTCAACTATGTTGGAAACTGATACAAACCATAGGTCCTCTAACATCCAATGCTTGTCAGTTAAGAAGAGAAATGTGTGAGCTTCGTGAACGATGCACGTCCTTTGAGCTGAAAAGTGACTACCCTTACCTGAAAACAAATTTTGCTTGTAGGAAGACACAGAGCATGGGATTTAACTCCATTTCTGAAGGGAAACACACAGCACAGTTCTCATCCATGAAACACACTCTGCTTTAGAGTAATAAGCACGGTCTTTCTTTCTAGAATCTCTAAAACAGAAGGAAACATGAGTGTGCTCAGACCAAAAGAACTGTGTTTCCCACACATTCGGACCATATCTAGTTCAACTTTGCTTCTGAAACTGATACAAACCACAAGTCCAATAACCTCCAGTATTTTCAGTTAAGAGTGACAAACGTGTGAGCTTCGTGAACGATGTAGGTCCTTTGCGCTGAAAAGTGAGTACCCTTACCTGAAACGAAATCTTGCTTGAAGGAAGACACAGAGCCTGGGATTTAACTCCACTTCTGAAGGGAAACACACAGCACATTTCTCATCCATGAAAAACACTCTGCTCTAGAGCAAGAACCAAGCTCTTGCATTCTAGTGTCTCTAATACTGCAGGAAAAGTGAGTGTGCTCTGAACAAAAGAACTGTGTGTCCTGCACATCTGGGCCAAATCTAGTTCAACTCTGCTTCTGAAAGTGATACAAATTACAGGTCTTCTAACATCCAATGCTTTTCAGTTAAGAGCGAGAAACGTGTTAGCTTCGTGAAAGATGTAGCTTGCTTTGAGCTGAAAAGTGACTGCGTTTACCTGAAACAAAGTCTTGCTTGTAGGAAGACACAGAGTCTGGGATTTAACTCCATTTCTGAAGGGAAACACACAGCACAGTTCTCATCCATGAAACACACTCTGCTTTAGAGCAAGAAACATGCTCTTGCTTTCTAGAGTCTCTAATACAGCAGGAAACGTTAGTGTGCTCAGAAAAAAGAACGGTGTTTCCTACACATAGGGACCATATCTAGTTCATCTCTGCTTCTGAAACTGATACAAACCACAGGTCCTCTAACATCGAATGCTTCTCAGTTCAGAAGAGATATGTGTGAGCTTCGTGTGGATGCCGGTCCTTTGAGCTGAAAAGTGACTACCCTTTCCTAAACGAAGTATTGCTTGTAGGAAGTCACAGATGTGGGATTTAACTCCCTTTCGGAAGGGAAACACACAGCACAGTTCTCATCCATGAAAAAAAAATGTGCTTTAGAGCAAGAACCAAGCTCTTGCTTTCTAGAGTCTCTATTACAGCAGGAAAAGTGAGTGTGCTCTGAAAAAAGAACGTGGTATCCTACATATG
Source organism: Onychomys arenicola (assembly GCA_949786405.1). Lineage (NCBI taxonomy): Eukaryota > Metazoa > Chordata > Mammalia > Rodentia > Cricetidae > Onychomys > Onychomys arenicola. Next base: position 517,096 of record CATKUM010000029.1, read on the forward strand.
CAGACCATACCTGATTCAACTCTGCTTCTGAAATTGATACAAACCACAGGTCCTCTAACATCCAATGCTTTTCAGTTAAGAACAACAAACGTGTGAGCTTTGTGAATGATGTAGCTTCCTTTGAGCTGAAAATGACTGCGTTTCCCTGAAACGTAGTCATGCTTGTAGGAAGACACTGAGCCTGGGATTTAACTCCATTTCAGAACGGAAACTCACAGCAGAGTTGTCATCCAGGAAACACACCCTGATTTAGAGCAAGAATCAAGCTCTTGCTTTCTAGAGTCTCTAATACAGCAGGAAACATGAGTGTGCTCAGAGCAAAAGCATGGTGTTTTCAACACATACGGACCATATCAAGTTCAACTATGTTGGAAACTGATACAAACCATAGTTCCTCTAACATCCAATGCTTGTCAGTTAAGAAGAGAAATGTGTGAGCTTCATGAACGATGCAGGTCCTTTGAGCTGAAAAGTGACTACCCTTACCTGAAAAGAAATTTTGCTTCTAGGAAGACACAGAGCCTGGGATTTAACTCCACTTCTTAAGGGAAACACACAGCACAGTTCTCATCCATGAAAAACTCTCTGCTTTAGATAAAAAACCAAGCTCTTGCTTTATAGTGTCTATAATACTGCAGGAAACGTGAGTGTGCTCAGAACAATAGAACTGTGTTTCCTACAGGTAAGGATCACATCTAGGTCAACTGTGCTTCTGACACTGATACAAACCACAGGTCTTCTAACATCCAATGCTTGTCAGTTAAGAAGAGAAATGTGTGAGCTTCGTGAATGACGCAGGTCCTTTGAGCTGAAAAGTGACTACCCTTACCTGAAAAGAAATTTTGCTTGTAGGAAGACACAGAGCATGGGATTTAACTCCATTTCTGAAGGGAAACACACAGCACAGTTCTCAACCATGAAACACACTCTGCTTTAGAGTAATAAGAACGGTCTTTCTTTCTAGAATCTCTAAAACAGAAGGAAACATGAGTGTGCTCAGACCAAAAGAACTGTGTTTCCCAAACATTCGGACCATATCTAGTTCAACTCTGCTTCTGAAACTAATAAAAACCACAGGTCCTCTAACATCCGATGCTTTTCAATTAAGAGCCTCAAACGTGTGAGCTGCTTGAACAATGTAGCTTCCTTTGAGCTCTAAAGTGACTGCGTTTTCATGAAACGAATTCTTGCTTGTAGGAAGACACAGAGCCTGGGATTTACTCCGTTTCGGAAGGGAAACACTAGCACAGTTCTCATCCAAGAAAAACACACTGCTTTAGAGCAAAAACCAAGCTGTTGCTTTCTAGAGTGTCTAATACAGCAGAAAACATTAGTGAGCTCAGAACAAAGAACGGTGTTTCCTACACATATGGACCATATCTAGTTCATCTCTGCTTCTGAAACTGATACAAACCACAGGTGCTCTAACATCGAATGCTTCTCAGTTCAGAAGAGAAATGTGTGAGCTTTGTGTGGATGCCGGTTCTTTGAGCTGAAAAGTGACTACCCTTTCCTTAAACGAAGTATTGCTTGTAGGAAGACACAGACGTGGGATTTAACTCCCTTTCGGAAGGGAAACACACAGCACAGTTCTCATCCATGAAACACAATGTGCTATAGAGTAAGAACCAAGCTCTTGCTTTCTAGAGTCTCTATTACAGCAGGAAAAGTGAGTGTGCTCTGAAAAAAGAACGTGGTATCCTACATATGCAGACCATACCTGATTCAACTCTGCTTCTGAAATTGATACAAACCACAGGTCCTCTAACATCCAATGCTTTTCAGTTAAGAACGACAAACGTGTGAGCTTTGTGAATGATGTAGCTTCCTTTGAGCTGAAAATGACTGCGTTTCCCTGAAACGTAGTCATGCTTGTAGGAAGACACTGAGCCTGGGATTTAACTCCATTTCAGAACGGGAACACACAGCAGAGTTGTCATCCTGGAAACACACCCTGATTTAGAGCAAGAATCAAGCTCTTGCTTTCTAGAGTCTCTAATACAGCAGGAAACATGAGTGTGCTCAGAGCAAAAGCATGGTGTATTCAACACATACGGACCATATCAAGTTCAACTATGTTGGAAGCTGATACAAACCATAGGTCCTCTAACATCCAATGCTTGTCAGTTAAGAAGAGAAATGTGTGAGCTTCGTGAACGATGCAGGTCCTTTGAGCTGAAAAGTGACTACCCTTACCTGAAAACAAATTTTGCTTGTAGGAAGACACAGAGCATGGGATTTAACTCCATTTCTGAAGGGAAACACACAGCACAGTTCTCATCCATGAAAAACTCTCTGCTTTAGATAAAAAACCAAGCTCTTGCTTTATAGTGTCTAAAATACTGCAGGAAACGTGAGTGTGCTCAGAACAATAGAACTGTGTTTCCTACAGGTAAGGATCACATCTAGGTCAACTGTGCTTCTGACACTGATACAATCCACAGGTCTTCTAACTCCAATGCTTGTCAGTTAAGAAGAGAAATGTGTGAGCTTCGTGAATGACGCAGGTCCTTTGAGCTGAAAAGTGACTACCCTTACCTGAAAACAAATTTTGCTTGTAGGAAGACACAGAGCATGGGATTTAACTCCATTTCTGAAGGGAAACACACAGCACAGTTCTCATCCATGAAACACACTCTGCTTTAGAGTAATAAGCACGGTCTTTCTTTCTAGAATCTCTAAAACAGAAGGAAACATGAGTGTGCTCAGACCAAAAGAACTGTGTTTCCCACACATTCAGACCATATCTAGTTCAACTTTGCTTCTGAAACTGATACAAACCACAAGTCCAATAACCTCCAGTATTTTCAGTTAAGAGTGACAAACGTGTGAGCTTCGTGAACGATGTAGGTCCTTTGCGCTGAAAAGTGAGTACCCTTACCTGAAACGAAATCTTGCTTGAAGGAAGACACAGAGCCTGGGATTTAACTCCACTTCTGAAGGGAAACACACAGCACAGTTCTCATCCATGAAAAACACTCTGCTCTAGAGCAAGAACCAAGCTCTTGCTTTCTAGTGTCTCTAATACTGCAGGAAAAGTGAGTGTGCTCTGAACAAAAGAACTGTGTGTCCTGCACATCTGGGCCATATCTAGTTCAACTCTGCTTCTGAAAGTGATACAAATTACAGGTCTTCTAACATCCAATGCTTTTCAGTTAAGAGCGAGAAACGTGTTAGCTTCGTGAAAGATGTAGCTTGCTTTGAGCTGAAAAGTGACTGCGTTTACCTGAAACAAAGTCTTGCTTGTAGGAAGACACAGAGTCTGGGATTTAACTCCATTTCTGAAGGGAAACACACAGCACAGTTCTCATCCATGAAACACACTCTGCTTTAGAGCAAGAAACATGCTCTTGCTTTCTAGAGTCTCTAATACAGCAGGAAACGTTAGTGTGCCTAGAAAAAAGAACGGTGTTTCCTACACATAGGGACCATATCTAGTTCATCTCTGCTTCTGAAACTGATACAAACCACAGGTCCTCTAACATCGAATGCTTCTCAGTTCAGAAGAGATATGTGTGAGCTTTGTGTGGACTCCGGTCCTTTGAGCTGAAAAGTGACTACCCTTTCCTAAACGAAGTATTGCTTGTAGGAAGTCACAGAGCGTGGGATTTAACTCCCTTTCGGAAGGGAAACACACAGCACAGTTCTCATCCATGAAAAAAAAAATGTGCTTTAGAGCAAGAACCAAGCTCTTGCTTTCTAGAGTCTCTATTACAGCAGGAAAAGTGAGTGTGCTCTGAAAAAAGAACGTGGTATCCTACATATGCAGACCATACCTGATTCAACTCTGCTTCTGAAATTGATACAAACCACAGGTCCTCTAACATCCAATGCTTTTCAGTTAAGAACGACAAACGTGTGAGCTTTGTGAATGATGTAGCTTCCTTTGAGCTGAAAATGACTGCGTTTCCCTGAAACGTAGTCATGCTTGTAGGAAGACACTGAGCCTGGGATTTAACTCCATTTCAGAACGGGAACACACAGCAGAGTTGTCATCCAGGAAACACACCCTGATTTAGAGCAAGAATCAAGCTCTTGCTTTCTAGAGTCTCTAATACAGCAGGAAACATGAGTGTGCTCAGAGCAAAAGCATGGTGTTTTCAACACATACGGACCATATCAAGATCAACTATGTTGGAAACTGATACAAACCATAGGTCCTCTAACATCCAATGCTTGTCAGTTAAGAAGAGAAATGTGTGAGCTTCATGAACGATGCAGGTCCTTTGAGCTGAAAAGTGACTACCCTTAACTGAAAACAAATTTTGCTTCTAGGAAGACACAGAGCCTGGGATTTAACTCCACTTCTGAAGGGAAACACACAGCACAGTTCTCATCCATGAAAAACACTCTGCTTTAGATAAAAAACCAAGCTCTTGCTTTATAGTGTCTATAATACTGCAGGAAACGTGAGTGTGCTCAGAACAATAGAACTGTGTTTCCTACAGGTAAGGATCACATCTAGGTCAACTGTGCTTCTGACACTGATACAAACCACAGGTCTTCTAACATCCAATGCTTGTCAGTTAAGAAGAGAAATGTGTGAGCTTCGTGAATGACGCAGGTCCTTTGAGCTGAAAAGTGACTACCCTTACCTGAAAAGAAATTTTGCTTGTAGGAAGACACAGAGCATGGGATTTAACTCCATTTCTGAAGGGAAACACACAGCACAGTTCTCATCCATGAAAAACACTCTGCTCTAGAGCAAGAACCAAGCTCTTGCTTTCTAGTGTCTCTAATACTGCAGGAAAAGTGAGTGTGCTCTGAACAAAAGAACTGTGTGTCCTGCACATCTGGGCCATATCTAGTTCAACTCTGCTTCTGAAAGTGATACAAATTACAGGTCTTCTAACATCCAATGCTTTTCAGTTAAGAGCGAGAAACGTTTTAGCTTTGTGAAAGATGTAGCTTGCTTTGAGCTGAAAAGTGACTGCGTTTACCTGAAACAAAGTCTTGCTTGTAGGAAGTCACAGAGCGTGGGATTTAACTCCCTTTCGGAAGGGAAACACACAGCACAGTTCTCATCCATGAAAAAAAAAATGTGCTTTAGAGCAAGAACCAAGCTCTTGCTTTCTAGAGTCTCTATTACAGCAGGAAAAGTGAGTGTGCTCTGAAAAAAGAACGTGGTGTCCTACATATGCAGACCATACCTGATTCAACTCTGCTTCTGAAATTGATACAAACCACAGGTCCTCTAACATCCAATGCTTTTCAGTTAAGAACGACAAACGTGTGAGTTTGTGAATGATGTAGCTTCCTTTGAGCTGAAAATGACTGCGTTTCCCTGAAACGTAGTCATGCTTGTAGGAAGACACTGAGCCTGGGATTTAACTCCATTTCAGAACAGAATCTTACAGCAGAGTTGTCATCCAGGAAACACACCCTGATTTAGAGCAAGAATCAAGCTCTTGCTTTCTAGAGTCTCTAATACAGCAGGAAACATGAGTGTGGTCAGAGCAAAAGCATGGTGTTTTCAACACATACGGACCATATCAAGTTCAAATATGTCGGCAACTGATACAAACCATAGGTCCTCTAACATCCAATGCTTGTCAGTTAAGAAGAGAAATGTGTTAGCTTCGTGAAAGATGTATCTTGCTTTGAGCTGAAAAGTGACTGCGTTTACCTGAAAAAAAAGTCTTGCTTGTAGGAAGACACAGAGACTGGGATTTAACTCCACTTCTGAAGGGAAACACACAGCACAGTTCTCATCCATGAAAAACACTCTGCTATAGAGCAAGAACCAAGCTCTGGCTTTCTAGTGTCTCTAATACTGCAGGAAAAGTGAGTGTGCTCAGAACAAAAGAACTGTGTTTCCTAAACATACGGACCATATCTAGTTCAACTCTGCTTCTGAAACTGATACAAAACACAGGTCCACTAACATCCAATGCTTCTCAGTTAAGAAGAGAAATGTGTGAGCTTCATGAACGATTTAGGTCCTTTGCGCTGAAAAGTGAGTACCCTTACCTGAAACAAAATCTTGCTTGAAGGAAGAGAGAGAGCTTGGGATTTAACTCCATTTCTGAAAGAAACGCACTGCACAGTTCTCATCCTTGAAACACACTCTCCTTTAGAGCAAGGAGCACGAACTTGTTTTCTAGAGTCTCTAATAACGCAGGAAAAGTGATGTGCTCTGAACAAAAGAACTGTGTGTCCTGCACATATGAGCCATATCTAGTTCAACTCTGCTTCTGAAAGTGATACAAATTACAAGTCTTCTAACATCCAATGCTTTTCAGTTAAGAGCGAGAAACGTGTTAGCTTCGTGAAAGATGTAGCTTGCTTTGAGCTGAAAAGTGACTGCGTTTATCTGAAACAAAGTCTTGCTTGTAGGAAGACACAGAGCCTGGGATTTAACTCCATTTTGGAAGGGAAACACACAGCACAGTTCTCATCCATGAAAAACACTCTGCTTTAGATCAAAAAACAAGCTCTTGCTTTATAGGGTCTATAATACTGCAGGAAACGTGAGTGTGCTCAGAACAAAAGAACTGTGTTTCCTACATGTAAGGATCACATCTAGGTCAACTCTGCTTCTGAAACTGATACAAACCACAGGTTCTCTAACATCCAATGCTTGTCAGTTAAGAAGAGAAATGTGTGAGCTTCGTGAATGATGCAGGTCCTTTGAGCTGAAAAGTGACTACCCTTACCTGAAAAGAAATTTTGCTCGTAGGAAGACACAGAGCATGGGATTTAACTCCATTTCTGAAGGGAAACACACAGCACAGTTCTCAACCATGAAACACACTCTGCTTTAGAGTAATAAGCACGGTCTTTCTTTCAAGAATCTCTAAAACAGAAGGAAACATGAGTGTGCTCAGACCAAAAGAACTGTGTTTCCCACACATTCGGCCAATATCTAGTTCAACTCTGCTTCGGAAACTGATAAAAACCACAGGTCCTCTAACATCCGATGCTTTTCAATTAAGAGCCACAAACGTGTGAGCTGCTTGAACGATGTAGCTTCCTTTGAGCTCTAAAGTCACTACGTTTTCATGAAACGAATTCTTGCTTGTAGGAAGACACAGAGCCAGGGATTTAACTCCATTTTGCAAGGGAAACACTAGCACAGTTCTCATCCAAGAAAAACACACTGCTTTAGAGCAAGAACCAAGCTGTTGCTTTCTAGAGTCTCTAATACTGCTGGAAAAGTGAGTGTGCTCAGAACAAAAGAACGGTGTTTGCTAAACATACGGAACATATCTAGTTCAACTCTGCTTCTGAAACTGATAAAAAACACAGGTCCTCTCGCATCCAATGCTTTTCAATTAAGAGCGATAAACGTGTGAGCTTCGTGAACAATGTAGCTTCATTTGAGCTGTAAGTGACTGTGTTTACATGAAATGATTTCTGGCTTGTAGGAAGACACAGAACCTGGGATTGATCTCCATTTCTGAGGGATACACAAAGCACAGTTCTCATCCCTGAAACACACTCTGCTTTAGAGCATGAAGCATGCACTTGCTTTCTAGAGTCTCTAATACAGCGGGAAAAGTGAGTGTGCTCTGAAAAAAGAACGTGGTATCCTACATATGTAGACCATACCTGATTCAACTCTGCTTCTGAAACTGATGCAAACCACAGGTCCTATAACATCCAATGCTTTTCAGTTAAGAACGACAAACGTGTGAGCTTCGTGAATTATGTAGCTTCCTTTGAGCTGAAAATGACTGTGTTTACCTGAAACATAGTCATGCTTGTAGGAAGAAACTGAGCCTGGGATTTAACTCCATTTCAGAACGGGAACACACAGCAGAGTTCTCATCCATGAAACATACCCTGATTTAGAGCAAGAATCAAGCTCTTGCTTTCTAGAGTCTCTAATACAGCAGGAAACATGAGTGTGCTCAGAGCAAAAGCATCGTGTTTTCAACACATACGGACCATATCAAGTTCAACTATGTTGGCAACTGATACAAACCATAGGTCCTCTAACATCCAATGCTTGTCAGTTAAGAAGAGAAATCTGTTAGCTTCGTGAAAGATGTAGCTTGCTTTGAGCTGAAAAGTGACTGCGTTTACCTGAAACAATGTCTTGCTTGTAGGAAGACACAGAGTCTGGGATATAACTCCATTTCTGAAGGGAAACACACAGCACAGTTCTCATCCATGAAACACACTCTGCTTTAGAGCAAGAAACATGCTCTTGCTTTCTAGACTCTCTAATACAGCAGGTAACATGAGCCTGCTCAGAGCAAAAGCATGGTGTTTCCAACACATTTGGACCATATCAAGTTCAACTCTGTCGGAAACTGATACAAACCATAGGTCCTCTAACATCCAATGCTTGTCAGTTAAGAAGAGAAATGTGTGAGCTTCGTAAACGAGCAGGTCCTTTGAGCTGAAAAGTGACTACCCTTACATGAAAAGAAATTTTGCTTGTAGGAAGAAACAGAGTGTGGGATTAAACTCCATTTCTGAAGGGAAACACACAGCACAGTTCTCATCCATGAATCACCCTCTGCTTTAGAGCAAGAAGCAAGCTCTTGCTTTCTAGAGTCTCTAATAGAGAGGGAAACGTGAGTGTGCTCAGAGCAAAAGAACGGTGGTTCCCGCCCATACGGACCCTATCTAGTCCAACTCTGCTTCTGAAACTGATAAAAACCACAGGTCTTCTAACATGCAATGCTTTTTAATTAAGATTGACAAACGTGTGAGCTTCGTGAACGATGTAGCTTCCTTTGAGCTGAAAAGTGACTATGTTTACCTGAAATGAAGTCTTGCTCATAGGAAGACACAGAACCTGGGATTTAACTCCATTTCTGAAGGGAAACACAAAGCACAGTTCTCATCCATGAAACACAGTCTTCGTAGAGCAAGAATCACGCTCTTGCTTTCTAGAGTATCTAATACTTCATGAAAAGTGAGTGTGCTCAGAACAAAAGGACAGTGTTTCCTAAACATACGCAACATGTCTAGTTCAACTCTAGTTCTGAAACTGATACAAACCACAGGTCCTCCAATATCGAATGCTTCTCAGTTCAGAAGAGATATGTGTGAGCTTCGTGTGGATGTTGGTCCTTTGAGCTGAAAAGTGACTACCCATTCCTGAAACGAAGTATTGCTTGTAGGAAGTCACAGAGCGTGGGATTTAACTCCCTTTCGGAAGGGAAACACACAGCACAGTTCTCATCCATGAAAAAAAAAATGTGCTTTAGAGCAAGAACCAAGCTCTTGCTTTCTAGAATCTCTATTACAGCAGGAAAAGTGAGTGTGCTCTGAAAAAAGAACGTGGTATCCTACATATGCAGACCATACCTGATTCAACTCTGCTTCCGAAATTGATACAAACCACAGGTCCTCTAACATCCAATGCTTTTCAGTTAAGAACGACAAACGTGTGAGCTTTGTGAACGATGTAGCTTCCATTGAGCTGAAAATGACTGCGTTTCCCTGAAACGTAGTCATGCTTGTAGGAAGACACTGAGCCTGGGATTTAACTCCATTTCAGAACGGGAACACACAGCAGAGTTCTCATCCAGGAAACACACCCTGATTTAGAGCAAGAATCAAGCTCTTGCTTTCTAGAGTCTCTAATACAGCAGGAAACATGAGTGTGCTCAGAGCAAAAGCATGGTGTTTTCAACACATACGGACCATATCAAGTTCAACTATGTTGGAAACTGATACAAACCATAGGTCCTCTAACATCCAATGCTTGTCAGTTAAGAAGAGAAATGTGTGAGCTTCGTGAACGATGCAGGTCCTTTGAGCTGAAAAGTGACTACCCTTACCTGAAAACAAATTTTGCTTGTAGGAAGACACAGAGCATGGGATTTAACTCCATTTCTGAAGGGAAACACACAGCACAGTTCTCATCCATGAAAAACTCTCTGCTTTAGATAAAAAACCAAGCTCTTGCTTTATAGTGTCTAAAATACTGCAGGAAACGTGAGTGTGCTCAGAACAATAGAACTGTGTTTCCTACAGGTAAGGATCACATCTAGGTCAACTGTGCTTCTGACACTGATACAATCCACAGGTCTTCTAACTCCAATGCTTGTCAGTTAAGAAGAGAAATGTGTGAGCTTCGTGAATGACGCAGGTCCTTTGAGCTGAAAAGTGACTACCCTTACCTGAAAACAAATTTTGCTTGTAGGAAGACACAGAGCATGGGATTTAACTCCATTTCTGAAGGGAAACACACAGCACAGTTCTCATCCATGAAACACACTCTGCTTTAGAGTAATAAGCACGGTCTTTCTTTCTAGAATCTCTAAAACAGAAGGAAACATGAGTGTGCTCAGACCAAAAGAACTGTGTTTCCCACACATTCAGACCATATCTAGTTCAACTTTGCTTCTGAAACTGATACAAACCACAAGTCCAATATCCTCCAGTATTTTCAGTTAAGATTGACAAACGTGTGAGCTTCGTGAACGATGTAGGTCCTTTGCGCTGAAAAGTGAGTACCCTTACCTGAAACGAAATCTTGCTTGAAGGAAGACACAGAGCCTGGGATTTAACTCCACTTCTGAAGGGAAACACACAGCACAGTTCTCATCCATGAAAAACACTCTGCTCTAGAGCAAGAACCAAGCTCTTGCTTTCTAGTGTCTCTAATACTGCAGGAAAAGTGAGTGTGCTCTGAACAAAAGAACTGTGTGTCCTGCACATCTGGGCCATATCTAGTTCAACTCTGCTTCTGAAAGTGATACAAATTACAGGTCTTCTAACATCCAATGCTTTTCAGTTAAGAGCGAGAAACGTGTTAGCTTCGTGAAAGATGTAGCTTGCTTTGAGCTGAAAAGTGACTGCGTTTACCTGAAACAAAGTCTTGCTTGTAGGAAGACACAGAGTCTGGGATTTAACTCCATTTCTGAAGGGAAACACACAGCACAGTTCTCATCCATGAAACACACTCTGCTTTAGAGCAAGAAACATGCTCTTGCTTTCTAGAGTCTCTAATACAGCAGGAAACGTTAGTGTGCCTAGAAAAAAGAACGGTGTTTCCTACACATAGGGACCATATCTAGTTCATCTCTGCTTCTGAAACTGATACAAACCACAGGTCCTCTAACATCGAATGCTTCTCAGTTCAGAAGAGATATGTGTGAGCTTTGTGTGGACTCCGGTCCTTTGAGCTGAAAAGTGACTACCCTTTCCTAAACGAAGTATTGCTTGTAGGAAGTCACAGAGCGTGGGATTTAACTCCCTTTCGGAAGGGAAACACACAGCACAGTTCTCATCCATGAAAAAAAAATGTGCTTTAGAGCAAGAACCAAGCTCTTGCTTTCTAGAGTCTCTATTACAGCAGGAAAAGTGAGTGTGCTCTGAAAAAAGAACGTGGTATCCTACATATGCAGACCATACCTGATTCAACTCTGCTTCTGAAATTGATACAAACCACAGGTCCTCTAACATCCAATGCTTTTCAGTTAAGAACGACAAACGTGTGAGCTTTGTGAATGATGTAGCTTCCTTTGAGCTGAAAATGACTGCGTTTCCCTGAAACGTAGTCATGCTTGTAGGAAGACACTGAGCCTGGGATTTAACTCCATTTCAGAACGGGAACACACAGCAGAGTTGTCATCCAGGAAACACACCCTGATTTAGAGCAAGAATCAAGCTCTTTCTTTCTAGAGTCTCTAATACAGCAGGAAACATGAGTGTGCTCAGAGCAAAAGCATGGTGTTTTCAACACATACGGACCATATCAAGATCAACTATGTTGGAAACTGATACAAACCATAGGTCCTCTAACATCCAATGCTTGTCAGTTAAGAAGAGAAATGTGTGAGCTTCATGAACGATGCAGGTCCTTTGAGCTGAAAAGTGACTACCCTTAACTGAAAACAAATTTTGCTTCTAGGAAGACACAGAGCCTGGGATTTAACTCCACTTCTGAAGGGAAACACACAGCACAGTTCTCATCCATGAAAAACACTCTGCTTTAGATAAAAAACCAAGCTCTTGCTTTATAGTGTCTATAATACTGCAGGAAACGTGAGTGTGCTCAGAACAATAGAACTGTGTTTCCTACAGGTAAGGATCACATCTAGGTCAACTGTGCTTCTGACACTGATACAAACCACAGGTCTTCTAACATCCAATGCTTGTCAGTTAAGAAGAGAAATGTGTGAGCTTCGTGAATGACGCAGGTCCTTTGAGCTGAAAAGTGACTACCCTTACCTGAAAAGAAATTTTGCTTGTAGGAAGACACAGAGCATGGGATTTAACTCCATTTCTGAAGGGAAACACACAGCACAGTTCTCATCCATGAAAAACACTCTGCTCTAGAGCAAGAACCAAGCTCTTGCTTTCTAGTGTCTCTAATACTGCAGGAAAAGTGAGTGTGCTCTGAACAAAAGAACTGTGTGTCCTGCACATCTGGGCCATATCTAGTTCAACTCTGCTTCTGAAAGTGATACAAATTACAGGTCTTCTAACATCCAATGCTTTTCAGTTAAGAGCGAGAAACGTTTTAGCTTTGTGAAAGATGTAGCTTGCTTTGAGCTGAAAAGTGACTGCGTTTACCTGAAACAAAGTCTTGCTTGTAGGAAGTCACAGAGCGTGGGATTTAACTCCCTTTCGGAAGGGAAACACACAGCACAGTTCTCATCCATGAAAAAAAAATGTGCTTTAGAGCAAGAACCAAGCTCTTGCTTTCTAGAGTCTCTATTACAGCAGGAAAAGTGAGTGTGCTCTGAAAAAAGAACGTGGTGTCCTACATATGCAGACCATACCTGATTCAACTCTGCTTCTGAAATTGATACAAACCACAGGTCCTCTAACATCCAATGCTTTTCAGTTAAGAACGACAAACGTGTGAGTTTGTGAATGATGTAGCTTCCTTTGAGCTGAAAATGACTGCGTTTCCCTGAAACGTAGTCATGCTTGTAGGAAGACACTGAGCCTGGGATTTAACTCCATTTCAGAACAGAATCTTACAGCAGAGTTGTCATCCAGGAAACACACCCTGATTTAGAGCAAGAATCAAGCTCTTGCTTTCTAGAGTCTCTAATACAGCAGGAAACATGAGTGTGGTCAGAGCAAAAGCATGGTGTTTTCAACACATACGGACCATATCAAGTTCAAATATGTCGGCAACTGATACAAACCATAGGTCCTCTAACATCCAATGCTTGTCAGTTAAGAAGAGAAATGTGTTAGCTTTGTGAAAGATGTATCTTGCTTTGAGCTGAAAAGTGACTGCGTTTACCTGAAAAAAAAGTCTTGCTTGTAGGAAGACACAGAGACTGGGATTTAACTCCACTTCTGAAGGGAAACACACAGCACAGTTCTCATCCATGAAAAACACTCTGCTATAGAGCAAGAACCAAGCTCTGGCTTTCTAGTGTCTCTAATACTGCAGGAAAAGTGAGTGTGCTCAGAACAAAAGAACTGTGTTTCCTAAACATACGGACCATATCTAGTTCAACTCTGCTTCTGAAACTGATACAAAACACAGGTCCACTAACATCCAATGCTTCTCAGTTAAGAAGAGAAATGTGTGAGCTTCGTGAACGATTTAGGTCCTTTGCGCTGAAAAGTGAGTACCCTTACCTGAAACAAAATCTTGCTTGAAGGAAGAGAGAGAGCTTGGGATTTAACTCCATTTCTGAAAGAAACGCACTGCACAGTTCTCATCCTTGAAACACACTCTCCTTTAGAGCAAGGAGCACGAACTTGTTTTCTAGAGTCTCTAATAACGCAGGAAAAGTGATGTGCTCTGAACAAAAGAACTGTGTGTCCTGCACATATGAGCCATATCTAGTTCAACTCTGCTTCTGAAAGTGATACAAATTACAGGTCTTCTAACATCCAATGCTTTTCAGTTAAGAGCGAGAAACGTGTTAGCTTCGTGAAAGATGTAGCTTGCTTTGAGCTGAAAAGTGACTGCGTTTATCTGAAACAAAGTCTTGCTTGTAGGAAGACACAGAGCCTGGGATTTAACTCCATTTTGGAAGGGAAACACACAGCACAGTTCTCATCCATGAAAAACACTCTGCTTTAGATCAAAAAACAAGCTCTTGCTTTATAGGGTCTATAATACTGCAGGAAACGTGAGTGTGCTCAGAACAAAAGAACTGTGTTTCCTACATGTAAGGATCACATCTAGGTCAACTCTGCTTCTGAAACTGATACAAACCACAGGTTCTCTAACATCCAATGCTTGTCAGTTAAGAAGAGAAATGTGTGAGCTTCGTGAATGATGCAGGTCCTTTGAGCTGAAAAGTGACTACCCTTACCTGAAAAGAAATTTTGCTCGTAGGAAGACACAGAGCATGGGATTTAACTCCATTTCTGAAGGGAAACACACAGCACAGTTCTCAACCATGAAACACACTCTGCTTTAGAGTAATAAGCACGGTCTTTCTTTCAAGAATCTCTAAAACAGAAGGAAACATGAGTGTGCTCAGACCAAAAGAACTGTGTTTCCCACACATTCGGCCAATATCTAGTTCAACTCTGCTTCGGAAACTGATAAAAACCACAGGTCCTCTAACATCCGATGCTTTTCAATTAAGAGCCACAAACGTGTGAGCTGCTTGAACGATGTAGCTTCCTTTGAGCTCTAAAGTCACTACGTTTTCATGAAACGAATTCTTGCTTGTAGGAAGACACAGAGCCAGGGATTTAACTCCATTTTGCAAGGGAAACACTAGCACAGTTCTCATCCAAGAAAAACACACTGCTTTAGAGCAAGAACCAAGCTGTTGCTTTCTAGAGTCTCTAATACTGCTGGAAAAGTGAGTGTGCTCAGAACAAAAGAACGGTGTTTGCTAAACATACAGAACATATCTAGTTCAACTCTGCTTCTGAAACTGATAAAAAACACAGGTCCTTTCGCATCCAATGCTTTTCAATTAAGAGCGATAAACGTGTGAGCTTCGTGAACAATGTAGCTTCATTTGAGCTGTAAGTGACTGTGTTTACATGAAATGATTTCTGGCTTGTAGGAAGACACAGAACCTGGGATTGATCTCCATTTCTGAGGGATACACAAAGCACAGTTCTCATCCCTGAAACACACTCTGCTTTAGAGCATGAAGCATGCACTTGCTTTCTAGAGTCTCTAATACAGCGGGAAAAGTGAGTGTGCTCTGAAAAAAGAACGTGGTATCCTACATATGTAGACCATACCTGATTCAACTCTGCTTCTGAAACTGATGCAAACCACAGGTCCTATAACATCCAATGCTTTTCAGTTAAGAACGACAAACGTGTGAGCTTCGTGAATTATGTAGCTTCCTTTGAGCTGAAAATGACTGTGTTTACCTGAAACATAGTCATGCTTGTAGGAAGAAACTGAGCCTGGGATTTAACTCCATTTCAGAACGGGAACACACAGCAGAGTTCTCATCCATGAAACATACCCTGATTTAGAGCAAGAATCAAGCTCTTGCTTTCTAGAGTCTCTAATACAGCAGGAAACATGAGGGTGCTCAGAGCAAAAGCATCGTGTTTTCAACACATACGGACCATATCAAGTTCAACTATGTTGGCAACTGATACAAACCATAGGTCCTCTAACATCCAATGCTTGTCAGTTAAGAAGAGAAATCTGTTAGCTTCGTGAAAGATGTAGCTTGCTTTGAGCTGAAAAGTGACTGCGTTTACCTGAAACAATGTCTTGCTTGTAGGAAGACACAGAGTCTGGGATATAACTCCATTTCTGAAGGGAAACACACAGCACAGTTCTCATCCATGAAACACACTCTGCTTTAGAGCAAGAAACATGCTCTTGCTTTCTAGACTCTCTAATACAGCAGGTAACATGAGCCTGCTCAGAGCAAAAGCATGGTGTTTCCAACACATTTGGACCATATCAAGTTCAACTCTGTCGGAAACTGATACAAACCATAGGTCCTCTAACATCCAATGCTTGTCAGTTAAGAAGAGAAATGTGTGAGCTTCGTAAACGAGCAGGTCCTTTGAGCTGAAAAGTGACTACCCTTACATGAAAAGAAATTTTGCTTGTAGGAAGAAACAGAGTGTGGGATTAAACTCCATTTCTGAAGGGAAACACACAGCACAGTTCTCATCCATGAATCACCCTCTGCTTTAGAGCAAGAAGCAAGCTCTTGCTTTCTAGAGTCTCTAATACAGAGGGAAACGTGAGTGTGCTCAGAGCAAAAGAACGGTGGTTCCCGCCCATACGGACCCTATCTAGTCCAACTCTGCTTCTGAAACTGATAAAAACCACAGGTCTTCTAACATGCAATGCTTTTTAATTAAGATTGACAAACGTGTGAGCTTCGTGAACGATGTAGCTTCCTTTGAGCTGAAAAGTGACTATGTTTACCTGAAATGAAGTCTTGCTCATAGGAAGACACAGAACCTGGGATTTAACTCCATTTCTGAAGGGAAACACAAAGCACAGTTCTCATCCATGAAACACAGTCTTCGTAGAGCAAGAATCACGCTCTTGCTTTCTAGAGTATCTAATACTTCATGAAAAGTGAGTGTGCTCAGAACAAAAGGACAGTGTTTCCTAAACATACGCAACATGTCTAGTTCAACTCTAGTTCTGAAACTGATGCAAACCACAGGTCCTCTAATATCGAATGCTTCTCAGTTCAGAAGAGATATGTGTGAGCTTCGTGTGGATGTTGGTCCTTTGAGCTGAAAAGTGACTACCCATTCCTGAAACGAAGTATTGCTTGTAGGAAGTCACAGAGCGTGGGATTTAACTCCCTTTCGGAAGGGAAACACACAGCACAGTTCTCATCCATGAAAAAAAAAATGTGCTTTAGAGCAAGAACCAAGCTCTTGCTTTCTAGAATCTCTATTACAGCAGGAAAAGTGAGTGTGCTCTGAAAAAAGAACGTGGTATCCTACATATGCAGACCATACCTGATTCAACTCTGCTTCCGAAATTGATACAAACCACAGGTCCTCTAACATCCAATGCTTTTCAGTTAAGAACGACAAACGTGTGAGCTTTGTGAACGATGTAGCTTCCATTGAGCTGAAAATGACTGCGTTTCCCTGAAACGTAGTCATGCTTGTAGGAAGACACTGAGCCTGGGATTTAACTCCATTTCAGAACGGGAACACACAGCAGAGTTCTCATCCAGGAAACACACCCTGATTTAGAGCAAGAATCAAGCTCTTGCTTTCTAGAGTCTCTAATACAGCAGGAAACATGAGTGTGCTCAGAGCAAAAGCATGGTGTTTTCAACACATACGGACCATATCAAGTTCAACTATGTTGGAAACTGATACAAACCATAGGTCCTCTAACATCCAATGCTTGTCAGTTAAGAAGAGAAATGTGTGAGCTTCGTGAACGATGCAGGTCCTTTGAGCTGAAAAGTGACTACCCTTACCTGAAAACAAATTTTGCTTGTAGGAAGACACAGAGCATGGGATTTAACTCCATTTCTGAAGGGAAACACACAGCACAGTTCTCATCCATGAAACACTTTCTGCTTTAGAGTAATAAGCACGGTATTTCTTTCTAGAATCTCTAAAACAGAAGGAAACATGAGTGTGCTCAGACCAAAAGAACTGTGTTTCCCACACATTCGGACCATATCTAGTTCAACTCTGCTTCTGAAACTGATACAAACCACAAGTCCAATAACCTCCAGTATTTTCAGTTAAGAGTGACAAACGTGTGAGCTGCGTGAACTATGTAGCTCCTTTGAGGTGAAAAGTGACTGCATTTACATGAAATGAATTATTGCCTGTAGGAAGACACAGAGCCTGGGATTTAACACCACTTCTGAAGGGAAACACACAGCACAGTTCTCATCCATGAAAAACACTCTGCTATAGAGCAAGAACCAAGCTCTTGCTTTCTAGTTTCCCTAATACTGCAGGAAAAGTGAGTGTGCTCAGAACAAAAGAACTGTGTTTCCTAAACATACGGACCACATCTAGTTCAACTCTGCTTCTGAAACTGATACAAAACACAGGTCCACTAACATCCAATGCTTCTCAGTTAAGAAGAGAAATGTGTGAGCTTCGTGAACGATGTAGGTCCTTTGCGCTGAAAAGTGAGTACCCTTACCTGAAACAAAATCTTGGTTGAAGGAAGACAGAGAGCTTGGGATTTAACTCCATTTCTGAAAGAAATGCACTGCACACTTCTCATCCATGAAACACACTCTCCTTTAGAGCAAGGAGCACGCACTTGCTTTCTAGATTCTCTAATAACGCAGGAAAAGTGATGTGCTCTGAACAAAAGAACTGTGTGTCCTGCACATATGGGCCATATCTAGTTCAACTCTGCTTCTAAAAGTGATACAAATTACAGGTCTTCTAACATCCAATGCTTTTCAGTTAAGAGCGAGAAACGTGTGAGCTTCGTGAAAGATGTAGCTTGCTTTGAGCTGAAAAGTGACTGCGTTTACCTGAAACAAAGTCTTGCTTGTAGGAAGACACAGAGCCTGGGATTTAACTCCATTTCTGCAGGGAAACACACAGCACAGTTCTCATCCATGAAAAACACTCTGCTTTAGATCAAAAACCAAGCTCTTGCTTTATAGGGTCTATAATACTGCAGGAAACGTGAGTGTGCTCAGAACAAAAGAACTGTGTTTCCTACAGGTAAGGATCACATCTAGGTCAACTCTGCTTCTGAAACTGATACAAACCA
Source organism: Onychomys arenicola (assembly GCA_949786405.1). Classification (NCBI taxonomy): domain Eukaryota; kingdom Metazoa; phylum Chordata; class Mammalia; order Rodentia; family Cricetidae; genus Onychomys; species Onychomys arenicola. Next base: position 535,652 of record CATKUM010000029.1, read on the forward strand.
CAGGTTCTCTAACATCCAATGCTTGTCAGTTAAGAAGAGAAATGTGTGAGCTTCGTAAATGATTCAGGTCCTTTGAGCTGAAAAGTGACTACCCTTACCTGAAAAGAAATTTTGCTTGTAGGAAGACACAGAGCATGTGATTTAACACCATTTCTGATGGGAAACACACAGCACAGTTCTCAACCATGAAACACACTCTGCTTTAGAGTAATAAGCACGGTCTTTTTTTCAAGAATCTCTAAAACAGAAGGAAACATGAGTGTGCTCAGACCAAAAGAACTGTGTTTCCCACACATTCGGCCAATATCTAGTTCAACTCTGCCTCGGAAACTGATAAAAACCACACGTCCTCTAACATCTGATGCTTTTCAATTAAGAGCCACAAACGTGTGAGCTGCTTGAACGATGTAGCTTCCTTTGAGCTCTAAAGTGACTACGTTTTCATGAAACGAATTCTTGCTTGTAGGAAGACACAGAGCCAGGGATTTAACTCCATTTTGCAAGGGAAACACTAGCACAGTTCTCATCCAAGAAAAACACACTGCTTTAGAGCAAGAACCAAGCTGTTGCTTTCTAGAGTCTCTAATACTGCTGGAAAAGTGAGTGTGCTCAGAACAAGAGAACGGTGTTTGCTAAACATACGGAACATATCTAGTTCAACTCTGTTTCTGAAACTGATAAAAAACACAGGTCCTCTATCATCCAATGCTTTTCAATTAAGAGCGATAAACGTGTGAGCTTCGTGAACGATGTAGCTTCATTTGAGCTGTAAAGTGACTGTGTTTACATGAAATGATTTCTTGCTTGTAGGAAGACACAGAACCTGGGATTGATCTCCATTTCTGAGGGATACACAAAGCACAGTTCTCATCCCTGAAACAAACTCTGCTTTAGAGCATGAAGCATGCACTTGCTTTCTAGAGTCTCTAATACAGCAGGAAAAGTGAGTGTGCTCTGAAAAAAGAACGTGGTATCCTACATATGCAGACCATACCTGATTCAACTCTGCTTCTGAAACTGATACAAACCACAGGTCCTATAACATCCAATGCTTTTCAGTTAAGAACGACAAACATGTGAGCTTCGTGAACGATGTAGCTTCCTTTGAGCTGAAAATGACTGTGTTTACCTGAAACATAGTCATGTTTGTAGGAAGACACTGAGCCTGGGATTTAACTCCATTTCAGAACGGGAACACACAGCAGAGTTCTCATCCAGGAAACACACCCTGATTTAGAGCAAGAATCAAGCTCTTGCTTTCTAGAGTCTCTAATACAGCAGGAAACATGAGTGTGCTCAGAGCAAAAGCATGGTGTTTTCAACACATACGGACCATATCAAGTTCAACTATGTCAGCAACTGATACAAACCATAGGTCCTCTAACATCCAATGCTTGTCAGTTAAGAAGAGAAATGTGTTAGCTTCGTGAAAGATGTAGCTTGCTTTGAGCTAAAAAGTGACTGCGTTTACCTGAAACAAAGTCTTGCTTGTAGGAAGACACAGAGCCTGGGATTTAACTCCACTTCTGAAGGGAAACACACAGCACAGTTCTCATCCATGAAAAACACTCTGCTATAGAGCAAGAACCAAGCTCTTGCTTTCTAGTGTCTCTAATACTGCAGGAAAAGTGAGTGTGCTCTGAACAAAAGAACTGTGTGTCCTGCACATATGGGCCATATCTAGTTCAACTCAGCTTCTGAAAGTGATACAAATTACAGGTCGTCTAACATCCAATGCTTTTCATTTAAGAGCGAGAAACGTGTTAGCTTCGTGAAAGATGTAGCTTGCTTTGAGCTGAAAAGTGACTGCGTTTACGTGAAACAAAGTCTTGCTTGTAGGAAGATACAGAGCCTGGGATTTAACTCCATTTCTGAAGGGAAACACACAGCACTGTTCTCATCCATGAAACACACTCTGCTTTAGAGCAAGAAACATGCTCTTGCTTTCTAGAGTCTCTAAATCAGCAGGAAAAGTTAGTGTGCGCAGAAAAAAGAACGGTGTTTCCTACACATACGGACCATATCTAGTTCATCTCTGCTTCTGAAACTGATACAAACCACAGGTCCTCTAACATCGAATGCTTCTCAGTTCAGAAGAGATATGTGTGAGCTTCGTGTGGATGGCGGTCCTTTGAGCTGAAAAGTGACTACCCTTTCCTGAAACGAAGTATTGCGTGTAGGAAGTCACAGAGCGTGGGATTTAACTCCCTTTCGGAAGGGAAACTCACAGCACAGTTCTCATCCATGAAAAAAAATGTGCTTTAGAGCAAGAACCAAGCTCTTGCTTTCTAGAGTCTCTATTACAGCAGGAAAAGTGAGTGTGCTCTGAAAAAAGAACGTGGTATCCTACATATGCAGACCATACCTGATTCAACTCTGCTTCTGAAATTGATACAAACCACAGGTCCTCTAACATCCAATGCTTTTCAGTTAAGAACGACAAACGTGTGAGCTTTGTGAATGATGTAGCTTCCTTTGAGCTGAAAATGACTGCGTTTCCCTGAAACGTAGTCATGCTTGTAGGAAGACACTGAGCCTGGGATTTAACTCCATTTCAGAACGGGAACACACAGCAGAGTTGTCATCCAGGAAACACACCCTGATTTAGAGCAAGAATCAAGCTCTTGCTTTCTAGAGTCTCTAATACAGCAGGAAACATGAGTGTGCTCAGAGCAAAAGCATGGTGTTTTCAACACATTCGGACCATATCAAGTTCATCTTTGTTGGAAACTGATACAAACCATAGGTCCTCTAACATCAAATGCTTATCAGTTAAGAAGAGAAATGTGTGAGCTTCGTGAACGATGCAGGTCCTTTGAGCTGAAAAGTGACTACTCTTACCTGAAAACAAATTTTGCTTGTAGGAAGACACAGAGCATGGGATTTAACACCATTTCTGAAGGGAAACACACAGCACAGTTCTCATCCATGAAACACACTCTGCTTTAGAGCAAGAAGCACGCTCTTGCTTTCTAGAATCTCTAAAACAGAAGGAAACATGAGTGTGCTCAGACCAAAAGAACTGTGTTTCCCACACATTCGGACCATATCTAGTTCAACTCTGCTTCTGAAACTGATACAAACCACAAGTCCAATAACCTCCAGTATTTTCAGTTAAGAGTGACAAACGTGTGAGCTGCGTGAACTATGTAGCTCCTTTGAGGTGAAAAGTGACTGCATTTACATGAAATGAATTATTGCCTGTAGGAAGACACATAGCCTGGGATTTAACTCCACTTCTGAAGGGAAACACAGCACAGTTCTCATCCATGAAAAACACTCTGCTATAGAGCAAGAACCAAGCTCTTGCTTTCTAGTGTCCCTAATACTGCAGGAAAAGTGAGTGTGCTCAGAACAAAAGAACTGTGTTTCCTAAACATACGGACCATATCTAGTTCAACTCTGCTTCTGAAACTGATACAAAACACAGGTCCACTAACATCCAATGCTTCTCAGTTAAGAAGAGAAATGTGTGAGCTTCGTGAACGATGTAGGTCCTTTGCGCTGAAAAGTGAGTACCCTTACCTGAAAAAAAATCTTGCTTGAAGGAAGACAGAGAGCCTGGGATTTAACTCCATTTCTGAAAGAAATGCACTGCACACTTCTCATCCATGAAACACACTCTCCTTTAGAGCAAGGAGCACGCTCTTGCTTTCTAGAGTCTCTAAATCATAGGGAAGCATGAGTGTGCTCAGAGCAAAAGAACGGTGTTTCCCACAGTTATGGACCATATGTAGTTCAACTCTGTCTGAAACTGATGCAAACAATAGGTCCTCTAACATCCAATGCTTGTCCGGTAAGAAGAGAAATTTGTGAGCTTCATGAACGATGCAGTTCCTTTGAGCTGAAAAGTGACTACCCTTACCTGAAAAGAAATTTTGCTTGTAGGAAGACACAGTGCGTGGGATTTAACTCCATTTCTGAAGGGAAACACACAGCACAGTTCTGATCCATGAAACATTTTCTGCTTTAGAGTAAGAAGCATGGTCTTGCTTTATAGAGTTTCTTAAACAGAAGGAAACATGAGTGTGCTCAGACCAAAAGAACTGTGTTTCCCACATTCGGACCATATGTAGTTCAACTCTACTTCTGAAACTGATACAAACCAAAGGTCCTCTAAAGTCCAATGGTTTTCAGTTAAGTGCGACAAACGTGTGAGCTGTGTGAACGATGTACCTCCTTTGACCTTAAAAGTGACTGCGTTTACATGAAACGAATTATTGCCTGTAGGAAGACACAGAACCTGGGATTTAACTTCCTTTCTGACGGGAAACACACAGCACTGTTCTCATCCATGAAAAACACTCTGCTATAGAGCAAGAACCAAGCTCTTGCTTTCTAGAGTCTCTAATAGTGCATTAAAAGTGAGTGTGCTCATAACAAAAGAACAGTGTTTCCTAAACATACGGAACATGTCTAGTTCAACTCTGCTTCTGAAACTTATACAAACCACAGGTCCTCTATCCTCCAATGGTTTTCAGTTAAGAGCGACAAACGTGTGAGCTGCGTGAACGATGTAGCTCCTTTCAGCTGAAAAGTGACTGTGTTTACATGAAACGAATTATTGCCTGTAGGAAGACTCAGAGCCTGGGATTTAACTCCATTTCTGACAGGAAACACACAGCACAGTTCTCATCCATGAATCACAGTGTGCTTTAGAGCAAGAACCAAGGACTTGCTTTCTACAGTCTCTAATACAGCAGGAAACGTGAGTGTGCACTGAAAAAAGAACAGTGTACCCTACATATGCAGACCATACCTATTTCAACTCTGCTTCTGAAACTGACACAAACCACAGGTCCTCTAACATCCAATGCTTTTCAGTTAAGAACAACAAACATGTGAGCTTTGTGAACAATGTAGCACCTTTGAGCTGAAAAGTGTCTGCGTTTACATGAGACGAATTCTTGCTTGTAGAAGACACAGAGCCTGCGATTTAACTCCATTTCTGACGGGAAACACACAGCACAATTCTCATCCATGAAAAACACTCTGCTATAGACCAAGAACCAAGCTCTTGCTTTCTAGTGTCTCTAATACAGCAGGAAACATGAGTGTACTGAGAACAAGAGAACAGTGTTTTCTACACATACAGACCATATCTAGTTCAACTCTCCTTCTGAATCTGATAAAAAGTACAGGTCCTCTATAATCCAATGCTTTGCTATTAAGAGCGAACAACGTGTGAGCTGAGTGAACAATGTAGCTTCCTTTGAGCTGAAAAGAGACTGCGTTTACATGAAACGAATTCTTGCTTGTAGAAGACACAGAGCCTGGAATTTAACTCCATTTCAGACAGGAAACACACAGCAAAGTTCTAATCCATGAAAAACACTCTGCTTTAGATCAAGAAACAAGCTCTTGTTTTCTAGAGTCTCTAATACAGCAGGTAACATGAGCCTGCTCAGAGCAAAAGCATGGTGTTTCCAACACATTTGGACCATATCAAGTTCAACTATGTTGGAAACTGATACAAACCATAGGTCCTCTAACATCCAATGCTTGTCAGTTAAGAAGAGAAATGTGTGAGCTTCGTAAACGAGCAGGTCCTTTGAGCTGAAAAGTGACTACCCTTACCTGAGAAGAAATTTTGCTTGTAGGAAGAAACAGAGTGTGGGATTAAACTCCATTTCTGAAGGGAAACACACAGCACAGTTCTCATCCAAGAATCACCCTCTGCTTTAGAGCAAGAAGCACGCTCTTGCTTTCTAGAGTCTCTAATACAGAGGGAAACGTGAGTGTGCTCAGAGCAAAAGAACGGTGTTTCCCACACATACGGACCCTATCTAGTCCAACTCTGCTTCTGAAACTGATAAAAACCACAGGTCTTCTAACATCCAATGCTTTTTAATTAAGATTGACAAACGTGTGAGCTTCGTGAACGATGTAGCTTCCTTTGAGCTGAAAAGTGACTATGTTTACCTGAAATGAAGTCTTGCTCATAGGAAGACACAGAATCTGGGATTTAACTCCATTTCTGAAGGGAAACACAAAGCACAGTTCTCATCCATGAAACACACTCTTCGTAGAGCAAGAATCACGCTCTTGCTTTCTAGAGTATCTAATACTTCATGAAAAGTGAGTGTGCTCAGAACAAAAGGACGGTGTTTCCTAAACATACGCAACATGTCTAGTTCAACTCTAGTTCTGAAACTGATAAATTCCACAGGTCCTCTAACATCTGATGCTTTTCAATTAAGAGTGACAAACGTGTGAGCTTTGTGAACGATGTAGCTTCATTTGAGCTGAAAAGTGACTACCCTTACCTAAAAAGAAATTTTTCTTGTAGGAAGACACAGAGAGTGGGATTTAACTCCATTTCTGAAGGGAAAAACACAGCACAGTTCTCCTTCATGAAACACACTCTACTTTAGAGCAAGAACCATGCTCTTGCTTTCTACTGTCTCTAATACATCAGGAAATGTGAGTGTACTCCGAACAAAGGAACGGTGTTTCTTAATCATAGGGAACATATATAATTCAACTCTGCTTCTAAAACTGATACAAATCACAGGTCCTCTGACATCCCATGCTTGTCACTTAAGATTGAGAAACATGTGAGCTTTGTGAACGATGTTGCTTCCTTTGAGCTGAAAAGTGACTGCATTTACATGAAACGAATTCTTGCTTGTAGGAAGACACAGAGCCTTGGATTTAACTCCATTTGGGAAGGGAAACACAGAGCACAATTGTCCTCCATGAAACACACTCTGCAAGAACCAAGCTCTTGCTTTCTAGAGTCTCTAATACTGCAGGAAAAGTGAGTGTGCTCAGAACAAAAGAACGGTGTTTCCTAAACATACGGAACACATCTAGTTCAACTCTGATTCTGAAACTGATAAAAACAACAGGTCCTCTAACATCAGATGCTTTTCCATTAAGAGTGACAAACGTGTGAGCTGCGTGAATGATGTAGCTTCCTTTGAGCTGAAAAGTGACTGTGTTTACCTGAAACGAATTCTTGCTTGTAGGAAGACACAGACCCTGGGATTTAACTCCATTTCTGAAGGGAAACACAAAGCACAGTTCTCATCCATGAAACACAGTCTTCTTAGAGCAAGAATCATGCTCTTGCTTTCTAGAGTATCTAATACTTCATGAAAAGTGAGTGTGCTCAGAACAAAAGGACGGTGTTTCCTAAACATACGCAACATGTCTAGTTCAACTCTAGTTCTGAAACTGATAAAAACCACAGGTCCTCTAAAATCTGATGCTTTTCAATTAAGAGTGACAAACGTGTGAGCTTTGTGAACGATGTAGCTTCATTTGAGCTGAAAAGTGACTTTGTTTACCTGAAACGAAGTCTTGCTTGTAGGAAGACACAGACCCTGGGATTTAACTCCATTTCTGAAGGGAAACACAAAGCACAGTTCTCATCCATGAAACACAGTCTTCTTAGAGCAAGAATCACGCTCTTGCTTTCTAGAGTATCTAATACTTCATGAAAAGTGAGTGTGCTCAGAACAAAAGGACGGTGTTTCCTAAACATACGCAACATGTCTAGTTCAACTCTAGTTCTGAAACTGATAAAAACCACAGGTCCTCTAACATCTGATTCTTTTCAATTAAGAGTGACAAACGTGTGAGCTTTGTGAACGATGTAGCTTCATTTGAGCTGAAAAGTGACTTTGTTTACCTGAAACGAAGTCTTGCTTGTAGGAAGACACAGAGCCTGGGATTTAACTCCATTTCTGAAGGGAAACTCCCAGCACAGTTCTCATCCATGAAACACACTCTGCTTTAGAGCAAGAAGCATGCTCTTGCTTTCTAGGGTCTCTAATACAGAGGGAAATGTGAGTGTGCTCACCCGCAAAAGAAAGGTGTTTCCCACACGTACGGACCATATGGAGTTCAAATCTGTCTGAAACTGATACAAACCATAGGTCCTCTAACATCCAATGCTAGTCAGATAAGAAGAGAAATGTGTGAGCTTCGTGAAGGATGCAGGTCCTTTGAGCTGAAAAGTGACTACCCTTACATCAAAAGAAATTTTGCTTGTAGGAAGACACAGAGCGTGGGATTTAACTCCATTTTGGAAGGGAAACAGACAGCACAGTTCTCATCTATGAATCACTTTCTGCTTTAGAGTAAGAAGCACGGTCTTGCTTTCTAGAATCTCAAAAACAAAAGGAAACATGAGTGTGCACAGAACAAAAGAACTGTGTTTCCCAAACATTCGGACCATATCTAGTTCAATTCTGCTTCTGAAACTGATAAAAACCACAGGTCCTCTAACATCCAATGCTTTTCAAATAAGATCGACAAACGTGTGAACTTCGTGAAGGATGTAGCTTCCTTTGAGCTGAAAAGTGACTGTGTTTACCTTAAATGAATTCTTGCTTGTAGGAAGACACAGACCCTGGGATTTAACTCCATTTCTGAAGGGAAACACAAAGCACAGTTCTCATCCATGGAACAAACTCTGCTTTAGAGCAAGAAGCACGCTCTTGCTTTCTAGTGTCTCTAATACATCAGGAAACGTGAGTGTGCTCCGAACCAAGGTACGGTGTTTCTTACACATAGGGAACATATATACTTCAACTCTGCTTCTAAAACAGATACAAACCACAGGTGCTCTAACATCCCATGCTTGTCACTGAAGAGTGAAAAACATGTGAGCTTTGTGAACGATGTAGCTTCCTTTGATCTGAATATTGACCGCGATTACATGAAACGAACTCATCCTTGTAGGAAGACACAGAGCATGGGATTTAACTCCATTTCGGAAGGGAAACACACAGCACAGTTCTCATCCATGAAAAACACTCTGTTTTAGAGCAAGATCCAAGCTCTTGCTTTCTAGAGTCTCTAAACTGCAGGAAAAGTGAGTGTGCTCAGAACAAAAGAACCATGTTTCCTAAACATACGGAACATATCTAGTTCAACTCTGCTTCTGAAACTGATAAAAACCACAGGTTCTCTAACATCCAATGCTTTTCAATTAAGAGCGACAAACCTGTGAGCTGCGTGAACGAGGTAGCTTCCTTTGAGCTGAAAAGTGACTGCGTTTACATGAAACGAATTCTTGCTTGTAGGAAGACACAGAGCGTGGGATTTAACTCCATTTCTGAAGGGAAACACACAGCACAGTTCTCATCCATGAAACACTTTCTGCTTTAGAGTAAGAAGCACGGACTTGCTTTCTAGAGTCTCTAAAACAGAAGGAAACATGAGTGTGCTCAGACCAAAAGAACTGTGTGTCCCACTCATTCTGACCATATATAGTTCAACTCTGCTTCTGAAACTGATACAAACCACAGGTCCTCTAACCTCCAATGGTTTACAGTTAAGAGCAACAAACGTGTGAGCTGCGTAAAACAATGTAGCTCCTTTGAGCTGAAAAGTGACTGCGTTTACATGAAACGAAGTCTTGTTGTAGGAAGACACAGACCCTGGGATTTAACTCCATTTCTGAAGGGAAACACAAAGCACAGTTCTCATCCATGAATCACACTCTGCTTTAGGGCTAGAAGCACGATCTTGCTTTCTAGTGTCTCTAATTCAGCAGGAAACGAGAGAGTGCTCCAAACAAAGGAACAGTGTTCGTACTCATAATGAATATATATACTTCAACTCTGCTTCTAAAACTGATACAAACCACAGGTCCTCTAACATCCCATGCTTGTCACTTAAGAGCAAGAAACATGTGAGCTTTGTGAACGATGTAGCTTCCTTTGAGCTGAAAAGTGACTGTGTTTATCTGAAACGAAGTCTTGCTTGTAGGAAGACACAGAGCCTGGAATTGAACTCCATTTCTCAAGGGAAACTCCCAGCACAGTTCTCAACCATGAAACAAACTCTGCTTTAGAGCAAGAAGCACGCTCTTGCTTTCTAGAGTCTCTAATACAGAGGGAAACGTGAGTGTGCTCAGAGCAAAAGAACGGTGTTTCCCACATACGGACCATATCTAGTTCAACTCTGTCTGAAACTGATACAAACCATAGGTACTCTGACATCCAATGCTTGTCCATTAATAAGAGAAATGTGTGAGCTTCGTGAACGATGCAGGTCCTTTGAGCTGAAAATTGAATACCCTTACCTGAAAAGAAATTTTGCTTGTAGGAAGACACAGAGCGTGGGATTTAACTCCATTTCTGAAGGGAAACACACAGCACAGTTCTCATCCATGAAACACTTTCTGATTTAGAGTAAGAAGCACGGTCTTGCTTTCTAGAGTCTCTAAAAGAGAAGGAAACATGAGTGTGCTCAGACCAAAGAACTGTGTTTCCCACACATTCAGACCATGTCTAGTTCAACTCTGCTACTGAAACTTATACAAACCACAGGTCCTCTAAACTCCAATGGTTTTCAGTTAAGAGCGACAAACGTGTGAACTGCGTGAAACGATGTAGCCCCTTTGAGCTGAAAAGTGACTGCGTTTACATGAAACGAATTATTGCCTGTAGGAAGACACAGGGCCTGTGATTTAACTCCATTTCTGACGGGAAACACACAGCACAGTTCTCATCCATGAAAAACACTCTGATATAGAGCAAGAACCAAGCTCTTGCTTTCTAGTATCTCTAATACTGCATGAAAAGTGAGTGTGCTCAGAACAAAAGAACCATGTTTCCTAAACATACGGAACATATCTAGTTCAACTCTGCTTCTGAAACTGATAAAAACCACAGGTTCTCTAACATCCAATGCTTTTCAATTAAGAGCGACAAACCTGTGAGCTGCGTGAACGAGGTAGCTTCCTTTGAGCTGAAAAGTGACTGCGTTTACATGAAACGAATTCTTGCTTGTAGGAAGACACAGAGCGTGGGATTTAACTCCATTTCTGAAGGGAAACACACAGCACAGTTCTCATCCATGAAACACTTTCTGCTTTAGAGTAAGAAGCACTGTCTTGCTTTCTAGAGTCTCTAAAAGAGAAGGAAACATGAGTGTGCTCAGACCAAAGAACTGTGTTTCCCACACATTCAGACCATGTCTAGTTCAACTCTGCTGCTGAAACTTATACAAACCACAGGTCCTCTAAACTCCAATGGTTTTCAGTTAAGAGCGACAAACGTGTGAACTGCGTGAAACGATGTAGCTCCTTTGAGCTGAAAAGTGACTGCTTTTACATGAAACGAATTATTGCCTGTAGGAAGACACAGACCCTGGGATTTAACTCCATTTCTGAAGGGAAACACAAAGCACAGTTCTCATCCATGAATCACACTCTGCTTTAGAGCTAGAAGCACGATCTTGCTTTCTAGTGTCTCTAATTCAGCAGGAAACGAGAGAGTGCTCCAAACAAAGGAACAGTGTTCGTACACATAATGAATATATATACTTCAACTCTGCTTCTAAAACTGATACAAACCACAGGTCCTCTAACATCCCATGCTTGTCACGAAAGAGCGAGAAACATGTGAGCTTTGTGAACGATGTAGCTTCCTTTGAGCTGAAAAGTGACTGTGTTTATCTGAAACGAAGTCTTGCTTGTAGGAAGACACAGAGCCTGGAATTGAACTCCATTTCTCAAGGGAAACTCCCAGCACAGTTCTCAACCATGAAACAAACTCTGCTTTAGAGCAAGAAGCACGCTCTTGCTTTCTAGAGTCTCTAATACAGAGGGAAACGTGAGTGTGCTCAGAGCAAAAGAACGGTGTTTCCCACATACGGACCATATCTAGTTCAACTCTGTCTGAAACTGATACAAACCATAGGTACTCTGACATCCAATGCTTGTCCATTAATAAGAGAAATGTGTGAGCTTCGTGAACGATGCAGGTCCTTTGAGCTGAAAATTGAATACCCTTACCTGAAAAGAAATTTTGCTTGTAGGAAGACACAGAGCGTGGGATTTAACTCCATTTCTGAAGGGAAACACACAGCACAGTTCTCATCCATGAATCACCCTCTGCTTTAGAGCAAGAAGCACGCTCTTGCTTTCTAGAGTCTCTAATACAGAGGGAAACCTGAGTGTGCTCAGAGCAAAAGAACGGTGTTTCCCACCCATACGGACCCTATCTACTACAACTCTGCTTCTGAAACTGATAAAAACCACAGGTCTTCTAACATCCAATGCTTTTTAATTAAGATTGACAAACGTGTGAGCTTCGTGAACGATGTAGCTTCCTTTGAGCTGAAAAGTGACTACGTTTACCTGAAATGAACTCTTGCTCGTAGGAAGACACAGAACCTGGGATTTAACTCCATTTCTGAAGGGAAACACAAAGCACAGTTCTCATCCATGAAACACAGTCTTCCTAGAGCAAGAATCACGCTCTTGCTTTCTAGAGTCTCTAATACTTCATGAAAAGTGAGTGTGCTCAGAACAAAAGGACGGTGTTTCCTAAACATACGCAACATGTCTAGTTCAACTCTGCTTCTGAACCTGATAAAATCCACAGGTCCTCGAACTTCCAATGCTTTTCAATTAAGAGCGACAAATGTGTGAGCTTCGTGAACGATGCAGGTCCTTTGAGCAGAAAATTGAATACCCTTACCTGAAATGAAATTTTGCTTGTAGGAAGACACAGAGTGTGGGATTTAACTCCACTTCTGAAGGGAAACACACAGCACAGTTCTCATCTGTGAAACACTTTCTGCTTTAGAGTAAGAAGCACTGTCTTGCTTTCTAGATTCTCTAAAACAGAAGGAAACATGAGTGTGCTCAGACCAAAATAACTGTGTTTCCCACACTTTCAGACCACGTCTAGTTCAACTCTGCTACTGAAACTTATACAAACCACAGGTACTCTAAACTCCAATGGTTTTCAGTTAAGAGCGACAAACGTGTGAACTGCGTGAAACGATGTAGCTCCTTTGAGCTGAAAAGTGACTGCGTTTACATGAAACGAATTATTGCCTGTAGGAAGACACAGAGCCTGTGATTTAACTCCATTTCTGATGGGAAACACACAGCACAGTTCTCATCCATGAAAAACACTCTGATATAGAGCAAGAACCAAGCTCTTGCTTTCTAGAATCTCTAATACTGCATGAAAAGTGAGTGTGCTCAGAACAAAAGAACCATGTTTCCTAAACATACGGAACATATCTAGTTCAACTCTGCTTCTGAAACTGATAAAAACCACAGGTTCATTAACATCCAATGCTTTTCAATTAAGAGCGACAAACCTGTGAGCTGCGTGAACGAGGTAGCTTCCTTTTGACCTGAAAAGTGACTGCGTTTACATGAAACGAAGTCTTGTTGTAGGAAGACACAGAGCCTGGGATTTAACTCCATTTCTGAAGGGAAACACAAAGCACAGTTCTCGTCCATGAATCACACTCTGCTTTAGAGCTAGAAGCACGATCTTGCTTTCTAGTGTCTCTAATTCAGCAGGAAACGAGAGAGTCCTCCAAACAAAGGAACAGTGTTCGTACACATAGGGAATATATATACTTCAACTCTGCTTCTAAAACTGATACAAACCACAGGTCCTCTAACATCCCATGCTTGTCACTTGAGAGCGAGAAACATGTGAGCTTTGTGAACGATGTAGCTTCTTTGAGCTGAAGAGTGACTGTGTTTACCTGAAACGAAGTCTTGCTTGTAGGAAGACACAGAGCCCTGGATTGAACTCCATTTCACAAGGGAAACTCCCAACACAGTTCTCATCCATGAAACACACTCTGCTTTAGAGCAGGAAGCACGCTCTTGCATTCTAGAGTCTCTAATACAGAGGGAAGCATGAGTGTGCTCAGAGCAAAAGAACGGTGTTTCCCACACATATGGACCATATCTAGTTCAACTCTGTCTGAAACTGATGCAAACAATAGGTCCTCTAACATCCAATGCTTGTCCGGTAAGAAGAGAAATTTGTGAGCTTCATGAACGATGCAGTTCCTTTGAGCTGAAAAGTGACTACCCTTACCTGAAAAGAAATTTTGCTTGTAGGAAGACACAGAGCGTGGGATTTAACTCCATTTCTGAAGGGAAACACACAGTACAGTTCTGATCCATGAAACATTTTCTGCTTTAGAGTAAGAAGCATGGTCTTGCTTTATAGAGTTTCTTAAACAGAAGGAAACATGAGTGTGCTCAGACCAAAAGAACTGCGTTTCCCACACATTCGGACCATATGTAGTTCAACTCTACTTCTGAAACTGATACAAACCAAAGGTCCTCTAAACTCCAATGGTTTTCAGTTAAGTGCGACAAACGGGTGAGCTGTGTGAACGATGTAGCTCCTTTGAGCTGAAAAGTCACTGTGTTTACATGAAACGAATTATTGCCTGTAGGAAGACACAGAGCCTGGGATTTAACTTCCTTTCTGATGGGAAACACACAGCACAGTTCTCATCCATGAAAAACACTCTGCTATAGAGCAAGAACCAAGCTCTTGCTTTCTAGAGTCTCTAATAGTGCATTAAAAGTGAGTGTGCTCATAACAAAAGAACAGTGTTTCCTAAACATATGGAATATGTCTAGTTCAACTCTGCTTCTGAAACTTATACAAACCACAGGTCCTCTATCCTCCGATGGTTTTCAGTTAAGAGCGACAAACGTGTGAGCTCTGTGAACGATGTAGCTCCTTTGAGCTGAAAAGTGACTGTGTTTACATGAAACGAATTATTGCCTGTAGGAAGACACAGAGCCTGGGATTTAACTCCATTTCTGACAGGAAACACACAGCACAGTTCTCATCCATGAATCACAGTGTGCTTTAGAGCAAGAACCAAGGACTTGCTTTCTACAGTCTCTAATACAGCAGGAAACGTGAGTGTGCACTGAAAAAAGAACAGTGTACCCTACATATGCAGACCATACCTAATTCAACTCTGCTTCTGAAACTGATACAAACCACAGGTCCTCTAACATCCAATGCTTTTCAGTTAAGAACAACAAACGTGTGAGCTTTGTGCACAATGAAGCTCCTTTGAGCTGAAAAGTGTCTGCGTTTACATGAAATGAATTCTTGCTTGTAGAAGACACAGAGCCTGCGATTTAACTCCATTTCTGACTGGAAACACAAAGCACAATTCTCATCCATGAAAAACACTCTGCTATAGACCAAGAACCAAGCTCTTGCTTTCTAGTGTCTCTAATACAGCAGGAAACATGAGTGTACTGAGAACAAAAGAACAGTGTTTTCTACACATACAGACCATATCTAGTTCAACTCTCCTTCTGAATCTGATAAAAAACTACAGGTCCTCTATCATCCAATGCTTTGCAATTAAGAGCGACAAACGTGTGAGCTCTGTGAACGATGTAGCTTCATTTGAGCTGTAAATTGACTGTGTTTACCTGAAACGATTTCTTGCTTGTAGGAAGACACAGAGCTTGGGATTTAACTCAATTTCTGAAGCAAATGCACAGCACAGTTCTCATCCATGAAACACACTCTGCTTTAGAGCAAGAAGCACGCTCTTGCTTTCAAGAATCTCTAATACAGAAGGAAACGTGAGTGTGCTCAGAGCAAAAGAATGGTGTTTCCCACACATACGGACCATATCTATTTCAACTCTGTCTGAAACTGATACAAACCGTAGGTCCTCTAACATCCAATGCTTGTCCGTTAAGAAGAGACATGTGTGAGCTTCTTGAACGTTGCAGGTCCTTTGAGCTGAAAATTGATTACCCTCACCTGAAAAGAAATTTTGCTTGTAGGAAGAAACAGAGTGTGGGATTAAACTCCATTTCTGAAGGGAAACACACAGCACAGTTCTCATCCATGAATCACCCTCTGCTTTAGAGCAAGAAGCACGCTCTTGCTTTCTAGAGTCTCTAATACAGAGGGAAACCTGAGTGTGCTCAGAGCAAAAGAACGGTGTTTCCCACCCATACGGACCCTATCTACTACAACTCTGCTTCTGAAACTGATAAAAACCACAGGTCTTCTAACATCCAATGCTTTTTAATTAAGATTGACAAACGTGTGAGCTTCGTGAACGATGTAGCTTCCTTTGAGCTGAAAAGTGACTACGTTTACCTGAAATGAACTCTTGCTCGTAGGAAGACACAGAACCTGGGATTTAACTCCATTTCTGAAGGGAAACACAAAGCACAGTTCTCATCCATGAAACACAGTCTTCCTAGAGCAAGAATCACGCTCTTGCTTTCTAGAGTCTCTAATACTTCATGAAAAGTGAGTGTGCTCAGAACAAAAGGACGGTGTTTCCTAAACATACGCAACATGTCTAGTTCAACTCTGCTTCTGAACCTGATAAAATCCACAGGTCCTCGAACTTCCAATGCTTTTCAATTAAGAGCGACAAATGTGTGAGCTTCGTGAACGATGCAGGTCCTTTGAGCAGAAAATTGAATACCCTTACCTGAAATGAAATTTTGCTTGTAGGAAGACACAGAGTGTGGGATTTAACTCCACTTCTGAAGGGAAACACACAGCACAGTTCTCATCTGTGAAACACTTTCTGCTTTAGAGTAAGAAGCACTGTCTTGCTTTCTAGATTCTCTAAAACAGAAGGAAACATGAGTGTGCTCAGACCAAAATAACTGTGTTTCCCACACTTTCAGACCACGTCTAGTTCAACTCTGCTACTGAAACTTATACAAACCACAGGTCCTCTAAACTCCAATGGTTTTCAGTTAAGAGCGACAAACGTGTGAACTGCGTGAAACGATGTAGCTCCTTTGAGCTGAAAAGTGACTGCGTTTACATGAAACGAATTATTGCCTGTAGGAAGACACAGAGCCTGTGATTTAACTCCATTTCTGATGGGAAACACACAGCACAGTTCTCATCCATGAAAAACACTCTGATATAGAGCAAGAACCAAGCTCTTGCTTTCTAGAATCTCTAATACTGCATGAAAAGTGAGTGTGCTCAGAACAAAAGAACCATGTTTCCTAAACATACGGAACATATCTAGTTCAACTCTGCTTCTGAAACTGATAAAAACCACAGGTTCATTAACATCCAATGCTTTTCAATTAAGAGCGACAAACCTGTGAGCTGCGTGAACGAGGTAGCTTCCTTTTGACCTGAAAAGTGACTGCGTTTACATGAAACGAAGTCTTGTTGTAGGAAGACACAGAGCCTGGGATTTAACTCCATTTCTGAAGGGAAACACAAAGCACAGTTCTCGTCCATGAATCACACTCTGCTTTAGAGCTAGAAGCACGATCTTGCTTTCTAGTGTCTCTAATTCAGCAGGAAACGAGAGAGTCCTCCAAACAAAGGAACAGTGTTCGTACACATAGGGAATATATATACTTCAACTCTGCTTCTAAAACTGATACAAACCACAGGTCCTCTAACATCCCATGCTTGTCACTTGAGAGCGAGAAACATGTGAGCTTTGTGAACGATGTAGCTTCTTTGAGCTGAAGAGTGACTGTGTTTACCTGAAACGAAGTCTTGCTTGTAGGAAGACACAGAGCCCTGGATTGAACTCCATTTCACAAGGGAAACTCCCAACACAGTTCTCATCCATGAAACACACTCTGCTTTAGAGCAGGAAGCACGCTCTTGCATTCTAGAGTCTCTAATACAGAGGGAAGCATGAGTGTGCTCAGAGCAAAAGAACGGTGTTTCCCACACATATGGACCATATCTAGTTCAACTCTGTCTGAAACTGATGCAAACAATAGGTCCTCTAACATCCAATGCTTGTCCGGTAAGAAGAGAAATTTGTGAGCTTCATGAACGATGCAGTTCCTTTGAGCTGAAAAGTGACTACCCTTACCTGAAAAGAAATTTTGCTTGTAGGAAGACACAGAGCGTGGGATTTAACTCCATTTCTGAAGGGAAACACACAGTACAGTTCTGATCCATGAAACATTTTCTGCTTTAGAGTAAGAAGCATGGTCTTGCTTTATAGAGTTTCTTAAACAGAAGGAAACATGAGTGTGCTCAGACCAAATGAACTGCGTTTCCCACACATTCGGACCATATGTAGTTCAACTCTACTTCTGAAACTGATACAAACCAAAGGTCCTCTAAACTCCAATGGTTTTCAGTTAAGTGCGACAAACGGGTGAGCTGTGTGAACGATGTAGCTCCTTTGAGCTGAAAAGTCACTGTGTTTACATGAAACGAATTATTGCCTGTAGGAAGACACAGAGCCTGGGATTTAACTTCCTTTCTGATGGGAAACACACAGCACAGTTCTCATCCATGAAAAACACTCTGCTATAGAGCAAGAACCAAGCTCTTGCTTTCTAGAGTCTCTAATAGTGCATTAAAAGTGAGTGTGCTCATAACAAAAGAACAGTGTTTCCTAAACATATGGAATATGTCTAGTTCAAGTCTGCTTCTGAAACTTATACAAACCACAGGTCCTCTATCCTCCGATGGTTTTCAGTTAAGAGCGACAAACGTGTGAGCTCTGTGAACGATGTAGCTCCTTTGAGCTGAAAAGTGACTGTGTTTACATGAAACGAATTATTGCCTGTAGGAAGACACAGAGCCTGGGATTTAACTCCATTTCTGACAGGAAACACACAGCACAGTTCTCATCCATGAATCACAGTGTGCTTTAGAGCAAGAACCAAGGACTTGCTTTCTACAGTCTCTAATACAGCAGGAAACGTGAGTGTGCACTGAAAAAAGAACAGTGTACCCTACATATGCAGACCATACCTAATTCAACTCTGCTTCTGAAACTGATACAAACCACAGGTCCTCTAACATCCAATGCTTTTCAGTTAAGAACAACAAACGTGTGAGCTTTGTGCACAATGAAGCTCCTTTGAGCTGAAAAGTGTCTGCGTTTACATGAAATGAATTCTTGCTTGTAGAAGACACAGAGCCTGCGATTTAACTCCATTTCTGACTGGAAACACAAAGCACAATTCTCATCCATGAAAAACACTCTGCTATAGACCAAGAACCAAGCTCTTGCTTTCTAGTGTCTCTAATACAGCAGGAAACATGAGTGTACTGAGAACAAAAGAACAGTGTTTTCTACACATACAGACCATATCTAGTTCAACTCTCCTTCTGAATCTGATAAAAAACTACAGGTCCTCTATCATCCAATGCTTTGCAATTAAGAGCGACAAACGTGTGAGCTCTGTGAACGATGTAGCTTCATTTGAGCTGTAAATTGACTGTGTTTACCTGAAACGATTTCTTGCTTGTAGGAAGACACAGAGCTTGGGATTTAACTCAATTTCTGAAGCAAATGCACAGCACAGTTCTCATCCATGAAACACACTCTGCTTTAGAGCAAGAAGCACGCTCTTGCTTTCAAGAATCTCTAATACAGAAGGAAACGTGAGTGTGCTCAGAGCAAAAGAATGGTGTTTCCCACACATACGGACCATATCTATTTCAACTCTGTCTGAAACTGATACAAACCGTAGGTCCTCTAACATCCAATGCTTGTCCGTTAAGAAGAGACATGTGTGAGCTTCTTGAACGTTGCAGGTCCTTTGAGCTGAAAATTGATTACCCTCACCTGAAAAGAAATTTTGCTTGTAGGAAGAAACAGAGTGTGGGATTAAACTCCATTTCTGAAGGGAAACACACAGCACAGTTCTCATCCATGAATCACCCTCTGCTTTAGAGCAAGAAGCACGCTCTTGCTTTCTAGAGTCTCTAATACAGAGGGAAACCTGAGTGTGCTCAGAGCAAAAGAACGGTGTTTCCCACCCATACGGACCCTATCTACTACAACTCTGCTTCTGAAACTGATAAAAACCACAGGTCTTCTAACATCCAATGCTTTTTAATTAAGATTGACAAACGTGTGAGCTTCGTGAACGATGTAGCTTCCTTTGAGCTGAAAAGTGACTACGTTTACCTGAAATGAACTCTTGCTCGTAGGAAGACACAGAACCTGGGATTTAACTCCATTTCTGAAGGGAAACACAAAGCACAGTTCTCATCCATGAAACACAGTCTTCCTAGAGCAAGAATCACGCTCTTGCTTTCTAGAGTCTCTAATACTTCATGAAAAGTGAGTGTGCTCAGAACAAAAGGACGGTGTTTCCTAAACATACGCAACATGTCTAGTTCAACTCTGCTTCTGAACCTGATAAAATCCACAGGTCCTCGAACTTCCAATGCTTTTCAATTAAGAGCGACAAATGTGTGAGCTTCGTGAATGATGCAGGTCCTTTGAGCAGAAAATTGAATACCCTTACCTGAAATGAAATTTTGCTTGTAGGAAGACACAGAGTGTGGGATTTAACTCCACTTCTGAAGGGAAACACACAGCACAGTTCTCATCTGTGAAACACTTTCTGCTTTAGAGTAAGAAGCACTGTCTTGCTTCCTAGATTCTCTAAAACAGAAGGAAACATGAGTGTGCTCAGACCAAAATAACTGTGTTTCCCACACTTTCAGACCACGTCTAGTTCAACTCTGCTACTGAAACTTATACAAACCACAGGTCCTCTAAACTCCAATGGTTTTCAGTTAAGAGCGACAAACGTGTGAACTGCGTGAAACGATGTAGCTCCTTTGAGCTGAAAAGTGACTGCGTTTACATGAAACGAATTATTGCCTGTAGGAAGACACAGAGCCTGTGATTTAACTCCATTTCTGATGGGAAACACACAGCACAGTTCTCATCCATGAAAAACACTCTGATATAGAGCAAGAACCAAGCTCTTGCTTTCTAGAATCTCTAATACTGCATGAAAAGTGAGTGTGCTCAGAACAAAAGAACCATGTTTCCTAAACATACGGAACATATCTAGTTCAACTCTGCTTCTGAAACTGATAAAAAACACAGTTCCTCTAACATCCAATGCTTTTCAATTAAGAGCGACAAACCTGTGAGACGCGTGAACGATGTAGCTTCCTTTGAGCTGAAAAGTGTCTGCGTTTACATGAAACGAATTCTTGCTTGTAGGAAGACAAAGAGACTGGGATGTAACTCCATTTCGGAAGGGAACACACAGCACAGTTCTCATCCATGATACACTTTCTGCTTTAGAGTAAGAAGCACGGTCTTGCTTTCTAGAGTCTCTAAAAGAGAAGGAAACATGAGTGTGCTCAGACCAAAAGAACTGTGTGTCCCACTCATTCGGACCATATCTAGTTCAACTCTGCTTCTGAAACTGATACAAACCACAGGTCCTCTAACCTCCAATGGTTTTCAGTTAAGAGCGACAAACGTGTGAGCTGCGTAAAACAATGTAGCTCCTTTGAGCTGAAAAGTGACTGCGTTTACATGAAACGAATTATTGCCTGTAGGAAGACACAGAGCCTGGAATTGAACTCCATTTCTCAAGGGAAACTCCCAGCACAGTTCTCAACCATGAAACAAACTCTGCTTTAGAGCAAAAAGCACGCTCTTGCTTTCTAGAGTCTCTAATACAGAGGGAAACGTGAGTGTGCTCAGAACAAAAGAACCATGTTTCCTAAACACACGGAACATATGTAGTTCAACTCTGCTTCTGAAACTGATAAAAACCACAGGTTCATTAACATCCAATGCTTTTCAATTAAGAGCGACAAACCTGTGAGCTGCGTGAACGAGGTAGCTTCCTTTGAGCTGAAAAGTGACTGCGTTTACATGAAACGAATTCTTGCTTGTAGGAAGACACAGAGCCTGGGATTTAACTCCATTTCTGAAGGGAAACACACAGCACAGTTCTCATCCATGAAACACTTTCTGCTTTAGAGTAAGAAGCACGGTCTTGCTTTCTAGAGTCTCTAAAACAGAAGGAAACATGAGTGTGCTCAGACCAAAAGAACTGTGTGTCCCACTCATTCTGACCATATCTAGTTCAACTCTGCTTCTGAAACTGATACAAACCACAGGTCCTCTAACCTCCAATGGTTTACAGTTAAGAGCGACAAACGTGTGAGCTGCGTAAAACAATGTAGCTCCTTTGAGCTGAAAAGTGACTGCGTTTACATGAAATGAAGTCTTGTTGTAGGAAGACACAGACCCTGGGATTTAACTCCATTTCTGAAGGGAAACACAAAGCACAGTTCTCATCCATGAATCACACTCTGCTTTAGGGCTAGAAGCACGATCTTGCTTTCTAGTGTCTCTAATTCAGCAGGAAACGAGAGAGTGCTCCAAACAAAGGAACAGTGTTCGTACTCATAATGAATATATATACTTCAACTCTGCTTCTAAAACTGATACAAACCACAGGTCCTCTAACATCCCATGCTTGTCACTTAAGAGCAAGAAACATGTGAGCTTTGTGAACGATGTAGCTTCCTTTGAGCTGAAAAGTGACTGTGTTTATCTGAAACGAAGTCTTGCTTGTAGGAAGACACAGAGCCTGGAATTGAACTCCATTTCTCAAGGGAAACTCCCAGCACAGTTCTCAACCATGAAACAAACTCTGCTTTAGAGCAAGAAGCACGCTCTTGCTTTCTAGAGTCTCTAATACAGAGGGAAACGTGAGTGTGCTCAGAGCAAAAGAACGGTGTTTCCCACACATATGGACCATATCTAGTTCAACTCTGTCTGAAACTGATACAAACCATAGGTACTCTGACATCCAATGCTTGTCCATTAATAAGAGAAATGTGTGAGCTTCGTGAACGATGCAGGTCCTTTGAGCTGAAAATTGAATACCCTTACCTGAAAAGAAATTTTGCTTGTAGGAAGACACAGAGCGTGGGATTTAACTCCATTTCTGAAGGGAAACACACAGCACAGTTCTCATCCATGAAACACTTTCTGATTTAGAGTAAGAAGCACGGTCTTGCTTTCTAGAGTCTCTAAAAGAGAAGGAAACATGAGTGTGCTCAGACCAAAGAACTGTGTTTCCCACACACTCAGACCATGTCTAGTTCAACTCTGCTACTGAAACTTATACAAACCACAGGTCCTCTAAACTCCAATGGTTTTCAGTTAAGAGCGACAAACGTGTGAACTGCGTGAAACGATGTAGCTCCTTTGAGCTGAAAAGTGACTGCGTTTACATGAAACGAATTATTGCCTGTAGGAAGACACAGGGCCTGTGATTTAACTCCATTTCTGACGGGAAACACACAGCACAGTTCTCATCCATGAAAAACACTCTGATATAGAGCAAGAACCAAGCTCTTGCTTTCTAGTATCTCTAATACTGCATGAAAAGTGAGTGTGCTCAGAACAAAAGAACCATGTTTCCTAAACATACGGAACATATCTAGTTCAACTCTGCTTCTGAAACTGATAAAAACCACAGGTTCTCTAACATCCAATGCTTTTCAATTAAGAGCGACAAACCTGTGAGCTGCGTGAACGAGGTAGCTTCCTTTGAGCTGAAAAGTGACTGCGTTTACATGAAACGAATTCTTGCTTGTAGGAAGACACAGAGCGTGGGATTTAACTCCATTTCTGAAGGGAAACACAAAGCACAGTTCTCGTCCATGAATCACACTCTGCTTTAGAGCTAGAAGCACGATCTTGCTTTCTAGTGTCTCTAATTCAGCAGGAAACGAGAGAGTCCTCCAAACAAAGGAACAGTGTTCGTACACATAGGGAATATATATACTTCAACTCTGCTTCTAAAACTGATACAAACCACAGGTCCTCTAACATCCCATGCTTGTCACTTGAGAGCGAGAAACATGTGAGCTTTGTGAACGATGTAGCTTCTTTGAGCTGAAGAGTGACTGTGTTTACCTGAAACGAAGTCTTGCTTGTAGGAAGACACAGAGCCCTGGATTGAACTCCATTTCACAAGGGAAACTCCCAACACAGTTCTCATCCATGAAACACACTCTGCTTTAGAGCAGGAAGCACGCTCTTGCATTCTAGAGTCTCTAATACAGAGGGAAGCATGAGTGTGCTCAGAGCAAAAGAACGGTGTTTCCCACACATATGGACCATATCTAGTTCAACTCTGTCTGAAACTGATGCAAACAATAGGTCCTCTAACATCCAATGCTTGTCCGGTAAGAAGAGAAATTTGTGAGCTTCATGAACGATGCAGTTCCTTTGAGCTGAAAAGTGACTACCCTTACCTGAAAAGAAATTTTGCTTGTAGGAAGACACAGAGCGTGGGATTTAACTCCATTTCTGAAGGGAAACACACAGTACAGTTCTGATCCATGAAACATTTTCTGCTTTAGAGTAAGAAGCATGGTCTTGCTTTATAGAGTTTCTTAAACAGAGGGAAACATGAGTGTGCTCAGACCAAAAGAACTGCGTTTCCCACACATTCGGACCATATGTAGTTCAACTCTACTTCTGAAACTGATACAAACCAAAGGTCCTCTAAACTCCAATGGTTTTCAGTTAAGTGCGACAAACGGGTGAGCTGTGTGAACGATGTAGCTCCTTTGAGCTGAAAAGTCACTGTGTTTACATGAAACGAATTATTGCCTGTAGGAAGACACAGAGCCTGGGATTTAACTTCCTTTCTGATGGGAAACACACAGCACAGTTCTCATCCATGAAAAACACTCTGCTGTAGAGCAAGAACCAAGCTCTTGCTTTCTAGAGTCTCTAATAGTGCATTAAAAGTGAGTGTGCTCATAACAAAAGAACAGTGTTTCCTAAACATATGGAATATGTCTAGTTCAAGTCTGCTTCTGAAACTTATACAAACCACAGGTCCTCTATCCTCCGATGGTTTTCAGTTAAGAGCGACAAACGTGTGAGCTCTGTGAACGATGTAGCTCCTTTGAGCTGAAAAGTGACTGTGTTTACATGAAACGAATTATTGCCTGTAGGAAGACACAGAGCCTGGGATTTAACTCCATTTCTGACAGGAAACACACAGCACAGTTCTCATCCATGAATCACAGTGTGCTTTAGAGCAAGAACCAAGGACTTGCTTTCTACAGTCTCTAATACAGCAGGAAACGTGAGTGTGCACTGAAAAAAGAACAGTGTACCCTACATATGCAGACCATACCTAATTCAACTCTGCTTCTGAAACTGATACAAACCACAGGTCCTCTAACATCCAATGCTTTTCAGTTAAGAACAACAAACGTGTGAGCTTTGTGCACAATGAAGCTCCTTTGAGCTGAAAAGTGTCTGCGTTTACATGAAATGAATTCTTGCTTGTAGAAGACACAGAGCCTGCGATTTAACTCCATTTCTGACTGGAAACACAAAGCACAATTCTCATCCATGAAAAACACTCTGCTATAGACCAAGAACCAAGCTCTTGCTTTCTAGTGTCTCTAATACAGCAGGAAACATGAGTGTACTGAGAACAAAAGAACAGTGTTTTCTACACATACAGACCATATCTAGTTCAACTCTCCTTCTGAATCTGATAAAAAACTACAGGTCCTCTATCATCCAATGCTTTGCAATTAAGAGCGACAAACGTGTGAGCTCTGTGAACGATGTAGCTTCATTTGAGCTGTAAATTGACTGTGTTTACCTGAAACGATTTCTTGCTTGTAGGAAGACACAGAGCTTGGGATTTAACTCAATTTCTGAAGCAAATGCACAGCACAGTTCTCATCCATGAAACACACTCTGCTTTAGAGCAAGAAGCACGCTCTTGCTTTCAAGAATCTCTAATACAGAAGGAAACGTGAGTGTGCTCAGAGCAAAAGAATGGTGTTTCCCACACATACGGACCATATCTATTTCAACTCTGTCTGAAACTGATACAAACCGTAGGTCCTCTAACATCCAATGCTTGTCCGTTAAGAAGAGACATGTGTGAGCTTCTTGAACGTTGCAGGTCCTTTGAGCTGAAAATTGATTACCCTCACCTGAAAAGAAATTTTGCTTGTAGGAAGAAACAGAGTGTGGGATTAAACTCCATTTCTGAAGGGAAACACACAGCACAGTTCTCATCCATGAATCACCCTCTGCTTTAGAGCAAGAAGCACGCTCTTGCTTTCTAGAGTCTCTAATACAGAGGGAAACCTGAGTGTGCTCAGAGCAAAAGAACGGTGTTTCCCACCCATACGGACCCTATCTACTACAACTCTGCTTCTGAAACTGATAAAAACCACAGGTCTTCTAACATCCAATGCTTTTTAATTAAGATTGACAAACGTGTGAGCTTCGTGAACGATGTAGCTTCCTTTGAGCTGAAAAGTGACTACGTTTACCTGAAATGAACTCTTGCTCGTAGGAAGACACAGAACCTGGGATTTAACTCCATTTCTGAAGGGAAACACAAAGCACAGTTCTCATCCATGAAACACAGTCTTCCTAGAGCAAGAATCACGCTCTTGCTTTCTAGAGTCTCTAATACTTCATGAAAAGTGAGTGTGCTCAGAACAAAAGGACGGTGTTTCCTAAACATACGCAACATGTCTAGTTCAACTCTGCTTCTGAACCTGATAAAATCCACAGGTCCTCGAACTTCCAATGCTTTTCAATTAAGAGCGACAAATGTGTGAGCTTCGTGAACGATGCAGGTCCTTTGAGCAGAAAATTGAATACCCTTACCTGAAATGAAATTTTGCTTGTAGGAAGACACAGAGTGTGGGATTTAACTCCACTTCTGAAGGGAAACACACAGCACAGTTCTCATCTGTGAAACACTTTCTGCTTTAGAGTAAGAAGCACTGTCTTGCTTCCTAGATTCTCTAAAACAGAAGGAAACATGAGTGTGCTCAGACCAAAATAACTGTGTTTCCCACACTTTCAGACCACGTCTAGTTCAACTCTGCTACTGAAACTTATACAAACCACAGGTCCTCTAAACTCCAATGGTTTTCAGTTAAGAGCGACAAACGTGTGAACTGCGTGAAACGATGTAGCTCCTTTGAGCTGAAAAGTGACTGCGTTTACATGAAACGAATTATTGCCTGTAGGAAGACACAGAGCCTGTGATTTAACTCCATTTCTGATGGGAAACACACAGCACAGTTCTCATCCATGAAAAACACTCTGATATAGAGCAAGAACCAAGCTCTTGCTTTCTAGAATCTCTAATACTGCATGAAAAGTGAGTGTGCTCAGAACAAAAGAACCATGTTTCCTAAACATACGGAACATATCTAGTTCAACTCTGCTTCTGAAACTGATAAAAAACACAGTTCCTCTAACATCCAATGCTTTTCAATTAAGAGCGACAAACCTGTGAGACGCGTGAACGATGTAGCTTCCTTTGAGCTGAAAAGTGTCTGCGTTTACATGAAACGAATTCTTGCTTGTAGGAAGACAAAGAGACTGGGATGTAACTCCATTTCGGAAGGGAACACACAGCACAGTTCTCATCCATGATACACTTTCTGCTTTAGAGTAAGAAGCACGGTCTTGCTTTCTAGAGTCTCTAAAAGAGAAGGAAACATGAGTGTGCTCAGACCAAAAGAACTGTGTGTCCCACTCATTCGGACCATATCTAGTTCAACTCTGCTTCTGAAACTGATACAAACCACAGGTCCTCTAACCTCCAATGGTTTTCAGTTAAGAGCGACAAACGTGTGAGCTGCGTAAAACAATGTAGCTCCTTTGAGCTGAAAAGTGACTGCGTTTACATGAAACGAATTATTGCCTGTAGGAAGACACAGAGCCTGGAATTGAACTCCATTTCTCAAGGGAAACTCCCAGCACAGTTCTCAACCATGAAACAAACTCTGCTTTAGAGCAAAAAGCACGCTCTTGCTTTCTAGAGTCTCTAATACAGAGGGAAACGTGAGTGTGCTCAGAACAAAAGAACCATGTTTCCTAAACACACGGAACATATGTAGTTCAACTCTGCTTCTGAAACTGATAAAAACCACAGGTTCATTAACATCCAATGCTTTTCAATTAAGAGCGACAAACCTGTGAGCTGCGTGAACGAGGTAGCTTCCTTTGAGCTGAAAAGTGACTGCGTTTACATGAAACGAATTCTTGCTTGTAGGAAGACACAGAGCCTGGGATTTAACTCCATTTCTGAAGGGAAACACACAGCACAGTTCTCATCCATGAAACACTTTCTGCTTTAGAGTAAGAAGCACGGTCTTGCTTTCTAGAATCTCTAAAACAGAAGGAAACATGAGTGTGCTCAGACCAAAAGAACTGTGTGTCCCACTCATTCTGACCATATCTAGTTCAACTCTGCTTCTGAAACTGATACAAACCACAGGTCCTCTAACCTCCAATGGTTTACAGTTAAGAGCGACAAACGTGTGAGCTGTGTAAAACAATGTAGCTCCTTTGAGATGAAAAGTGACTGCGTTTACATGAAACGAAGTCTTGTTGTAGGAAGACACAGACCCTGGGATTTCACTCCATTTCTGAAGGGAAACACAAAGCACAGTTCTCGTCCATGAATCACACTCTGCTTTAGAGCTAGAAGCACGATCTTGCTTTCTAGTGTCTCTAATTCAGCAGGAAACGAGAGAGTGCTCCAAACAAAGGAACAGTGTTCGTACACATAGGGAATATATATACTTCAACTCTGCTTCTAAAACTGATACAAACCACAGGTCCTCTAACATCCCATGCTTGTCACTTGAGAGCGAGAAACATGTGAGCTTTGTGAACGATGTAGCTTCTTTGAGCTGAAGAGTGACTGTGTTTACCTGAAACGAAGTCTTGCTTGTAGGAAGACACAGAGCCCTGGATTGAACTCCATTTCACAAGGGAAACTCCCAACACAGTTCTCATCCATGAAACACACTCTGCTTTAGAGCAGGAAGCACGCTCTTGCATTCTAGAGTCTCTAATACAGAGGGAAGCATGAGTGTGCTCAGAGCAAAAGAACGGTGTTTCCCACACATATGGACCATATCTAGTTCAACTCTGTCTGAAACTGATGCAAACAATAGGTCCTCTAACATCCAATGCTTGTCCGGTAAGAAGAGAAATTTGTGAGCTTCATGAACGATGCAGTTCCTTTGAGCTGAAAAGTGACTACCCTTACCTGAAAAGAAATTTTGCTTGTAGGAAGACACAGAGCGTGGGATTTAACTCCATTTCTGAAGGGAAACACACAGTACAGTTCTGATCCATGAAACATTTTCTGCTTTAGAGTAAGAAGCATGGTCTTGCTTTATAGAGTTTCTTAAACAGAAGGAAACATGAGTGTGCTCAGACCAAAAGAACTGCGTTTCCCACACATTCGGACCATATGTAGTTCAACTCTACTTCTGAAACTGATACAAACCAAAGGTCCTCTAAACTCCAATGGTTTTCAGTTAAGTGCGACAAACGGGTGAGCTGTGTGAACGATGTAGCTCCTTTGAGCTGAAAAGTCACTGTGTTTACATGAAACGAATTATTGCCTGTAGGAAGACACAGAGCCTGGGATTTAACTTCCTTTCTGATGGGAAACACACAGCACAGTTCTCATCCATGAAAAACACTCTGCTATAGAGCAAGAACCAAGCTCTTGCTTTCTAGAGTCTCTAATAGTGCATTAAAAGTGAGTGTGCTCATAACAAAAGAACAGTGTTTCCTAAACATATGGAATATGTCTAGTTCAACTCTGCTTCTGAAACTTATACAAACCACAGGTCCTCTATCCTCCGATGGTTTTCAGTTAAGAGCGACAAACGTGTGAGCTCTGTGAACGATGTAGCTCCTTTGAGCTGAAAAGTGACTGTGTTTACATGAAACGAATTATTGCCTGTAGGAAGACACAGAGCCTGGGATTTAACTCCATTTCTGACAGGAAACACAGCACAGTTCTCATCCATGAATCACAGTGTGCTTTAGAGCAAGAACCAAGGACTTGCTTTCTACAGTCTCTAATACAGCAGGAAACGTGAGTGTGCACTGAAAAAAGAACAGTGTACCCTACATATGCAGACCATACCTAATTCAACTCTGCTTCTGAAACTGATACAAACCACAGGTCCTCTAACATCCAATGCTTTTCAGTTAAGAACAACAAACGTGTGAGCTTTGTGCACAATGAAGCTCCTTTGAGCTGAAAAGTGTCTGCGTTTACATGAAATGAATTCTTGCTTGTAGAAGACACAGAGCCTGCGATTTAACTCCATTTCTGACTGGAAACACAAAGCACAATTCTCATCCATGAAAAACACTCTGCTATAGACCAAGAACCAAGCTCTTGCTTTCTAGTGTCTCTAATACAGCAGGAAACATGAGTGTACTGAGAACAAAAGAACAGTGTTTTCTACACATACAGACCATATCTAGTTCAACTCTCCTTCTGAATCTGATAAAAACTACAGGTCCTCTATCATCCAATGCTTTGCAATTAAGAGCGACAAACGTGTGAGCTCTGTGAACGATGTAGCTTCATTTGAGCTGTAAATTGACTGTGTTTACCTGAAACGATTTCTTGCTTGTAGGAAGACACAGAGCTTGGGATTTAACTCAATTTCTGAAGCAAATGCACAGCACAGTTCTCATCCATGAAACACACTCTGCTTTAGAGCAAGAAGCACGCTCTTGCTTTCAAGAATCTCTAATACAGAAGGAAACGTGAGTGTGCTCAGAGCAAAAGAATGGTGTTTCCCACACATACGGACCATATCTATTTCAACTCTGTCTGAAACTGATACAAACCGTAGGTCCTCTAACATCCAATGCTTGTCCGTTAAGAAGAGACATGTGTGAGCTTCTTGAACGTTGCAGGTCCTTTGAGCTGAAAATTGATTACCCTCACCTGAAAAGAAATTTTGCTTGTAGGAAGAAACAGAGTGTGGGATTAAACTCCATTTCTGAAGGGAAACACACAGCACAGTTCTCATCCATGAATCACCCTCTGCTTTAGAGCAAGAAGCACGCTCTTGCTTTCTAGAGTCTCTAATACAGAGGGAAACCTGAGTGTGCTCAGAGCAAAAGAACGGTGTTTCCCACCCATACGGACACTATCTACTACAACTCTGCTTCTGAAACTGATAAAAACCACAGGTCTTCTAACATCCAATGCTTTTTAATTAAGATTGACAAACATGTGAGCTTCGTGAACGATGTAGCTTCCTTTGAGCTGAAAAGTGACTACGTTTACCTGAAATGAACTCTTGCTCGTAGGAAGACACAGAACCTGGGATTTAACTCCATTTCTGAAGGGAAACACAAAGCACAGTTCTCATCCATGAAACACAGTCTTCCTAGAGCAAGAATCACGCTCTTGCTTTCTAGAGTCTCTAATACTTCATGAAAAGTGAGTGTGCTCAGAACAAAAGGACGGTGTTTCCTAAACATACGCAACATGTCTAGTTCAACTCTGCTTCTGAACCTGATAAAATCCACAGGTCCTCGAACTTCCAATGCTTTTCAATTAAGAGCGACAAATGTGTGAGCTTCGTGAACGATGCAGGTCCTTTGAGCAGAAAATTGAATACCCTTACCTGAAATGAAATTTTGCTTGTAGGAAGACACAGAGTGTGGGATTTAACTCCACTTCTGAAGGGAAACACACAGCACAGTTCTCATCTGTGAAACACTTTCTGCTTTAGAGTAAGAAGCACTGTCTTGCTTTCTAGATTCTCTAAAACAGAAGGAAACATGAGTGTGCTCAGACCAAAATAACTGTGTTTCCCACACTTTCAGACCACGTCTAGTTCAACTCTGCTACTGAAACTTATACAAACCACAGGTCCTCTAAACTCCAATGGTTTTCAGTTAAGAGCGACAAACGTGTGAACTGCGTGAAACGATGTAGCTCCTTTGAGCTGAAAAGTGACTGCGTTTACATGAAACGAATTATTGCCTGTAGGAAGACACAGGGCCTGTGATTTAACTCCATTTCTGATGGGAAACACACAGCACAGTTCTCATCCATGAAAAACACTCTGATATAGAGCAAGAACCAAGCTCTTGCTTTCTAGAATCTCTAATACTGCATGAAAAGTGAGTGTGCTCAGAACAAAAGAACCATGTTTCCTAAACATACGGAACATATCTAGTTCAACTCTGCTTCTGAAACTGATAAAAAACACAGTTCCTCTAACATCCAATGCTTTTCAATTAAGAGCGACAAACCTGTGAGACGCGTGAACGATGTAGCTTCCTTTGAGCTGAAAAGTGTCTGCGTTTACATGAAACGAATTCTTGCTTGTAGGAAGACAAAGAGACTGGGATGTAACTCCATTTCGGAAGGGAACACACAGCACAGTTCTCATCCATGATACACTTTCTGCTTTAGAGTAAGAAGCACGGTCTTGCTTTCTAGAGTCTCTAAAACAGAAGGAAACATGAGTGTGCTCAGACCAAAAGAACTGTGTGTCCCACTCATTCGGACCATATCTAGTTCAACTCTGCTTCTGAAACTGATACAAACCACAGGTCCTCTAACCTCCAATGGTTTTCAGTTAAGAGCGACAAACGTGTGAGCTGTGTAAAACAATGTAGCTCCTTTGAGCTGAAAAGTGACTGCGTTTACATGAAACGAATTATTGCCTGTAGGAAGACACAGAGCCTGGAATTGAACTCCATTTCTCAAGGGAAACTCCCAGCACAGTTCTCAACCATGAAACAAACTCTGCTTTAGAGCAAAAAGCACGCTCTTGCTTTCTAGAGTCTCTAATACAGAGGGAAACGTGAGTGTGCTCAGAACAAAAGAACCATGTTTCCTAAACACACGGAACATATGTAGTTCAACTCTGCTTCTGAAACTGATAAAAACCACAGGTTCATTAACATCCAATGCTTTTCAATTAAGAACGACAAACCTGTGAGCTGCGTGAACGAGGTAGCTTCCTTTGAGCTGAAAAGTGACTGCGTTTACATGAAACGAATTCTTGCTTGTAGGAAGACACAGAGCCTGGGATTTAACTCCATTTCTGAAGGGAAACACACAGCACAGTTCTCATCCATGAAACACTTTCTGCTTTAGAGTAAGAAGCACGGTCTTGCTTTCTAGAATCTCTAAAACAGAAGGAAACATGAGTGTGCTCAGACCAAAAGAACTGTGTGTCCCACTCATTCTGACCATATCTAGTTCAACTCTGCTTCTGAAACTGATACAAACCACAGGTCCTCTAACCTCCAATGGTTTACAGTTAAGAGCGACAAACGTGTGAGCTGTGTAAAACAATGTAGCTCCTTTGAGCTGAAAAGTGACTGCGTTTACATGAAACGAAGTCTTGTTGTAGGAAGACACAGAGCCTGGGATTTAACTCCATTTCTGAAGGGAAACACAAAGCACAGTTCTCGTCCATGAATCACACTCTGCTTTAGAGCTAGAAGCACGATCTTGCTTTCTAGTGTCTCTAATTCAGCAGGAAACGAGAGAGTGCTCCAAACAAAGGAACAGTGTTCGTACACATAGGGAATATATATACTTCAACTCTGCTTCTAAAACTGATACAAACCACAGGTCCTCTAACATCCCATGCTTGTCACTTGAGAGCGAGAAACATGTGAGCTTTGTGAACGATGTAGCTTCTTTGAGCTGAAGAGTGACTGTGTTTACCTGAAACGAAGTCTTGCTTGTAGGAAGACACAGAGCCCTGGATTGAACTCCATTTCACAAGGGAAACTCCCAACACAGTTCTCATCCATGAAACACACTCTGCTTTAGAGCAGGAAGCACGCTCTTGCATTCTAGAGTCTCTAATACAGAGGGAAGCATGAGTGTGCTCAGAGCAAAAGAACGGTGTTTCCCACACATATGTACCATATCTAGTTCAACTCTGTCTGAAACTGATGCAAACAATAGGTCCTCTAACATCCAATGCTTGTCCGGTAAGAAGAGAAATTTGTGAGCTTCATGAACGATGCAGTTCCTTTGAGCTGAAAAGTGACTACCCTTACCTGAAAAGAAATTTTGCTTGTAGGAAGACACAGAGCGTGGGATTTAACTCCATTTCTGAAGGGAAACACACAGTACAGTTCTGATCCATGAAACATTTTCTGCTTTAGAGTAAGAAGCATGGTCTTGCTTTATAGAGTTTCTTAAACAGAAGGAAACATGAGTGTGCTCAGACCAAAAGAACTGCGTTTCCCACACATTCGGACCATATGTAGTTCAACTCTACTTCTGAAACTGATACAAACCAAAGGTCCTCTAAACTCCAATGGTTTTCAGTTAAGTGCGACAAACGGGTGAGCTGTGTGAACGATGTAGCTCCTTTGAGCTGAAAAGTCACTGTGTTTACATGAAACGAATTATTGCCTGTAGGAAGACACAGAGCCTGGGATTTAACTTCCTTTCTGATGGGAAACACACAGCACAGTTCTCATCCATGAAAAACACTCTGCTGTAGAGCAAGAACCAAGCTCTTGCTTTCTAGAGTCTCTAATAGTGCATTAAAAGTGAGTGTGCTCATAACAAAAGAACAGTGTTTCCTAAACATATGGAATATGTCTAGTTCAACTCTGCTTCTGAAACTTATACAAACCACAGGTCCTCTATCCTCCGATGGTTTTCAGTTAAGAGCGACAAACGTGTGAGCTCTGTGAACGATGTAGCTCCTTTGAGCTGAAAAGTGACTGTGTTTACATGAAACGAATTATTGCCTGTAGGAAGACACAGAGCCTGGGATTTAACTCCATTTCTGACAGGAAACACACAGCACAGTTCTCATCCATGAATCACAGTGTGCTTTAGAGCAAGAACCAAGGACTTGCTTTCTACAGTCTCTAATACAGCAGGAAACGTGAGTGTGCACTGAAAAAGAACAGTGTACCCTACATATGCAGACCATACCTAATTCAACTCTGCTTCTGAAACTGATACAAACCACAGGTCCTCTAACATCCAATGCTTTTCAGTTAAGAACAACAAACGTGTGAGCTTTGTGCACAATGAAGCTCCTTTGAGCTGAAAAGTGTCTGCGTTTACATGAAATGAATTCTTGCTTGTAGAAGACACAGAGCCTGCGATTTAACTCCATTTCTGACTGGAAACACAAAGCACAATTCTCATCCATGAAAAACACTCTGCTATAGACCAAGAACCAAGCTCTTGCTTTCTAGTGTCTCTAATACAGCAGGAAACATGAGTGTACTGAGAACAAAAGAACAGTGTTTTCTACACATACAGACCATATCTAGTTCAACTCTCCTTCTGAATCTGATAAAAACTACAGGTCCTCTATCATCCAATGCTTTGCAATTAAGAGCGACAAACGTGTGAGCTCTGTGAACGATGTAGCTTCATTTGAGCTGTAAATTGACTGTGTTTACCTGAAACGATTTCTTGCTTGTAGGAAGACACAGAGCTTGGGATTTAACTCAATTTCTGAAGCAAATGCACAGCACAGTTCTCATCCATGAAACACACTCTGCTTTAGAGCAAGAAGCACGCTCTTGCTTTCAAGAATCTCTAATACAGAAGGAAACGTGAGTGTGCTCAGAGCAAAAGAATGGTGTTTCCCACACATACGGACCATATCTATTTCAACTCTGTCTGAAACTGATACAAACCGTAGGTCCTCTAACATCCAATGCTTGTCCGTTAAGAAGAGACATGTGTGAGCTTCTTGAACGTTGCAGGTCCTTTGAGCTGAAAATTGATTACCCTCACCTGAAAAGAAATTTTGCTTGTAGGAAGAAACAGAGTGTGGGATTAAACTCCATTTCTGAAGGGAAACACACAGCACAGTTCTCATCCATGAATCACCCTCTGCTTTAGAGCAAGAAGCACGCTCTTGCTTTCTAGAGTCTCTAATACAGAGGGAAACCTGAGTGTGCTCAGAGCAAAAGAACGGTGTTTCCCACCCATACGGACCCTATCTACTACAACTCTGCTTCTGAAACTGATAAAAACCACAGGTCTTCTAACATCCAATGCTTTTTAATTAAGATTGACAAACGTGTGAGCTTCGTGAACGATGTAGCTTCCTTTGAGCTGAAAAGTGACTATGTTTACCTGAAATGAACTCTTGCTCGTAGGAAGACACAGAACCTGGGATTTAACTCCATTTCTGAAGGGAAACACAAAGCACAGTTCTCATCCATGAAACACAGTCTTCCTAGAGCAAGAATCACGCTCTTGCTTTCTAGAGTCTCTAATACTTCATGAAAAGTGAGTGTGCTCAGAACAAAAGGACGGTGTTTCCTAAACATACGCAACATGTCTAGTTCAACTCTGCTTCTGAACCTGATAAAATCCACAGGTCCTCGAACTTCCAATGCTTTTCAATTAAGAGCGACAAATGTGTGAGCTTCGTGAACGATGCAGGTCCTTTGAGCAGAAAATTGAATACCCTTACCTGAAATGAAATTTTGCTTGTAGGAAGACACAGAGTGTGGGATTTAACTCCACTTCTGAAGGGAAACACACAGCACAGTTCTCATCTGTGAAACACTTTCTGCTTTAGAGTAAGAAGCACTGTCTTGCTTTCTAGATTCTCTAAAACAGAAGGAAACATGAGTGTGCTCAGACCAAAATAACTGTGTTTCCCACACTTTCAGACCACGTCTAGTTCAACTCTGCTACTGAAACTTATACAAACCACAGGTCCTCTAAACTCCAATGGTTTTCAGTTAAGAGCGACAAACGTGTGAACTGCGTGAAACGATGTAGCTCCTTTGAGCTGAAAAGTGACTGCGTTTACATGAAACGAATTATTGCCTGTAGGAAGACACAGGGCCTGTGATTTAACTCCATTTCTGATGGGAAACACACAGCACAGTTCTCATCCATGAAAAACACTCTGATATAGAGCAAGAACCAAGCTCTTGCTTTCTAGAATCTCTAATACTGCATGAAAAGTGAGTGTGCTCAGAACAAAAGAACCATGTTTCCTAAACATACGGAACATATCTAGTTCAACTCTGCTTCTGAAACTGATAAAAAACACAGTTCCTCTAACATCCAATGCTTTTCAATTAAGAGCGACAAACCTGTGAGACGCGTGAACGATGTAGCTTCCTTTGAGCTGAAAAGTGTCTGCGTTTACATGAAACGAATTCTTGCTTGTAGGAAGACAAAGAGACTGGGATGTAACTCCATTTCGGAAGGGAACACACAGCACAGTTCTCATCCATGATACACTTTCTGCTTTAGAGTAAGAAGCACGGTCTTGCTTTCTAGAGTCTCTAAAACAGAAGGAAACATGAGTGTGCTCAGACCAAAAGAACTGTGTGTCCCACTCATTCGGACCATATCTAGTTCAACTCTGCTTCTGAAACTGATACAAACCACAGGTCCTCTAACCTCCAATGGTTTTCAGTTAAGAGCGACAAACGTGTGAGCTGTGTAAAACAATGTAGCTCCTTTGAGCTGAAAAGTGACTGCGTTTACATGAAACGAATTATTGCCTGTAGGAAGACACAGAGCCTGGAATTGAACTCCATTTCTCAAGGGAAACTCCCAGCACAGTTCTCAACCATGAAACAAACTCTGCTTTAGAGCAAAAAGCACGCTCTTGCTTTCTAGAGTCTCTAATACAGAGGGAAACGTGAGTGTGCTCAGAACAAAAGAACCATGTTTCCTAAACACACGGAACATATGTAGTTCAACTCTGCTTCTGAAACTGATAAAAACCACAGGTTCATTAACATCCAATGCTTTTCAATTAAGAACGACAAACCTGTGAGCTGCGTGAACGAGGTAGCTTCCTTTGAGCTGAAAAGTGACTGCGTTTACATGAAACGAATTCTTGCTTGTAGGAAGACACAGAGCCTGGGATTTAACTCCATTTCTGAAGGGAAACACACAGCACAGTTCTCATCCATGAAACACTTTCTGCTTTAGAGTAAGAAGCACGGTCTTGCTTTCTAGAATCTCTAAAACAGAAGGAAACATGAGTGTGCTCAGACCAAAAGAACTGTGTGTCCCACTCATTCTGACCATATCTAGTTCAACTCTGCTTCTGAAACTGATACAAACCACAGGTCCTCTAACCTCCAATGGTTTACAGTTAAGAGCGACAAACGTGTGAGCTGTGTAAAACAATGTAGCTCCTTTGAGCTGAAAAGTGACTGCGTTTACATGAAACGAAGTCTTGTTGTAGGAAGACACAGAGCCTGGGATTTAACTCCATTTCTGAAGGGAAACACAAAGCACAGTTCTCGTCCATGAATCACACTCTGCTTTAGAGCTAGAAGCACGATCTTGCTTTCTAGTGTCTCTAATTCAGCAGGAAACGAGAGAGTGCTCCAAACAAAGGAACAGTGTTCGTACACATAGGGAATATATATACTTCAACTCTGCTTCTAAAACTGATACAAACCACAGGTCCTCTAACATCCCATGCTTGTCACTTGAGAGCGAGAAACATGTGAGCTTTGTGAACGATGTAGCTTCTTTGAGCTGAAGAGTGACTGTGTTTACCTGAAACGAAGTCTTGCTTGTAGGAAGACACAGAGCCCTGGATTGAACTCCATTTCACAAGGGAAACTCCCAACACAGTTCTCATCCATGAAACACACTCTGCTTTAGAGCAGGAAGCACGCTCTTGCATTCTAGAGTCTCTAATACAGAGGGAAGCATGAGTGTGCTCAGAGCAAAAGAACGGTGTTTCCCACACATATGTACCATATCTAGTTCAACTCTGTCTGAAACTGATGCAAACAATAGGTCCTCTAACATCCAATGCTTGTCCGGTAAGAAGAGAAATTTGTGAGCTTCATGAACGATGCAGTTCCTTTGAGCTGAAAAGTGACTACCCTTACCTGAAAAGAAATTTTGCTTGTAGGAAGACACAGAGCGTGGGATTTAACTCCATTTCTGAAGGGAAACACACAGTACAGTTCTGATCCATGAAACATTTTCTGCTTTAGAGTAAGAAGCATGGTCTTGCTTTATAGAGTTTCTTAAACAGAAGGAAACATGAGTGTGCTCAGACCAAAAGAACTGCGTTTCCCACACATTCGGACCATATGTAGTTCAACTCTACTTCTGAAACTGATACAAACCAAAGGTCCTCTAAACTCCAATGGTTTTCAGTTAAGTGCGACAAACGGGTGAGCTGTGTGAACGATGTAGCTCCTTTGAGCTGAAAAGTCACTGTGTTTACATGAAACAAATTATTGCCTGTAGGAAGACACAGAGCCTGGGATTTAACTTCCTTTCTGATGGGAAACACACAGCACAGTTCTCATCCATGAAAAACACTCTGCTGTAGAGCAAGAACCAAGCTCTTGCTTTCTAGAGTCTCTAATAGTGCATTAAAAGTGAGTGTGCTCATAACAAAAGAACAGTGTTTCCTAAACATATGGAATATGTCTAGTTCAACTCTGCTTCTGAAACTTATACAAACCACAGGTCCTCTATCCTCCGATGGTTTTCAGTTAAGAGCGACAAACGTGTGAGCTCTGTGAACGATGTAGCTCCTTTGAGCTGAAAAGTGACTGTGTTTACATGAAACGAATTATTGCCTGTAGGAAGACACAGAGCCTGGGATTTAACTCCATTTCTGACAGGAAACACACAGCACAGTTCTCATCCATGAATCACAGTGTGCTTTAGAGCAAGAACCAAGGACTTGCTTTCTACAGTCTCTAATACAGCAGGAAACGTGAGTGTGCACTGAAAAAAGAACAGTGTACCCTACATATGCAGACCATACCTAATTCAACTCTGCTTCTGAAACTGATACAAACCACAGGTCCTCTAACATCCAATGCTTTTCAGTTAAGAACAACAAACGTGTGAGCTTTGTGCACAATGAAGCTCCTTTGAGCTGAAAAGTGTCTGCGTTTACATGAAATGAATTCTTGCTTGTAGAAGACACAGAGCCTGCGATTTAACTCCATTTCTGACTGGAAACACAAAGCACAATTCTCATCCATGAAAAACACTCTGCTATAGACCAAGAACCAAGCTCTTGCTTTCTAGTGTCTCTAATACAGCAGGAAACATGAGTGTACTGAGAACAAAAGAACAGTGTTTTCTACACATACAGACCATATCTAGTTCAACTCTCCTTCTGAATCTGATAAAAACTACAGGTCCTCTATCATCCAATGCTTTGCAATTAAGAGCGACAAACGTGTGAGCTCTGTGAACGATGTAGCTTCATTTGAGCTGTAAATTGACTGTGTTTACCTGAAACGATTTCTTGCTTGTAGGAAGACACAGAGCTTGGGATTTAACTCAATTTCTGAAGCAAATGCACAGCACAGTTCTCATCCATGAAACACACTCTGCTTTAGAGCAAGAAGCACGCTCTTGCTTTCAAGAATCTCTAATACAGAAGGAAACGTGAGTGTGCTCAGAGCAAAAGAATGGTGTTTCCCACACATACGGACCATATCTATTTCAACTCTGTCTGAAACTGATACAAACCGTAGGTCCTCTAACATCCAATGCTTGTCCGTTAAGAAGAGACATGTGTGAGCTTCTTGAACGTTGCAGGTCCTTTGAGCTGAAAATTGATTACCCTCACCTGAAAAGAAATTTTGCTTGTAGGAAGAAACAGAGTGTGGGATTAAACTCCATTTCTGAAGGGAAACACACAGCACAGTTCTCATCCATGAATCACCCTCTGCTTTAGAGCAAGAAGCACGCTCTTGCTTTCTAGAGTCTCTAATACAGAGGGAAACCTGAGTGTGCTCAGAGCAAAAGAACGGTGTTTCCCACCCATACGGACCCTATCTACTACAACTCTGCTTCTGAAACTGATAAAAACCACAGGTCTTCTAACATCCAATGCTTTTTAATTAAGATTGACAAACGTGTGAGCTTCGTGAACGATGTAGCTTCCTTTGAGCTGAAAAGTGACTATGTTTACCTGAAATGAACTCTTGCTCGTAGGAAGACACAGAACCTGGGATTTAACTCCATTTCTGAAGGGAAACACAAAGCACAGTTCTCATCCATGAAACACAGTCTTCCTAGAGCAAGAATCACGCTCTTGCTTTCTAGAGTCTCTAATACTTCATGAAAAGTGAGTGTGCTCAGAACAAAAGGACGGTGTTTCCTAAACATACACAACATGTCTAGTTCAACTCTGCTTCTGAACCTGATAAAATCCACAGGTCCTCGAACTTCCAATGCTTTTCAATTAAGAGCGACAAATGTGTGAGCTTCGTGAACGATGCAGGTCCTTTGAGCAGAAAATTGAATACCCTTACCTGAAATGAAATTTTGCTTGTAGGAAGACACAGAGTGTGGGATTTAACTCCACTTCTGAAGGGAAACACACAGCACAGTTCTCATCTGTGAAACACTTTCTGCTTTAGAGTAAGAAGCACTGTCTTGCTTTCTAGATTCTCTAAAACAGAAGGAAACATGAGTGTGCTCAGACCAAAATAACTGTGTTTCCCACACTTTCAGACCACGTCTAGTTCAACTCTGCTACTGAAACTTATACAAACCACAGGTCCTCTAAACTCCAATGGTTTTCAGTTAAGAGCGACAAACGTGTGAACTGCGTGAAACGATGTAGCTCCTTTGAGCTGAAAAGTGACTGCGTTTACATGAAACGAATTATTGCCTGTAGGAAGACACAGGGCCTGTGATTTAACTCCATTTCTGATGGGAAACACACAGCACAGTTCTCATCCATGAAAAACACTCTGATATAGAGCAAGAACCAAGCTCTTGCTTTCTAGAATCTCTAATACTGCATGAAAAGTGAGTGTGCTCAGAACAAAAGAACCATGTTTCCTAAACATACGGAACATATCTAGTTCAACTCTGCTTCTGAAACTGATAAAAAACACAGTTCCTCTAACATCCAATGCTTTTCAATTAAGAGCGACAAACCTGTGAGACGCGTGAACGATGTAGCTTCCTTTGAGCTGAAAAGTGTCTGCGTTTACATGAAACGAATTCTTGCTTGTAGGAAGACAAAGAGACTGGGATGTAACTCCATTTCGGAAGGGAACACACAGCACAGTTCTCATCCATGATACACTTTCTGCTTTAGAGTAAGAAGCACGGTCTTGCTTTCTAGAGTCTCTAAAACAGAAGGAAACATGAGTGTGCTCAGACCAAAAGAACTGTGTGTCCCACTCATTCGGACCATATCTAGTTCAACTCTGCTTCTGAAACTGATACAAACCACAGGTCCTCTAACCTCCAATGGTTTTCAGTTAAGAGCGACAAACGTGTGAGCTGTGTAAAACAATGTAGCTCCTTTGAGCTGAAAAGTGACTGCGTTTACATGAAACGAATTATTGCCTGTAGGAAGACACAGAGCCTGGAATTGAACTCCATTTCTCAAGGGAAACTCCCAGCACAGTTCTCAACCATGAAACAAACTCTGCTTTAGAGCAAAAAGCACGCTCTTGCTTTCTAGAGTCTCTAATACAGAGGGAAACGTGAGTGTGCTCAGAACAAAAGAACCATGTTTCCTAAACACACGGAACATATGTAGTTCAACTCTGCTTCTGAAACTGATAAAAACCACAGGTTCATTAACATCCAATGCTTTTCAATTAAGAACGACAAACCTGTGAGCTGCGTGAACGAGGTAGCTTCCTTTGAGCTGAAAAGTGACTGCGTTTACATGAAACGAATTCTTGCTTGTAGGAAGACACAGAGCCTGGGATTTAACTCCATTTCTGAAGGGAAACACACAGCACAGTTCTCATCCATGAAACACTTTCTGCTTTAGAGTAAGAAGCACGGTCTTGCTTTCTAGAATCTCTAAAACAGAAGGAAACATGAGTGTGCTCAGACCAAAAGAACTGTGTGTCCCACTCATTCTGACCATATCTAGTTCAACTCTGCTTCTGAAACTGATACAAACCACAGGTCCTCTAACCTCCAATGGTTTACAGTTAAGAGCGACAAACGTGTGAGCTGTGTAAAACAATGTAGCTCCTTTGAGATGAAAAGTGACTGCGTTTACATGAAACGAAGTCTTGTTGTAGGAAGACACAGACCCTGGGATTTCACTCCATTTCTGAAGGGAAACACAAAGCACAGTTCTCGTCCATGAATCACACTCTGCTTTAGAGCTAGAAGCACGATCTTGCTTTCTAGTGTCTCTAATTCAGCAGGAAACGAGAGAGTGCTCCAAACAAAGGAACAGTGTTCGTACACATAGGGAATATATATACTTCAACTCTGCTTCTAAAACTGATACAAACCACAGGTCCTCTAACATCCCATGCTTGTCACTTGAGAGCGAGAAACATGTGAGCTTTGTGAAC
This sequence comes from Onychomys arenicola, assembly GCA_949786405.1. Lineage (NCBI taxonomy): Eukaryota > Metazoa > Chordata > Mammalia > Rodentia > Cricetidae > Onychomys > Onychomys arenicola. Next base: position 578,291 of record CATKUM010000029.1, read on the forward strand.
GATGTAGCTTCTTTGAGCTGAAGAGTGACTGTGTTTACCTGAAACGAAGTCTTGCTTGTAGGAAGACACAGAGCCCTGGATTGAACTCCATTTCACAAGGGAAACTCCCAACACAGTTCTCATCCATGAAACACACTCTGCTTTAGAGCAGGAAGCACGCTCTTGCATTCTAGAGTCTCTAATACAGAGGGAAGCATGAGTGTGCTCAGAGCAAAAGAACGGTGTTTCCCACACATATGTACCATATCTAGTTCAACTCTGTCTGAAACTGATGCAAACAATAGGTCCTCTAACATCCAATGCTTGTCCGGTAAGAAGAGAAATTTGTGAGCTTCATGAACGATGCAGTTCCTTTGAGCTGAAAAGTGACTACCCTTACCTGAAAAGAAATTTTGCTTGTAGGAAGACACAGAGCGTGGGATTTAACTCCATTTCTGAAGGGAAACACACAGTACAGTTCTGATCCATGAAACATTTTCTGCTTTAGAGTAAGAAGCATGGTCTTGCTTTATAGAGTTTCTTAAACAGAAGGAAACATGAGTGTGCTCAGACCAAAAGAACTGCGTTTCCCACACATTCGGACCATATGTAGTTCAACTCTACTTCTGAAACTGATACAAACCAAAGGTCCTCTAAACTCCAATGGTTTTCAGTTAAGTGCGACAAACGGGTGAGCTGTGTGAACGATGTAGCTCCTTTGAGCTGAAAAGTCACTGTGTTTACATGAAACGAATTATTGCCTGTAGGAAGACACAGAGCCTGGGATTTAACTTCCTTTCTGATGGGAAACACACAGCACAGTTCTCATCCATGAAAAACACTCTGCTGTAGAGCAAGAACCAAGCTCTTGCTTTCTAGAGTCTCTAATAGTGCATTAAAAGTGAGTGTGCTCATAACAAAAGAACAGTGTTTCCTAAACATATGGAATATGTCTAGTTCAACTCTGCTTCTGAAACTTATACAAACCACAGGTCCTCTATCCTCCGATGGTTTTCAGTTAAGAGCGACAAACGTGTGAGCTCTGTGAACGATGTAGCTCCTTTGAGCTGAAAAGTGACTGTGTTTACATGAAACGAATTATTGCCTGTAGGAAGACACAGAGCCTGGGATTTAACTCCATTTCTGACAGGAAACACACAGCACAGTTCTCATCCATGAATCACAGTGTGCTTTAGAGCAAGAACCAAGGACTTGCTTTCTACAGTCTCTAATACAGCAGGAAACGTGAGTGTGCACTGAAAAAAGAACAGTGTACCCTACATATGCAGACCATACCTAATTCAACTCTGCTTCTGAAACTGATACAAACCACAGGTCCTCTAACATCCAATGCTTTTCAGTTAAGAACAACAAACGTGTGAGCTTTGTGCACAATGAAGCTCCTTTGAGCTGAAAAGTGTCTGCGTTTACATGAAATGAATTCTTGCTTGTAGAAGACACAGAGCCTGCGATTTAACTCCATTTCTGACTGGAAACACAAAGCACAATTCTCATCCATGAAAAACACTCTGCTATAGACCAAGAACCAAGCTCTTGCTTTCTAGTGTCTCTAATACAGCAGGAAACATGAGTGTACTGAGAACAAAAGAACAGTGTTTTCTACACATACAGACCATATCTAGTTCAACTCTCCTTCTGAATCTGATAAAAAACTACAGGTCCTCTATCATCCAATGCTTTGCAATTAAGAGCGACAAACGTGTGAGCTCTGTGAACGATGTAGCTTCATTTGAGCTGTAAATTGACTGTGTTTACCTGAAACGATTTCTTGCTTGTAGGAAGACACAGAGCTTGGGATTTAACTCAATTTCTGAAGCAAATGCACAGCACAGTTCTCATCCATGAAACACACTCTGCTTTAGAGCAAGAAGCACGCTCTTGCTTTCAAGAATCTCTAATACAGAAGGAAACGTGAGTGTGCTCAGAGCAAAAGAATGGTGTTTCCCACACATACGGACCATATCTATTTCAACTCTGTCTGAAACTGATACAAACCGTAGGTCCTCTAACATCCAATGCTTGTCCGTTAAGAAGAGACATGTGTGAGCTTCTTGAACGTTGCAGGTCCTTTGAGCTGAAAATTGATTACCCTCACCTGAAAAGAAATTTTGCTTGTAGGAAGAAACAGAGTGTGGGATTAAACTCCATTTCTGAAGGGAAACACACAGCACAGTTCTCATCCATGAATCACCCTCTGCTTTAGAGCAAGAAGCACGCTCTTGCTTTCTAGAGTCTCTAATACAGAGGGAAACCTGAGTGTGCTCAGAGCAAAAGAACGGTGTTTCCCACCCATACGGACCCTATCTACTACAACTCTGCTTCTGAAACTGATAAAAACCACAGGTCTTCTAACATCCAATGCTTTTTAATTAAGATTGACAAACGTGTGAGCTTCGTGAACGATGTAGCTTCCTTTGAGCTGAAAAGTGACTACGTTTACCTGAAATGAACTCTTGCTCGTAGGAAGACACAGAACCTGGGATTTAACTCCATTTCTGAAGGGAAACACAAAGCACAGTTCTCATCCATGAAACACAGTCTTCCTAGAGCAAGAATCACGCTCTTGCTTTCTAGAGTCTCTAATACTTCATGAAAAGTGAGTGTGCTCAGAACAAAAGGACGGTGTTTCCTAAACATACGCAACATGTCTAGTTCAACTCTGCTTCTGAACCTGATAAAATCCACAGGTCCTCGAACTTCCAATGCTTTTCAATTAAGAGCGACAAATGTGTGAGCTTCGTGAACGATGCAGGTCCTTTGAGCAGAAAATTGAATACCCTTACCTGAAATGAAATTTTGCTTGTAGGAAGACACAGAGTGTGGGATTTAACTCCACTTCTGAAGGGAAACACACAGCACAGTTCTCATCTGTGAAACACTTTCTGCTTTAGAGTAAGAAGCACTGTCTTGCTTTCTAGATTCTCTAAAACAGAAGGAAACATGAGTGTGCTCAGACCAAAATAACTGTGTTTCCCACACTTTCAGACCACGTCTAGTTCAACTCTGCTACTGAAACTTATACAAACCACAGGTCCTCTAAACTCCAATGGTTTTCAGTTAAGAGCGACAAACGTGTGAACTGCGTGAAACGATGTAGCTCCTTTGAGCTGAAAAGTGACTGCGTTTACATGAAACGAATTATTGCCTGTAGGAAGACACAGAGCCTGTGATTTAACTCCATTTCTGATGGGAAACACACAGCACAGTTCTCATCCATGAAAAACACTCTGATATAGAGCAAGAACCAAGCTCTTGCTTTCTAGAATCTCTAATACTGCATGAAAAGTGAGTGTGCTCAGAACAAAAGAACCATGTTTCCTAAACATACGGAACATATCTAGTTCAACTCTGCTTCTGAAACTGATAAAAACCACAGGTTCATTAACATCCAATGCTTTTCAATTAAGAGCGACAAACCTGTGAGCTGCGTGAACGAGGTAGCTTCCTTTTGACCTGAAAAGTGACTGCGTTTACATGAAACGAAGTCTTGTTGTAGGAAGACACAGAGCCTGGGATTTAACTCCATTTCTGAAGGGAAACACAAAGCACAGTTCTCGTCCATGAATCACACTCTGCTTTAGAGCTAGAAGCACGATCTTGCTTTCTAGTGTCTCTAATTCAGCAGGAAACGAGAGAGTCCTCCAAACAAAGGAACAGTGTTCGTACACATAGGGAATATATATACTTCAACTCTGCTTCTAAAACTGATACAAACCACAGGTCCTCTAACATCCCATGCTTGTCACTTGAGAGCGAGAAACATGTGAGCTTTGTGAACGATGTAGCTTCTTTGAGCTGAAGAGTGACTGTGTTTACCTGAAACGAAGTCTTGCTTGTAGGAAGACACAGAGCCCTGGATTGAACTCCATTTCACAAGGGAAACTCCCAACACAGTTCTCATCCATGAAACACACTCTGCTTTAGAGCAGGAAGCACGCTCTTGCATTCTAGAGTCTCTAATACAGAGGGAAGCATGAGTGTGCTCAGAGCAAAAGAACGGTGTTTCCCACACATATGGACCATATCTAGTTCAACTCTGTCTGAAACTGATGCAAACAATAGGTCCTCTAACATCCAATGCTTGTCCGGTAAGAAGAGAAATTTGTGAGCTTCATGAACGATGCAGTTCCTTTGAGCTGAAAAGTGACTACCCTTACCTGAAAAGAAATTTTGCTTGTAGGAAGACACAGAGCGTGGGATTTAACTCCATTTCTGAAGGGAAACACACAGTACAGTTCTGATCCATGAAACATTTTCTGCTTTAGAGTAAGAAGCATGGTCTTGCTTTATAGAGTTTCTTAAACAGAAGGAAACATGAGTGTGCTCAGACCAAATGAACTGCGTTTCCCACACATTCGGACCATATGTAGTTCAACTCTACTTCTGAAACTGATACAAACCAAAGGTCCTCTAAACTCCAATGGTTTTCAGTTAAGTGCGACAAACGGGTGAGCTGTGTGAACGATGTAGCTCCTTTGAGCTGAAAAGTCACTGTGTTTACATGAAACGAATTATTGCCTGTAGGAAGACACAGAGCCTGGGATTTAACTTCCTTTCTGATGGGAAACACACAGCACAGTTCTCATCCATGAAAAACACTCTGCTATAGAGCAAGAACCAAGCTCTTGCTTTCTAGAGTCTCTAATAGTGCATTAAAAGTGAGTGTGCTCATAACAAAAGAACAGTGTTTCCTAAACATATGGAATATGTCTAGTTCAAGTCTGCTTCTGAAACTTATACAAACCACAGGTCCTCTATCCTCCGATGGTTTTCAGTTAAGAGCGACAAACGTGTGAGCTCTGTGAACGATGTAGCTCCTTTGAGCTGAAAAGTGACTGTGTTTACATGAAACGAATTATTGCCTGTAGGAAGACACAGAGCCTGGGATTTAACTCCATTTCTGACAGGAAACACACAGCACAGTTCTCATCCATGAATCACAGTGTGCTTTAGAGCAAGAACCAAGGACTTGCTTTCTACAGTCTCTAATACAGCAGGAAACGTGAGTGTGCACTGAAAAAAGAACAGTGTACCCTACATATGCAGACCATACCTAATTCAACTCTGCTTCTGAAACTGATACAAACCACAGGTCCTCTAACATCCAATGCTTTTCAGTTAAGAACAACAAACGTGTGAGCTTTGTGCACAATGAAGCTCCTTTGAGCTGAAAAGTGTCTGCGTTTACATGAAATGAATTCTTGCTTGTAGAAGACACAGAGCCTGCGATTTAACTCCATTTCTGACTGGAAACACAAAGCACAATTCTCATCCATGAAAAACACTCTGCTATAGACCAAGAACCAAGCTCTTGCTTTCTAGTGTCTCTAATACAGCAGGAAACATGAGTGTACTGAGAACAAAAGAACAGTGTTTTCTACACATACAGACCATATCTAGTTCAACTCTCCTTCTGAATCTGATAAAAAACTACAGGTCCTCTATCATCCAATGCTTTGCAATTAAGAGTGACAAACGTGTGAGCTCTGTGAACGATGTAGCTTCATTTGAGCTGTAAATTGACTGTGTTTACCTGAAACGATTTCTTGCTTGTAGGAAGACACAGAGCTTGGGATTTAACTCAATTTCTGAAGCAAATGCACAGCACAGTTCTCATCCATGAAACACACTCTGCTTTAGAGCAAGAAGCACGCTCTTGCTTTCAAGAATCTCTAATACAGAAGGAAACGTGAGTGTGCTCAGAGCAAAAGAATGGTGTTTCCCACACATACGGACCATATCTATTTCAACTCTGTCTGAAACTGATACAAACCGTAGGTCCTCTAACATCCAATGCTTGTCCGTTAAGAAGAGACATGTGTGAGCTTCTTGAACGTTGCAGGTCCTTTGAGCTGAAAATTGATTACCCTCACCTGAAAAGAAATTTTGCTTGTAGGAAGAAACAGAGTGTGGGATTAAACTCCATTTCTGAAGGGAAACACACAGCACAGTTCTCATCCATGAATCACCCTCTGCTTTAGAGCAAGAAGCACGCTCTTGCTTTCTAGAGTCTCTAATACAGAGGGAAACCTGAGTGTGCTCAGAGCAAAAGAACGGTGTTTCCCACCCATACGGACCCTATCTACTACAACTCTGCTTCTGAAACTGATAAAAACCACAGGTCTTCTAACATCCAATGCTTTTTAATTAAGATTGACAAACGTGTGAGCTTCGTGAACGATGTAGCTTCCTTTGAGCTGAAAAGTGACTACGTTTACCTGAAATGAACTCTTGCTCGTAGGAAGACACAGAACCTGGGATTTAACTCCATTTCTGAAGGGAAACACAAAGCACAGTTCTCATCCATGAAACACAGTCTTCCTAGAGCAAGAATCATGCTCTTGCTTTCTAGAGTCTCTAATACTTCATGAAAAGTGAGTGTGCTCAGAACAAAAGGACGGTGTTTCCTAAACATACGCAACATGTCTAGTTCAACTCTGCTTCTGAACCTGATAAAATCCACAGGTCCTCGAACTTCCAATGCTTTTCAATTAAGAGCGACAAATGTGTGAGCTTCGTGAATGATGCAGGTCCTTTGAGCAGAAAATTGAATACCCTTACCTGAAATGAAATTTTGCTTGTAGGAAGACACAGAGTGTGGGATTTAACTCCACTTCTGAAGGGAAACACACAGCACAGTTCTCATCTGTGAAACACTTTCTGCTTTAGAGTAAGAAGCACTGTCTTGCTTCCTAGATTCTCTAAAACAGAAGGAAACATGAGTGTGCTCAGACCAAAATAACTGTGTTTCCCACACTTTCAGACCACGTCTAGTTCAACTCTGCTACTGAAACTTATACAAACCACAGGTCCTCTAAACTCCAATGGTTTTCAGTTAAGAGCGACAAACGTGTGAACTGCGTGAAACGATGTAGCTCCTTTGAGCTGAAAAGTGACTGCGTTTACATGAAACGAATTATTGCCTGTAGGAAGACACAGAGCCTGTGATTTAACTCCATTTCTGATGGGAAACACACAGCACAGTTCTCATCCATGAAAAACACTCTGATATAGAGCAAGAACCAAGCTCTTGCTTTCTAGAATCTCTAATACTGCATGAAAAGTGAGTGTGCTCAGAACAAAAGAACCATGTTTCCTAAACATACGGAACATATCTAGTTCAACTCTGCTTCTGAAACTGATAAAAAACACAGTTCCTCTAACATCCAATGCTTTTCAATTAAGAGCGACAAACCTGTGAGACGCGTGAACGATGTAGCTTCCTTTGAGCTGAAAAGTGTCTGCGTTTACATGAAACGAATTCTTGCTTGTAGGAAGACAAAGAGACTGGGATGTAACTCCATTTCGGAAGGGAACACACAGCACAGTTCTCATCCATGATACACTTTCTGCTTTAGAGTAAGAAGCACGGTCTTGCTTTCTAGAGTCTCTAAAAGAGAAGGAAACATGAGTGTGCTCAGACCAAAAGAACTGTGTGTCCCACTCATTCGGACCATATCTAGTTCAACTCTGCTTCTGAAACTGATACAAACCACAGGTCCTCTAACCTCCAATGGTTTTCAGTTAAGAGCGACAAACGTGTGAGCTGCGTAAAACAATGTAGCTCCTTTGAGCTGAAAAGTGACTGCGTTTACATGAAACGAATTATTGCCTGTAGGAAGACACAGAGCCTGGAATTGAACTCCATTTCTCAAGGGAAACTCCCAGCACAGTTCTCAACCATGAAACAAACTCTGCTTTAGAGCAAAAAGCACGCTCTTGCTTTCTAGAGTCTCTAATACAGAGGGAAACGTGAGTGTGCTCAGAACAAAAGAACCATGTTTCCTAAACACACGGAACATATGTAGTTCAACTCTGCTTCTGAAACTGATAAAAACCACAGGTTCATTAACATCCAATGCTTTTCAATTAAGAGCGACAAACCTGTGAGCTGCGTGAACGAGGTAGCTTCCTTTGAGCTGAAAAGTGACTGCGTTTACATGAAACGAATTCTTGCTTGTAGGAAGACACAGAGCCTGGGATTTAACTCCATTTCTGAAGGGAAACACACAGCACAGTTCTCATCCATGAAACACTTTCTGCTTTAGAGTAAGAAGCACGGTCTTGCTTTCTAGAGTCTCTAAAACAGAAGGAAACATGAGTGTGCTCAGACCAAAAGAACTGTGTGTCCCACTCATTCTGACCATATCTAGTTCAACTCTGCTTCTGAAACTGATACAAACCACAGGTCCTCTAACCTCCAATGGTTTACAGTTAAGAGCGACAAACGTGTGAGCTGCGTAAAACAATGTAGCTCCTTTGAGCTGAAAAGTGACTGCGTTTACATGAAATGAAGTCTTGTTGTAGGAAGACACAGACCCTGGGATTTAACTCCATTTCTGAAGGGAAACACAAAGCACAGTTCTCATCCATGAATCACACTCTGCTTTAGGGCTAGAAGCACGATCTTGCTTTCTAGTGTCTCTAATTCAGCAGGAAACGAGAGAGTGCTCCAAACAAAGGAACAGTGTTCGTACTCATAATGAATATATATACTTCAACTCTGCTTCTAAAACTGATACAAACCACAGGTCCTCTAACATCCCATGCTTGTCACTTAAGAGCAAGAAACATGTGAGCTTTGTGAACGATGTAGCTTCCTTTGAGCTGAAAAGTGACTGTGTTTATCTGAAACGAAGTCTTGCTTGTAGGAAGACACAGAGCCTGGAATTGAACTCCATTTCTCAAGGGAAACTCCCAGCACAGTTCTCAACCATGAAACAAACTCTGCTTTAGAGCAAGAAGCACGCTCTTGCTTTCTAGAGTCTCTAATACAGAGGGAAACGTGAGTGTGCTCAGAGCAAAAGAACGGTGTTTCCCACACATATGGACCATATCTAGTTCAACTCTGTCTGAAACTGATACAAACCATAGGTACTCTGACATCCAATGCTTGTCCATTAATAAGAGAAATGTGTGAGCTTCGTGAACGATGCAGGTCCTTTGAGCTGAAAATTGAATACCCTTACCTGAAAAGAAATTTTGCTTGTAGGAAGACACAGAGCGTGGGATTTAACTCCATTTCTGAAGGGAAACACACAGCACAGTTCTCATCCATGAAACACTTTCTGATTTAGAGTAAGAAGCACGGTCTTGCTTTCTAGAGTCTCTAAAAGAGAAGGAAACATGAGTGTGCTCAGACCAAAGAACTGTGTTTCCCACACACTCAGACCATGTCTAGTTCAACTCTGCTACTGAAACTTATACAAACCACAGGTCCTCTAAACTCCAATGGTTTTCAGTTAAGAGCGACAAACGTGTGAACTGCGTGAAACGATGTAGCTCCTTTGAGCTGAAAAGTGACTGCGTTTACATGAAACGAATTATTGCCTGTAGGAAGACACAGGGCCTGTGATTTAACTCCATTTCTGACGGGAAACACACAGCACAGTTCTCATCCATGAAAAACACTCTGATATAGAGCAAGAACCAAGCTCTTGCTTTCTAGTATCTCTAATACTGCATGAAAAGTGAGTGTGCTCAGAACAAAAGAACCATGTTTCCTAAACATACGGAACATATCTAGTTCAACTCTGCTTCTGAAACTGATAAAAACCACAGGTTCTCTAACATCCAATGCTTTTCAATTAAGAGCGACAAACCTGTGAGCTGCGTGAACGAGGTAGCTTCCTTTGAGCTGAAAAGTGACTGCGTTTACATGAAACGAATTCTTGCTTGTAGGAAGACACAGAGCGTGGGATTTAACTCCATTTCTGAAGGGAAACACAAAGCACAGTTCTCGTCCATGAATCACACTCTGCTTTAGAGCTAGAAGCACGATCTTGCTTTCTAGTGTCTCTAATTCAGCAGGAAACGAGAGAGTCCTCCAAACAAAGGAACAGTGTTCGTACACATAGGGAATATATATACTTCAACTCTGCTTCTAAAACTGATACAAACCACAGGTCCTCTAACATCCCATGCTTGTCACTTGAGAGCGAGAAACATGTGAGCTTTGTGAACGATGTAGCTTCTTTGAGCTGAAGAGTGACTGTGTTTACCTGAAACGAAGTCTTGCTTGTAGGAAGACACAGAGCCCTGGATTGAACTCCATTTCACAAGGGAAACTCCCAACACAGTTCTCATCCATGAAACACACTCTGCTTTAGAGCAGGAAGCACGCTCTTGCATTCTAGAGTCTCTAATACAGAGGGAAGCATGAGTGTGCTCAGAGCAAAAGAACGGTGTTTCCCACACATATGGACCATATCTAGTTCAACTCTGTCTGAAACTGATGCAAACAATAGGTCCTCTAACATCCAATGCTTGTCCGGTAAGAAGAGAAATTTGTGAGCTTCATGAACGATGCAGTTCCTTTGAGCTGAAAAGTGACTACCCTTACCTGAAAAGAAATTTTGCTTGTAGGAAGACACAGAGCGTGGGATTTAACTCCATTTCTGAAGGGAAACACACAGTACAGTTCTGATCCATGAAACATTTTCTGCTTTAGAGTAAGAAGCATGGTCTTGCTTTATAGAGTTTCTTAAACAGAGGGAAACATGAGTGTGCTCAGACCAAAAGAACTGCGTTTCCCACACATTCGGACCATATGTAGTTCAACTCTACTTCTGAAACTGATACAAACCAAAGGTCCTCTAAACTCCAATGGTTTTCAGTTAAGTGCGACAAACGGGTGAGCTGTGTGAACGATGTAGCTCCTTTGAGCTGAAAAGTCACTGTGTTTACATGAAACGAATTATTGCCTGTAGGAAGACACAGAGCCTGGGATTTAACTTCCTTTCTGATGGGAAACACACAGCACAGTTCTCATCCATGAAAAACACTCTGCTGTAGAGCAAGAACCAAGCTCTTGCTTTCTAGAGTCTCTAATAGTGCATTAAAAGTGAGTGTGCTCATAACAAAAGAACAGTGTTTCCTAAACATATGGAATATGTCTAGTTCAAGTCTGCTTCTGAAACTTATACAAACCACAGGTCCTCTATCCTCCGATGGTTTTCAGTTAAGAGCGACAAACGTGTGAGCTCTGTGAACGATGTAGCTCCTTTGAGCTGAAAAGTGACTGTGTTTACATGAAACGAATTATTGCCTGTAGGAAGACACAGAGCCTGGGATTTAACTCCATTTCTGACAGGAAACACACAGCACAGTTCTCATCCATGAATCACAGTGTGCTTTAGAGCAAGAACCAAGGACTTGCTTTCTACAGTCTCTAATACAGCAGGAAACGTGAGTGTGCACTGAAAAAAGAACAGTGTACCCTACATATGCAGACCATACCTAATTCAACTCTGCTTCTGAAACTGATACAAACCACAGGTCCTCTAACATCCAATGCTTTTCAGTTAAGAACAACAAACGTGTGAGCTTTGTGCACAATGAAGCTCCTTTGAGCTGAAAAGTGTCTGCGTTTACATGAAATGAATTCTTGCTTGTAGAAGACACAGAGCCTGCGATTTAACTCCATTTCTGACTGGAAACACAAAGCACAATTCTCATCCATGAAAAACACTCTGCTATAGACCAAGAACCAAGCTCTTGCTTTCTAGTGTCTCTAATACAGCAGGAAACATGAGTGTACTGAGAACAAAAGAACAGTGTTTTCTACACATACAGACCATATCTAGTTCAACTCTCCTTCTGAATCTGATAAAAAACTACAGGTCCTCTATCATCCAATGCTTTGCAATTAAGAGCGACAAACGTGTGAGCTCTGTGAACGATGTAGCTTCATTTGAGCTGTAAATTGACTGTGTTTACCTGAAACGATTTCTTGCTTGTAGGAAGACACAGAGCTTGGGATTTAACTCAATTTCTGAAGCAAATGCACAGCACAGTTCTCATCCATGAAACACACTCTGCTTTAGAGCAAGAAGCACGCTCTTGCTTTCAAGAATCTCTAATACAGAAGGAAACGTGAGTGTGCTCAGAGCAAAAGAATGGTGTTTCCCACACATACGGACCATATCTATTTCAACTCTGTCTGAAACTGATACAAACCGTAGGTCCTCTAACATCCAATGCTTGTCCGTTAAGAAGAGACATGTGTGAGCTTCTTGAACGTTGCAGGTCCTTTGAGCTGAAAATTGATTACCCTCACCTGAAAAGAAATTTTGCTTGTAGGAAGAAACAGAGTGTGGGATTAAACTCCATTTCTGAAGGGAAACACACAGCACAGTTCTCATCCATGAATCACCCTCTGCTTTAGAGCAAGAAGCACGCTCTTGCTTTCTAGAGTCTCTAATACAGAGGGAAACCTGAGTGTGCTCAGAGCAAAAGAACGGTGTTTCCCACCCATACGGACCCTATCTACTACAACTCTGCTTCTGAAACTGATAAAAACCACAGGTCTTCTAACATCCAATGCTTTTTAATTAAGATTGACAAACGTGTGAGCTTCGTGAACGATGTAGCTTCCTTTGAGCTGAAAAGTGACTACGTTTACCTGAAATGAACTCTTGCTCGTAGGAAGACACAGAACCTGGGATTTAACTCCATTTCTGAAGGGAAACACAAAGCACAGTTCTCATCCATGAAACACAGTCTTCCTAGAGCAAGAATCACGCTCTTGCTTTCTAGAGTCTCTAATACTTCATGAAAAGTGAGTGTGCTCAGAACAAAAGGACGGTGTTTCCTAAACATACGCAACATGTCTAGTTCAACTCTGCTTCTGAACCTGATAAAATCCACAGGTCCTCGAACTTCCAATGCTTTTCAATTAAGAGCGACAAATGTGTGAGCTTCGTGAACGATGCAGGTCCTTTGAGCAGAAAATTGAATACCCTTACCTGAAATGAAATTTTGCTTGTAGGAAGACACAGAGTGTGGGATTTAACTCCACTTCTGAAGGGAAACACACAGCACAGTTCTCATCTGTGAAACACTTTCTGCTTTAGAGTAAGAAGCACTGTCTTGCTTCCTAGATTCTCTAAAACAGAAGGAAACATGAGTGTGCTCAGACCAAAATAACTGTGTTTCCCACACTTTCAGACCACGTCTAGTTCAACTCTGCTACTGAAACTTATACAAACCACAGGTCCTCTAAACTCCAATGGTTTTCAGTTAAGAGCGACAAACGTGTGAACTGCGTGAAACGATGTAGCTCCTTTGAGCTGAAAAGTGACTGCGTTTACATGAAACGAATTATTGCCTGTAGGAAGACACAGAGCCTGTGATTTAACTCCATTTCTGATGGGAAACACACAGCACAGTTCTCATCCATGAAAAACACTCTGATATAGAGCAAGAACCAAGCTCTTGCTTTCTAGAATCTCTAATACTGCATGAAAAGTGAGTGTGCTCAGAACAAAAGAACCATGTTTCCTAAACATACGGAACATATCTAGTTCAACTCTGCTTCTGAAACTGATAAAAAACACAGTTCCTCTAACATCCAATGCTTTTCAATTAAGAGCGACAAACCTGTGAGACGCGTGAACGATGTAGCTTCCTTTGAGCTGAAAAGTGTCTGCGTTTACATGAAACGAATTCTTGCTTGTAGGAAGACAAAGAGACTGGGATGTAACTCCATTTCGGAAGGGAACACACAGCACAGTTCTCATCCATGATACACTTTCTGCTTTAGAGTAAGAAGCACGGTCTTGCTTTCTAGAGTCTCTAAAAGAGAAGGAAACATGAGTGTGCTCAGACCAAAAGAACTGTGTGTCCCACTCATTAGGACCATATCTAGTTCAACTCTGCTTCTGAAACTGATACAAACCACAGGTCCTCTAACCTCCAATGGTTTTCAGTTAAGAGCGACAAACGTGTGAGCTGCGTAAAACAATGTAGCTCCTTTGAGCTGAAAAGTGACTGCGTTTACATGAAACGAATTATTGCCTGTAGGAAGACACAGAGCCTGGAATTGAACTCCATTTCTCAAGGGAAACTCCCAGCACAGTTCTCAACCATGAAACAAACTCTGCTTTAGAGCAAAAAGCACGCTCTTGCTTTCTAGAGTCTCTAATACAGAGGGAAACGTGAGTGTGCTCAGAACAAAAGAACCATGTTTCCTAAACACACGGAACATATGTAGTTCAACTCTGCTTCTGAAACTGATAAAAACCACAGGTTCATTAACATCCAATGCTTTTCAATTAAGAGCGACAAACCTGTGAGCTGCGTGAACGAGGTAGCTTCCTTTGAGCTGAAAAGTGACTGCGTTTACATGAAACGAATTCTTGCTTGTAGGAAGACACAGAGCCTGGGATTTAACTCCATTTCTGAAGGGAAACACACAGCACAGTTCTCATCCATGAAACACTTTCTGCTTTAGAGTAAGAAGCACGGTCTTGCTTTCTAGAATCTCTAAAACAGAAGGAAACATGAGTGTGCTCAGACCAAAAGAACTGTGTGTCCCACTCATTCTGACCATATCTAGTTCAACTCTGCTTCTGAAACTGATACAAACCACAGGTCCTCTAACCTCCAATGGTTTACAGTTAAGAGCGACAAACGTGTGAGCTGTGTAAAACAATGTAGCTCCTTTGAGATGAAAAGTGACTGCGTTTACATGAAACGAAGTCTTGTTGTAGGAAGACACAGACCCTGGGATTTCACTCCATTTCTGAAGGGAAACACAAAGCACAGTTCTCGTCCATGAATCACACTCTGCTTTAGAGCTAGAAGCACGATCTTGCTTTCTAGTGTCTCTAATTCAGCAGGAAACGAGAGAGTGCTCCAAACAAAGGAACAGTGTTCGTACACATAGGGAATATATATACTTCAACTCTGCTTCTAAAACTGATACAAACCACAGGTCCTCTAACATCCCATGCTTGTCACTTGAGAGCGAGAAACATGTGAGCTTTGTGAACGATGTAGCTTCTTTGAGCTGAAGAGTGACTGTGTTTACCTGAAACGAAGTCTTGCTTGTAGGAAGACACAGAGCCCTGGATTGAACTCCATTTCACAAGGGAAACTCCCAACACAGTTCTCATCCATGAAACACACTCTGCTTTAGAGCAGGAAGCACGCTCTTGCATTCTAGAGTCTCTAATACAGAGGGAAGCATGAGTGTGCTCAGAGCAAAAGAACGGTGTTTCCCACACATATGGACCATATCTAGTTCAACTCTGTCTGAAACTGATGCAAACAATAGGTCCTCTAACATCCAATGCTTGTCCGGTAAGAAGAGAAATTTGTGAGCTTCATGAACGATGCAGTTCCTTTGAGCTGAAAAGTGACTACCCTTACCTGAAAAGAAATTTTGCTTGTAGGAAGACACAGAGCGTGGGATTTAACTCCATTTCTGAAGGGAAACACACAGTACAGTTCTGATCCATGAAACATTTTCTGCTTTAGAGTAAGAAGCATGGTCTTGCTTTATAGAGTTTCTTAAACAGAAGGAAACATGAGTGTGCTCAGACCAAAAGAACTGCGTTTCCCACACATTCGGACCATATGTAGTTCAACTCTACTTCTGAAACTGATACAAACCAAAGGTCCTCTAAACTCCAATGGTTTTCAGTTAAGTGCGACAAACGGGTGAGCTGTGTGAACGATGTAGCTCCTTTGAGCTGAAAAGTCACTGTGTTTACATGAAACGAATTATTGCCTGTAGGAAGACACAGAGCCTGGGATTTAACTTCCTTTCTGATGGGAAACACACAGCACAGTTCTCATCCATGAAAAACACTCTGCTATAGAGCAAGAACCAAGCTCTTGCTTTCTAGAGTCTCTAATAGTGCATTAAAAGTGAGTGTGCTCATAACAAAAGAACAGTGTTTCCTAAACATATGGAATATGTCTAGTTCAACTCTGCTTCTGAAACTTATACAAACCACAGGTCCTCTATCCTCCGATGGTTTTCAGTTAAGAGCGACAAACGTGTGAGCTCTGTGAACGATGTAGCTCCTTTGAGCTGAAAAGTGACTGTGTTTACATGAAACGAATTATTGCCTGTAGGAAGACACAGAGCCTGGGATTTAACTCCATTTCTG
The DNA here is from genome assembly GCA_949786405.1 of Onychomys arenicola. Taxonomy (NCBI): domain Eukaryota; kingdom Metazoa; phylum Chordata; class Mammalia; order Rodentia; family Cricetidae; genus Onychomys; species Onychomys arenicola. Next base: position 594,190 of record CATKUM010000029.1, read on the forward strand.
ACAGGAAACACAGCACAGTTCTCATCCATGAATCACAGTGTGCTTTAGAGCAAGAACCAAGGACTTGCTTTCTACAGTCTCTAATACAGCAGGAAACGTGAGTGTGCACTGAAAAAAGAACAGTGTACCCTACATATGCAGACCATACCTAATTCAACTCTGCTTCTGAAACTGATACAAACCACAGGTCCTCTAACATCCAATGCTTTTCAGTTAAGAACAACAAACGTGTGAGCTTTGTGCACAATGAAGCTCCTTTGAGCTGAAAAGTGTCTGCGTTTACATGAAATGAATTCTTGCTTGTAGAAGACACAGAGCCTGCGATTTAACTCCATTTCTGACTGGAAACACAAAGCACAATTCTCATCCATGAAAAACACTCTGCTATAGACCAAGAACCAAGCTCTTGCTTTCTAGTGTCTCTAATACAGCAGGAAACATGAGTGTACTGAGAACAAAAGAACAGTGTTTTCTACACATACAGACCATATCTAGTTCAACTCTCCTTCTGAATCTGATAAAAACTACAGGTCCTCTATCATCCAATGCTTTGCAATTAAGAGCGACAAACGTGTGAGCTCTGTGAACGATGTAGCTTCATTTGAGCTGTAAATTGACTGTGTTTACCTGAAACGATTTCTTGCTTGTAGGAAGACACAGAGCTTGGGATTTAACTCAATTTCTGAAGCAAATGCACAGCACAGTTCTCATCCATGAAACACACTCTGCTTTAGAGCAAGAAGCACGCTCTTGCTTTCAAGAATCTCTAATACAGAAGGAAACGTGAGTGTGCTCAGAGCAAAAGAATGGTGTTTCCCACACATACGGACCATATCTATTTCAACTCTGTCTGAAACTGATACAAACCGTAGGTCCTCTAACATCCAATGCTTGTCCGTTAAGAAGAGACATGTGTGAGCTTCTTGAACGTTGCAGGTCCTTTGAGCTGAAAATTGATTACCCTCACCTGAAAAGAAATTTTGCTTGTAGGAAGAAACAGAGTGTGGGATTAAACTCCATTTCTGAAGGGAAACACACAGCACAGTTCTCATCCATGAATCACCCTCTGCTTTAGAGCAAGAAGCACGCTCTTGCTTTCTAGAGTCTCTAATACAGAGGGAAACCTGAGTGTGCTCAGAGCAAAAGAACGGTGTTTCCCACCCATACGGACACTATCTACTACAACTCTGCTTCTGAAACTGATAAAAACCACAGGTCTTCTAACATCCAATGCTTTTTAATTAAGATTGACAAACATGTGAGCTTCGTGAACGATGTAGCTTCCTTTGAGCTGAAAAGTGACTACGTTTACCTGAAATGAACTCTTGCTCGTAGGAAGACACAGAACCTGGGATTTAACTCCATTTCTGAAGGGAAACACAAAGCACAGTTCTCATCCATGAAACACAGTCTTCCTAGAGCAAGAATCACGCTCTTGCTTTCTAGAGTCTCTAATACTTCATGAAAAGTGAGTGTGCTCAGAACAAAAGGACGGTGTTTCCTAAACATACGCAACATGTCTAGTTCAACTCTGCTTCTGAACCTGATAAAATCCACAGGTCCTCGAACTTCCAATGCTTTTCAATTAAGAGCGACAAATGTGTGAGCTTCGTGAACGATGCAGGTCCTTTGAGCAGAAAATTGAATACCCTTACCTGAAATGAAATTTTGCTTGTAGGAAGACACAGAGTGTGGGATTTAACTCCACTTCTGAAGGGAAACACACAGCACAGTTCTCATCTGTGAAACACTTTCTGCTTTAGAGTAAGAAGCACTGTCTTGCTTTCTAGATTCTCTAAAACAGAAGGAAACATGAGTGTGCTCAGACCAAAATAACTGTGTTTCCCACACTTTCAGACCACGTCTAGTTCAACTCTGCTACTGAAACTTATACAAACCACAGGTCCTCTAAACTCCAATGGTTTTCAGTTAAGAGCGACAAACGTGTGAACTGCGTGAAACGATGTAGCTCCTTTGAGCTGAAAAGTGACTGCGTTTACATGAAACGAATTATTGCCTGTAGGAAGACACAGGGCCTGTGATTTAACTCCATTTCTGATGGGAAACACACAGCACAGTTCTCATCCATGAAAAACACTCTGATATAGAGCAAGAACCAAGCTCTTGCTTTCTAGAATCTCTAATACTGCATGAAAAGTGAGTGTGCTCAGAACAAAAGAACCATGTTTCCTAAACATACGGAACATATCTAGTTCAACTCTGCTTCTGAAACTGATAAAAAACACAGTTCCTCTAACATCCAATGCTTTTCAATTAAGAGCGACAAACCTGTGAGACGCGTGAACGATGTAGCTTCCTTTGAGCTGAAAAGTGTCTGCGTTTACATGAAACGAATTCTTGCTTGTAGGAAGACAAAGAGACTGGGATGTAACTCCATTTCGGAAGGGAACACACAGCACAGTTCTCATCCATGATACACTTTCTGCTTTAGAGTAAGAAGCACGGTCTTGCTTTCTAGAGTCTCTAAAACAGAAGGAAACATGAGTGTGCTCAGACCAAAAGAACTGTGTGTCCCACTCATTCGGACCATATCTAGTTCAACTCTGCTTCTGAAACTGATACAAACCACAGGTCCTCTAACCTCCAATGGTTTTCAGTTAAGAGCGACAAACGTGTGAGCTGTGTAAAACAATGTAGCTCCTTTGAGCTGAAAAGTGACTGCGTTTACATGAAACGAATTATTGCCTGTAGGAAGACACAGAGCCTGGAATTGAACTCCATTTCTCAAGGGAAACTCCCAGCACAGTTCTCAACCATGAAACAAACTCTGCTTTAGAGCAAAAAGCACGCTCTTGCTTTCTAGAGTCTCTAATACAGAGGGAAACGTGAGTGTGCTCAGAACAAAAGAACCATGTTTCCTAAACACACGGAACATATGTAGTTCAACTCTGCTTCTGAAACTGATAAAAACCACAGGTTCATTAACATCCAATGCTTTTCAATTAAGAACGACAAACCTGTGAGCTGCGTGAACGAGGTAGCTTCCTTTGAGCTGAAAAGTGACTGCGTTTACATGAAACGAATTCTTGCTTGTAGGAAGACACAGAGCCTGGGATTTAACTCCATTTCTGAAGGGAAACACACAGCACAGTTCTCATCCATGAAACACTTTCTGCTTTAGAGTAAGAAGCACGGTCTTGCTTTCTAGAATCTCTAAAACAGAAGGAAACATGAGTGTGCTCAGACCAAAAGAACTGTGTGTCCCACTCATTCTGACCATATCTAGTTCAACTCTGCTTCTGAAACTGATACAAACCACAGGTCCTCTAACCTCCAATGGTTTACAGTTAAGAGCGACAAACGTGTGAGCTGTGTAAAACAATGTAGCTCCTTTGAGCTGAAAAGTGACTGCGTTTACATGAAACGAAGTCTTGTTGTAGGAAGACACAGAGCCTGGGATTTAACTCCATTTCTGAAGGGAAACACAAAGCACAGTTCTCGTCCATGAATCACACTCTGCTTTAGAGCTAGAAGCACGATCTTGCTTTCTAGTGTCTCTAATTCAGCAGGAAACGAGAGAGTGCTCCAAACAAAGGAACAGTGTTCGTACACATAGGGAATATATATACTTCAACTCTGCTTCTAAAACTGATACAAACCACAGGTCCTCTAACATCCCATGCTTGTCACTTGAGAGCGAGAAACATGTGAGCTTTGTGAACGATGTAGCTTCTTTGAGCTGAAGAGTGACTGTGTTTACCTGAAACGAAGTCTTGCTTGTAGGAAGACACAGAGCCCTGGATTGAACTCCATTTCACAAGGGAAACTCCCAACACAGTTCTCATCCATGAAACACACTCTGCTTTAGAGCAGGAAGCACGCTCTTGCATTCTAGAGTCTCTAATACAGAGGGAAGCATGAGTGTGCTCAGAGCAAAAGAACGGTGTTTCCCACACATATGGACCATATCTAGTTCAACTCTGTCTGAAACTGATGCAAACAATAGGTCCTCTAACATCCAATGCTTGTCCGGTAAGAAGAGAAATTTGTGAGCTTCATGAACGATGCAGTTCCTTTGAGCTGAAAAGTGACTACCCTTACCTGAAAAGAAATTTTGCTTGTAGGAAGACACAGAGCGTGGGATTTAACTCCATTTCTGAAGGGAAACACACAGTACAGTTCTGATCCATGAAACATTTTCTGCTTTAGAGTAAGAAGCATGGTCTTGCTTTATAGAGTTTCTTAAACAGAAGGAAACATGAGTGTGCTCAGACCAAAAGAACTGCGTTTCCCACACATTCGGACCATATGTAGTTCAACTCTACTTCTGAAACTGATACAAACCAAAGGTCCTCTAAACTCCAATGGTTTTCAGTTAAGTGCGACAAACGGGTGAGCTGTGTGAACGATGTAGCTCCTTTGAGCTGAAAAGTCACTGTGTTTACATGAAACGAATTATTGCCTGTAGGAAGACACAGAGCCTGGGATTTAACTTCCTTTCTGATGGGAAACACACAGCACAGTTCTCATCCATGAAAAACACTCTGCTATAGAGCAAGAACCAAGCTCTTGCTTTCTAGAGTCTCTAATAGTGCATTAAAAGTGAGTGTGCTCATAACAAAAGAACAGTGTTTCCTAAACATATGGAATATGTCTAGTTCAACTCTGCTTCTGAAACTTATACAAACCACAGGTCCTCTATCCTCCGATGGTTTTCAGTTAAGAGCGACAAACGTGTGAGCTCTGTGAACGATGTAGCTCCTTTGAGCTGAAAAGTGACTGTGTTTACATGAAACGAATTATTGCCTGTAGGAAGACACAGAGCCTGGGATTTAACTCCATTTCTGACAGGAAACACAGCACAGTTCTCATCCATGAATCACAGTGTGCTTTAGAGCAAGAACCAAGGACTTGCTTTCTACAGTCTCTAATACAGCAGGAAACGTGAGTGTGCACTGAAAAAAGAACAGTGTACCCTACATATGCAGACCATACCTAATTCAACTCTGCTTCTGAAACTGATACAAACCACAGGTCCTCTAACATCCAATGCTTTTCAGTTAAGAACAACAAACGTGTGAGCTTTGTGCACAATGAAGCTCCTTTGAGCTGAAAAGTGTCTGCGTTTACATGAAATGAATTCTTGCTTGTAGAAGACACAGAGCCTGCGATTTAACTCCATTTCTGACTGGAAACACAAAGCACAATTCTCATCCATGAAAAACACTCTGCTATAGACCAAGAACCAAGCTCTTGCTTTCTAGTGTCTCTAATACAGCAGGAAACATGAGTGTACTGAGAACAAAAGAACAGTGTTTTCTACACATACAGACCATATCTAGTTCAACTCTCCTTCTGAATCTGATAAAAACTACAGGTCCTCTATCATCCAATGCTTTGCAATTAAGAGCGACAAACGTGTGAGCTCTGTGAACGATGTAGCTTCATTTGAGCTGTAAATTGACTGTGTTTACCTGAAACGATTTCTTGCTTGTAGGAAGACACAGAGCTTGGGATTTAACTCAATTTCTGAAGCAAATGCACAGCACAGTTCTCATCCATGAAACACACTCTGCTTTAGAGCAAGAAGCACGCTCTTGCTTTCAAGAATCTCTAATACAGAAGGAAACGTGAGTGTGCTCAGAGCAAAAGAATGGTGTTTCCCACACATACGGACCATATCTATTTCAACTCTGTCTGAAACTGATACAAACCGTAGGTCCTCTAACATCCAATGCTTGTCCGTTAAGAAGAGACATGTGTGAGCTTCTTGAACGTTGCAGGTCCTTTGAGCTGAAAATTGATTACCCTCACCTGAAAAGAAATTTTGCTTGTAGGAAGAAACAGAGTGTGGGATTAAACTCCATTTCTGAAGGGAAACACACAGCACAGTTCTCATCCATGAATCACCCTCTGCTTTAGAGCAAGAAGCACGCTCTTGCTTTCTAGAGTCTCTAATACAGAGGGAAACCTGAGTGTGCTCAGAGCAAAAGAACGGTGTTTCCCACCCATACGGACACTATCTACTACAACTCTGCTTCTGAAACTGATAAAAACCACAGGTCTTCTAACATCCAATGCTTTTTAATTAAGATTGACAAACATGTGAGCTTCGTGAACGATGTAGCTTCCTTTGAGCTGAAAAGTGACTACGTTTACCTGAAATGAACTCTTGCTCGTAGGAAGACACAGAACCTGGGATTTAACTCCATTTCTGAAGGGAAACACAAAGCACAGTTCTCATCCATGAAACACAGTCTTCCTAGAGCAAGAATCACGCTCTTGCTTTCTAGAGTCTCTAATACTTCATGAAAAGTGAGTGTGCTCAGAACAAAAGGACGGTGTTTCCTAAACATACGCAACATGTCTAGTTCAACTCTGCTTCTGAACCTGATAAAATCCACAGGTCCTCGAACTTCCAATGCTTTTCAATTAAGAGCGACAAATGTGTGAGCTTCGTGAACGATGCAGGTCCTTTGAGCAGAAAATTGAATACCCTTACCTGAAATGAAATTTTGCTTGTAGGAAGACACAGAGTGTGGGATTTAACTCCACTTCTGAAGGGAAACACACAGCACAGTTCTCATCTGTGAAACACTTTCTGCTTTAGAGTAAGAAGCACTGTCTTGCTTTCTAGATTCTCTAAAACAGAAGGAAACATGAGTGTGCTCAGACCAAAATAACTGTGTTTCCCACACTTTCAGACCACGTCTAGTTCAACTCTGCTACTGAAACTTATACAAACCACAGGTCCTCTAAACTCCAATGGTTTTCAGTTAAGAGCGACAAACGTGTGAACTGCGTGAAACGATGTAGCTCCTTTGAGCTGAAAAGTGACTGCGTTTACATGAAACGAATTATTGCCTGTAGGAAGACACAGGGCCTGTGATTTAACTCCATTTCTGATGGGAAACACACAGCACAGTTCTCATCCATGAAAAACACTCTGATATAGAGCAAGAACCAAGCTCTTGCTTTCTAGAATCTCTAATACTGCATGAAAAGTGAGTGTGCTCAGAACAAAAGAACCATGTTTCCTAAACATACGGAACATATCTAGTTCAACTCTGCTTCTGAAACTGATAAAAAACACAGTTCCTCTAACATCCAATGCTTTTCAATTAAGAGCGACAAACCTGTGAGACGCGTGAACGATGTAGCTTCCTTTGAGCTGAAAAGTGTCTGCGTTTACATGAAACGAATTCTTGCTTGTAGGAAGACAAAGAGACTGGGATGTAACTCCATTTCGGAAGGGAACACACAGCACAGTTCTCATCCATGATACACTTTCTGCTTTAGAGTAAGAAGCACGGTCTTGCTTTCTAGAGTCTCTAAAACAGAAGGAAACATGAGTGTGCTCAGACCAAAAGAACTGTGTGTCCCACTCATTCGGACCATATCTAGTTCAACTCTGCTTCTGAAACTGATACAAACCACAGGTCCTCTAACCTCCAATGGTTTTCAGTTAAGAGCGACAAACGTGTGAGCTGTGTAAAACAATGTAGCTCCTTTGAGCTGAAAAGTGACTGCGTTTACATGAAACGAATTATTGCCTGTAGGAAGACACAGAGCCTGGAATTGAACTCCATTTCTCAAGGGAAACTCCCAGCACAGTTCTCAACCATGAAACAAACTCTGCTTTAGAGCAAAAAGCACGCTCTTGCTTTGTAGAGTCTCTAATACAGAGGGAAACGTGAGTGTGCTCAGAACAAAAGAACCATGTTTCCTAAACACACGGAACATATGTAGTTCAACTCTGCTTCTGAAACTGATAAAAACCACAGGTTCATTAACATCCAATGCTTTTCAATTAAGAACGACAAACCTGTGAGCTGCGTGAACGAGGTAGCTTCCTTTGAGCTGAAAAGTGACTGCGTTTACATGAAACGAATTCTTGCTTGTAGGAAGACACAGAGCCTGGGATTTAACTCCATTTCTGAAGGGAAACACACAGCACAGTTCTCATCCATGAAACACTTTCTGCTTTAGAGTAAGAAGCACGGTCTTGCTTTCTAGAATCTCTAAAACAGAAGGAAACATGAGTGTGCTCAGACCAAAAGAACTGTGTGTCCCACTCATTCTGACCATATCTAGTTCAACTCTGCTTCTGAAACTGATACAAACCACAGGTCCTCTAACCTCCAATGGTTTACAGTTAAGAGCGACAAACGTGTGAGCTGTGTAAAACAATGTAGCTCCTTTGAGCTGAAAAGTGACTGCGTTTACATGAAACGAAGTCTTGTTGTAGGAAGACACAGAGCCTGGGATTTAACTCCATTTCTGAAGGGAAACACAAAGCACAGTTCTCGTCCATGAATCACACTCTGCTTTAGAGCTAGAAGCACGATCTTGCTTTCTAGTGTCTCTAATTCAGCAGGAAACGAGAGAGTGCTCCAAACAAAGGAACAGTGTTCGTACACATAGGGAATATATATACTTCAACTCTGCTTCTAAAACTGATACAAACCACAGGTCCTCTAACATCCCATGCTTGTCACTTGAGAGCGAGAAACATGTGAGCTTTGTGAACGATGTAGCTTCTTTGAGCTGAAGAGTGACTGTGTTTACCTGAAACGAAGTCTTGCTTGTAGGAAGACACAGAGCCCTGGATTGAACTCCATTTCACAAGGGAAACTCCCAACACAGTTCTCATCCATGAAACACACTCTGCTTTAGAGCAGGAAGCACGCTCTTGCATTCTAGAGTCTCTAATACAGAGGGAAGCATGAGTGTGCTCAGAGCAAAAGAACGGTGTTTCCCACACATATGTACCATATCTAGTTCAACTCTGTCTGAAACTGATGCAAACAATAGGTCCTCTAACATCCAATGCTTGTCCGGTAAGAAGAGAAATTTGTGAGCTTCATGAACGATGCAGTTCCTTTGAGCTGAAAAGTGACTACCCTTACCTGAAAAGAAATTTTGCTTGTAGGAAGACACAGAGCGTGGGATTTAACTCCATTTCTGAAGGGAAACACACAGTACAGTTCTGATCCATGAAACATTTTCTGCTTTAGAGTAAGAAGCATGGTCTTGCTTTATAGAGTTTCTTAAACAGAAGGAAACATGAGTGTGCTCAGACCAAAAGAACTGCGTTTCCCACACATTCGGACCATATGTAGTTCAACTCTACTTCTGAAACTGATACAAACCAAAGGTCCTCTAAACTCCAATGGTTTTCAGTTAAGTGCGACAAACGGGTGAGCTGTGTGAACGATGTAGCTCCTTTGAGCTGAAAAGTCACTGTGTTTACATGAAACGAATTATTGCCTGTAGGAAGACACAGAGCCTGGGATTTAACTTCCTTTCTGATGGGAAACACACAGCACAGTTCTCATCCATGAAAAACACTCTGCTGTAGAGCAAGAACCAAGCTCTTGCTTTCTAGAGTCTCTAATAGTGCATTAAAAGTGAGTGTGCTCATAACAAAAGAACAGTGTTTCCTAAACATATGGAATATGTCTAGTTCAACTCTGCTTCTGAAACTTATACAAACCACAGGTCCTCTATCCTCCGATGGTTTTCAGTTAAGAGCGACAAACGTGTGAGCTCTGTGAACGATGTAGCTCCTTTGAGCTGAAAAGTGACTGTGTTTACATGAAACGAATTATTGCCTGTAGGAAGACACAGAGCCTGGGATTTAACTCCATTTCTGACAGGAAACACACAGCACAGTTCTCATCCATGAATCACAGTGTGCTTTAGAGCAAGAACCAAGGACTTGCTTTCTACAGTCTCTAATACAGCAGGAAACGTGAGTGTGCACTGAAAAAAGAACAGTGTACCCTACATATGCAGACCATACCTAATTCAACTCTGCTTCTGAAACTGATACAAACCACAGGTCCTCTAACATCCAATGCTTTTCAGTTAAGAACAACAAACGTGTGAGCTTTGTGCACAATGAAGCTCCTTTGAGCTGAAAAGTGTCTGCGTTTACATGAAATGAATTCTTGCTTGTAGAAGACACAGAGCCTGCGATTTAACTCCATTTCTGACTGGAAACACAAAGCACAATTCTCATCCATGAAAAACACTCTGCTATAGACCAAGAACCAAGCTCTTGCTTTCTAGTGTCTCTAATACAGCAGGAAACATGAGTGTACTGAGAACAAAAGAACAGTGTTTTCTACACATACAGACCATATCTAGTTCAACTCTCCTTCTGAATCTGATAAAAACTACAGGTCCTCTATCATCCAATGCTTTGCAATTAAGAGCGACAAACGTGTGAGCTCTGTGAACGATGTAGCTTCATTTGAGCTGTAAATTGACTGTGTTTACCTGAAACGATTTCTTGCTTGTAGGAAGACACAGAGCTTGGGATTTAACTCAATTTCTGAAGCAAATGCACAGCACAGTTCTCATCCATGAAACACACTCTGCTTTAGAGCAAGAAGCACGCTCTTGCTTTCAAGAATCTCTAATACAGAAGGAAACGTGAGTGTGCTCAGAGCAAAAGAATGGTGTTTCCCACACATACGGACCATATCTATTTCAACTCTGTCTGAAACTGATACAAACCGTAGGTCCTCTAACATCCAATGCTTGTCCGTTAAGAAGAGACATGTGTGAGCTTCTTGAACGTTGCAGGTCCTTTGAGCTGAAAATTGATTACCCTCACCTGAAAAGAAATTTTGCTTGTAGGAAGAAACAGAGTGTGGGATTAAACTCCATTTCTGAAGGGAAACACACAGCACAGTTCTCATCCATGAATCACCCTCTGCTTTAGAGCAAGAAGCACGCTCTTGCTTTCTAGAGTCTCTAATACAGAGGGAAACCTGAGTGTGCTCAGAGCAAAAGAACGGTGTTTCCCACCCATACGGACCCTATCTACTACAACTCTGCTTCTGAAACTGATAAAAACCACAGGTCTTCTAACATCCAATGCTTTTTAATTAAGATTGACAAACGTGTGAGCTTCGTGAACGATGTAGCTTCCTTTGAGCTGAAAAGTGACTATGTTTACCTGAAATGAACTCTTGCTCGTAGGAAGACACAGAACCTGGGATTTAACTCCATTTCTGAAGGGAAACACAAAGCACAGTTCTCATCCATGAAACACAGTCTTCCTAGAGCAAGAATCACGCTCTTGCTTTCTAGAGTCTCTAATACTTCATGAAAAGTGAGTGTGCTCAGAACAAAAGGACGGTGTTTCCTAAACATACGCAACATGTCTAGTTCAACTCTGCTTCTGAACCTGATAAAATCCACAGGTCCTCGAACTTCCAATGCTTTTCAATTAAGAGCGACAAATGTGTGAGCTTCGTGAACGATGCAGGTCCTTTGAGCAGAAAATTGAATACCCTTACCTGAAATGAAATTTTGCTTGTAGGAAGACACAGAGTGTGGGATTTAACTCCACTTCTGAAGGGAAACACACAGCACAGTTCTCATCTGTGAAACACTTTCTGCTTTAGAGTAAGAAGCACTGTCTTGCTTTCTAGATTCTCTAAAACAGAAGGAAACATGAGTGTGCTCAGACCAAAATAACTGTGTTTCCCACACTTTCAGACCACGTCTAGTTCAACTCTGCTACTGAAACTTATACAAACCACAGGTCCTCTAAACTCCAATGGTTTTCAGTTAAGAGCGACAAACGTGTGAACTGCGTGAAACGATGTAGCTCCTTTGAGCTGAAAAGTGACTGCGTTTACATGAAACGAATTATTGCCTGTAGGAAGACACAGGGCCTGTGATTTAACTCCATTTCTGATGGGAAACACACAGCACAGTTCTCATCCATGAAAAACACTCTGATATAGAGCAAGAACCAAGCTCTTGCTTTCTAGAATCTCTAATACTGCATGAAAAGTGAGTGTGCTCAGAACAAAAGAACCATGTTTCCTAAACATACGGAACATATCTAGTTCAACTCTGCTTCTGAAACTGATAAAAAACACAGTTCCTCTAACATCCAATGCTTTTCAATTAAGAGCGACAAACCTGTGAGACGCGTGAACGATGTAGCTTCCTTTGAGCTGAAAAGTGTCTGCGTTTACATGAAACGAATTCTTGCTTGTAGGAAGACAAAGAGACTGGGATGTAACTCCATTTCGGAAGGGAACACACAGCACAGTTCTCATCCATGATACACTTTCTGCTTTAGAGTAAGAAGCACGGTCTTGCTTTCTAGAGTCTCTAAAACAGAAGGAAACATGAGTGTGCTCAGACCAAAAGAACTGTGTGTCCCACTCATTCGGACCATATCTAGTTCAACTCTGCTTCTGAAACTGATACAAACCACAGGTCCTCTAACCTCCAATGGTTTTCAGTTAAGAGCGACAAACGTGTGAGCTGTGTAAAACAATGTAGCTCCTTTGAGCTGAAAAGTGACTGCGTTTACATGAAACGAATTATTGCCTGTAGGAAGACACAGAGCCTGGAATTGAACTCCATTTCTCAAGGGAAACTCCCAGCACAGTTCTCAACCATGAAACAAACTCTGCTTTAGAGCAAAAAGCACGCTCTTGCTTTCTAGAGTCTCTAATACAGAGGGAAACGTGAGTGTGCTCAGAACAAAAGAACCATGTTTCCTAAACACACGGAACATATGTAGTTCAACTCTGCTTCTGAAACTGATAAAAACCACAGGTTCATTAACATCCAATGCTTTTCAATTAAGAACGACAAACCTGTGAGCTGCGTGAACGAGGTAGCTTCCTTTGAGCTGAAAAGTGACTGCGTTTACATGAAACGAATTCTTGCTTGTAGGAAGACACAGAGCCTGGGATTTAACTCCATTTCTGAAGGGAAACACACAGCACAGTTCTCATCCATGAAACACTTTCTGCTTTAGAGTAAGAAGCACGGTCTTGCTTTCTAGAATCTCTAAAACAGAAGGAAACATGAGTGTGCTCAGACCAAAAGAACTGTGTGTCCCACTCATTCTGACCATATCTAGTTCAACTCTGCTTCTGAAACTGATACAAACCACAGGTCCTCTAACCTCCAATGGTTTACAGTTAAGAGCGACAAACGTGTGAGCTGTGTAAAACAATGTAGCTCCTTTGAGATGAAAAGTGACTGCGTTTACATGAAACGAAGTCTTGTTGTAGGAAGACACAGACCCTGGGATTTCACTCCATTTCTGAAGGGAAACACAAAGCACAGTTCTCGTCCATGAATCACACTCTGCTTTAGAGCTAGAAGCACGATCTTGCTTTCTAGTGTCTCTAATTCAGCAGGAAACGAGAGAGTGCTCCAAACAAAGGAACAGTGTTCGTACACATAGGGAATATATATACTTCAACTCTGCTTCTAAAACTGATACAAACCACAGGTCCTCTAACATCCCATGCTTGTCACTTGAGAGCGAGAAACATGTGAGCTTTGTGAACGATGTAGCTTCTTTGAGCTGAAGAGTGACTGTGTTTACCTGAAACGAAGTCTTGCTTGTAGGAAGACACAGAGCCCTGGATTGAACTCCATTTCACAAGGGAAACTCCCAACACAGTTCTCATCCATGAAACACACTCTGCTTTAGAGCAGGAAGCACGCTCTTGCATTCTAGAGTCTCTAATACAGAGGGAAGCATGAGTGTGCTCAGAGCAAAAGAACGGTGTTTCCCACACATATGTACCATATCTAGTTCAACTCTGTCTGAAACTGATGCAAACAATAGGTCCTCTAACATCCAATGCTTGTCCGGTAAGAAGAGAAATTTGTGAGCTTCATGAACGATGCAGTTCCTTTGAGCTGAAAAGTGACTACCCTTACCTGAAAAGAAATTTTGCTTGTAGGAAGACACAGAGCGTGGGATTTAACTCCATTTCTGAAGGGAAACACACAGTACAGTTCTGATCCATGAAACATTTTCTGCTTTAGAGTAAGAAGCATGGTCTTGCTTTATAGAGTTTCTTAAACAGAAGGAAACATGAGTGTGCTCAGACCAAAAGAACTGCGTTTCCCACACATTCGGACCATATGTAGTTCAACTCTACTTCTGAAACTGATACAAACCAAAGGTCCTCTAAACTCCAATGGTTTTCAGTTAAGTGCGACAAACGGGTGAGCTGTGTGAACGATGTAGCTCCTTTGAGCTGAAAAGTCACTGTGTTTACATGAAACGAATTATTGCCTGTAGGAAGACACAGAGCCTGGGATTTAACTTCCTTTCTGATGGGAAACACACAGCACAGTTCTCATCCATGAAAAACACTCTGCTGTAGAGCAAGAACCAAGCTCTTGCTTTCTAGAGTCTCTAATAGTGCATTAAAAGTGAGTGTGCTCATAACAAAAGAACAGTGTTTCCTAAACATATGGAATATGTCTAGTTCAACTCTGCTTCTGAAACTTATACAAACCACAGGTCCTCTATCCTCCGATGGTTTTCAGTTAAGAGCGACAAACGTGTGAGCTCTGTGAACGATGTAGCTCCTTTGAGCTGAAAAGTGACTGTGTTTACATGAAACGAATTATTGCCTGTAGGAAGACACAGAGCCTGGGATTTAACTCCATTTCTGACAGGAAACACACAGCACAGTTCTCATCCATGAATCACAGTGTGCTTTAGAGCAAGAACCAAGGACTTGCTTTCTACAGTCTCTAATACAGCAGGAAACGTGAGTGTGCACTGAAAAAAGAACAGTGTACCCTACATATGCAGACCATACCTAATTCAACTCTGCTTCTGAAACTGATACAAACCACAGGTCCTCTAACATCCAATGCTTTTCAGTTAAGAACAACAAACGTGTGAGCTTTGTGCACAATGAAGCTCCTTTGAGCTGAAAAGTGTCTGCGTTTACATGAAATGAATTCTTGCTTGTAGAAGACACAGAGCCTGCGATTTAACTCCATTTCTGACTGGAAACACAAAGCACAATTCTCATCCATGAAAAACACTCTGCTATAGACCAAGAACCAAGCTCTTGCTTTCTAGTGTCTCTAATACAGCAGGAAACATGAGTGTACTGAGAACAAAAGAACAGTGTTTTCTACACATACAGACCATATCTAGTTCAACTCTCCTTCTGAATCTGATAAAAAACTACAGGTCCTCTATCATCCAATGCTTTGCAATTAAGAGCGACAAACGTGTGAGCTCTGTGAACGATGTAGCTTCATTTGAGCTGTAAATTGACTGTGTTTACCTGAAACGATTTCTTGCTTGTAGGAAGACACAGAGCTTGGGATTTAACTCAATTTCTGAAGCAAATGCACAGCACAGTTCTCATCCATGAAACACACTCTGCTTTAGAGCAAGAAGCACGCTCTTGCTTTCAAGAATCTCTAATACAGAAGGAAACGTGAGTGTGCTCAGAGCAAAAGAATGGTGTTTCCCACACATACGGACCATATCTATTTCAACTCTGTCTGAAACTGATACAAACCGTAGGTCCTCTAACATCCAATGCTTGTCCGTTAAGAAGAGACATGTGTGAGCTTCTTGAACGTTGCAGGTCCTTTGAGCTGAAAATTGATTACCCTCACCTGAAAAGAAATTTTGCTTGTAGGAAGAAACAGAGTGTGGGATTAAACTCCATTTCTGAAGGGAAACACACAGCACAGTTCTCATCCATGAATCACCCTCTGCTTTAGAGCAAGAAGCACGCTCTTGCTTTCTAGAGTCTCTAATACAGAGGGAAACCTGAGTGTGCTCAGAGCAAAAGAACGGTGTTTCCCACCCATACGGACCCTATCTACTACAACTCTGCTTCTGAAACTGATAAAAACCACAGGTCTTCTAACATCCAATGCTTTTTAATTAAGATTGACAAACATGTGAGCTTCGTGAACGATGTAGCTTCCTTTGAGCTGAAAAGTGACTACGTTTACCTGAAATGAACTCTTGCTCGTAGGAAGACACAGAACCTGGGATTTAACTCCATTTCTGAAGGAAAACACAAAGCACAGTTCTCATCCATGAAACACAGTCTTCCTAGAGCAAGAATCACGCTCTTGCTTTCTAGAGTCTCTAATACTTCATGAAAAGTGAGTGTGCTCAGAACAAAAGGACGGTGTTTCCTAAACATACGCAACATGTCTAGTTCAACTCTGCTTCTGAACCTGATAAAATCCACAGGTCCTCGAACTTCCAATGCTTTTCAATTAAGAGCGACAAATGTGTGAGCTTCGTGAACGATGCAGGTCCTTTGAGCAGAAAATTGAATACCCTTACCTGAAATGAAATTTTGCTTGTAGGAAGACACAGAGTGTGGGATTTAACTCCACTTCTGAAGGGAAACACACAGCACAGTTCTCATCTGTGAAACACTTTCTGCTTTAGAGTAAGAAGCACTGTCTTGCTTTCTAGATTCTCTAAAACAGAAGGAAACATGAGTGTGCTCAGACCAAAATAACTGTGTTTCCCACACTTTCAGACCACGTCTAGTTCAACTCTGCTACTGAAACTTATACAAACCACAGGTCCTCTAAACTCCAATGGTTTTCAGTTAAGAGCGACAAACGTGTGAACTGCGTGAAACGATGTAGCTCCTTTGAGCTGAAAAGTGACTGCGTTTACATGAAACGAATTATTGCCTGTAGGAAGACACAGAGCCTGTGATTTAACTCCATTTCTGATGGGAAACACACAGCACAGTTCTCA
Organism: Onychomys arenicola; assembly: GCA_949786405.1. NCBI lineage: Eukaryota > Metazoa > Chordata > Mammalia > Rodentia > Cricetidae > Onychomys > Onychomys arenicola. The sequence continues at coordinate 610,703 of CATKUM010000029.1, forward strand.
TCCATGAAAAACACTCTGATATAGAGCAAGAACCAAGCTCTTGCTTTCTAGAATCTCTAATACTGCATGAAAAGTGAGTGTGCTCAGAACAAAAGAACCATGTTTCCTAAACATACGGAACATATCTAGTTCAACTCTGCTTCTGAAACTGATAAAAAACACAGTTCCTCTAACATCCAATGCTTTTCAATTAAGAGCGACAAACCTGTGAGACGCGTGAACGATGTAGCTTCCTTTGAGCTGAAAAGTGTCTGCGTTTACATGAAACGAATTCTTGCTTGTAGGAAGACAAAGAGACTGGGATGTAACTCCATTTCGGAAGGGAACACACAGCACAGTTCTCATCCATGATACACTTTCTGCTTTAGAGTAAGAAGCACGGTCTTGCTTTCTAGAGTCTCTAAAAGAGAAGGAAACATGAGTGTGCTCAGACCAAAAGAACTGTGTGTCCCACTCATTCGGACCATATCTAGTTCAACTCTGCTTCTGAAACTGATACAAACCACAGGTCCTCTAACCTCCAATGGTTTTCAGTTAAGAGCGACAAACGTGTGAGCTGCGTAAAACAATGTAGCTCCTTTGAGCTGAAAAGTGACTGCGTTTACATGAAACGAATTATTGCCTGTAGGAAGACACAGAGCCTGGAATTGAACTCCATTTCTCAAGGGAAACTCCCAGCACAGTTCTCAACCATGAAACAAACTCTGCTTTAGAGCAAAAAGCACGCTCTTGCTTTCTAGAGTCTCTAATACAGAGGGAAACGTGAGTGTGCTCAGAACAAAAGAACCATGTTTCCTAAACACACGGAACATATGTAGTTCAACTCTGCTTCTGAAACTGATAAAAACCACAGGTTCATTAACATCCAATGCTTTTCAATTAAGAGCGACAAACCTGTGAGCTGCGTGAACGAGGTAGCTTCCTTTGAGCTGAAAAGTGACTGCGTTTACATGAAACGAATTCTTGCTTGTAGGAAGACACAGAGCCTGGGATTTAACTCCATTTCTGAAGGGAAACACACAGCACAGTTCTCATCCATGAAACACTTTCTGCTTTAGAGTAAGAAGCACGGTCTTGCTTTCTAGAATCTCTAAAACAGAAGGAAACATGAGTGTGCTCAGACCAAAAGAACTGTGTGTCCCACTCATTCTGACCATATCTAGTTCAACTCTGCTTCTGAAACTGATACAAACCACAGGTCCTCTAACCTCCAATGGTTTACAGTTAAGAGCGACAAACGTGTGAGCTGTGTAAAACAATGTAGCTCCTTTGAGATGAAAAGTGACTGCGTTTACATGAAACGAAGTCTTGTTGTAGGAAGACACAGACCCTGGGATTTCACTCCATTTCTGAAGGGAAACACAAAGCACAGTTCTCGTCCATGAATCACACTCTGCTTTAGAGCTAGAAGCACGATCTTGCTTTCTAGTGTCTCTAATTCAGCAGGAAACGAGAGAGTGCTCCAAACAAAGGAACAGTGTTCGTACACATAGGGAATATATATACTTCAACTCTGCTTCTAAAACTGATACAAACCACAGGTCCTCTAACATCCCATGCTTGTCACTTGAGAGCGAGAAACATGTGAGCTTTGTGAACGATGTAGCTTCTTTGAGCTGAAGAGTGACTGTGTTTACCTGAAACGAAGTCTTGCTTGTAGGAAGACACAGAGCCCTGGATTGAACTCCATTTCACAAGGGAAACTCCCAACACAGTTCTCATCCATGAAACCCACTCTGCTTTAGAGCAGGAAGCACGCTCTTGCATTCTAGAGTCTCTAATACAGAGGGAAGCATGAGTGTGCTCAGAGCAAAAGAACGGTGTTTCCCACACATATGGACCATATCTAGTTCAACTCTGTCTGAAACTGATGCAAACAATAGGTCCTCTAACATCCAATGCTTGTCCGGTAAGAAGAGAAATTTGTGAGCTTCATGAACGATGCAGTTCCTTTGAGCTGAAAAGTGACTACCCTTACCTGAAAAGAAATTTTGCTTGTAGGAAGACACAGAGCGTGGGATTTAACTCCATTTCTGAAGGGAAACACACAGTACAGTTCTGATCCATGAAACATTTTCTGCTTTAGAGTAAGAAGCATGGTCTTGCTTTATAGAGTTTCTTAAACAGAAGGAAATATGAGTGTGCTCAGACCAAAAGAACTGCGTTTCCCACACATTCGGACCATATGTAGTTCAACTCTACTTCTGAAACTGATACAAACCAAAGGTCCTCTAAACTCCAATGGTTTTCAGTTAAGTGCGACAAACGGGTGAGCTGTGTGAACGATGTAGCTCCTTTGAGCTGAAAAGTCACTGTGTTTACATGAAACGAATTATTGCCTGTAGGAAGACACAGAGCCTGGGATTTAACTCCATTTCTGACGGGAAACACACAGCACAGTTCTCATCCATGAAAAACACTCTGATATAGAGCAAGAACCAAGCTCTTGCTTTCTAGAATCTCTAATACTGCATGAAAAGTGAGTGTGCTCAGAACAAAAGAACCATGTTTCCTAAACATACGGAACATATCTAGTTGAACTCTGCTTCTGAAACTGATAAAAAACACAGTTCCTCTAACATCCAATGCTTTTCAATTAAGAGCGACAAACCTGTGAGACGCGTGAACGATGTAGCTTCCTTTGAGCTGAAAAGTGTCTGCGTTTACATGAAACAAATTCTTCCTTGAAGGAAGACAAAGAGACTGGGATGTAACTCCATTTCGGAAGGGAACACACAGCACAGTTCTCATCCATGATACACTTTCTGCTTTAGAGTAAGAAGCACGGCCTTGCTTTCTAGAGTCTCTAAAACAGAAGGAAACATGAGTGTGCTCAGACCAAAAGAACTGTGTGTCCCACTCATTCGGACCATATCTAGTTCAACTCTGCTTCTGAAACTGATACAAACCACAGGTCCTCTAACCTCCAATGGTTTTCAGTTAAGAGCGACAAACGTGTGAGCTGCGTAAAACAATGTAGCTCCTTTGAGCTGAAAAGTGACTGCGTTTACATGAAACGAATTATTGCCTGTAGGAAGACACAGAGCCTGGAATTGAACTCCATTTCTCAAGGGAAACTCCCAGCACAGTTCTCAACCATGAAACAAACTCTGCTTTAGAGCAAGAAGCACGCTCTTGCTTTCTAGAGTCTCTAATACAGAGGGAAACGTGAGTGTGCTCAGAGCAAAAGAACGGTGTTTCCCACATACAGACCATATCTAATTCAACTCTGTCTGAAACTGATACAAACCATAGGTACTCTGACATCCAATGCTTGTCCATTAATAAGAGAAATGTGTGAGCTTCGTGAACGATGCAGGTCCTTTGAGCTGAAATTTGAATACCCTTACCTGAAATGAAATTTTGCTTGTAGGAAGACACAGAGCGTGGGATTTAACTCCATTTCTGAAGGGAAACACACAGCACAGTTCTGATCCAAGAAACACTTTCTGATTTAGAGTAAGAAGCACGGTCTTGCTCTCTAGAGTCTCTAAAACAGAAGGAAACATGAGTGTGCTCAGACCAAAGAACTGTGTTTCCCACACATTCAGACCATGTCTAGTTCAACTCTGCTACTGAAACTTATACAAACCACAGGTCCTCTAAACTCCAATGGTTTTCAGTTAAGAACGACAAACGTGTGAACTGCGTGAAACGATGTAGCTCCTTTGAGCTGAAAAGTGACTGCGTTTACATGAAACGAATTATTGCCTGTAGGAAGACACAGGGCCTGTGATTTAACTCCATTTCTGACGGGAAACACACAGCACAGTTCTCATCCATGAAAAACACTCTGATATAGAGCAAGAACCAAGCTCTTGCTTTCTAGTATCTCTAATACTGCATGAAAAGTGAGTGTGCTCAGAACAAAAGAACCATGTTTCCTAAACATACGGAACATATCTAGTTCAACTCTGCTTCTGAAACTGATAAAAACCACAGGTTCTCTAACATCCAATGTTTTTCAATTAAGAGCGACAAACCTGTGAGCTGCGTGAACGAGGTAGCTTCCTTTGAGCTGAAAAGTGACTGCGTTTACATGAAACAAATTCTTGCTTGTAGGAAGACACAGAGCGTGGGATTTAACTCCATTTCTGAAGGGAAACACACAGCACAGTTCTCATCCATGAAACACTTTCTGCTTTAGAGTAAGAAGCACTGTCTTGCTTTCTAGAGTCTCTAAAACAGAAGGAAACATGAGTGTGCTCAGACCAAAGAACTGTGTTTCCCACACATTCAGACCATGTCTAGTTCAACTCTGCTGCTGAAACTTATACAAACCACAGGTCCTCTAAACTCCAATGGTTTTCATTTAAGAGCGACAAACGTGTGAACTGCGTGAATCGATGTAGCTCCTTTGAGCTGAAAAGTGACTGCGTTTACATGAAACGAATTATTGCCTGTAGGAAGACACAGACCCTGGGATTTAACTCCATTTCTGAAGGGAAACACAAAGCACAGTTCTCATCCATGAATCACACTCTGCTTTAGAGCTAGAAGCACGATCTTGCTTTCTAGTGTCTCTAATTCAGCAGGAAACGAGAGAGTGCTCCAAACAAAGGAACAGTGTTCATACACATAATGAATATATATACTTCAACTCTGCTTCTAAAACTGATACAAACCACAGGTCCTCTAACATCCCATGCTTGTCACTTGAGAGCGAGAAACATGTGAGCTTTGTGAACGATGTAGCTTCCTTTGAGCTGAAAAGTGACTGTGTTTATCTGAAACGAAGTCTTGGTTGTAGGAAGACACAGAGCCTGGAATTGAACTCCATTTCTCAAGGGAAACTCCCAGCACAGTTCTCAACCATGAAACAAACTCTGCTTTAGAGCAAGAAGCACGCTCTTGCTTTCTAGAGTCTCTAATACAGAGGGAAACGTGAGTGTGCTCAGAGCAAAAGAACGGTGTTTCCCACATACGGACCATATCTAGTTCAACTCTGTCTGAAACTGATACAAACCATAGGTACTCTGACATCCAATGCTTGTCCATTAATAAGAGAAATGTGTGAGCTTCGTGAACGATGCAGGTCCTTTGAGCTGAAAATTGAATACCCTTACCTGAAAAGAAATTTTGCTTGTAGGAAGACACAGAGCGTGGGATTTAACTCCATTTCTGAAGGGAAACACACAGCACAGTTCTCATCCATGAAACACTTTCTGATTTAGAGTAAGAAGCACGGTCTTGCTTTCTAGAGTCTCTATAACAGAAGGAAACATGAGTGTGCTCAGACCAAAGAACTGTGTTTCCCACACATTCAGACCATGTCTAGTTCAACTCTGCTGCTGAAACTTATACAAACCACAGGTCCTCTAAACTCCAATGGTTTTCAATTAAGAGCGACAAACGTGTGAACTGCGTGAAACGATGTAGCTCCTTTGAGCTGAAAAGTGACTGCGTTTACATGAAACGAATTATTGCCTGTAGGAAGACACAGGGCCTGTGATTTAACTCCATTTCTGATGGGAAACACACAGCACAGTTCTCATCCATGAAAAACACTCTGATATAGAGCAAGAACCAAGCTCTTGCTTTCTAGAATCTCTAATACTGCATGAAAAGTGAGTGTGCTCAGAACAAAAGAACCATGTTTCCTAAACATACGGAACATATCTAGTTCAACTCTGCTTCTGAAACTGATAAAAACCACAGGTTCATTAACATCCAATGCTTTTCAATTAAGAGCGACAAACCTGTGAGCTGCGTGAACGAGGTAGCTTCCTTTGAGCTGAAAAGTGACTGCGTTTACATGAAACGAATTCTTGCTTGTAGGAAGACACAGAGCCTGGGATTTAACTCCATTTCGGAAGGGAAACACACAGCACAGTTCTCATCCATGAAACACTTTCTGCTTTAGAGTAAGAAGCACTGTCTTGCTTTCTAGAATCTCTAAAACAGAAGGAAACATGAGTGTGCTCAGACCAAAAGAACTGTGTGTCCCACTCATTCTGACCATATCTAGTTCAACTCTGCTTCTGAAACTGATACAAACCACAGGTCCTCTAACCTCCAATGGTTTACAGTTAAGAGCGACAAACGTGTGAGCTGTGTAAAACAATGTAGCTCCTTTGAGCTGAAAAGTGACTGTGTTTACATGAAACGAAGTCTTGTTGTAGGAAGACACAGACCATGGGATTTCACTCCATTTCTGAAGGGAAACACAAAGCACAGTTCTCATCCATGAATCACACTCTGCTTTAGAGCTAGAAGCACGATCTTGCTTTCTAGTGTCTCTAATTCAGCAGGAAACGAGAGAGTGCTCCAAACAAAGGAACAGTGTTCGTACACATAGGGAATATATATACTTCAACTCTGCTTCTAAAACTGATACAAACCACAGGTCCTCTAACATCCCATGCTTGTCACTTGAGAGCGAGAAACATGTGAGCTTTGTGAACGATGTAGCTTCTTTGAGCTGAAGAGTGACTGTGTTTACCTGAAACGAAGTCTTTCTTGTAGGAAGACACAGAGCCCTGGATTGAACTCCATTTCACAAGGGAAACTCCCAACACAGTTCTCATCCATGAAACACACTCTGCTTTAGAGCAGGAAGCACGCTCTTGCATTCTGGAGTCTCTAATACAGAGGGAAGCATGAGTGTGCTCAGAGCAAAAGAACGGTGTTTCCCACACATATGGACCATATCTAGTTCAACTCTGTCTGAAACTGATGCAAACAATAGGTCCTCTAACATCCAATGCTTGTCCGGTAAGAAGAGAAATTTGTGAGCTTCATGAACGATGCAGTTCCTTTGAGCTGAAAAGTGACTACCCTTACCTGAAAAGAAATTTTGCTTGTAGGAAGACACAGAGCGTGGGATTTAACTCCATTTCTGAAGGGAAACACACAGTACAGTTCTGATCCATGAAACATTTTCTGCTTTAGAGTAAGAAGCATGGTCTTGCTTTATAGAGTTTCTTAAACAGAAGGAAACATGAGTGTGCTCAGACCAAAAGAACTGCGTTTCCCACACATTCGGACCATATGTAGTTCAACTCTACTTCTGAAACTGATACAAACCAAAGGTCCTCTAAACTCCAATGGTTTTCAGTTAAGTGTGACAAACGGGTGAGCTGTGTGAACGATGTAGCTCCTTTGAGCTGAAAAGTCACTGTGTTTACATGAAACGAATTATTGCCTGTAGTAAGACACAGAGCCTGGGATTTAACTTCCTTTCTGATGGGAAACACACAGCACAGTTCTCATCCATGAAAAACACTCTGCTATAGAGCAAGAACCAAGCTCTTGCTTTCTAGAGTCTCTAATAGTGCATTAAAAGTGAGTGTGCTCATAACAAAAGAACAGTGTTTCCTAAACATATGGAACATGTCTAGTTCAACTCTGCTTCTGAAACTTATACAAACCACAGGTCCTCTATCCTCCAATGGTTTTCAGTTAAGAGCGACAAACGTGTGAGCTCTGTGAACGATGTAGCTCCTTTGAGCTGAAAAGTGACTGTGTTTACATGAAACGAATTATTGCCTGTAGGAAGACACAGAGCCTGGGATTTAACTCCATTTCTGACAGGAAACACACAGCACAGTTCTCATCCATGAATCACAGTGTGCTTTAGAGCAAGAACCAAGGACTTGCTTTCTACAGTCTCTAATACAGCAGGAAACGTGAGTGTGCACTGAAAAAAGAACAGTGTACCCTACATATGCAGATCATACCTAATTCAACTCTGCTTCTGAAACTGATACAAACCACAGGTCCTCTAACCTCCAATGGTTTTCAGTTAAGAGCGACAAACGTGTGAGCTGCGTAAAACAATGTAGCTCCTTTGAGCTGAAAAGTGACTGCGTTTACATGAAACGAATTATTGCCTGTAGGAAGACACAGAGCCTGGAATTGAACTCCATTTCTCAAGGGAAACTCCCAGCACAGTTCTCAACCATGAAACAAACTCTGCTTTAGAGCAAGAAGCACGCTCTTGCTTTCTAGAGTCTCTAATACAGAGGGAAACATGAGTGTGCTCAGAACAAAAGAACGGTGTTTCCCACATACAGACCATATCTAATTCAACTCTGTCTGAAACTGATACAAACCATAGGTACTCTGACATCCAATGCTTGTCCATTAATAAGAGAAATGTGTGAGCTTCGTGAACGATGCAGGTCCTTTGAGCTGAAAATTGAATACCCTTACCTGAAATGAAATTTTGCTTGTAGGAAGACACAGAGCGTGGGATTTAACTCCATTTCTGAAGGGAAACACACAGCACAGTTCTGATCCAAGAAACACTTTCTGATTTAGAGTAAGAAGCACGGTCTTGCTCTCTAGAGTCTCTAAAACAGAAGGAAACATGAGTGTGCTCAGACCAAAGAACTGTGTTTCCCACACATTCAGACCATGTCTAGTTCAACTCTGCTACTGAAACTTATACAAACCACAGGTCCTCTAAACTCCAATGGTTTTCAGTTAAGAGCGACAAACGTGTGAACTGCGTCAAACGATGTAGCTCCTTTGAGCTGAAAAGTGACTGCGTTTACATGAAACGAATTATTGCCTGTAGGAAGACACAGGGCCTGTGATTTAACTCCATTTCTGACGGGAAACACACAGCACAGTTCTCATCCATGAAAAACACTCTGATATAGAGCAAGAACCAAGCTCGTGCTTTCTAGTATCTCTAATACTGCATGAAAAGTGAGTGTGCTCAGAACAAAAGAACCATGTTTCCTAAACATACGGAACATATCTAGTTCAACTCTGCTTCTGAAACTGATAAAAACCACAGGTTCTCTAACATCCAATGCTTTTCAATTAAGAGCGACAAACCTGTGAGCTGCGTGAACGAGGTAGCTTCCTTTGAGCTGAAAAGTGACTGCGTTTACATGAAACAAATTCTTGCTTGTAGGAAGACACAGAGCATGGGATTTAACTCCATTTCTGAAGGGAAACACACAGCACAGTTCTCATCCATGAAACACTTTCTGCTTTAGAGTAAGAAGCACTGTCTTGCTTTCTAGAGTCTCTAAAACAGAAGGAAACATGAGTGTGCTCAGACCAAAGAACTGTGTTTCCCACACATTCAGACCATGTCTAGTTCAACTCTGCTGCTGAAACTTATACAAACCACAGGTCCTCTAAACTCCAATGGTTTTCATTTAAGAGCGACAAACTTGTGAACTGCGTGAATCGATGTAGCTCCTTTGAGCTGAAAAGTGACTGCGTTTACATGAAACGAATTATTGCCTGTAGGAAGACACAGACCCTGGGATTTCACTCCATTTCTGAAGGGAAACACAAAGCACAGTTCTCATCCATGAATCACACTCTGCTTTAGAGCTAGAAGCACGATCTTGCTTTCTAGTGTCTCTAATTCAGCAGGAAACGAGAGAGTGCTCCAAACAAAGGAACAGTGTTCATACACATAATGAATATATATACTTCAACTCTGCTTCTAAAACTGATACAAACCACAGGTCCTCTAACATCCCATGCTTGTCACTTGAGAGCGAGAAACATGTGAGCTTTGTGAACGATGTAGCTTCCTTTGAGCTGAAAAGTGACTGTGTTTATCTGAAACGAAGTCTTGGTTGTAGGAAGACACAGAGCCTGGAATTGAACTCCATTTCTCAAGGGAAACTCCCAGCACAGTTCTCAACCATGAAACAAACTCTGCTTTAGAGCAAGAAGCACGCTCTTGCTTTCTAGAGTCTCTAATACAGAGGGAAACGTGAGTGTGCTCAGAGCAAAAGAACGGTGTTTCCCACATACGGACCATATCTAGTTCAACTCTGTCTGAAACTGATACAAACCATAGGTACTCTGACATCCAATGCTTGTCCATTAATAAGAGAAATGTGTGAGCTTCGTGAACGATGCAGGTCCTTTGAGCTGAAAATTGAATACCCTTACCTGAAAAGAAATTTTGCTTGTAGGAAGACACAGAGCGTGGGATTTAACTCCATTTCTGAAGGGAAACACACAGCACAGTTCTCATCCATGAAACACTTTCTGATTTAGAGTAAGAAGCACGGTCTTGCTTTCTAGAGTCTCTATAACAGAAGGAAACATGAGTGTGCTCAGACCAAAGAACTGTGTTTCCCACACATTCAGACCACGTCTAGTTCAACTCTGCTGCTGAAACTTATACAAACCACAGGTCCTCTAAACTCCAATGGTTTTCAATTAAGAGCGACAAACGTGTGAACTGCGTGAAACGATGTAGCTCCTTTGAGCTGAAAAGTGACTGCGTTTACATGAAACGAATTATTGCCTGTAGGAAGACACAGGGCCTGTGATTTAACTCCATTTCTGATGGGAAACACACAGCACAGTTCTCATCCATGAAAAACACTCTGATATAGAGCAAGAACCAAGCTCTTGCTTTCTAGAATCTCTAATACTGCATGAAAAGTGAGTGTGCTCAGAACAAAAGAACCATGTTTCCTAAACATACGGAACATATCTAGTTCAACTCTGCTTCTGAAACTGATAAAAACCACAGGTTCATTAACATCCAATGCTTTTCAATTAAGAGCGACAAACCTGTGAGCTGCGTGAACGAGGTAGCTTCCTTTGAGCTGAAAAGTGACTGCGTTTACATGAAACGAATTCTTGCTTGTAGGAAGACACAGAGCCTGGGATTTAACTCCATTTCAGAAGGGAAACACACAGCACAGTTCTCATCCATGAAACACTTTCTGCTTTAGAGTAAGAAGCACTGTCTTGCTTTCTAGAATCTCTAAAACAGAAGGAAACATGAGTGTGCTCAGACCAAAAGAACTGTGTGTCCCACTCATTCTGACCATATCTAGTTCAACTCTGCTTCTGAAACTGATACAAACCACAGGTCCTCTAACCTCCAATGGTTTACAGTTAAGAGCGACAAACGTGTGAGCTGTGTAAAACAATGTAGCTCCTTTGAGCTGAAAAGTGACTGTGTTTACATGAAACGAAGTCTTGTTTTAGGAAGACACAGACCATGGGATTTCACTCCATTTCTGAAGGGAAACACAAAGCACAGTTCTCATCCATGAATCACACTCTGCTTTAGAGCTAGAAGCACGATCTTGCTTTCTAGTGTCTCTAATTCAGCAGGAAACGAGAGAGTGCTCCAAACAAAGGAACAGTGTTCGTACACATAGGGAATATATATACTTCAACTCTGCTTCTAAAACTGATACAAACCACAGGTCCTCTAACATCCCATGCTTGTCACTTGAGAGCGAGAAACATGTGAGCTTTGTGAACGATGTAGCTTCTTTGAGCTGAAGAGTGACTGTGTTTACCTGAAACGAAGTCTTGCTTGTAGGAAGACACAGAGCCCTGGATTGAACTCCATTTCACAAGGGAAACTCCCAACACAGTTCTCATCCATGAAACACACTCTGCTTTAGAGCAGGAAGCACGCTATTGCATTCTGGAGTCTCTAATACAGAGGGAAGCATGAGTGTGCTCAGAGCAAAAGAACGGTGTTTCCCACACATATGGACCATATCTAGTTCAACTCTGTCTGAAACTGATGCAAACAATAGGTCCTCTAACATCCAATGCTTGTCCGGTAAGAAGAGAAATTTGTGAGCTTCATGAACGATGCAGTTCCTTTGAGCTGAAAAGTGACTACCCTTACCTGAAAAGAAATTTTGCTTGTAGGAAGACACAGAGCGTGGGATTTAACTCCATTTCTGAAGGGAAACACACAGTACAGTTCTGATCCATGAAACATTTTCTGCTTTAGAGTAAGAAGCATGGTCTTGCTTTATAGAGTTTCTTAAACAGAAGGAAACATGAGTGTGCTCAGACCAAAAGAACTGCGTTTCCCACACATTCGGACCATATGTAGTTCAACTCTACTTCTGAAACTGATACAAACCAAAGGTCCTCTAAACTCCAATGGTTTTCAGTTAAGTGTGACAAACGGGTGAGCTGTGTGAACGATGTAGCTCCTTTGAGCTGAAAAGTCACTGTGTTTACATGAAACGAATTATTGCCTGTAGGAAGACACAGAGCCTGGGATTTAACTTCCTTTCTGATGGGAAACACACAGCACAGTTCTCATCCATGAAAAACACTCTGCTATAGAGCAAGAACCAAGCTCTTGCTTTCTAGAGTCTCTAATAGTGCATTAAAAGTGAGTGTGCTCATAACAAAAGAACAGTGTTTCCTAAACATATGGAACATGTCTAGTTCAACTCTGCTTCTGAAACTTATACAAACCACAGGTCCTCTATCCTCCAATGGTTTTCAGTTAAGAGCGACAAACGTGTGAGCTCTGTGAACGATGTAGCTCCTTTGAGCTGAAAAGTGACTGTGTTTACATGAAACGAATTATTGCCTGTAGGAAGACACAGAGCCTGGGATTTAACTCCATTTCTGACAGGAAACACACAGCACAGTTCTCATCCATGAATCACAGTGTGCTTTAGAGCAAGAACCAAGGACTTGCTTTCTACAGTCTCTAATACAGCAGGAAACGTGAGTGTGCACTGAAAAAAGAACAGTGTACCCTACATATGCAGACCATACCTAATTCAACTCTGCTTCTGAAACTGATACAAACCACAGGTCCTCTAACCTCCAATGGTTTTCAGTTAAGAGCGACAAACGTGTGAGCTGCGTAAAACAATGTAGCTCCTTTGAGCTGAAAAGTGTCTGCGTTTACATGAAATGAATTCTTGCTTGTAGAAGACACAGAGCCTGCGATTTAACTCCATTTCTGACTGGAAACACAAAGCGCAATTCTCATCCATGAAAAACACTCTGCTATAGACCAAGAACCAAGCTCTTGCTTTCTAGTGTCTCTAATACAGCAGGAAACATGAGTGTACTGAGAACAAAAGAACAGTGTTTTCTACACATACAGACCATATCTAGTTCAACTCTCCTTCTGAATCTGATAAAAAACTACAGGTCCTCTATCATCCAATGCTTTGCAATTAAGAGCGACAAACGTGTGAGCTCTGTGAACGATGTAGCTTCATTTGAGCTGTAAATTGACTGTGTTTACCTGAAACGATTTCTTGCTTGTAGGAAGACACAGAGCTTGGGATTTAACTCAATTTCTGAAGCAAATGCACAGCACAGTTCTCATCCATGATACACACTCTGCTTTAGAGCTCGAAGCACGCTCTTGCTTTCAAGAATCTCTAATACAGAAGGAAACGTGAGTGTGCTCAGAGCAAAAGAATGGTGTTTCCCACACATACGGACCATATCTATTTCAACTCTGTCTGAAACTGATACAAACCGTAGGTCCTCTAACATCCAATGCTTGTCCGTTAAGAAGAGACATGTGTGAGCTTCTTGAACGTTGCAGGTCCTTTGAGCTGAAAATTGATTACCCTCACCTGAAAAGAAATTTTGCTTGTAGGAAGAAACAGAGTGTGGGATTAAACTCCATTTCTGAAGGGAAACACACAGCACAGTTCTCATCCATGAATCACCCTCTGCTTTAGAGCAAGAAGCACGCTCTTGCTATCTAGAGTCTCTAATACAGAGGGAAACGTGAGTGTGCTCAGAGCAAAAGAACGGTGTTTCCCACCCATACGGACCCTATCTACTACAACTCTGCTTCTGAAACTGATAAAAACCACAGGTCCTCTAACCTCCAATGGTTTTCAGTTAAGAGCGACAAACGTGTGAGCTTCGTGAACGATGTAGCTTCCTTTGATCTGAAATGTGACTGTGTTTACCTGAAACGAAGTCTTGCTTGTAGGAAGACACAGACCCTGGGATTTAACTCCATTTTGAAGGGAAACACAAAGCACAGTTCTCATCCATGAAACACACTCTGCTTTAGTGCAAGAAGCACGCTCTTGCTTTCTAGAGTCTCTAATACAGAGGGAAACATGAGTGTGCTCAGAGCAAAAGAACGGTGTTTCCCACACATACGGTCCATATCTAGTTCAACTCTGTCTGAAACTGATACAAACCATAGGTCCTCTAACATACAATGCTTGTCCATTAAGAAGAGTAATGTGTGACCTTCGTGAATGATGCAGGTCCTTTTTGCTGAAAAGTGACTGTGGTTTCATGAAACGGAATCTTGCTTGTAGGAAGACACAGAGCGTGTGATTTAACTCAATTTCTGAAGGAAATGCACTGCACAGTTCTCATCCATGAAACACACTCTGCTTTAGAGCAAGAAGCATGCTCTTGCTTTATGGAGTCTCTAATACAGCAGGAAACGTGATGTGCTCAGAATAAAAGAACTGTGTGACCTACACATAAGGACCATATGTAGTTCAACTCGGCTTCTAAAAGTGATACAAACCACATGTCCTCTAACATCCATTGCTTTTCAGTTAAGAGCAAGAAACATGTGAGCTTTGTGAATGATGTAGCTTCCTTTGAGCTGAAAAGTTTCTGTGTTTACATGAAACGAATTCTTGCTTGTAGGAAGACACAGAGCCTGGGATTTAACTCCATTTCGGAAGGGAAACACACTGCACAATTCTCATCCATGAATAACACTCTGCTTTAGAGCAAGAACCAAGCCCTAGCTTTCTAGAATCTCTAATACTGCAGGAAAAGTGAGTGTGCTCAAAACAAAAGAACAGTGTTTCCTAAACAAACGGAACATGTCTAGTTCAACTCTGCTTCTGAACCTGATAAAAACCACAGGTCCTCGAACATCCAAAGCTTCTCAATTAAGAGCAACAAACGTGTGAGCTTCGTGAACGATGTAGCTTCATATGAGCTGTAAAGTGACTGTGTTTACCTGAAACGATTTCTTGCATGTAGGAAGACAGAGCGCGAGGGATTTAACTCAATTTCTGAAGGGAAACACAAAGCTCAGTTCTCATCCATGAATCACACTCTGCTTTAGAGCAAGAAGCACGGTCTTGCTTTCTAGAGTCTCTAATACAAAGGGAAACGTAAGTGTGCTCAGAGCAAAGAAAGGTGTTTCCCACACATAGGGACCATATCTAGTTCAACTCTCTCAGAAACTGATACAAACCAGAGGTCCTCTAACATCCAATGCTTGTCCATTAAGAAGACAAATGTGTGAGCTTCGTGAACGATGCAGGTCCTTTGAGCTGAAAAGTGACTACCCTTACCTGAAAAGAAATTTTGCTTGTAGGAAGACACAGAGCGTGGGATTTAACTCCATTTCTGAAGGGAAAAACACAGCACAGTTCTCATCCATGAAACACTTTCTGCTTTAGAGTAAAAAGCAAGGTCTTGCTTTCTAGAGTCTCTAAAACAGAAGGAAACATGAAGTGCTCAGAACAATATAACTGTGTGACCTACACATATTGACCATATCTAGTTCAACTCTGCTTCTGAAAGTGATACAAACCACAGGTCCTCTAACATCCAATGCTTTTCAGTTAAGAGCAAGAAACGTGTGAGCTTTTTGAACGATGTAGCTTCCTTTGAGCTGAAAAGTGACTGTGGTTACCTGAAACGAAGTCTTGCTTGTAGGAAGACACAGAGCCTGGGATTAAACTCCATTTCTCACGGGAATCTCCCAGCACAGATGTCATCCATGAAAAATACTCTGCTTTATGGCAAGAACCAAGCTCTTGCTTTCTAGAGTCTCTAATACTGCAGGAAAAGTGAGTGTGCTCATAACAAAAGAACAGTGTTTCCTAAACATACAGAACATGTCTAGTTCAACTCTGCTTCTGAAACTTATAAAAAACCACAGGTCCTCTCACATCCAGTGCTTTTCAATTAAGATCGACAAACCTGTGAGCTTCATTAACGATGTATCTTCCTTTGAGCTGAAAAGTGACTGTGTTTACCTGAAACGAAGTCTTGCTTGTAGGAAGACACAGAGCCTGGGATTTAACTCCATTTCTGAAGGGAAACACAGCACAGTTCTCTTCCATGAAACACACTCTGCTTTAGAGCAAGAAGCATGCTCTTGCTTTCTAGTGTCTGTAATACAGCAGGAAACGTGAGTGTGTTCCAAACAAAGAAACGGTGTTTCTTACACATAGGGAACATATATACTTCAACTCTGCTTCTAAAACTGATACAAACCACAGGCCCTCTAACATCCCATGCTTGTCACTTAAGAGGGAAAAACATGTGAGCTTTGTGAACGCTGTAACTTCCTTTGAGCTGAAAAGTGACTGTGTTTACCTGAAACGAAGTCTTGCTTGTAAGAAGACACAGAGCCATGGATTGAACTCCATTTCTGAAGGGAATCTCCCAGCACAGTTCTCATCCATGAAACACACTCTGCTTTAGAGCAAGAAGCACACTCTTGCTTTCTAGAGTGTCTAATACAGAGGGAAACGTGAGTGTGCTCAGAGCAAAAGAACGGTGTTTCCAATACATATGGACCATATCTAGTTCAACACTGTCTAAAAGTGATACAAACCATAGGTCCTCTAACATCCAATGCTTGTCCGTTAAGAAGAGAAATGTGTGAGTTTCATGAACGATGCCTGTCCTTTGAGCTGAAAAGTGACTACCCTTACCTGAAAAGAAATTTTGCTTGTAGGAAGACACAGAGAGTGGGATTTAACTCCATTTCGGAAGGGAAACACACAGCACAGTTCTTATCCATGAAAAACACTCTGCTTTAGAGCAAGAACCAAGCTCTTGCATTCTAGAGTCTCTAATTCTGCAGGAAGAGTGAGTGTGCTCAGAACAAAAGAACAGTGTTTCCTCAACATATGGAACATGTCTAGTTCAACTCTGCTTCTGAAACTTATACAAACCACAGGTCCTCTAAACTCCATTGTTTTTCAGTTAAGAGCGATATACGTGTGAGCTGCGTGAAACGATGAAGCTCCTTTGAGCTGAAAAGTGACTGCATTTACATGAAACGAATTATTGCCTCTATGGAGACACAGAGCTTTGGATTTAACTCCATTTCTGACGGGAAACACACAGCACAGTTCTCATCCATGAAAAACACTCTGCTATAGTGCAAGAACCAAGCTCTTGCTTTCTAGAGTCTCTAATACTGCAGGAAAAATGAGTATGCTCAGAACAAAAGAACAGTGTTTCCTAAACATATGGAACATGTCTACTTCAACTCTGTCTGAAACTGATACAAACCAGAGGTCCTCTAATATCCAATGCTTGTCCGTTAAGAAGACAAATGTGTGAGCTTTGTGAACGATGCAGGTCCTTTGAGCTGAAAAGTGACTGTGGTTACATGAAACGGAATCTTGCTTGTAGAAAGACACAGAGCGTGTGATTTAACTCAATTTCTGAAGGAAATGCACAGCACAGTTCTCATTCATGAAACACACTCTGCTTTAGAGCAAGAAGCACGCTCTTGCTTTATGGAGTCTCTAATACAGCAGGAAACGTGATGTGCTCAGAAAAAATGAACTGTGTGACCTACACATATGAACCATATCTAGTTCAACTCTGCTTCTGAAAGTGATACAAACCACAGGTCCTCTAACATCCAATGCTTTTCAGTTAAGAGCAAGAAACGTGTGAGCTTTGTGAACGATGTAGCTTCCTTTGAGCTGAAACGTGAGTGAGTTTACCTGAAACGAAGTCTTGCTTGTAGGAAGACACAGAGGCTGGGATTGAACTCCATTTCTCAAGGGAAACTCCCAGCATAGTTGTCATCCATGAAAAATACTCTGCTTTAGGACAAGAACCAAGCTCTTGCTATCTAGAGTCTCTAATACCGCAGGTAAAGTGAGTGTGCTCAGAACAAAAGAACAGTGTTTCCTAAACATACGGAACATGTCTACTTCAACACTGCTTCTGAAACATATAAAAAACCACAGGTCCTCTAACATGCAGTGCTTTTCAATTAAGATCGACAAACATGTGAGCTTCATGAAAAATGTATCTTCCTTTGAGCTGAAAAGTGGCTGTGTTTACCTGAAACGAAGACTTGCTTGTAGGAATATACAGAACCTGGGATTTAACTCCTTTTCTGAAGGAAAACACAAAAAACAGTTCTCATCCATGAAATACACTCTGCTTTAGAGCAAGAAGCACGCTCTTGCTTTCTAGTGTCTCTAATACAGCAGGAAACGTGGGTGTGCTCCGAAACAAGGTACGGTGTTTCGTACAGATGGGGAACATATATACTTCAAATCTGCTTCTAAAACTGATACAAACCACAGGTCCTCTAACATCCCATGCTTGTCCGTTAAGAAGAGAAATGTGTAAGCTTCGTGAATGATGCAGGTCCTTTGAGCTGAAAAGTGACTACCCTTACCTGAAAAGAAATTTTGCTTGTAGGAAGACACAGAGCGTGGGATTTAACTCCATTTCGGAAGGGATACACAGAGCAGAGTTCTCATCCATGAAACACACTCTGCTTTAGAGCAAGAAGTACGCTCTTGCTTTCTAGAGTTTCTAATACAAAGGGAAACGTGAGTGTGCTCAGACAAAAGACCTGTGTTTCCCACACATACAGACCATATCTAGTTCAACTCTGTCTGAAACTGATACAAACCATAGGTCCTCTAACATCCCATGCTTGTCCGTTAAGAAGAGAAATGTGTAAGCTTCGTGAATGATGCAGGTCCTTTGAGCTGAAAAGTGACTGTGTTTACCTGAAACGAAGTCTTGCATGTAGGAAGACACAGAGCGTGGGATGTAACTCCATTTGTGAAGGGAAACACAAAGCACAGTTCTCATCCATTTAAACACACTCTTCTTTAGAGCAAGAAGCATGCTCTTGCTTTCTAGATTCACTAATACAAACGGAAACGTGAGTGTGCTCAGAGGAAAAGAACGGTGTTTCCCAAACATTCCGACCATATCTAGTTCAACTCTGCTTCTGAAAATTATACAAACCCCAGGTCCTCTAACCTCCAATGGTTTTCAGTTAAGAGCGACAAATGTGTGAGCTGCGTGAAAAGATGTAGCTCCTTTGAGCTGAAAAGTGACTGCGTTTACATGAAACGAATTATTGCCTGTAGGAAGACACAGAGACTGGGATTTAACTCCATTTCTGACAGGAAACACACAGCACAGTTCTCATCCATGAAAAACACTCTGCTTTAGAGCAAGAACCAAGCTCTTGCTTTCTAGAGTCTCTAATACTGCATGAAAAGTGAGTGTGCTCAGAACAAAAGAACGGTGTTTCCTAAACATACGGAACATATCTAGTTCAACTCTGATTCTGAAACTGAAAAAACCACAGGTCCTCTAACATCCAATGCTGTTACGATTAAGAGCGACAAACGTGTGAGCTGCGTGAATGATGTAGCTTCCTTTGAGCTGAAAAGTGACTGTGTTTTAATTAAATGAATTCTTGCTTGTAGGAAGACACAGAGCCTGGGATTTAACTCCATTTCCCAAGGGAAACACACAGCACAGTTCTCATCCATGAAACACACTCTGCTTTAGAGCACGAAGCATGCTCTTGCTTTCTAGAGTCTCTAATAGCGACAGAAACTTGAGGGTACTGAGAACAAAAGAACGGTGTTTCCTACACATACAGACCATTGCTAGTTCAACTCTGCTTCTGAAAATGATACAAAGCACAAGTCATCTAACATCCAATGCTTTTCAGTTAAGAGTGAGAAACGTGTTAGCCTCATAAACGATTTATATTCATTTGAGCTGAAAAGTGACTGCATTTACCTTAAATGATGTCTTGCTTGTAGGAAGACACAGAGCTGTAGTGGATAGCCGTCCCAGCATTGGCCTGGAAGATCCAACCCCCACTGAGACTTCGGTAATTGTCATGCCCACAAAGCATGGTGGAGGAGGAAGCAGAAGACCAAGATCGGGAAGGGCTCTCTCTCTTGGTTCCCAGATTCTGTACGCTGGAGGTAGAACGAGCAGAGTTCTCCAGAGAACACCGCCGGACTGTGCTATACCCTTCCCAGACCCTGTAACCTACCCCTTCATTTGTACGTAACACCACAAAATAAACCTCCCTTTTAACTACGTGGGGTAGCCTTAATAATTTAACCAATACAGAGCCTGGAATTTAACTCCATTTCTGAAGGGAAACACACAGCACAGTTCTCATCCATGAAACACACTCTGCTTTAGAGCAAGAACCATGCTCTTGCTTTCTAAGATTCTCTAATACAGGAGGAAACGTGACTGTGGTCAGAACAAAATAACAGAGTTTCCTACACGTATGGACCATATCTAGGTCAACTCTTCTTCTGAAACTGATAAAAACCACAGTTTCTCTAACATGCAATGCTTTGCAGTTAAGAGCGAGAAACGTGTGAGCTTCGTGAACGATGTAGCTTTGTTTGAGCTGAAAAGTGACTGAGTTTACCTGAAAAGATGTCTTGCTTTTAGGAAGATACAGAGCCTGGGAGTTAACTCCATTTCTGAGGGGAAACACACAGCACAGTTCTCATCCATGAAACACACTCTGCATATAGGAAGAACCACGCTCTTGCATTCTAGAGTCTCTAAAAGAGCCAGAAACTTGAGGATACTCAGAACAAAAGAACGTGGTTTCCTACACATACGGACCATTGCTAGTTCAACTCTGCTTCTGACACTGATACAAACCACAGGTCCTCTAACATCCAAAGCTTTACAGTTAAGAGCAAGAAACGTGTGAGATACGTGAACGATGTAGCTTTGTTTGAGCTGAAAGGTTACTGAGTTTACATGAAACGAAGTCTTGCTTGTAGGAAGATACTGAGCCAGTGATTTAACTCCATTTCTGAAAGGAAACACACAGCAATGTTCTCATCCATAAAACACATTCTTCATTAGAGCAAGGAGCAAGCCCTTGCTTTCTAAGAGTCTCTAATAGCGACTGAAACTTGAGGGTACTGAGAACAAAAGAACGGTGTTTCCTACACATACAGACCATTGCTAGTTCAACTCTGCTTCTGAAATTGATACAAAGCACAAGTCATCTAACATCCAATGCTTTTCAGTTAAGAGCGAGAAACGTGTGAGCCTCATAAACGATTTATATTCATTTGAGCTGAAAAGTGACTGCGTTTACCTTAAATGATGTCTTGCTTGTAGGTAGACACAGAGCTGTAGTGGATAGCCATCCCAGCATTGGCCTGTAAGTTCCAACCCCCACTGAGGCTTCGGTATTGGTCATGCGCACAAGGCGTGGTGGAGGAGGAAGCAGAAGACCAAGATCGGAAAGAGCTCTCTCTCTTGGTTCCCAGATTCTGTAGGCTGGAGGTAGACCGAGCAGAGTTCTCCAGAGAACACCGCCGGACTGCGCTATACCCTTGCCAGTCCCTGTAACCTACCCCTTCATTTGTACGTAACACCACAAAATAAACCTCCCTTTTAACTATGTGGAGTGGCCTTAATAATTTAACCAATACAGAGCCTGGAATTTAACTCCATTTCTGAAGGGAAACACACAGCACAGTTCTCATCCATGAAACACACTCTGCTTTAGAGCAAGAAGCACTCTCTTGCTTTCTAAGATTCACTAATACAGCAGGAAACGTGACTGTGGTCAGAACAAAATAACGGGGTTACCTACACGTACGGACCATATCTAGATCATCTCTTCATGTGAAACTGATACAAACCAAAGTTCCTCTAACATGCAATGCTTTCCAGTTAAGAGTGAGAAACGTGTGAGCTTCGTGAACGATGTAGCTTCCTTTGAGCTGAAAAATGACTGAGTTTACGTGAAACGAAGTCTTGCTTGTAGGACGACACAGAGCCTGGGATTTAACTCCATTTCTGAAGGGAAACACACAGCACAGTTCTCATCCATGAAACACACTCTGCTTTAGAGCAAGAAGCATGCTCTTGCTTTCTCGAGTCTCTAATAGAGCCAGTAACTTGAGGATACTCATAACATAAGAACGGTGTTTCCTACACATAGGGACCATTGCTAGTTCAACTCTGCTTTTGAAACTGATAGAAATCACCGGTCCTCTAACATCCAATGCTTTACAATTAAGAGCAATAAACGTGTGAGCTTCGTAAACGATTTATATTCATTTGAGCTGAAAAGTGACCTTATTTACCTGAAATGATGTCTTGCTTGTAGGAAGACATAGAGCCTGGAATTTAACACCATTTCTGAAGGGAAACACACAGCACAGTTCTCGTCCATGAAACACACTCTGCTTTAGAGCAAGAAGCACGCTCTTGCTTTCTAAGATTCTCTAATACAGCTGGAAATGTGACTGTGGTCAGAACAAAATAACAGAGTTTCCTACACGTATGGACCTTATCTAGGTCAACTCTTCTTCTGAAACTGATAAAAACCACAGTTTCTCTAACATGCAATGCTTTCCAGTTAAGAGCGAGAAACGTGTCAGCTTCGTGAACGATGTAGCTTTCTTTAGGCTGAAAAGTGACTGAGTTTACCTGAAAAGATGTCTTGCTTGTAGGAAGATACAGAGCCTGGGATTTAACTCCATTTCTGAGGGGAAACACACAGCACAGTTCTCATCCATGAAACACACTCTGCGTATAGGAAGAACCACGCTCTTGCTTTCTAGATTCTCTAATAGAGCCAGAAACTTGAGGGTACTCAGAACAAAAGAACGAGGTTTCCTACACATCTGGACCATTGCTAGTTCAACTCTGCTTCTGAAACTGATACAAACCAAACGTCCTCAAACATCCAATGCTTTACTGTTAAGAGCAAGAAACGTGTGAGATATGTGAACGATGTAGCTTTGTTTGAGCTGAAAGGTTACTGAGTTTACGTGAAACGAAGTCTTGCTTGTAGGAAGATACTGAGCCAGTGATTTAACTCCATTTCTGAAGGGAAACACACAGCACAGTTCTCCCGAGGAAACACACTCTGCTTATAGGACGAAGCACCCTCTTGCTTTCTAGAGTCTCTAATAGCGACAGAAACTTGAGGGTACTCAGAACAAAAGAACGGTGTTTCCTACACATACAGACCATTGCTAGTTCAACTCTGCTTCTGAAAATGATACAAAGCACAAGTCATCTAACATCCAATGCTTTTCAGTTAAGAGCGAGAAACGTGTGAGCCTCATAAACGATTTATATTCATTTGAGCTGAAAAGTGACTGCGTTTACCTTAAATGATGTCTTGCTTGTTGGAAGACACAGAGCTGTAGTGGATAGCCGTCCCAGCATTGGCCTGGAAGATCCAACCCCCACTGAGACTTCGGTAATTGTCATGCCCACAAAGCATGGTGGAGGAGGAAGCAGAAGACCAAGATCGGGAAGGGCTCTCTCTCTTGGTTCCCAGATTCTGTACGCTGGAGGTAGAACGAGCAGAGTTCTCCAGAGAACACCGCCGGACTGTGCTATACCCTTCCCAGACCCTGTAACCTACCCCTTCATTTGTACGTAACACCACAAAATAAACCTCCCTTTTAACTACGTGGGGTGGCCTTAATAATTTAACCAATACAGAGCCTGGAATTTAACTCCATTTCTGAAGGGAAACACACAGCACAGTTCTCATCCATGAAACACACTCTGCTTTAGAGCAAGAACCATGCTCTTGCTTTCTAAGATTCTCTAATACAGCAGGAAACATGACTGTGGTCAGAACAAAATAACAGAGTTTCCTACACGTATGGACCATATCTAGGTCAACTCTTCTTCTGAAACTGATAAAAACCACAGTTTCTCTAACATGCAATGCTTTCCAGTTAAGAGCGAGAAACGTGTGAGCTTCGTGAACGATGTAGCATTCTTTAGGCTGAAAAGTGACTGAGTTTACCGAGAAGATGTCTTGCTTGTAGGAAGATACAGAGCCTGGGATTTAACTCCATTTCTGAGGGGAAACACACAGCACAGTTCTCATCCATGAAACACACTCTGCTTTAGAGCAAGAACCATGCTCTTGCTTTCTAAGATTCTCTAATACAGCAGGAAACATGACTGTGGTCAGAACAAAATAACAGAGTTTCCTACACGTATGGACCATTGCTAGTTCAACTCTGCTTTTGAAACTGATAGAAATCACCGGTCCTCTAACATCCAATGCTTTACAATTAAGAGCAATAAACGTGTGAGCTTCGTAAACGATTTATATTCATTTGAGCTGAAAAGTGACCTTATTTACCTGAAATGATGTCTTGCTTGTAGGAAGACATAGAGCCTGGAATTTAACGCCATTTCTGAAGGGAAACACACAGCACAGTTCTCGTCCATGAAACACACTCTGCTTTAGAGCAAGAAGCACGCTCTTGCTTTCTAAGATTCTCTAATACAGCTGGAAATGTGACTGTGGTCAGAACAAAATAACAGAGTTTCCTACACGTATGGACCTTATCTAGGTCAACTCTTCTTCTGAAACTGATAAAAACCACAGTTTCTCTAACATGCAATGCTTTGCAGTTAAGAGCGAGAAACGTGTGAGCTTCGTGAACGATGTAGCTTTGTTTGAGCTGAAAAGTGACTGAGTTTACCTGAAAAGATGTCTTGCTTTTAGGAAGATACAGAGCCTGGGAGTTAACTCCATTTCTGAGGGGAAACACACAGCACAGTTCTCATCCATGAAACACACTCTGCATATAGGAAGAACCACGCTCTTGCATTCTAGAGTCTCTAAAAGAGCCAGAAACTTGAGGGTACTCAGAACAAAAGAACGTGGTTTCCTACACATACGGACCATTGCTAGTTCAACTCTGCTTCTGACACTGATACAAACCACAGGTCCTCTAACATCCAAAGCTTTACAGTTAAGAGCAAGAAACGTGTGAGATACGTGAACGATGTAGCTTTGTTTGAGCTGAAAGGTTACTGAGTTTACATGAAACGAAGTCTTGCTTGTAGGAAGATACTGAGCCAGTGATTTAACTCCATTTCTGAAAGGAAACACACAGCACAGTTCTCATCCTTAAAACACATTCTTCTTTAGAGCAAGGAGCAAGCTCTTGCTTTCTAAAAGTCTCTAATAGCGACAGAAACTTGAGGGTACTGAGAACAAAAGAACGGTGTTTCCTACACATACAGACCATTGCTAGTTCAACTCTGCTTCTGAAATTGATACAAAGCACAAGTCATCTAACATCCAATGCTTTTCAGTTAAGAGCGAGAAACGTGTGAGCCT
The DNA here is from genome assembly GCA_949786405.1 of Onychomys arenicola. Lineage (NCBI taxonomy): Eukaryota > Metazoa > Chordata > Mammalia > Rodentia > Cricetidae > Onychomys > Onychomys arenicola. The sequence continues at coordinate 635,556 of CATKUM010000029.1, forward strand.
CATAAACGATTTATATTCATTTGAGCTGAAAAGTGACTGCGTTTACCTTAAATGATGTCTTGCTTGTAGGTAGACACAGAGCTGTAGTGGATAGCCATCCCAGCATTGGCCTGTAAGTTCCAACCCCCACTGAGGCTTCGGTATTGGTCATGCGCACAAGGCGTGGTGGAGGAGGAAGCAGAAGACCAAGATCGGGAAGAGCTCTCTCTCTTGGTTCCCAGATTCTGTAGGCTGGAGGTAGACCGAGCAGAGTTCTCCAGAGAACACCGCCGGACTGCGCTATACCCTTCCCAGACCCTGTAACCTACCCCTTCATTTGTATGTAACACCACAAAATAAACCTCCCTTTTAACTATGTGGTGTGGCCTTAATAATTTAACCAATATAGAGCCTGGAATTTAACTCCATTTCTGAAGGGAAACACACAGCACAGTTCTCATCCATGAAACACACTCTGCTTTAGAGCAAGAAGCACTCTCTTGCTTTCTAAGATTCACTAATACAGCAGGAAACGTGACTGTGGTCAGAACAAAATAACGGGGTTACCTACACGTACGGACCATATCTAGATCATCTCTTCATGTGAAACTGATACAAACCAAAGTTCCTCTAACATGCAATGCTTTCCAGTTAAGAGTGAGAAACGTGTGAGCTTCGTGAACGATGTAGCTTCCTTTGAGCTGAAAAATGACTGAGTTTACGTGAAACGAAGTCTTGCTTGTAGGACGACACAGAGCCTGGGATTTAACTCCATTTCTGAAGGGAAACACACAGCACAGTTCTCATCCATGAAACACACTCTGCTTTAGAGCAAGAAGCATGCTCTTGCTTTCTCGAGTCTCTAATAGAGCCAGTAACTTGAGGATACTCATAACATAAGAACGGTGTTTCCTACACATAGGGACCATTGCTAGTTCAACTCTGCTTTTGAAACTGATAGAAATCACCGGTCCTCTAACATCCAATGCTTTACAATTAAGAGCAATAAACGTGTGAGCTTCGTAAACGATTTATATTCATTTGAGCTGAAAAGTGACCTTATTTACCTGAAATGATGTCTTGCTTGTAGGAAGACATAGAGCCTGGAATTTAACGCCATTTCTGAAGGGAAACACACAGCACAGTTCTCGTCCATGAAACACACTCTGCTTTAGAGCAAGAAGCACGCTCTTGCTTTCTAAGATTCTCTAATACAGCTGGAAATGTGACTGTGGTCAGAACAAAATAACAGAGTTTCCTACACGTATGGACCTTATCTAGGTCAACTCTTCTTCTGAAACTGATAAAAACCACAGTTTCTCTAACATGCAATGCTTTCCAGTTAAGAGCGAGAAACGTGTCAGCTTCGTGAACGATGTAGCTTTCTTTAGGCTGAAAAGTGACTGAGTTTACCTGAAAAGATGTCTTGCTTGTAGGAAGATACAGAGCCTGGGATTTAACTCCATTTCTGAGGGGAAACACACAGCACAGTTCTCATCCATGAAACACACTCTGCGTATAGGAAGAACCACGCTCTTGCTTTCTAGATTCTCTAATAGAGCCAGAAACTTGAGGGTACTCAGAACAAAAGAACGAGGTTTCCTACACATCTGGACCATTGCTAGTTCAACTCTGCTTCTGAAACTGATACAAACCAAACGTCCTCAAACATCCAATGCTTTACTGTTAAGAGCAAGAAACGTGTGAGATATGTGAACGATGTAGCTTTGTTTGAGCTGAAAGGTTACTGAGTTTACGTGAAACGAAGTCTTGCTTGTAGGAAGATACTGAGCCAGTGATTTAACTCCATTTCTGAAGGGAAACACACAGCACAGTTCTCCCGAGGAAACACACTCTGCTTATAGGACGAAGCACCCTCTTGCTTTCTAGAGTCTCTAATAGCGACAGAAACTTGAGGGTACTCAGAACAAAAGAACGGTGTTTCCTACACATACAGACCATTGCTAGTTCAACTCTGCTTCTGAAAATGATACAAAGCACAAGTCATCTAACATCCAATGCTTTTCAGTTAAGAGCGAGAAACGTGTGAGCCTCATAAACGATTTATATTCATTTGAGCTGAAAAGTGACTGCGTTTACCTTAAATGATGTCTTGCTTGTTGGAAGACACAGAGCTGTAGTGGATAGCCGTCCCAGCATTGGCCTGGAAGATCCAACCCCCACTGAGACTTCGGTAATTGTCATGCCCACAAAGCATGGTGGAGGAGGAAGCAGAAGACCAAGATCGGGAAGGGCTCTCTCTCTTGGTTCCCAGATTCTGTACGCTGGAGGTAGAACGAGCAGAGTTCTCCAGAGAACACCGCCGGACTGTGCTATAACCTTGCCAGACCCTGTAACCTACCCCTTCATTTGTACGTAACACCACAAAATAAACCTCCCTTTTAACCACGTGGTGTGGCCTTAATAATTTAACCAATACAGAGCCTGGAATTTAACTCCATTTCTGAAGGGAAACACACAGCACAGTTCTCATCCATGAAACACACTCTGCTTTAGAGCAAGAACCATGCTCTTGCTTTCTAAGATTCTCTAATACAGCAGGAAACATGACTGTGGTCAGAACAAAATAACAGAGTTTCCTACACGTATGGACCATATCTAGGTCAACTCTTCTTCTGAAACTGATAAAAACCACAGTTTCTCTAACATGCAATGCTTTCCAGTTAAGAGCGAGAAACGTGTGAGCTTCGTGAACGATGTAGCATTCATTAGGCTGAAAAGTGACTGAGTTTACCGAAAAGATGTCTTGCTTGTAGGAAGATACAGAGCCTGGGATTTAACTCCATTTCTGAGGGGAAACACACAGCACAGTTCTCATCCATGAAACACACTCTGCTTTAGAGCAAGAACCATGCTCTTGCTTTCTAAGATTCTCTAATACAGCAGGAAACATGACTGTGGTCAGAACAAAATAACAGAGTTTCCTACACGTATGGGCCATTGCTAGTTCAACTCTGCTTTTGAAACTGATAGAAATCACCGGTCCTCTAACATCCAATGCTTTACAATTAAGAGCAATAAACGTGTGAGCTTCGTAAACGATTTATATTCATTTGAGCTGAAAAGTGACCTTATTTACCTGAAATGATGTCTTGCTTGTAGGAAGACACAGAGCCTGGAATTTAACACCATTTCTGAAGGGAAACACACAGCACAGTTCTCATCCATGAAACACACTCTGCTTTAGAGCAAGAAGCACTCTCTTGCTTTCTAAGATTCACTAATACAGCAGGAAACGTGACTGTGGTCAGAACAAAATAACGGGGTTACCTACACGTACGGACCATATCTAGATCATCTCTTCATGTGAAACTGATACAAACCAAAGTTCCTCTAACATGCAATGCTTTCCAGTTAAGAGTGAGAAACGTGTGAGCTTCGTGAACGATGTAGCTTCCTTTGAGCTGAAAAATGACTGAGTTTACGTGAAACGAAGTCTTGCTTGTAGGACGACACAGAGCCTGGGATTTAACTCCATTTCTGAAGGGAAACACACAGCACAGTTCTCATCCATGAAACACACTCTGCTTTAGAGCAAGAAGCACTCTCTTGCTTTCTAAGATTCACTAATACAGCAGGAAACGTGACTGTGGTCAGAACAAAATAACGGGGGTACCTACACGTACGGACCATATCTAGATCATCTCTTCATGTGAAACTGATACAAACCAAAGTTCCTCTAACATGCAATGCTTTCCAGTTAAGAGTGAGAAACGTGTGAGCTTCGTGAACGATGTAGCTTCCTTTGAGCTGAAAAATGACTGAATTTACGTGAAACGAAGTCTTGCTTGTAGGACGACACAGAGCCTGGGATTTAACTCCATTTCTGAAGGGAAACACACAGCACAGTTCTCATCCATGAAACACACTCTGCTTTAGAGCAAGAAGCATGCTCTTGCTTTCTCGATTCTGTAATAGAGCCAGAAACTTGAGGATACTCAGAACTTAAGAACGGTGTTTCCTACACATAGGGACCATTGCTAGTTCAACTCTGCTTTTGAAACTGATAGAAATCACCGGTCCTCTAACATCCAATGCTTTACAATTAAGAGCAATAAACGTGTGAGCTTCGTAAACGATTTATATTCATTTGAGCTGAAAAGTGACCTTATTTACCTGAAATGATGTCTTGCTTGTAGGAAGACATAGAGCCTGGAATTTAACGCCATTTCTGAAGGGAAACACACAGCACAGTTCTCGTCCATGAAACACACTCTGCTTTAGAGCAAGAAGCACGCTCTTGCTTTCTAAGATTCTCTAATACAGCTGGAAATGTGACTGTGGTCAGAACAAAATAACAGAGTTTCCTACACGTATGGACCTTATCTAGGTCAACTCTTCTTCTGAAACTGATAAAAACCACAGTTTCTCTAACATGCAATGCTTTCCAGTTAAGAGCGAGAAACGTGTCAGCTTCGTGAACGATGTAGCTTTCTTTAGGCTGAAAAGTGACTGAGTTTACCTGAAAAGATGTCTTGCTTGTAGGAAGATACAGAGCCTGGGATTTAACTCCATTTCTGAGGGGAAACACACAGCACAGTTCTCATCCATGAAACACACTCTGCGTATAGGAAGAACCACGCTCTTGCTTTCTAGATTCTATAATAGAGCCAGAAACTTGAGGGTACTCAGAACAAAAGAACGAGGTTTCCTACACATATGGACCATTGCTAGTTCAACTCTGCTTCTGAAACTGATACAAACCAAACGTCCTCAAACATCCAATGCTTTACTGTTAAGAGCAAGAAACGTGTGAGATATGTGAACGATGTAGCTTTGTTTGAGCTGAAAGTTTACTGAGTTTACGTGAAACGAAGTCTTGCTTGTAGGAAGATACTGAGCCAGTGATTTAACTCCATTTCTGAAGGGAAACACAAAACACAGTTCTCATCCATGAAACACACTCTGCTTTAGAGCACGAAGCATGCTCTTGCTTTCTAGAGTCTCTAATAGCGACAGAAACTTGAGGGTACTCAGAACAAAAGAACGGTGTTTCCTACACATACAGACCATTGCTAGTTCAACTCTGCTTCTGAAAATGATACAAAGCACAAGTCATCTAACATCCAATGCTTTTCAGTTAAGAGCGAGAAACGTGTTAGCCTCATAAACGATTTATATTCATTTGAGCTGAAAAGTGACTGTGTTTACCTTAAATGATGTCTTGCTTGTTGGAAGACACAGAGCTGTAGTGGATAGCCGTCCCAGCATTGGCCTGGAAGATCCAACCCCCACTGAGACTTCGGTAATTGTCATGCCCACAAAGCATGGTGGAGGAGGAGGCAGAAGACCAAGATCGGGAAGGGCTCTCTCTCTTGGTTCCCAGATTCTGTACGCTGGAGGTAGAACGAGCAGAGTTCTCCAGAGAACACCGCCGGACTGTGCTATACCCTTGCCAGAGTCTGTAACCTACCCATTCATTTGTACGTAACACCACAAAATAAACCTCCCTTTTAACTACGTGGTGTGGCCTTAATAATTTAACCAATACAGAGCCTGGAATTTAACTCCATTTCTGAAGGGAAACACACAGCACAGTTCTCATCCATGAAACACACTCTGCTTTAGAGCAAGAACCATGCTCTTGCTTTCTAAGATTCTCTAATACAGCAGGAAACGTGACTGTGGTCAGAACAAAATAACAGAGTTTCCTACACGTATGGACCATATCTAGGTCAACTCTTCTTCTGAAACTGATAAAAACCACAGTTTCTCTAACATGCAATGCTTTCCAGTTAAGAGCGAGAAACGTGTGAGCTTCGTGAACGATGAAGCTTTGTTTGAGCTGAAAAGTGACTGAGTTTACCTGAAAAGATGTCTTGCTTTTAGGAAGATACAGAGCCTGGGAGTTAACTCCATTTCTGAGGGGAAACACACAGCACAGTTCTCATCCATGAAACACACTCTGCTTTAGAGCAAGAACCATGCTCTTGCTTTCTAAGATTCTCTAATACAGCAGGAAACATGACTGTGGTCAGAACAAAATAACAGAGTTTCCTACACGTATGGACCATTGCTAGTTCAACTCTGCTTTTGAAACTGATAGAAATCACCGGTCCTCTAACATCCAATGCTTTACAATTAAGAGCAATAAACGTGTGAGCTTCGTAAACGATTTATATTCATTTGAGCTGAAAAGTGACCTTATTTACCTGAAATGATGTCTTGCTTGTAGGAAGACATAGAGCCTGGAATTTAACGCCATTTCTGAAGGGAAACACACAGCACAGTTCTCGTCCATGAAACACACTCTGCTTTAGAGCAAGAAGCACGCTCTTGCTTTCTAAGATTCTCTAATACAGCTGGAAATGTGACTGTGGTCAGAACAAAATAACAGAGTTTCCTACACGTATAGACCTTATCTAGGTCAACTCTTCTTCTGAAACTGATAAAAACCACAGTTTCTCTAACATGCAATGCTTTCCAGTTAAGAGCGAGAAACGTGTCAGCTTCGTGAACGATGTAGCTTTCTTTAGGCTGCAAAGTGACTGAGTTTACCTGAAAAGATGTCTTGCTTGTAGGAAGACACAGAGCCTGGGATTTAACTCCATTTCTGAAGGGAAACACACAGCACAGTTCTCATCCATGAAACACACTCTGCTTTAGAGCAAGAACCATGCTCTTGCTTTCTAAGATTCTCTAATACAGCAGGAAACGTGACTGTGGTCAGAACAAAATAACAGAGTTTCCTACACGTATGGACCATATCTAGGTCAACTCTTCTTCTGAAACTGATAAAAACCACAGTTTCTCTAACATGCAATGCTTTGCAGTTAAGAGCGAGAAACGTGTGAGCTTCGTGAACGATGTAGCTTTGTTTGAGCTGAAAAGTGACTGAGTTTACCTGAAAAGATGTCTTGCTTTTAGGAAGATACAGAGCCTGGGAGTTAACTCCATTTCTGAGGGGAAACACACAGCACAGTTCTCATCCATGAAACACACTCTGCATATAGGAAGAACCACGCTCTTGCATTCTAGAGTCTCTAAAAGAGCCAGAAACTTGAGGATACTCAGAACAAAAGAACGTGGTTTCCTACACATACGGACCATTGCTAATTCAACTCTGCTTCTGAAACTGATACAAACCACAGGTCCTCTAACATCCAAAGCTTTACAGTTAAGAGCAAGAAACGTGTGAGATACGTGAACGATGTAGCTTTGTTTGAGCTGAAAGGTTACTGAGTTTACATGAAACGAAGTCTTGCTTGTAGGAAGATACTGAGCCAGTGATTTAACTCCATTTCTGAAAGGAAACATACAGCACAGTTCTCATCCATAAAACACACTCCTCTTTAGAGCAAGAAGCAAGCTCTTGCTTTCTAAGAGTCTCTAATAGCGACAGAAACTTGAGGGTACTGAGAACAAAAGAACGGTGTTTCCTACACATACAGACCATTGCTAGTTCAACTCTGCTTCTGAAATTGTTACAAAGCACAAGTCATCTAACATCCAATGCTTTTCAGTTAAGAGCGAGAAACGTGTGAGCCTCATAAACGATTTATATTCATTTGAGCTGAAAAGTGACTGCGTTTACCTTAAATGATGTCTTGCTTGTAGGAAGACACAGAGCTGTAGTGGATAGCCATCCCAGCATTGGCCTGGAAGTTCCAACCCCCACTGAGGCTTCGGTATTGGTCATGCGCACAAGGCGTGGTGGAGGAGGAAGCAGAAGACCAAGATCGGGAAGAGCTCTCTCTCTTGGTTCCCAGATTCTGTAGCCTGGAGGTAGACCGAGCAGAGTTCTCCAGAGAACACCGCCGGACTGCGCTATACCCTTGCCAGACCCTGTAACCTACCCCTTCATTTGTACGTAACACCACAAAATAAACCTCCCTTTTAACTATGTGGAGTGGCCTTAATAATTTAACCAATATAGAGCCTGGAATTTAACTTCATTTCTGAAGGGAAACACACAGCACAGTTCTCATCCATGAAACACACTCTGCTTTAGAGCAAGAACCATGCTCTTGCTTTCTAAGATTCTCTAATACAGCAGGAAACGTGACTGTGGTCAGAACAAAATAACAGAGTTTCCTACACGTATGGACCATATCTAGGTCAACTCTTCTTCTGAAACTGATAAAAACCACAGTTTCTCTAACATGCAATGCTTTGCAGTTAAGAGCGAGAAACGTGTGAGCTTCGTGAACGATGTAGCTTTGTTTGAGCTGAAAAGTGACTGAGTTTACCTGAAAAGATGTCTTGCTTTTAGGAAGATACAGAGCCTGGGAGTTAACTCCATTTCTGAGGGGAAACACACAGCACAGTTCTCATCCATGAAACACACTCTGCATATAGGAAGAACCACGCTCTTGCATTCTAGAGTCTCTAAAAGAGCCAGAAACTTGAGGATACTCAGAACAAAAGAACGTGGTTTCCTACACATACGGACCATTGCTAATTCAACTCTGCTTCTGAAACTGATACAAACCACAGGTCCTCTAACATCCAAAGCTTTACAGTTAAGAGCAAGAAACGTGTGAGATACGTGAACGATGTAGCTTTGTTTGAGCTGAAAGGTTACTGAGTTTACATGAAACGAAGTCTTGCTTGTAGGAAGATACTGAGCCAGTGATTTAACTCCATTTCTGAAAGGAAACATACAGCACAGTTCTCATCCATAAAACACACTCCTCTTTAGAGCAAGAAGCAAGCTCTTGCTTTCTAAGAGTCTCTAATAGCGACAGAAACTTGAGGGTACTGAGAACAAAAGAACGGTGTTTCCTACACATACAGACCATTGCTAGTTCAACTCTGCTTCTGAAATTGTTACAAAGCACAAGTCATCTAACATCCAATGCTTTTCAGTTAAGAGCGAGAAACGTGTGAGCCTCATAAACGATTTATATTCATTTGAGCTGAAAAGTGACTGCGTTTACCTTAAATGATGTCTTGCTTGTAGGAAGACACAGAGCTGTAGTGGATAGCCATCCCAGCATTGGCCTGGAAGTTCCAACCCCCACTGAGGCTTCGGTATTGGTCATGCGCACAAGGCGTGGTGGAGGAGGAAGCAGAAGACCAAGATCGGGAAGAGCTCTCTCTCTTGGTTCCCAGATTCTGTAGCCTGGAGGTAGACCGAGCAGAGTTCTCCAGAGAACACCGCCGGACTGCGCTATACCCTTGCCAGACCCTGTAACCTACCCCTTCATTTGTACGTAACACCACAAAATAAACCTCCCTTTTAACTATGTGGAGTGGCCTTAATAATTTAACCAATATAGAGCCTGGAATTTAACTTCATTTCTGAAGGGAAACACACAGCACAGTTCTCATCCATGAAACACACTCTGCTTTAGAGCAAGAAGCACTCTCTTGCTTTCTAAGATTCACTAATACAGCAGGAAACGTGACTGTGGTCAGAACAAAATAACGGGGTTACCTACACGTACGGACCATATCTAGATCATCTCTTCATGTGAAACTGATACAAACCAAAGTTCCTCTAACATGCAATGCTTTCCAGTTAAGAGTGAGAAACGTGTGAGCTTCGTGAACGATGTAGCTTCCTTTGAGCTGAAAAATGACTGAGTTTACGTGAAACGAAGTCTTGCTTGTAGGACGACACAGAGCCTGGGATTTAACTCCATTTCTGAAGGGAAACACACAGCACAGTTCTCATCCATGAAACACACTCTGCTTTAGAGCAAGAAGCACTCTCTTGCTTTCTAAGATTCACTAATACAGCAGGAAACGTGACTGTGGTCAGAACAAAATAACGGGGGTACCTACACGTACGGACCATATCTAGATCATCTCTTCATGTGAAACTGATACAAACCAAAGTTCCTCTAACATGCAATGCTTTCCAGTTAAGAGTGAGAAACGTGTGAGCTTCGTGAACGATGTAGCTTCCTTTGAGCTGAAAAATGACTGAATTTACGTGAAACGAAGTCTTGCTTGTAGGACGACACAGAGCCTGGGATTTAACTCCATTTCTGAAGGGAAACACACAGCACAGTTCTCATCCATGAAACACACTCTGCTTTAGAGCAAGAAGCATGCTCTTGCTTTCTCGATTCTGTAATAGAGCCAGAAACTTGAGGATACTCAGAACTTAAGAACGGTGTTTCCTACACATAGGGACCATTGCTAGTTCAACTCTGCTTTTGAAACTGATAGAAATCACCGGTCCTCTAACATCCAATGCTTTACAATTAAGAGCAATAAACGTGTGAGCTTCGTAAACGATTTATATTCATTTGAGCTGAAAAGTGACCTTATTTACCTGAAATGATGTCTTGCTTGTAGGAAGACATAGAGCCTGGAATTTAACGCCATTTCTGAAGGGAAACACACAGCACAGTTCTCGTCCATGAAACACACTCTGCTTTAGAGCAAGAAGCACGCTCTTGCTTTCTAAGATTCTCTAATACAGCTGGAAATGTGACTGTGGTCAGAACAAAATAACAGAGTTTCCTACACGTATGGACCTTATCTAGGTCAACTCTTCTTCTGAAACTGATAAAAACCACAGTTTCTCTAACATGCAATGCTTTCCAGTTAAGAGCGAGAAACGTGTCAGCTTCGTGAACGATGTAGCTTTCTTTAGGCTGAAAAGTGACTGAGTTTACCTGAAAAGATGTCTTGCTTGTAGGAAGATACAGAGCCTGGGATTTAACTCCATTTCTGAGGGGAAACACACAGCACAGTTCTCATCCATGAAACACATTCTGCGTATAGGAAGAACCACGCTCTTGCTTTCTAGATTCTCTAATAGAGCCAGAAACTTGAGGGTACTCAGAACAAAAGAACGAGGTTTCCTACACATACGGACCATTGCTAGTTCAACTCTGCTTCTGAAACTGATACAAACCAAACGTCCTCAAACATCCAATGCTTTACTGTTAAGAGCAAGAAACGTGTGAGATACGTGAAGGATGTAGCTTTGTTTGAGCTGAAAGGTTACTGAGTTGACGTGAAACGAAGTCTTGCTTGTAGGAAGATACTGAGCCAGTGATTTAACTCCATTTCTGAAGGGAAACACACAACACAGTTCTCATCCATGAAACACACTCTGCTGTAGAGCACGAAGCATGCTCTTGCTTTCTAGAGTCTCTAATAGCGACAGAAACTTGAGGGTACTGAGAACAAAAGAACGGTGTTTCCTACACATACAGACCATTGCTAGTTCAACTCTGCTTCTGAAAATGATACAAAGCACAAGTCATCTAACATCCAATGCTTTTCAGTTAAGAGCGAGAAACGTGTGAGCCTCATAAACGATTTATATTCATTTGAGCTGAAAAGTGACTGCGTTTACCTTAAATGATGTCTTGCTTGTAGGAAGACACAGAGCTGTAGTGGATAGCCGTCCCAGCATTGGCCTGGAAGATCCAACCCCCACTGAGACTTCGGTAATTGTCATGCCCACAAAGCATGGTGGAGGAGGAAGCAGAAGACCAAGATCGGGAAGGGCTCTCTCTCTTGGTTCCCAGATTCTGTACGCTGGAGGTAGAACGAGCAGAGTTCTCCAGAGAACACCGCCGGACTGTGCTATACCCTTCCCAGACCCTGTAACCTACCCCTTCATTTGTACGTAACACCACAAAATAAACCTCCCTTTTAACTACGTGGGGTGGCCTTAATAATTTAACCAATGCAGAGCCTGGAATTTAACTCCATTTCTGAAGGGAAACACACAGCACAGTTCTCATCCATGAAACACACTCTGCTTTAGAGCAAGAAGCACGCTCTTGCTTTCTAAGAGTCTCTAATACAGCAGGAAACGTGACTGTGGTCAGAACAAAATAACGGGGTTACCTACACGTACGGACCATATCTAGATCATCTCTTCATGTGTAACTGATACAAACCAAAGTTCCTCTAACATGCAATGCTTTCCAGTAAAGAGCGAGAAACGTGTGAGCTTCGTGAACGATGTAGCTTCCTTTGAGCTGAAAAATGACTGAGTTTCCGTGAAACGAAGTCTTGCTTGTAGGAAGACACAGAGCCTGGGATTTAACTTCATTTCTGAAGGGAAACACACAGCACAGTTCTCATCCATGAAACACACTCTGCTTTAGAGCAAGAACCATGCTCTTGCTTTCTAAGATTCTCTAATATAGCAGGAAACGTGACTGTGGTCAGAACAAAATAACAGAGTTTCCTACACGTATGGACCATATCTAGGTCAACTCTTCTTCTGAAACTGATAAAAACCACAGTTTCTCTAACATGCAATGCTTTGCAGTTAAGAGCGAGAAACGTGTGAGCTTCGTGAACGATGTAGCTTTGTTTGAGCTGAAAAGTGACTGAGTTTACCTGAAAAGATGTCTTGCTTGTAGGAAGATACAGAGCCTGGAATTAACTCCATTTCTGAGGGGAAACACACAGCACAGTTCTCATCCATGAAACACACTCTGCATATAGGAAGAACCACGCTCTTGCATTCTAGAGTCTCTAAAAGAGCCAGAAACTTGAGGGTACTCAGAACAAAAGAACGTGGTTTCCTACACATACGGACCATTGCTAGTTCAACTCTCCTTCTAACACTGATATAAACCACAGGTCCTCTAACATCCAAAGCTTTACAGTTAAGAGCAAGAAACGTGTGAGATACGTGAATGATGTAGCTTTGTTTGAGCTGAAAGGTTACTGAGTTTACATGAAACGAAGTCTTGCTTGTAGGAAGATACTGAGCCAGTGATTTAACTCCATTTCTGAAAGGAAACACACAGCACAGTTCTCATCCATAAAACACACTCTTCTTTAGAGCAAGAAGCAAGCTCTTGCTTTCTAAGAGTCTCTAATAGCGACAGAAAATTGAGGGTACTGAGAACAAAAGAACGGTGTTTCCTACACAAACAGACCATTGCTAGTTCAACTCTGCTTCTGAAATTGATACAAAGCACAAGTCATCTAACATCCAATGCTTTTCAGTTAAGAGCGAGAAACGTGTGAGCCTCATAAACGATTTATATTCATTTGAGCTGAAAATTGGCTGCGTTTACCTTAAATGATGTCTTGCTTGTAGGAAGACACAGAGCTGTAGTGGATAGCCATCCCAGCTTTGGCCTGGAAGTTCCAACCCCCACTGAGGCTTCGGTATTGGTCATGCGCACAAGGCGTGGTGGAGGAGGAAGCAGAAGACAAAGATTGGGAAGAGCTCTCTCTCTTGGTTCCCAGATTCTGTTCGCTGGAGGTAGACTGAGCAGAGTTCTCCAGAGAACACCGCCGGACTGCGCTATACCCTTGCCAGACCCTGTAACCTACCCCTTCATTTGTAAGTAACCCCACAAAATAAACCTCCCTTTTAACTATGTGGAGTGGCCTTAATAATTTAACCAATATAGAGCCTGGAATTTAACTCCATTTCTGAAGGGAAACACACAGCACAGTTCTCATCCATGAAACACACTCTGCTTTAGAGCAAGAAGCACTCTCTTGCTTTCTAAGATTCACTAATACAGCAGGAATCGTGACTGTGGTCAGAACAAAATAACGGGGTTACCTACACGTACGGACCATATCTAGATCATCTCTTCATGTGAAACTGATACAAACCAAAGTTCCTCTAACATGCAATGCTTTCCAGTTAAGAGTGAGAAACGTGTGAGCTTCGTGAACGATGTAGCTTCCTTTGAGCTGAAAAATGACTGAATTTACGTGAAACGAAGTCTTGCTTGTAGGATGACACAGAGCCTGGGATTTAACTCCATTTCTGAAGGGAAACACACAGCACAGTTCTCATCCATGAAACACTCTCTTCTTTAGAGCAAGAAGCATGCTCTTGCTTTCTCGATTCTGTAATAGAGCCAGAAACTTGAGGATACTCAGAACTTAAGAACGGTGTTTCCTACACATAGGGACCATTGCTAGTTCAACTCTGCTTCTGAAACTGATACAAACCACAGGTCCTCTAACATCCTATGCTTTACAGTTAAGAGCAAGAAACGTGTGAGCGACTGTAACGATGTAGCTGTCTTTGAGCTGAAAGGTGACTGAGGTTATTTGAAACGAACTTTTGCTTGTAGGAAGATACAGAGCTTGTGATTTAACTCCATTTCTGATGGTAAACACACAGCACAGTTCTCATCCATGAAACACACTCTGCTTTAGAGCACGAAGCATTCTCTTGCTTTCTAGAGTCTCTAATAGCGACAGAAACTTGAGGGTACTGAGAACAAAAGAACGGTGTTTCCTACACATACAGACCATTGCTAGTTCAACTCTTGTTCTGAAATTGATACAAACCACAAGTCATCTAACATCCAATGCTTTTCAGTTAAGAGCAAGAAACGTGTGAGCTTCATAAACAATTTATATTCATTTGAGCAGAAAAGTGACTGCATTTACCTGAAACGATGTCTTGCTTGTAGGAAGACACAGAGCCTGGAATTTAACACCATTTCTGAAGGGAAACACACAGCACAGTTCTCATCCATGAAACACACTCTGCTTTAGAGCAAGAAGCACTCTCTTGCTTTCTAAGATTCACTAATACAGCAGGAAACGTGACTGTGGTCAGAACAAAATAACGGGGTTACCTACACGTACGGACCATATCTAGATCATCTCTTCATGTGAAACTGATACAAACCAAAGTTCCTCTAACATGCAATGCTTTCCAGTTAAGAGTGAGAAACGTGTGAGCTTCGTGAACGATGTAGCTTCCTTTGAGCTGAAAAATGACTGAGTTTACGTGAAACGAAGTCTTGCTTGTAGGACGACACAGAGCCTGGGATTTAACTCCATTTCTGAAGGGAAACACACAGCACAGTTCTCATCCATGAAACACACTCTGCTTTAGAGCAAGAAGCACTCTCTTGCTTTCTAAGATTCACTAATACAGCAGGAAACGTGACTGTGGTCAGAACAAAATAACGGGGGTACCTACACGTACGGACCATATCTAGATCATCTCTTCATGTGAAACTGATACAAACCAAAGTTCCTCTAACATGCAATGCTTTCCAGTTAAGAGTGAGAAACGTGTGAGCTTCGTGAACGATGTAGCTTCCTTTGAGCTGAAAAATGACTGAATTTACGTGAAACGAAGTCTTGCTTGTAGGACGACACAGAGCCTGGGATTTAACTCCATTTCTGAAGGGAAACACACAGCACAGTTCTCATCCATGAAACACACTCTGCTTTAGAGCAAGAAGCATGCTCTTGCTTTCTCGATTCTGTAATAGAGCCAGAAACTTGAGGATACTCAGAACTTAAGAACGGTGTTTCCTACACATAGGGACCATTGCTAGTTCAACTCTGCTTTTGAAACTGATAGAAATCACCGGTCCTCTAACATCCAATGCTTTACAATTAAGAGCAATAAACGTGTGAGCTTCGTAAACGATTTATATTCATTTGAGCTGAAAAGTGACCTTATTTACCTGAAATGATGTCTTGCTTGTAGGAAGACATAGAGCCTGGAATTTAACGCCATTTCTGAAGGGAAACACACAGCACAGTTCTCGTCCATGAAACACACTCTGCTTTAGAGCAAGAAGCACGCTCTTGCTTTCTAAGATTCTCTAATACAGCTGGAAATGTGACTGTGGTCAGAACAAAATAACAGAGTTTCCTACACGTATGGACCTTATCTAGGTCAACTCTTCTTCTGAAACTGATAAAAACCACAGTTTCTCTAACATGCAATGCTTTCCAGTTAAGAGCGAGAAACGTGTCAGCTTCGTGAACGATGTAGCTTTCTTTAGGCTGAAAAGTGACTGAGTTTACCTGAAAAGATGTCTTGCTTGTAGGAAGATACAGAGCCTGGGATTTAACTCCATTTCTGAGGGGAAACACACAGCACAGTTCTCATCCATGAAACACACTCTGCATATAGGAAGAACCATGCTCTTGCATTCTAGAGTCTCTAAAAGAGCCAGAAACTTGAGGGTACTCAGAACAAAAGAACGTGGTTTCCTACACATACGGACCATTGCTAGTTCAACTCTCCTTCTAACACTGATACAAACCACAGGTCCTCTAACATCCAAAGCTTTACCGTTAAGAGCAAGAAACGTGTGAGATACGTGAATGATGTAGCTTTGTTTGAGCTGAAAGGTTACTGAGTTTACATGAAACGAAGTCTTGCTTGTAGGAAGATACTGAGCCAGTGATTTAACTCCATTTCTGAAAGGAAACACACAGCACAGTTCTCATCCATAAAACACACTCTTCTTTAGAGCAAGAAGCAAGCTCTTGCTTTCTAAGAGTCTCTAATAGCGACAGAAACTTGAGGGTACTCAGAACAAAAGAACGGTGTTTCCTACACATACAGACCATTGCTAGTTCAACTCTGCTTCTGAAATTGATACAAAGCACAAGTCATCTAACATCCAATGCTTTTCAGTTAAGAGCGAGAAACGTGTGAGCCTCATAAACGATTTATATTCATTTGAGCTGAAAAGTGACTGCGTTTACCTTAAATGATGTCTTGCTTGTAGGAAGACACAGAGCTGTAGTGGATAGCCATCCCAGCTTTGGCCTGGAAGTTCCAACCCCCACTGAGGCTTCGGTATTGGTCATGCGCACAAGGCGTGGTGGAGGAGGAAGCAGAAGACCAAGATTGGGAAGAGCTCTCTCTCTTGGTTCCCAGATTCTGTTCGCTGGAGGTAGACTGAGCAGAGTTCTCCAGAGAACACCGCCGGACTGCGCTATACCCTTGCCAGACCCTGTAACCTACCCCTTCATTTGTACGTAACCCCACAAAATAAACCTCCCTTTTAACTATGTGGAGTGGCCTTAATAATTTAACCAATATAGAGCCTGGAATTTAACTCCATTTCTGAAGGGAAACACACAGCACAGTTCTCATCCATGAAACACACTCTGCTTTAGAGCAAGAAGCACTCTCTTGCTTTCTAAGATTCACTAATACAGCAGGAATCGTGACTGTGGTCAGAACAAAATAACGGGGTTACCTACACGTACGGACCATATCTAGATCATCTCTTCATGTGAAACTGATACAAACCAAAGTTCCTCTAACATGCAATGCTTTCCAGTTAAGAGTGAGAAACGTGTGAGCTTCGTGAACGATGTAGCTTCCTTTGAGCTGAAAAATGACTGAATTTACGTGAAACGAAGTCTTGCTTGTAGGATGACACAGAGCCTGGGATTTAACTCCATTTCTGAAGGGAAACACACAGCACAGTTCTCATCCATGAAACACTCTCTTCTTTAGAGCAAGAAGCATGCTCTTGCTTTCTCGATTCTGTAATAGAGCCAGAAACTTGAGGTACTCAGAACTTAAGAACGGTGTTTCCTACACATAGGGACCATTGCTAGTTCAACTCTGCTTCTGAAACTGATACAAACCACAGGTCCTCTAACATCCTATGCTTTACAGTTAAGAGCAAGAAACGTGTGAGCGACTGTAACGATGTAGCTGTCTTTGAGCTGAAAGGTGACTGAGGTTATTTGAAACGAACTTTTGCTTGTAGGAAGATACAGAGCTTGTGATTTAACTCCATTTCTGATGGTAAACACACAGCACAGTTCTCATCCATGAAACACACTCTGCTTTAGAGCACGAAGCATTCTCTTGCTTTCTAGAGTCTCTAATAGCGACAGAAACTTGAGGGTACTGAGAACAAAAGAACGGTGTTTCCTACACATACAGACCATTGCTAGTTCAACTCTTGTTCTGAAATTGATACAAACCACAAGTCATCTAACATCCAATGCTTTTCAGTTAAGAGCAAGAAACGTGTGAGCTTCATAAACAATTTATATTCATTTGAGCAGAAAAGTGACTGCATTTACCTGAAACGATGTCTTGCTTGTAGGAAGACACAGAGCCTGGAATTTAACACCATTTCTGAAGGGAAACACACAGCACAGTTCTCATCCATGAAACACACTCTGCTTTAGAGCAAGAAGCACTCTCTTGCTTTCTAAGATTCACTAATACAGCAGGAAACGTGACTGTGGTCAGAACAAAATAACGGGGTTACCTACACGTACGGACCATATCTAGATCATCTCTTCATGTGAAACTGATACAAACCAAAGTTCCTCTAACATGCAATGCTTTCCAGTTAAGAGTGAGAAACGTGTGAGCTTCGTGAACGATGTAGCTTCCTTTGAGCTGAAAAATGACTGAGTTTACGTGAAACGAAGTCTTGCTTGTAGGACGACACAGAGCCTGGGATTTAACTCCATTTCTGAAGGGAAACACACAGCACAGTTCTCATCCATGAAACACACTCTGCTTTAGAGCAAGAAGCACTCTCTTGCTTTCTAAGATTCACTAATACAGCAGGAAACGTGACTGTGGTCAGAACAAAATAACGGGGGTACCTACACGTACGGACCATATCTAGATCATCTCTTCATGTGAAACTGATACAAACCAAAGTTCCTCTAACATGCAATGCTTTCCAGTTAAGAGTGAGAAACGTGTGAGCTTCGTGAACGATGTAGCTTCCTTTGAGCTGAAAAATGACTGAATTTACGTGAAACGAAGTCTTGCTTGTAGGACGACACAGAGCCTGGGATTTAACTCCATTTCTGAAGGGAAACACACAGCACAGTTCTCATCCATGAAACACACTCTGCTTTAGAGCAAGAACCATGCTCTTGCTTTCTAAGATTCTCTAATACAGCAGGAAACGTGACTGTGGTCAGAACAAAATAACAGAGTTTCCTACACGTATGGACCATATCTACGTCAACTCTTCTTCTGAAACTGATAAAAACCACAGTTTCTCTAACATGCAATGCTTTGCAGTTAAGAGCGAGAAACGTGTGAGCTTCGTGAACGATGTAGCTTTGTTTGAGCTGAAAAGTGACCTTATTTACCTGAAATGATGTCTTGCTTGTAGGAAGACATAGAGCCTGGAATTTAACGCCATTTCTGAAGGGAAACACACAGCACAGTTCTCGTCCATGAAACACACTCTGCTTTAGAGCAAGAAGCACGCTCTTGCTTTCTAAGATTCTCTAATACAGCTGGAAATGTGACTGTGGTCAGAACAAAATAACAGAGTTTCCTACACGTATGGACCTTATCTAGGTCAACTCTTCTTCTGAAACTGATAAAAACCACAGTTTCTCTAACATGCAATGCTTTCCAGTTAAGAGCGAGAAACGTGTCAGCTTCGTGAACGATGTAGCTTTCTTTAGGCTGAAAAGTGACTGAGTTTACCTGAAAAGATGTCTTGCTTGTAGGAAGATACAGAGCCTGGGATTTAACTCCATTTCTGAGGGGAAACACACAGCACAGTTCTCATCCATGAAACACATTCTGCGTATAGGAAGAACCACGCTCTTGCTTTCTAGATTCTCTAATAGAGCCAGAAACTTGAGGGTACTCAGAACAAAAGAACGAGGTTTCCTACACATACAGACCATTGCTAGTTCAACTCTGCTTCTGAAACTGATACAAACCAAACGTCCTCAAACATCCAATGCTTTACTGTTAAGAGCAAGAAACGTGTGAGATACGTGAAGGATGTAGCTTTGTTTGAGCTGAAAGGTTACTGAGTTGACGTGAAACGAAGTCTTGCTTGTAGGAAGATACTGAGCCAGTGATTTAACTCCATTTCTGAAGGGAAACACACAACACAGTTCTCATCCATGAAACACACTCTGCTGTAGAGCACGAAGCATGCTCTTGCTTTCTAGAGTCTCTAATAGCGACAGAAACTTGAGGGTACTGAGAACAAAAGAACGGTGTTTCCTACACATACAGACCATTGCTAGTTCAACTCTGCTTCTGAAAATGATACAAAGCACAAGTCATCTAACATCCAATGCTTTTCAGTTAAGAGCGAGAAACGTGTGAGCCTCATAAACGATTTATATTCATTTGAGCTGAAAAGTGACTGCGTTTACCTTAAATGATGTCTTGCTTGTAGGAAGACACAGAGCTGTAGTGGATAGCCGTCCCAGCATTGGCCTGGAAGATCCAAACCCCACTGAGACTTCGGTAATTGTCATGCCCACAAAGCATGGTGGAGGAGGAAGCAGAAGACCAAGATCGGGAAGGGCTCTCTCTCTTGGTTCCCAGATTCTGTACGCTGGAGGTAGAACGAGCAGAGTTCTCCAGAGAACACCGCCGGACTGTGCTATACCCTTCCCAGACCCTGTAACCTACCCCTTCATTTGTACGTAACACCACAAAATAAACCTCCCTTTTAACTACGTGGGGTGGCCTTAATAATTTAACCAATACAGAGCCTGGAATTTAACTCCATTTCTGAAGGGAAACACACAGCACAGTTCTCATCCATGAAACACACTCTGCTTTAGAGCAAGAAGCACGCTCTTGCTTTCTAAGAGTCTCTAATACAGCAGGAAACGTGACTGTGGTCAGAACAAAATAACGGGGTTACCTACACGTACGGACCATATCTAGATCATCTCTTCATGTGAAACTGATACAAACCAAAGTTCCTCTAACATGCAATGCTTTCCAGTTAAGAGCGAGAAACGTGTGAGCTTCGTGAACGATGTAGCTTCCTTTGAGCTGAAAAATGACTGAGTTTCCGTGAAACGAAGTCTTGCTTGTAGGAAGACACAGAGCCTGGGATTTAACTCCATTTCTGAAGGGAAACACACAGCACAGTTCTCATCCATGAAACACACTCTGCTTTAGAGCAAGAACCATGCTCTTGCTTTCTAAGATTCTCTAATATAGCAGGAAACGTGACTGTGGTCAGAACAAAATAACAGAGTTTCCTACACGTATGGACCATATCTAGGTCAACTCTTCTTCTGAAACTGATAAAAACCACAGTTTCTCTAACATGCAATGCTTTGCAGTTATGAGCGAGAAACGTGTGAGCTTCGTGAACGATGTAGCTTTGTTTGAGCTGAAAAGTGACTGAGTTTACCTGAAAAGATGTCTTGCTTGTAGGAAGATACAGAGCCTGGAATTAACTCCATTTCTGAGGGGAAACACACAGCACAGTTCTCATCCATGAAACACACTCTGCATATAGGAAGAACCACGCTCTTGCATTCTAGAGTCTCTAAAAGAGCCAGAAACTTGAGGGTACTCAGAACAAAAGAACGTGGTTTCCTACACATACGGACCATTGCTAGTTCAACTCTCCTTCTAACACTGATACAAACCACAGGTCCTCTAACATCCAAAGCTTTACAGTTAAGAGCAAGAAACGTGTGAGATACGTGAATGATGTAGCTTTGTTTGAGCTGAAAGGTTACTGAGTTTACATGAAACGAAGTCTTGCTTGTAGGAAGATACTGAGCCAGTGATTTAACTCCATTTCTGAAAGGAAACACACAGCACAGTTCTCATCCATAAAACACACTCTTCTTTAGAGCAAGAAGCAAGCTCTTGCTTTCTAAGAGTCTCTAATAGCGACAGAAAATTGAGGGTACTGAGAACAAAAGAACGGTGTTTCCTACACATACAGACCATTGCTAGTTCAACTCTGCTTCTGAAATTGATACAAAGCACAAGTCATCTAACATCCAATGCTTTTCAGTTAAGAGCGAGAAACGTGTGAGCCTCATAAACGATTTATATTCATTTGAGCTGAAAAGTGACTGCGTTTACCTTAAATGATGTCTTGCTTGTAGGAAGACACAGAGCTGTAGTGGATAGCCATCCCAGCTTTGGCCTGGAAGTTCCAACCCCCACTGAGGCTTCGGTATTGGTCATGCGCACAAGGCGTGGTGGAGGAGGAAGCAGAAGACCAAGATTGGGAAGAGCTCTCTCTCTTGGTTCCCAGATTCTGTTCGCTGGAGGTAGACTGAGCAGAGTTCTCCAGAGAACACCGCCGGACTGCGCTATACCCTTGCCAGACCCTGTAACCTACCCCTTCATTTGTACGTAACCCCACAAAATAAACCTCCCTTTTAACTATGTGGAGTGGCCGTAATAACTTAACCAATATAGAGCCTGGAATTTAACTCCATTTCTGAAGGGAAACACACAGCACAGTTCTCATCCATGAAACACACTCTGCTTTAGAGCAAGAAGCACTCTCTTGCTTTCTAAGATTCACTAATACAGCAGGAATCGTGACTGTGGTCAGAACAAAATAACGGGGTTACCTACACGTACGGACCATATCTAGATCATCTCTTCATGTGAAACTGATACAAACCAAAGTTCCTCTAACATGCAATGCTTTCCAGTTAAGAGTGAGAAACGTGTGAGCTTCGTGAACGATGTAGCTTCCTTTGAGCTGAAAAATGACTGAATTTACGTGAAACGAAGTCTTGCTTGTAGGATGACACAGAGCCTGGGATTTAACTCCATTTCTGAAGGGAAACACACAGCACAGTTCTCATCCATGAAACACTCTCTTCTTTAGAGCAAGAAGCATGCTCTTGCTTTCTCGATTCTGTAATAGAGCCAGAAACTTGAGGATACTCAGAACTTAAGAACGGTGTTTCCTACACATAGGGACCATTGCTAGTTCAACTCTGCTTCTGAAACTGATACAAACCACAGGTCCTCTAACATCCTATGCTTTACAGTTAAGAGCAAGAAACGTGTGAGCGACTGTAACGATGTAGCTGTCTTTGAGCTGAAAGGTGACTGAGGTTATTTGAAACGAACTTTTGCTTGTAGGAAGATACAGAGCTTGTGATTTAACTCCATTTCTGATGGTAAACACACAGCACAGTTCTCATCCATGAAACACACTCTGCTTTAGAGCACGAAGCATTCTCTTGCTTTCTAGAGTCTCTAATAGCGACAGAAACTTGAGGGTACTGAGAACAAAAGAACGGTGTTTCCTACACATACAGACCATTGCTAGTTCAACTCTTGTTCTGAAATTGATACAAACCACAAGTCATCTAACATCCAATGCTTTTCAGTTAAGAGCAAGAAACGTGTGAGCTTCATAAACAATTTATATTCATTTGAGCAGAAAAGTGACTGCATTTACCTGAAACGATGTCTTGCTTGTAGGAAGACACAGAGCCTGGAATTTAACACCATTTCTGAAGGGAAACACACAGCACAGTTCTCATCCATGAAACACACTCTGCTTTAGAGCAAGAAGCACTCTCTTGCTTTCTAAGATTCACTAATACAGCAGGAAACGTGACTGTGGTCAGAACAAAATAACGGGGTTACCTACACGTACGGACCATATCTAGATCATCTCTTCATGTGAAACTGATACAAACCAAAGTTCCTCTAACATGCAATGCTTTCCAGTTAAGAGTGAGAAACGTGTGAGCTTCGTGAACGATGTAGCTTCCTTTGAGCTGAAAAATGACTGAGTTTACGTGAAACGAAGTCTTGCTTGTAGGACGACACAGAGCCTGGGATTTAACTCCATTTCTGAAGGGAAACACACAGCACAGTTCTCATCCATGAAACACACTCTGCTTTAGAGCAAGAAGCACTCTCTTGCTTTCTAAGATTCACTAATACAGCAGGAAACGTGACTGTGGTCAGAACAAAATAACGGGGGTACCTACACGTACGGACCATATCTAGATCATCTCTTCATGTGAAACTGATACAAACCAAAGTTCCTCTAACATGCAATGCTTTCCAGTTAAGAGTGAGAAACGTGTGAGCTTCGTGAACGATGTAGCTTCCTTTGAGCTGAAAAATGACTGAATTTACGTGAAACGAAGTCTTGCTTGTAGGACGACACAGAGCCTGGGATTTAACTCCATTTCTGAAGGGAAACACACAGCACAGTTCTCATCCATGAAACACACTCTGCTTTAGAGCAAGAAGCATGCTCTTGCTTTCTCGATTCTGTAATAGAGCCAGAAACTTGAGGATACTCAGAACTTAAGAACGGTGTTTCCTACACATAGGGACCATTGCTAGTTCAACTCTGCTTTTGAAACTGATAGAAATCACCGGTCCTCTAACATCCAATGCTTTACAATTAAGAGCAATAAACGTGTGAGCTTTGTAAACGATTTATATTCATTTGAGCTGAAAAGTGACCTTATTTACCTGAAATGATGTCTTGCTTGTAGGAAGACATAGAGCCTGGAATTTAACACCATTTCTGAAGGGAAACACACAGCACAGTTCTCGTCCATGAAACACACTCTGCTTTAGAGCAAGAAGCACGCTCTTGCTTTCTAAGATTCTCTAATACAGCTGGAAATGTGACTGTGGTCAGAACAAAATAACAGAGTTTCCTACACGTATGGACCTTATCTAGGTCAACTCTTCTTCTGAAACTGATAAAAACCACAGTTTCTCTAACATGCAATGCTTTCCAGTTAAGAGCGAGAAACGTGTCAGCTTCGTGAACGATGTAGCTTTCTTTAGGCTGAAAAGTGACTGAGTTTACCTGAAAAGATGTCTTGCTTGTAGGAAGATACAGAGCCTGGGATTTAACTCCATTTCTGAGGGGAAAAACACAGCACAGTTCTCATCCATGAAACACACTCTGCGTATAGGAAGAACCACGCTCTTGCTTTCTAGATTCTCTAATAGAGCCAGAAACTTGAGGGTACTCAGAACAAAAGAACGAGGTTTCCTACACATACGGACCATTGCTAGTTCAACTCTGCTTCTGAAACTGATACAAACCAAACGTCCTCAAACATCCAATGCTTTACTGTTAAGAGCAAGAAACGTGTGAGATACGTGAAGGATGTAGCTTTGTTTGAGCTGAAAGGTTACTGAGTTGACGTGAAACGAAGTCTTGCTTGTAGGAAGATACTGAGCCAGTGATTTAACTCCATTTCTGAAGGGAAACACACAACACAGTTCTCATCCATGAAACACACTCTGCTTTAGAGCACGAAGCATGCTCTTGCTTTCTAGAGTCTCTAATAGCGACAGAAACTTGAGGGTACTGAGAACAAAAGAACGGTGTTTCCTACACATACAGACCATTGCTAGTTCAACTCTGCTTCTGAAAATGATACAAAGCACAAGTCATCTAACATCCAATGCTTTTCAGTTAAGAGCGAGAAACGTGTTAGCCTCATAAACGATTTATATTCATTTGAGCTGAAAAGTGACTGCGTTTACCTTAAATGATGTCTTGCTTGTAGGAAGACACAGAGCTGTAGTGGATAGCCGTCCCAGCATTGGCCTGGAAGATCCAACCCCCACTGAGACTTCGGTAATTGTCATGCCCACAAAGCATGGTGGAGGAGGAAGCAGAAGACCAAGATCGGGAAGGGCTCTCTCTCTTGGTTCCCAGATTCTGTACGCTGGAGGTAGAACGAGCAGAGTTCTCCAGAGAACACCGCCGGACTGTGCTATACCCTTCCCAGACCCTGTAACCTACCCCTTCATTTGTACGTAACACCACAAAATAAACCTCCCTTTTAACTACGTGGGGTGGCCTTAATAATTTAACCAATACAGAGCCTGGAATTTAACTCCATTTCTGAAGGGAAACACACAGCACAGTTCTCATCCATGAAACACACTCTGCTTTAGAGCAAGAAGCACGCTCTTGCTTTCTAAGAGTCTCTAATACAGCAGGAAACGTGACTGTGGTCAGAACAAAATAACGGGGTTACCTACACGTACGGACCATATCTAGATCATCTCTTCATGTGAAACTGATACAAACCAAAGTTCCTCTAACATGCAATGCTTTCCAGTTAAGAGCGAGAAACGTGTGAGCTTCGTGAACGATGTAGCTTCCTTTGAGCTGAAAAATGACTGAGTTTCCGTGAAACGAAGTCTTGCTTGTAGGAAGACACAGAGCCTGGGATTTAACTCCATTTCTGAAGGGAAACACACAGCACAGTTCTCATCCATGAAACACACTCTGCTTTAGAGCAAGAACCATGCTCTTGCTTTCTAAGATTCTCTAATACAGCAGGAAACGTGACTGTGGTCAGAACAAAATAACAGAGTTTCCTACACGTATGGACCATATCTAGGTCAACTCTTCTTCTGAAACTGATAAAAACCACAGTTTCTCTAACATGCAATGCTTTGCAGTTAAGAGCGAGAAACGTGTGAGCTTCGTGAACGATGTAGCTTTGTTTGAGCTGAAAAGTGACTGAGTTTACCTGAAAAGATGTCTTGCTTGTAGGAAGATACAGAGCCTGGGATTTAACTCCATTTCTGAGGGGAAACACACAGCACAGTTCTCATCCATGAAACACACTCTGCATATAGGAAGAACCACGCTCTTGCATTCTAGAGTCTCTAAAAGAGCCAGAAACTTGAGGGTACTCAGAACAAAAGAACGTGGTTTCCTACACATACGGACCATTGCTAGTTCAACTCTCCTTCTAACACTGATACAAACCACAGGTCCTCTAACATCCAAAGCTTTACCGTTAAGAGCAAGAAACGTGTGAGATACGTGAATGATGTAGCTTTGTTTGAGCTGAAAGGTTACTGAGTTTACATGAAACGAAGTCTTGCTTGTAGGAAGATACTGAGCCAGTGATTTAACTCCATTTCTGAAAGGAAACACACAGCACAGTTCTCATCCATAAAACACACTCTTCTTTAGAGCAAGAAGCAAGCTCTTGCTTTCTAAGAGTCTCTAATAGCGACAGAAAATTGAGGGTACTGAGAACAAAAGAACGGTGTTTCCTACACATACAGACCATTGCTAGTTCAACTCTGCTTCTGAAATTGATACAAAGCACAAGTCATCTAACATCCAATGCTTTTCAGTTAAGAGCGAGAAACGTGTGAGCCTCATAAACGATTTATATTCATTTGAGCTGAAAAGTGACTGCGTTTACCTTAAATGATGTCTTGCTTGTAGGAAGACACAGAGCTGTAGTGGATAGCCATCCCAGCTTTGGCCTGGAAGTTCCAACCCCCACTGAGGCTTCGGTATTGGTCATGCGCACAAGGCGTGGTGGAGGAGGAAGCAGAAGACCAAGATTGGGAAGAGCTCTCTCTCTTGGTTCCCAGATTCTGTTCGCTGGAGGTAGACTGAGCAGAGTTCTCCAGAGAACACCGCCGGACTGCGCTATACCCTTGCCAGACCCTGTAACCTACCCCTTCATTTGTACGTAACCCCACAAAATAAACCTCCCTTTTAACTATGTGGAGTGGCCTTAATAATTTAACCAATATAGAGCCTGGAATTTAACTCCATTTCTGAAGGGAAACACACAGCACAGTTCTCATCCATGAAACACACTCTGCTTTAGAGCAAGAAGCACTCTCTTGCTTTCTAAGATTCACTAATACAGCAGGAATCGTGACTGTGGTCA
The DNA here is from genome assembly GCA_949786405.1 of Onychomys arenicola. Lineage (NCBI taxonomy): Eukaryota > Metazoa > Chordata > Mammalia > Rodentia > Cricetidae > Onychomys > Onychomys arenicola. Next base: position 662,619 of record CATKUM010000029.1, read on the forward strand.
GAACAAAATAACGGGGTTACCTACACGTACGGACCATATCTAGATCATCTCTTCATGTGAAACTGATACAAACCAAAGTTCCTCTAACATGCAATGCTTTCCAGTTAAGAGTGAGAAACGTGTGAGCTTCGTGAACGATGTAGCTTCCTTTGAGCTGAAAAATGACTGAATTTACGTGAAACGAAGTCTTGCTTGTAGGATGACACAGAGCCTGGGATTTAACTCCATTTCTGAAGGGAAACACACAGCACAGTTCTCATCCATGAAACACTCTCTTCTTTAGAGCAAGAAGCATGCTCTTGCTTTCTCGATTCTGTAATAGAGCCAGAAACTTGAGGATACTCAGAACTTAAGAACGGTGTTTCCTACACATAGGGACCATTGCTAGTTCAACTCTGCTTCTGAAACTGATACAAACCACAGGTCCTCTAACATCCTATGCTTTACAGTTAAGAGCAAGAAACGTGTGAGCGACTGTAACGATGTAGCTGTCTTTGAGCTGAAAGGTGACTGAGGTTATTTGAAACGAACTTTTGCTTGTAGGAAGATACAGAGCTTGTGATTTAACTCCATTTCTGATGGTAAACACACAGCACAGTTCTCATCCATGAAACACACTCTGCTTTAGAGCACGAAGCATTCTCTTGCTTTCTAGAGTCTCTAATAGCGACAGAAACTTGAGGGTACTGAGAACAAAAGAACGGTGTTTCCTACACATACAGACCATTGCTAGTTCAACTCTTGTTCTGAAATTGATACAAACCACAAGTCATCTAACATCCAATGCTTTTCAGTTAAGAGCAAGAAACGTGTGAGCTTCATAAACAATTTATATTCATTTGAGCAGAAAAGTGACTGCATTTACCTGAAACGATGTCTTGCTTGTAGGAAGACACAGAGCCTGGAATTTAACACCATTTCTGAAGGGAAACACACAGCACAGTTCTCATCCATGAAACACACTCTGCTTTAGAGCAAGAAGCACTCTCTTGCTTTCTAAGATTCACTAATACAGCAGGAAACGTGACTGTGGTCAGAACAAAATAACGGGGTTACCTACACGTACGGACCATATCTAGATCATCTCTTCATGTGAAACTGATACAAACCAAAGTTCCTCTAACATGCAATGCTTTCCAGTTAAGAGTGAGAAACGTGTGAGCTTCGTGAACGATGTAGCTTCCTTTGAGCTGAAAAATGACTGAGTTTACGTGAAACGAAGTCTTGCTTGTAGGACGACACAGAGCCTGGGATTTAACTCCATTTCTGAAGGGAAACACACAGCACAGTTCTCATCCATGAAACACACTCTGCTTTAGAGCAAGAAGCACTCTCTTGCTTTCTAAGATTCACTAATACAGCAGGAAACGTGACTGTGGTCAGAACAAAATAACGGGGGTACCTACACGTACGGACCATATCTAGATCATCTCTTCATGTGAAACTGATACAAACCAAAGTTCCTCTAACATGCAATGCTTTCCAGTTAAGAGTGAGAAACGTGTGAGCTTCGTGAACGATGTAGCTTCCTTTGAGCTGAAAAATGACTGAATTTACGTGAAACGAAGTCTTGCTTGTAGGACGACACAGAGCCTGGGATTTAACTCCATTTCTGAAGGGAAACACACAGCACAGTTCTCATCCATGAAACACACTCTGCTTTAGAGCAAGAAGCATGCTCTTGCTTTCTCGATTCTGTAATAGAGCCAGAAACTTGAGGATACTCAGAACTTAAGAACGGTGTTTCCTACACATAGGGACCATTGCTAGTTCAACTCTGCTTTTGAAACTGATAGAAATCACCGGTCCTCTAACATCCAATGCTTTACAATTAAGAGCAATAAACGTGTGAGCTTCGTAAACGATTTATATTCATTTGAGCTGAAAAGTGACCTTATTTACCTGAAATGATGTCTTGCTTGTAGGAAGACATAGAGCCTGGAATTTAACGCCATTTCTGAAGGGAAACACACAGCACAGTTCTCGTCCATGAAACACACTCTGCTTTAGAGCAAGAAGCACGCTCTTGCTTTCTAAGATTCTCTAATACAGCTGGAAATGTGACTGTGGTCAGAACAAAATAACAGAGTTTCCTACACGTATGGACCTTATCTAGGTCAACTCTTCTTCTGAAACTGATAAAAACCACAGTTTCTCTAACATGCAATGCTTTCCAGTTAAGAGCGAGAAACGTGTCAGCTTCGTGAACGATGTAGCTTTCTTTAGGCTGAAAAGTGACTGAGTTTACCTGAAAAGATGTCTTGCTTGTAGGAAGATACAGAGCCTGGGATTTAACTCCATTTCTGAGGGGAAAAACACAGCACAGTTCTCATCCATGAAACACACTCTGCGTATAGGAAGAACCACGCTCTTGCTTTCTAGATTCTCTAATAGAGCCAGAAACTTGAGGGTACTCAGAACAAAAGAACGAGGTTTCCTACACATACGGACCATTGCTAGTTCAACTCTGCTTCTGAAACTGATACAAACCAAACGTCCTCAAACATCCAATGCTTTACTGTTAAGAGCAAGAAACGTGTGAGATACGTGAAGGATGTAGCTTTGTTTGAGCTGAAAGGTTACTGAGTTGACGTGAAACGAAGTCTTGCTTGTAGGAAGATACTGAGCCAGTGATTTAACTCCATTTCTGAAGGGAAACACACAACACAGTTCTCATCCATGAAACACACTCTGCTTTAGAGCACGAAGCATGCTCTTGCTTTCTAGAGTCTCTAATAGCGACAGAAACTTGAGGGTACTGAGAACAAAAGAACGGTGTTTCCTACACATACAGACCATTGCTAGTTCAACTCTGCTTCTGAAAATGATACAAAGCACAAGTCATCTAACATCCAATGCTTTTCAGTTAAGAGCGAGAAACGTGTTAGCCTCATAAACGATTTATATTCATTTGAGCTGAAAAGTGACTGCGTTTACCTTAAATGATGTCTTGCTTGTAGGAAGACACAGAGCTGTAGTGGATAGCCGTCCCAGCATTGGCCTGGAAGATCCAACCCCCACTGAGACTTCGGTAATTGTCATGCCCACAAAGCATGGTGGAGGAGGAAGCAGAAGACCAAGATCGGGAAGGGCTCTCTCTCTTGGTTCCCAGATTCTGTACGCTGGAGGTAGAACGAGCAGAGTTCTCCAGAGAACACCGCCGGACTGTGCTATACCCTTCCCAGACCCTGTAACCTACCCCTTCATTTGTACGTAACACCACAAAATAAACCTCCCTTTTAACTACGTGGGGTGGCCTTAATAATTTAACCAATACAGAGCCTGGAATTTAACTCCATTTCTGAAGGGAAACACACAGCACAGTTCTCATCCATGAAACACACTCTGCTTTAGAGCAAGAAGCACGCTCTTGCTTTCTAAGAGTCTCTAATACAGCAGGAAACGTGACTGTGGTCAGAACAAAATAACGGGGTTACCTACACGTACGGACCATATCTAGATCATCTCTTCATGTGAAACTGATACAAACCAAAGTTCCTCTAACATGCAATGCTTTCCAGTTAAGAGCGAGAAACGTGTGAGCTTCGTGAACGATGTAGCTTCCTTTGAGCTGAAAAATGACTGAGTTTCCGTGAAACGAAGTCTTGCTTGTAGGAAGACACAGAGCCTGGGATTTAACTCCATTTCTGAAGGGAAACACACAGCACAGTTCTCATCCATGAAACACACTCTGCTTTAGAGCAAGAACCATGCTCTTGCTTTCTAAGATTCTCTAATACAGCAGGAAACGTGACTGTGGTCAGAACAAAATAACAGAGTTTCCTACACGTATGGACCATATCTAGGTCAACTCTTCTTCTGAAACTGATAAAAACCACAGTTTCTCTAACATGCAATGCTTTGCAGTTAAGAGCGAGAAACGTGTGAGCTTCGTGAACGATGTAGCTTTGTTTGAGCTGAAAAGTGACTGAGTTTACCTGAAAAGATGTCTTGCTTGTAGGAAGATACAGAGCCTGGGATTTAACTCCATTTCTGAGGGGAAACACACAGCACAGTTCTCATCCATGAAACACACTCTGCATATAGGAAGAACCACGCTCTTGCATTCTAGAGTCTCTAAAAGAGCCAGAAACTTGAGGGTACTCAGAACAAAAGAACGTGGTTTCCTACACATACGGACCATTGCTAGTTCAACTCTCCTTCTAACACTGATACAAACCACAGGTCCTCTAACATCCAAAGCTTTACCGTTAAGAGCAAGAAACGTGTGAGATACGTGAATGATGTAGCTTTGTTTGAGCTGAAAGGTTACTGAGTTTACATGAAACGAAGTCTTGCTTGTAGGAAGATACTGAGCCAGTGATTTAACTCCATTTCTGAAAGGAAACACACAGCACAGTTCTCATCCATAAAACACACTCTTCTTTAGAGCAAGAAGCAAGCTCTTGCTTTCTAAGAGTCTCTAATAGCGACAGAAAATTGAGGGTACTGAGAACAAAAGAACGGTGTTTCCTACACATACAGACCATTGCTAGTTCAACTCTGCTTCTGAAATTGATACAAAGCACAAGTCATCTAACATCCAATGCTTTTCAGTTAAGAGCGAGAAACGTGTGAGCCTCATAAACGATTTATATTCATTTGAGCTGAAAAGTGACTGCGTTTACCTTAAATGATGTCTTGCTTGTAGGAAGACACAGAGCTGTAGTGGATAGCCATCCCAGCTTTGGCCTGGAAGTTCCAACCCCCACTGAGGCTTCGGTATTGGTCATGCGCACAAGGCGTGGTGGAGGAGGAAGCAGAAGACCAAGATTGGGAAGAGCTCTCTCTCTTGGTTCCCAGATTCTGTTCGCTGGAGGTAGACTGAGCAGAGTTCTCCAGAGAACACCGCCGGACTGCGCTATACCCTTGCCAGACCCTGTAACCTACCCCTTCATTTGTACGTAACACCACAAAATAAACCTCCCTTTTAACTATGTGGAGTGGCCTTAATAATTTAACCAATATAGAGCCTGGAATTTAACTCCATTTCTGAAGGGAAACACACAGCACAGTTCTCATCCATGAAACACACTCTGCTTTAGAGCAAGAAGCACTCTCTTGCTTTCTAAGATTCACTAATACAGCAGGAATCGTGACTGTGGTCAGAACAAAATAACGGGGTTACCTACACGTACGGACCATATCTAGATCATCTCTTCATGTGAAACTGATACAAACCAAAGTTCCTCTAACATGCAATGCTTTCCAGTTAAGAGTGAGAAACGTGTGAGCTTCGTGAACGATGTAGCTTCCTTTGAGCTGAAAAATGACTGAATTTACGTGAAACGAAGTCTTGCTTGTAGGATGACACAGAGCCTGGGATTTAACTCCATTTCTGAAGGGAAACACACAGCACAGTTCTCATCCATGAAACACTCTCTTCTTTAGAGCAAGAAGCATGCTCTTGCTTTCTCGATTCTGTAATAGAGCCAGAAACTTGAGGATACTCAGAACTTAAGAACGGTGTTTCCTACACATAGGGACCATTGCTAGTTCAACTCTGCTTCTGAAACTGATACAAACCACAGGTCCTCTAACATCCTATGCTTTACAGTTAAGAGCAAGAAACGTGTGAGCGACTGTAACGATGTAGCTGTCTTTGAGCTGAAAGGTGACTGAGGTTATTTGAAACGAACTTTTGCTTGTAGGAAGATACAGAGCTTGTGATTTAACTCCATTTCTGATGGTAAACACACAGCACAGTTCTCATCCATGAAACACACTCTGCTTTAGAGCACGAAGCATTCTCTTGCTTTCTAGAGTCTCTAATAGCGACAGAAACTTGAGGGTACTGAGAACAAAAGAACGGTGTTTCCTACACATACAGACCATTGCTAGTTCAACTCTTGTTCTGAAATTGATACAAACCACAAGTCATCTAACATCCAATGCTTTTCAGTTAAGAGCAAGAAACGTGTGAGCTTCATAAACAATTTATATTCATTTGAGCAGAAAAGTGACTGCATTTACCTGAAACGATGTCTTGCTTGTAGGAAGACACAGAGCCTGGAATTTAACACCATTTCTGAAGGGAAACACACAGCACAGTTCTCATCCATGAAACACACTCTGCTTTAGAGCAAGAAGCACTCTCTTGCTTTCTAAGATTCACTAATACAGCAGGAAACGTGACTGTGGTCAGAACAAAATAACGGGGTTACCTACACGTACGGACCATATCTAGATCATCTCTTCATGTGAAACTGATACAAACCAAAGTTCCTCTAACATGCAATGCTTTCCAGTTAAGAGTGAGAAACGTGTGAGCTTCGTGAACGATGTAGCTTCCTTTGAGCTGAAAAATGACTGAGTTTACGTGAAACGAAGTCTTGCTTGTAGGACGACACAGAGCCTGGGATTTAACTCCATTTCTGAAGGGAAACACACAGCACAGTTCTCATCCATGAAACACACTCTGCTTTAGAGCAAGAAGCACTCTCTTGCTTTCTAAGATTCACTAATACAGCAGGAAACGTGACTGTGGTCAGAACAAAATAACGGGGGTACCTACACGTACGGACCATATCTAGATCATCTCTTCATGTGAAACTGATACAAACCAAAGTTCCTCTAACATGCAATGCTTTCCAGTTAAGAGTGAGAAACGTGTGAGCTTCGTGAACGATGTAGCTTCCTTTGAGCTGAAAAATGACTGAATTTACGTGAAACGAAGTCTTGCTTGTAGGACGACACAGAGCCTGGGATTTAACTCCATTTCTGAAGGGAAACACACAGCACAGTTCTCATCCATGAAACACACTCTGCTTTAGAGCAAGAAGCATGCTCTTGCTTTCTCGATTCTGTAATAGAGCCAGAAACTTGAGGATACTCAGAACTTAAGAACGGTGTTTCCTACACATAGGGACCATTGCTAGTTCAACTCTGCTTTTGAAACTGATAGAAATCACCGGTCCTCTAACATCCAATGCTTTACAATTAAGAGCAATAAACGTGTGAGCTTCGTAAACGATTTATATTCATTTGAGCTGAAAAGTGACCTTATTTACCTGAAATGATGTCTTGCTTGTAGGAAGACATAGAGCCTGGAATTTAACGCCATTTCTGAAGGGAAACACACAGCACAGTTCTCGTCCATGAAACACACTCTGCTTTAGAGCAAGAAGCACGCTCTTGCTTTCTAAGATTCTCTAATACAGCTGGAAATGTGACTGTGGTCAGAACAAAATAACAGAGTTTCCTACACGTATGGACCTTATCTAGGTCAACTCTTCTTCTGAAACTGATAAAAACCACAGTTTCTCTAACATGCAATGCTTTCCAGTTAAGAGCGAGAAACGTGTCAGCTTCGTGAACGATGTAGCTTTCTTTAGGCTGAAAAGTGACTGAGTTTACCTGAAAAGATGTCTTGCTTGTAGGAAGATACAGAGCCTGGGATTTAACTCCATTTCTGAGGGGAAAAACACAGCACAGTTCTCATCCATGAAACACACTCTGCGTATAGGAAGAACCACGCTCTTGCTTTCTAGATTCTCTAATAGAGCCAGAAACTTGAGGGTACTCAGAACAAAAGAACGAGGTTTCCTACACATACGGACCATTGCTAGTTCAACTCTGCTTCTGAAACTGATACAAACCAAACGTCCTCAAACATCCAATGCTTTACTGTTAAGAGCAAGAAACGTGTGAGATACGTGAAGGATGTAGCTTTGTTTGAGCTGAAAGGTTACTGAGTTGACGTGAAACGAAGTCTTGCTTGTAGGAAGATACTGAGCCAGTGATTTAACTCCATTTCTGAAGGGAAACACACAACACAGTTCTCATCCATGAAACACACTCTGCTTTAGAGCACGAAGCATGCTCTTGCTTTCTAGAGTCTCTAATAGCGACAGAAACTTGAGGGTACTGAGAACAAAAGAACGGTGTTTCCTACACATACAGACCATTGCTAGTTCAACTCTGCTTCTGAAAATGATACAAAGCACAAGTCATCTAACATCCAATGCTTTTCAGTTAAGAGCGAGAAACGTGTTAGCCTCATAAACGATTTATATTCATTTGAGCTGAAAAGTGACTGCGTTTACCTTAAATGATGTCTTGCTTGTAGGAAGACACAGAGCTGTAGTGGATAGCCGTCCCAGCATTGGCCTGGAAGATCCAACCCCCACTGAGACTTCGGTAATTGTCATGCCCACAAAGCATGGTGGAGGAGGAAGCAGAAGACCAAGATCGGGAAGGGCTCTCTCTCTTGGTTCCCAGATTCTGTACGCTGGAGGTAGAATGAGCAGAGTTCTCCAGAGAACACCGCCGGACTGTGCTATACCCTTCCCAGACCCTGTAACCTACCCCTTCATTTGTACGTAACACCACAAAATAAACCTCCCTTTTAACTACGTGGGGTGGCCTTAATAATTTAACCAATACAGAGCCTGGAATTTAACTCCATTTCTGAAGGGAAACACACAGCACAGTTCTCATCCATGAAACACACTCTGCTTTAGAGCAAGAAGCACGCTCTTGCTTTCTAAGAGTCTCTAATACAGCAGGAAACGTGACTGTGGTCAGAACAAAATAACGGGGTTACCTACACGTACGGACCATATCTAGATCATCTCTTCATGTGAAACTGATACAAACCAAAGTTCCTCTAACATGCAATGCTTTCCAGTTAAGAGCGAGAAACGTGTGAGCTTCGTGAACGATGTAGCTTCCTTTGAGCTGAAAAATGACTGAGTTTCCGTGAAACGAAGTCTTGCTTGTAGGAAGACACAGAGCCTGGGATTTAACTCCATTTCTGAAGGGAAACACACAGCACAGTTCTCATCCATGAAACACACTCTGCTTTAGAGCAAGAACCATGCTCTTGCTTTCTAAGATTCTCTAATACAGCAGGAAACGTGACTGTGGTCAGAACAAAATAACAGAGTTTCCTACACGTATGGACCATATCTAGGTCAACTCTTCTTCTGAAACTGATAAAAACCACAGTTTCTCTAACATGCAATGCTTTGCAGTTAAGAGCGAGAAACGTGTGAGCTTCGTGAACGATGTAGCTTTGTTTGAGCTGAAAAGTGACTGAGTTTACCTGAAAAGATGTCTTGCTTGTAGGAAGATACAGAGCCTGGGATTTAACTCCATTTCTGAGGGGAAACACACAGCACAGTTCTCATCCATGAAACACACTCTGCATATAGGAAGAACCACGCTCTTGCATTCTAGAGTCTCTAAAAGAGCCAGAAACTTGAGGGTACTCAGAACAAAAGAACGTGGTTTCCTACACATACGGACCATTGCTAGTTCAACTCTCCTTCTAACACTGATACAAACCACAGGTCCTCTAACATCCAAAGCTTTACCGTTAAGAGCAAGAAACGTGTGAGATACGTGAATGATGTAGCTTTGTTTGAGCTGAAAGGTTACTGAGTTTACATGAAACGAAGTCTTGCTTGTAGGAAGATACTGAGCCAGTGATTTAACTCCATTTCTGAAAGGAAACACACAGCACAGTTCTCATCCATAAAACACACTCTTCTTTAGAGCAAGAAGCAAGCTCTTGCTTTCTAAGAGTCTCTAATAGCGACAGAAAATTGAGGGTACTCAGAACAAAAGAACGGTGTTTCCTACACATACAGACCATTGCTAGTTCAACTCTGCTTCTGAAATTGATACAAAGCACAAGTCATCTAACATCCAATGCTTTTCAGTTAAGAGCGAGAAACGTGTGAGCCTCATAAACGATTTATATTCATTTTAGCTGAAAAGTGACTGCGTTTACCTTAAATGATGTCTTGCTTGTAGGAAGACACAGAGCTGTAGTGGATAGCCATCCCAGCTTTGGCCTGGAAGTTCCAACCCCCACTGAGGCTTCGGTATTGGTCATGCGCACAAGGCGTGGTGGAGGAGGAAGCAGAAGACCAAGATTGGGAAGAGCTCTCTCTCTTGGTTCCCAGATTCTGTTCGCTGGAGGTAGACTGAGCAGAGTTCTCCAGAGAACACCGCCGGACTGCGCTATACCCTTGCCAGACCCTGTAACCTACCCTTTCATTTGTATGTAACCCCACAAAATAAACCTCCCTTTTAACTATGTGGAGTGGCCTTAATAACTTAACCAATATAGAGCCTGGAATTTAACTCCATTTCTGAAGGGAAACACACAGCACAGTTCTCATCCATGAAACACACTCTGCTTTAGAGCAAGAAGCACTCTCTTGCTTTCTAAGATTCACTAATACAGCAGGAATCGTGACTGTGGTCAGAACAAAATAACGGGGTTACCTACACGTACGGACCATATCTAGATCATCTCTTCATGTGAAACTGATACAAACCAAAGTTCCTCTAACATGCAATGCTTTCCAGTTAAGAGTGAGAAACGTGTGAGCTTCGTGAACGATGTAGCTTCCTTTGAGCTGAAAAATGACTGAATTTACGTGAAACGAAGTCTTGCTTGTAGGATGACACAGAGCCTGGGATTTAACTCCATTTCTGAAGGGAAACACACAGCACAGTTCTCATCCATGAAACACTCTTTGCTTTAGAGCAAGAAGCATGCTCTTGCTTTCTCGATTCTGTAATAGAGCCAGAAACTTGAGGATACTCAGAACTTAAGAACGGTGTTTCCTACACATAGGGACCATTGCTAGTTCAACTCTGCTTCTGAAACTGATACAAACCACAGGTCCTCTAACATCCTATGCTTTACAGTTAAGAGCAAGAAACGTGTGAGCGACTTTAACGATGTAGCTGTTTTTGAGCTGAAAGGTGACTGAGTTTATTTGAAACGAACTTTTGCTTGTAGGAAGATACAGAGCTTGTGATTTAACTCCATTTCTGATGGTAAACACACAGCACAGTTCTCATCCATGAAACACACTCTGCTTTAGAGCAGGAAGCATTCTCTTGCTTTCTAGAGTCTCTAATAGCGACAGAAACTTGAGGGTACTGAGAACAAAAGAACGGTGTTTCCTACACATACAGACCATTGCTAGTTCAACTGTTGTTCTGAAATTGATACAAACCACAAGTCATCTAACATCCAATGCTTTTCAGTTAAGAGCAAGAAACGTGTGAGCTTCATAAACAATTTATATTCATTTGAGCTGAAAAGTGACTGCATTTACCTGAAACGATGTCTTGCTTGTAGGAAGACACAGAGCCTGGAATTTAACTCCATTTCTGAAGGGAAACACACAGCACAGTTCTCATCCATGAAACACACTCTGCTTTAGAGCAAGAAGCACACTCTTGCTTTCTTAGAGTCTCTAATACAGCAGGAAACGTGACTGTGGTCAGAACAAAAGAACGGTGTTTCCTACACATACGGACCATTGCTAGTTCAACTCTGCTTCAGAAACTGATACAAACCACAGGTCCTCTAACATCCTATGCTTTACAGTTAAGAGCAAGAAACGTGTGAGCGACTTTAACGATGTAGCTTTCTTTGAGCTGAAAGGTGAGTGAGCTTACGTGAAACGAAGTCTTGCTTGTAGGAAGATACAGAGCCTGTGATTTAACTCCATTTCTGAAGGGAAACACACAGCACTGTTCTCATGATGGAACACACTCAGCATATAGGAAGAAGCACGCTCTTGCTTTCTAGAGACTCTAATAGAGCAGGAAACGTGAGTGTGCTCTGAACAAAAGAACGGTGATTCCTACTCATACGGACCATACATAGGTCAACTCTTCTTCTGAAACAGATACAAAACACAGTTCCTCTAACATGCAATGCTTTCCAGTTAAGAGCCAGAAACTTGTGAGCTTCCTGAACAACATAGCTTCCTTTGAGCTGAATAGTGACTGAGATTACCTGAAAAGAAGTCTTGCTTGTAGGAAGACACAGAGCCTGGGATTTAACACCATTTCGGAAGCGAAACACACAGCACAGTTCTCATCCATGAAACACACTCTGCTTTAGAGCACGAAGCATGCTCTGGCTTTCTAGAGTCTCTAATAGATCCAGAAACATGAGGGTGCTCTGAACAAAATAATTTTGTTTCCTACACATACGGACCATTGCTAGTTCAACTCTGCTTCAGAAACTGATACAAACCACAAGTCATCTCACATCCAATGCTTTACAGTTAAGAGCAAGAAACGTGTGAGCTACGTGAACGATGTAGCTTTGTTTGAGCTGAAAAGTGACTGAGTTTACGTGAAACGAACTCTTGCTTGTAGGAAGATACAGAGCTTGTGATTTAACTCCATTTCTGATGGTAAACACACAGCACAGTTCTCATCCATGAAACACACTCTGCTTTAGAGCAAGAAGCATGCTCTTGCTTTCTAGAGTCTGTAATAGCGACAGAAACTTGAGGGTACTGAGAACCAAAGAACAGTGTTTCCTACACATACGGACCATTGCTAGTTCACCTCTGCTTCTGAAACTGATACAAACCACAGGTCCTCTAACATCCTATGCTTTACAGTTAAGAGCAAGAAACGTGTGAGCGACTTTAACGATGTAGCTTTCTTTGAGCTGAAAGGTGACTGCGTTTTCGTGAAACGAACTCTTGCTTGTAGGAAGATACAGAGCTTGTGATTTAACTCCATTTCTGATGGTAAACACACAGCACAGTTCTCATCCATGAAACACACTCTGCTTTAGAGCACGAAGCATGCTCTTGCTTTCTAGAGTCTCTAATAAAGCAAGAAACTTGAGGGTACTGAGAACAAAAGAACGGTGTTTCCTACACATACAGACTATTGCTAGTTCAACTCTTGTTCTGAAATTGATACAAACCACAAGTCATCTAACATCCAATGCTTTTCAATTAAGAGCAAGAAACGTGTGAGCTTCATAAACAATTTATATTCATTTGAGCTGAAAAGTGACTGCATTTACCTGAAACGATGTCTTGCTTGTAGGAAGACACAGAGCCTGGAATTTAACTCCATTTCTGAAGGGAAACACACAGCACAGTTCTCATCCATGAAACACACTCTGCTTTAGAGCAAGAAGCACACTCTTGCTTTCTTAGAGTCTCTAATACAGCAGGAAACGTGACTGTGGTCAGAACAAAAGAACGGTGTTTCCTACACATACAGACCATTGCTAGTTCAACTCTGCTTCAGAAACTGATACAAACCACAGGTCCTCTAACATCCTATGCTTTACAGTTAAGAGCAAGAAACGTGTGAGCGACTTTAACGATGTAGCTTTCTTTGAGCTGAAATTGAGTGAGCTTACGTGAAACGAAGTCTTGCTTGTAGGAAATTACAGAGCCTGTGATTTAACTCCATTTCTGAAGGGAAACACACAGCACTGTTCTCATGATGAAACACACTCAGCGTATAGGAAGAAGCACGCTCTTGCTTTCTAGAGACTCTAATAGAGCAGGAAACGTGAGTGTGCTCTGAACAAAAGAACGGTGATTCTTACACATACGGACCATTGCTAGTTCAATTCAGCTTCTGAAACTGATACAAACCACAAGTCATCTAACATCCAATGCTTTTCAGTTAAGAGCAAGAAACGTGTGAGCTTCTTAAACGATTTACATTCACTTGAGCTGAAAAGTGACTGCGTTTACCTGAAATGATGTCTTGCTTGCAAGAAGACACCGAGCCTGGAATTTAACTCCATTTATGAAGGGAAACACACAGCACAGTTCTCATGATGAAACACACTCTGCGTATAGGAAGAAGCACGCTCTTGCTTTCTAGAGTCTCTAATACAGCAGGAAACATGACTGTGGTCAGAACAAAATAACGGTGTTTCCTACTCATACGGACCATACATAAGTCAACTCTTCTTCTGAAACAGATACAAACCACAGTTCCTCTAACATGCAATGCTTTCCAGTTAAGAGCCAGAAACTTGTGAGCTTTGTGAACAACATAGCTTCCTTTGAGCTGAATAGTGACTGAGATTACCTGAAAAGAAGTCTTGCTTGTAGGAAGACACAGAGCCTGGGATTTAACACCATTTCGGAAGCGAAAGACACAGCACAGTTCTCATCCATGAAACACACTCTGCTTTAGAGCAAGAAGCACGCTCTTGCTTTCTAAGAGTCTCTAATACAGCAGGAAACGTGACTGTGGTCAGAACAAAATAAGTGTGTTTCCTACACATACGGACCATATCTAGGTCAACTCTTCTTCTGAAACTGATACAAAGCACAGTTCCATTAACATCCAATGCTTTCAATTTAAGAGCGAGAAACATGTGAGCTTCGTGAACGATGTAGCTTCCTTTGAGATGAAAAGTGACTGAGTTTACCTGAAAAGATGTCTTGCTTGTAGGAAGACACAGAGCCTCGGCTTTAACTCCATTTCTGAAGGGAAACACACAGCACAGTTCTCATCCATGAAACACACTCTGCTTTAGAGGAAGAAGCATTCTCTTGCTTTCTAGAGTCTCTAATAGCGACAGAAACATGAGGGTACTGAGAACAAAAGAACGGTGTTTCCTACACATACAGACCATTGCTAGTTCAACTCTTGTTCTGAAATTGATACAAACCACAAGTCATCTAACATCCAATGCTTTTCAGTTAAGAGCAAGAAACGTGTGAGCTTCATAAACAATTTATATTCATTTGAGCTGAAAAGTGACTGCATTTACCTGAAACGATGTCTTGCTTGTAGGAAGACACAGAGCCTGGAATTTAACTCCATTTCTGAAGGGAAACACACAGCACAGTTCTCATCCATGAAACACACTCTGCTTTAGAGCAAGAAGCACACTCTTGCTTTCTTAGAGTCTCTAATACAGCAGGAAACGTGACTGTGGTCAGAACAAAAGAACGGTGTTTCCTACACATACGGACCATTGCTAGTTCAACTCTGCTTCAGAAACTGATACAAACCACAGGTCCTCTAACATCCTATGCTTTACAGTTAAGAGCAAGAAACGTGTGAGCGACTTTAACGATGTAGCTTTCTTTGAGCTGAAAGGTGAGTGAGCTTACGTGAAACGAAGTCTTGCTTGTAGGAAGATACAGAGCCTGTGATTTAACTCCATTTCTGAAGGGAAACACACAGCACTGTTCTCATGATGGAACACACTCAGCATATAGGAAGAAGCACGCTCTTGCTTTCTAGAGACTCTAATAGAGCAGGAAACGTGAGTGTGCTCTGAACAAAAGAACGGTGATTCCTACTCATACGGACCATACATAGGTCAACTCTTCTTCTGAAACAGATACAAAACACAGTTCCTCTAACATGCAATGCTTTCCAGTTAAGAGCCAGAAACTTGTGAGCTTCCTGAACAACATAGCTTCCTTTGAGCTGAATAGTGACTGAGATTACCTGAAAAGAAGTCTTGCTTGTAGGAAGACACAGAGCCTGGGATTTAACACCATTTCGGAAGCGAAACACACAGCACAGTTCTCATCCATGAAACACACTCTGCTTTAGAGCACGAAGCATGCTCTGGCTTTCTAGAGTCTCTAATAGATCCAGAAACATGAGGGTGCTCTGAACAAAATAATTTTGTTTCCTACACATACGGACCATTGCTAGTTCAACTCTGCTTCAGAAACTGATACAAACCACAAGTCATCTCACATCCAATGCTTTACAGTTAAGAGCAAGAAACGTGTGAGCTACGTGAACGATGTAGCTTTGTTTGAGCTGAAAAGTGACTGAGTTTACGTGAAACGAACTCTTGCTTGTAGGAAGATACAGAGCTTGTGATTTAACTCCATTTCTGATGGTAAACACACAGCACAGTTCTCATCCATGAAACACACTCTGCTTTAGAGCAAGAAGCATGCTCTTGCTTTCTAGAGTCTGTAATAGCGACAGAAACTTGAGGGTACTGAGAACAAAAGAACAGTGTTTCCTACACATACGGACCATTGCTAGTTCACCTCTGCTTCTGAAACTGATACAAACCACAGGTCCTCTAACATCCTATGCTTTACAGTTAAGAGCAAGAAACGTGTGAGCGACTTTAACGATGTAGCTTTCTTTGAGCTGAAAGGTGACTGCGTTTTCGTGAAACGAACTCTTGCTTGTAGGAAGATACAGAGCTTGTGATTTAACTCCATTTCTGATGGTAAACACACAGCACAGTTCTCATCCATGAAACACACTCTGCTTTAGAGCACGAAGCATGCTCTTGCTTTCTAGAGTCTCTAATAAAGCAAGAAACTTGAGGGTACTGAGAACAAAAGAACGGTGTTTCCTACACATACAGACTATTGCTAGTTCAACTTTTGTTCTGAAATTGATACAAACCACAAGTCATCTAACATCCAATGCTTTTCAATTAAGAGCAAGAAACGTGTGAGCTTCATAAACAATTTATATTCATTTGAGCTGAAAAGTGACTGCATTTACCTGAAACGATGTCTTGCTTGTAGGAAGACACAGAGCCTGGAATTTAACTCCATTTCTGAAGGGAAACACACAGCACAGTTCTCATCCATGAAACACACTCTGCTTTAGAGCAAGAAGCACACTCTTGCTTTCTTAGAGTCTCTAATACAGCAGGAAACGTGACTGTGGTCAGAACAAAAGAACGGTGTTTCCTACACATACAGACCATTGCTAGTTCAACTCTGCTTCAGAAACTGATACAAACCACAGGTCCTCTAACATCCTATGCTTTACAGTTAAGAGCAAGAAACGTGTGAGCGACTTTAACGATGTAGCTTTCTTTGAGCTGAAATTGAGTGAGCTTACGTGAAACGAAGTCTTGCTTGTAGGAAATTACAGAGCCTGTGATTTAACTCCATTTCTGAAGGGAAACACACAGCACTGTTCTCATGATGAAACACACTCAGCGTATAGGAAGAAGCACGCTCTTGCTTTCTAGAGACTCTAATAGAGCAGGAAACGTGAGTGTGCTCTGAACAAAAGAACGGTGATTCTTACACATACGGACCATTGCTAGTTCAATTCAGCTTCTGAAACTGATACAAACCACAAGTCATCTAACATCCAATGCTTTTCAGTTAAGAGCAAGAAACGTGTGAGCTTCTTAAACGATTTACATTCACTTGAGCTGAAAAGTGACTGCGTTTACCTGAAATGATGTCTTGCTTGCAAGAAGACACCGAGCCTGGAATTTAACTCCATTTATGAAGGGAAACACACAGCACAGTTCTCATGATGAAACACACTCTGCGTATAGGAAGAAGCACGCTCTTGCTTTCTAGAGTCTCTAATACAGCAGGAAACATGACTGTGGTCAGAACAAAATAACGGTGTTTCCTACTCATACGGACCATACATAAGTCAACTCTTCTTCTGAAACAGATACAAACCACAGTTCCTCTAACATGCAATGCTTTCCAGTTAAGAGCCAGAAACTTGTGAGCTTCGTGAACAACATAGCTTCCTTTGAGCTGAATAGTGACTGAGATTACCTGAAAAGAAGTCTTGCTTGTAGGAAGACACAGAGCCTGGGATTTAACACCATTTTGGAAGCGAAACACACAGCACAGTTCTCATCCATGAAACACACTCTGCTTTAGAGCAAGAAGCACGCTCTTGCTTTCTAAGGGTCTCTAATACAGCAGGAAACGTGACTGTGGTCAGAACAAAATAAGTGTGTTTCCTACCCATACGGACCATATCTAGGTCAACTCTTCTTCTGAAACTGATACAAAGCACAGTTCCATTAACATCCAATGCTTTCAATTTAAGAGCGAGAAACATGTGAGCTTCGTGAACGATGTAGCTTCCTTTGAGATGAAAAGTGACTGAGTTTACCTGAAAAGATGTCTTGCTTGTAGGAAGACACAGAGCCTCGGCTTTAACTCCATTTCTGAAGGGAAACACACAGCACAGTTCTCATCCATGAAACACACTCTGCTTTAGAGGAAGAAGCATGCTCTTGCTTTCCAGAGACTCTAATAGAGCCAGAAAATTGAGGGTACTCAGAACAAAGAACGGTGTTTCCTACACATACGGACCATTGCTAGTTCAACTCTGCTTCTGACACTGATACAAACCACAGGTCTTCTAACATCCTACACTTTACAGTTAAGAGCAAGAAACGTGTGAGCGACTTTACCGATGTAGCTTCCTTTGAGATGAAAAGTGACTGAGTTTACCTGAAAAGATCTCTTGCTTGTAGGAAGACACAGAGCCTCGGCTTTAACTCCATTTCTGAAGGGAAACACACAGCACAGTTCTCATCCATGAAACACACTCTGCTTTAGAGGAAGAAGCATGCTCTTGCTTTCCAGAGACTCTAATAGAGCCAGAAAATTGAGGGTACTCAGAAAAAAGAACGGTGTTTCCTACACATACGGACCATTGCTAGTTCAACTCTGCTTCTGAAACTGATACAAACCACAGGTCTTCTAACATCCTACGCTTTACAGTTAAGAGCAAGAAACGTGTGAGCGACTTTACCGATGTAGCTTTCTTTGAGCTGAAAGGTGACTGAGTTTACGTGAAATGAAGTCTTGCTTGTAGGAAGATACAGAGCCTGTGATTTAACTCCATTTCTGAAGGGAAACACACAGCACTGTTCTCATGATGAAACACACTCAGCGTATAGGAAGAAGCACGCTCTTGCTTTCTAGAGACTCTAATAGAGCAGGAAACGTGAGTGTGCTCTGAACAAAAGAACGGTGTTTCCTACACATACGGACCATTGCTAGTTCAACTCTGCTTCTGAAACTGATACAAACCACTAGTCATCTAACATCCAATGCTTTTCAGTTAAGAGCAAGAAACGTGTGAGCTTCTTAAACGATTTATATTCACTTGAGCTGTAAAGTGACTGCGTTTACCTGAAATGATGTCTTGCTTGCAAGAAGACACCGAGCCTGGAATTTAACTCCATTTATGAAGGGAAACACACAGCACAGTTCTCATGATGAAACACACTCTGTGTATAGGAAGAAGCACGCTCTTGCTTTCTAGAGACTCTAATAGAGCAGGAAACGTGAGTGTGCTCTGAACAAAAGAACGGTGTTTCCTACACATACGGACCATTGCTAGTTCAACTCAGCTGCTGAAACTGATACAAACCACTTGTCATCTAACATCCAATGCTTTTCAGTTAAGAGCAAGAAACGTGTGAGCTTCTTAAACGATTTATATTCACTTGAGCTGAAAAGTGACTGCGTTTACCTGAAATGATGTCTTGCTTGCAAGAAGACACCGAGCCTGGAATTTAACTCCATTTATGAAGGGAAACACACAGCACAGTTCTCATGATGAAACACATTCTGCGTATAGGAAGAAGCACGCTCTTGCTTTCTAGAGTCTCTAATACAGCAGGAAACATGACTGTGGTCAGAACAAAATAACGGTGTTTCCTACTCATACGGACCATACATAGGTCAACTCTTCTTCTGAAACAGATACAAACCACAGTTCCTCTAACGTGCAATGCTTTCCAGTTAAGAGCCAGAAACTTGTGAGCTTCGTGAACAACATAGCTTCCTTTGAGCTGAAAGGTGACTGAGTTTACATGAAACGAATTCTTGCTTCTAGGAAGACACAGAGCCTCGGATTTAACTCCCTTTCTGAAGGGAAACACACAGCACAGTTCTCATCCATGAAACACACTCTGCTTTAGAGCAAGAAGCATGCTCTTGCTTTCCAGAGACTCTAATAGAGCCAGAAACTTGAGGGTACTCAGAACAAAAGAACGGTGTTTCCTACACATACGGACCATTGCTAGTTCACCTCTACTTCTGAAACTGATACAAACCACAGGTC
This sequence comes from Onychomys arenicola, assembly GCA_949786405.1. Taxonomy (NCBI): domain Eukaryota; kingdom Metazoa; phylum Chordata; class Mammalia; order Rodentia; family Cricetidae; genus Onychomys; species Onychomys arenicola. Next base: position 682,215 of record CATKUM010000029.1, read on the forward strand.
CTCTAACATCCTATGCTTTACAGTTAAGAGCAAGAAACGTGTGAGCGACTTTAACGATGTAGCTTTCTCTGAGCTGAAAGGTGACTGCGTTTTCGTGAAACGAACTCTTGCTTGTAGGAAGATACAGAGCTTGTGATTTAACTCCATTTCTGATGGTAAACACACAGCACAGTTCTCATCCATGAAACACACTCTGCTTTAGAGCACGAAGCATGCTCTTGCTTTCTAGAGTCTCTAATAAAGCAAGAAACTTGAGGGTACTGAGAACAAAAGAACGGTGTTTCCTACACATACAGACCATTGCTAGTTCAACTCTTGTTCTGAAATTGATACAAACCACAAGTCATCTAACATCCAATGCTTTTCAGTTAAGAGCAAGAAACGTGTGAGCTTCATAAACAATTTATATTCATTTGAGCTGAAAAGTGACTGCATTTACCTGAAACGATGTCTTGCTTGTAGGAAGACACAGAGCCTGGAATTTAACTCCATTTCTGAAGGGAAACACACAGCACAGTTCTCATCCATGAAACACACTCTGCATATAGGAAGAAGCACGCTCTTGCTTTCTAGAGTCTCTAATACAGCAGGAAACATGACTGTGGTCAGAACAAAATAACGGTGTTTCCTACTCATATGGACCATACCTAGGTCAACTTTTCTTCTGAAACTGATACAAACCACAGTTCCTCTAACATGCAATGCTTTCCAGTTAAGAGCAAGAAACGTGTGAGATACGTGAACGATGTACCTTTGTTTGAGCTGAAAGTTTACTAAGTTTACATGAAACGAAGTCTTGCTTGTAGGATGATACTGAGCCAGTGATTTAACTCCATTTCTGAAGGGAAACACACAGCACAGTTCTCGTCCATGAAACTCACTCTGCTTTAGAGCACGAAGCATGCTTTTGCTTTCTAGAGTCTCTAATAGAGACAGAAACTTGAGGGTTCTGAGAACAAAAGAACGGTGTTTCCTACACATACAGACCATTGCTAGTTCAACTCTGCTTCTGAAATTGATACAAAGCACAAGTCATCTAACATCCAATGCTTTTCACTTAAGAGCGAGAAACGTGTGAGCCTCATAAACGATTTATATTCATTTGAGCTGAAAATTGGCTGCGTTTACCTTAAATGATGTCATGCTTGTAGGAAGACACAGAGCTGTAGTGGATAGCCATCCCAGCATTGGCCTGGAAGTTCCAACCCCCACTGATGCTTCGGTATTGGTCATGCCCACAAGGCGTGGTGGAGGAGGAAGCATAAGACCAAGATCGGGAAGAGCTCTCTCTCTTGGTTCCCAGATTCTGTACGCTGGAGGTAGACCTAGCAGAGTTCTCCAGAGAACACCGCCGGACTGCGCTATACCCTTGCCAGACCCTGTAACCTACCCCTTCATTTGTACGTAACCCCACAAAATAAACCTCCCTTTTAACTACGTGGTGTGGCCTTAATAATTTAACCAATACAGAGCCTGTAATAAAACTCCATTTCTGAAGGGAAACACACAGCACAGTTCTCACGAGGAAACACACTCTGCGTATAGGAAGAGGCACACTCTTGCTTACTAGAGTCTCTAATAGAGCAGGAAACTTGAGTGTGCTCAGAACAAAAGAACTGGGTTTCCTACACATACGGACCATATCTAGGTCAACTCTTCTTCTGAAACTGATACAAACCACAGTTCCTCTAACATGCAATGCTTTCCAGTTAAGAGCAAGAAACTTGTGTGCTTCGTGAACGACGTAGCTTCCTTAGAGATGAAAAGTGTCTTAGTTTACCTGAAAAGAAGTCTTGCTTGTAGGAAGACACAGAGCCTGGGATTTAACTCCATTTCTGAAGGGAAACACACAGCACAGTTCTCGTCCATGAAACAGACTCTACTTTAGAGCAAGAAGCACGCTCTTGCTTTCTAAGATTCTCTAATACAGCTGGAAACGTGACTGTGGTCAGAACAAAATAACAGAGTTTCCTACATGTATGGACCATATCTAGGTCAACTCTTCTTCTGAAACTGATAAAAACCACAGTTTCTCTAACATGCAATGCTTTCCAGTTAAGAGCGAGAAACGTGTGAGCTTCGTGAACGATGTAGCTTTCTTTGAGCTGAAAAGTGACTGAGTTTACCTGAAAAGATGTCTTGCTTTTAGGAATATACAGAGCCTGGGATTTAACTCCATTTCTGAGGGGAAACACACAGCACAGTTCTCATCCATGAAACACACTCTGCGTATAGGAAGAACCACGCTCTTGCTTTCTAAAGTCTCTAATAGAGCCAGAAAATTGAGGGTACTCAGAACAAAAGAACGGGGTTTCCTACACATACGGACCATTGCTAGTTCAACTCTGCTTCTGAAACTGATACAAACCACAGGTCCTCTAACATCCAATGCTTTACAGTTAAGAGCAAGAAACGTGTGAGCTACGTGAACGATGTAGCATTGTTTGAGCTGAAAAGTGACTGAGTTTACGTGAAACGAACTCTTGCTTGTAGGAAGATACAGAGCTTGTGATTTAACTCCATTTCTGATGGTAAACACACAGCACTGTTCTCATGATGAAACACACTCAGCGTATAGGAAGAAGCACGCTCTTGCTTTCTAGAGACTCTAATAGAGCAGGAAACGTGAGTGTGCTCTGAACAAAAGAACGGTGATTCCTACACATACGGACCATTGCTAGTTCAACTCAGCTTCTGAAACTGATACAAACCACAAGTCGTCTAACATCCAATGCTTTTCAGTTAAGAGCAAGAAACGTGTGAGCTTCTTAAACGATTTACATTCACTTGAGCTGAAAAGTGACTGCGTTTACCTGAAATGATGTCTTGCTTGCAAGAAGACACCGAGCCTGGAATTTAACTCCATTTATGAAGGGAAACACACAGCACAGTTCTCATGATGAAACACACTCTGCGTATAGGAAGAAGCACGCTCTTGCTTTCTAGAGTCTCTAATACAGCAGGGAACATGACTGTGGTCAGAACAAAATAACGGTGTTTCCTACTCATACGGACCATACATAGGTCAACTCTTCTTCTGAAACAGATACAAACCACAGTTCCTCTAACATGCAATGCTTTCCAGTTAAGAGCCAGAAACTTGTGAGCTTCGTGAACAACATAGCTTCCTTTGAGCTGAATAGTGACTGAGATTACCTGAAAAGAAGTCTTGCTTGTAGGAAGACACAGAGCCTGGGATTTAACACCATTTCGGAAGCGAAAGACACAGCACAGTTCTCATCCATGAAACACACTCTGCTTTAGAGCAAGAAGCACGCTCTTGCTTTCTAAGAGTCTCTAATACAGCAGGAAACGTGACTGTGGTCAGAACAAAATAAGTGTGTTTCCTACACATACGGACCATATCTAGGTCAACTCTTCTTCTGAAACTGATACAAAGCACAGTTCCATTAACATCCAATGCTTTCAATTTAAGAGCGAGAAACATGTGAGCTTCGGGAACGATATAGCTTCCTTTGAGATGAAAAGTGACTGAGTTTACCTGAAAAGATGTCTTGCTTGTAGGAAGACACAGAGCCTCGGCTTTAACTCCATTTCTGAAGGGAAACACACAGCACAGTTCTCATCCATGAAACACACTCTGCTTTAGAGGAAGAAGCATGCTCTTGCTTTCCAGAGACTCTAATAGAGCCAGAAACTTGAGGGTACTCAGAACAAAAGAACGGTGTTTCCTACACATACGGACCATTGCTAGTTCACCTCTGCTTCTGAAACTGATACAAACCAAAGGTCTTCTAACATCCTACGCTTTACAGTTAAGAGCAAGAAACGTGTGAGCGACTTTACCGATGTAGCTTTCTTTGAGCTGAAAGGTGACTGAGTTTACGTGAAACGAAGTCTTGCTTGTAGGAAGATACAGAGCCTGTGATTTAACTCCATTTCAGAAGGGAAACACACAGCACTGTTCTCATGATGAAACACACTCAGCGTATAGGAAGAAGCACGCTCTTGCTTTCTAGAGACTCTAATAGAGCAGGAAACGTGAGTGTGCTCTGAACAAAAGAACGGTGTTTCCTACACATACGGACCATTGCTAGTTCAACTCAGCTGCTGAAACTGATACAAACAAATAGTCATCTAACATCCAATGCTTTTCAGTTAAGAGCAAGAAACATGTGAGCTTCTTAAACGATTTATATTCACTTGAGCTGAAAAGTGACTGCGTTTACCTGAAATGATGTCAGCTTGCAAGAAGACACCGAGCCTGGAATTTAACTCCATTTATGAGGGGAAACACACAGCACAGTTCTCATGATGAAACACACTCTGCGTATAGGAAGAAGCACGCTCTTGCTTTCTAGAGTCTCTAATACAGCAAGAAACATGACTGTGGTCAGAACAAAATAACGGTGTTTCCTACTCATACGGACCATACGTAGGTCAACTCTTCTTCTGAAACAGATACAAACCACATTTCCTCTAACATGCAATGCTTTCCAGTTAAGAGCCAGAAACTTGTGAGCTTCGTGAACAACATAGCTTCCTTTGAGCTGAAAGGTGACTGAGTTTAAATGAAACGAATTCTTGCTTCTAGGAAGACACAGAGCCTCGGATTTAACTCCCTTTCTGAAGGGAAACACACAGCACAGTTCTCATCCATGAAACACACTCTGCTTTAGAGCAAGAAGCATGCTCTTGCTTTCCAGAGACTCTAATAGAGCCAGAAACTTGAGGGTACTCAGAACAAAAGAACGGTGTTTCCTACACATACGCACCATTGCTAGTTCACCTCTGCTTCTGAAACTGATACAAACCACAGGTCCTCTAACATCCTATGCTTTACAGTTAAGAGCAAGAAACGTGTGAGCGACTTTAACGATGTAGCTTTCTCTGAGCTGAAAGGTGACTGCGTTTTCTTGAACCGAACTCTTGCTTTTAGGAAGATACAGAGCTTGTGATTTAACTCCATTTCTGATGGTAAACACACAGCACAGTTCTCATCCATGAAACACACTCTGCTTTAGAGCACGAAGCATGCTCTTGCTTTCTAGAGTCTCTAATAAAGCAAGAAACTTGAGGGTACTGAGAACAAAAGAACGGTGTTTCCTACACATACAGACCATTGCTAGTTCAACTCTTGTTCTGAAATTGATACAAACCACAAGTCATCTAACATCCAATGCTTTTCAGTTAAGAGCAAGAAACGTGTGAGCTTCATAAACAATTTATATTCATTTGAGCTGAAAAGTGACTGCATTTACCTGAAACGATGTCTTGCTTGTAGGAAGACACAGAGCCTGGAATTTAACTCCATTTCTGAAGGGAAACACACAGCACAGTTCTCATCCATGAAACACACTCTGCGTATAGGAAGAAGCACGCTCTTGCTTTCTAGAGTCTCTAATACAGCAGGAAACATGACTGTGGTCAGAACAAAATAACGGTGTTTCCTACTCATATGGACCATACGTAGGTCAACTCTTCTTCTGAAACTGATACAAACCACAGTTCCTCTAACATGCAATGCTTTCCAGTTAAGAGCCAGAAACTTGTCAGCTTCGTGAACGACGTAGTTTCCTTAGAGCTGAAAAGTGACTTAGTTTACCTGAAAACATGTCTTGCTTGTAGGAAGTCACAGAACCTGGGATTTAACTCCCTTTCTGAAGGGAAACACACAGCACAGTTCTCATCCATGAAACACACTCTGCTTTAGAGCAAGAAGCACGCTCTTGCTTTCTAGAGTCTCTAATAGAGCCAGAAACTTGAGGGTACTTAGAACAAAAGAACGGTGTTTCCTACACTTACGGACCATTGCTAGTTCAACTCTGCTTCTGAAACTGATACAAACCACAGGTCCTCTAATATCCAATGCTTTTCAGTTAAGAGCAAGAAACGTGTGAGATACGTGAACGATGTAGCTTTCTTTGAGCTGAAAGGTGACTGAATTTATGTGAAAGGAATTCTTGCTTGTAGGAAGATACAGAGCCAGTGATTTAACTCCATTTCTGAAGGGAAACACACAGCACAGTTCTCATGGGGAAACACACTTTGCATATTGGAAGAAGCACGCTCTTGCTTTCTAGAGTCTCTATTAGAGCATGAAACGTGAGTGTGCTCAGAACAAAAGAACGGTGTTTCCTACACATACGGACCATTGCTAGTTCTACTCTGCTTCTGAAACTGATACAAACCACAGGTCCTCTAACATCCAATGCTTTACAGTTAAGAGCAAGAGACGTGTGAGCCATGTGTACGATAAAGCTTTGTGTGAGTGCAAGGTGACTGAGTTTACGTGAAATGAAGTCTTGCATGTAGGAAGATACAGTGTAGTGGATAGGCATCCCAGCATTGGCCTGGAAGTTCCAACCCCCACTGAGGCTTCGGTAATGGTCACGCCCACAAGGCGGGGCAGAGGAGGAAGCGGAAGACGAAGGATCGGGAAAAACTCACTCTCTTGATTCCCGGACTCTGGACCCTGGAGGTAGACCGAGCAGAGTTCTCCAGAGAACAACGCCGGATTGTGCTATACCCTTGCCAGACCCTGTAACCTACCCCCTCATTTGTAAGTACCCCACAAAATAAACCTCCCTTTTAACTACGTGGAGCGTCCTTAATAATTTCGCCAATATCTGGCGTTCACGTGGGGCAAATTCCAAAGGCCCAGGCGGCTCCCTCCCTCAGCCTCTTCCCCGGCTGGCGGGTACCTAAACCCGCCTGCAAAGTTCCATTTAACCAGGGGACGCCTACACGGTTCCATTCCCGAAAAAGGGAGCAGTTTGTCCTGTCTCAGTTCCCTAGCTAAGCCCCTAGACCAGCGAAAACCGCTGTGAGTGAGGCATTCCCACTCCTCCCTGAGTGCCGGCTCCCCGCCATCTTGGCTCCTGCCTTCAGCTGCCGCCAGCCAAGGTCGCCAGCATGCTCTGCTTTGGAGCTATACCAATGCCTCCTGCTGGCTGAAAAGTGCTACTGCACCTCCCAAAACCACGGAAAGGTAAGCTTCTTTCAAGTAAAAGTACCTGATAATTTTACACCTTAAAACTGACTAACAAATTTTGAGTAATTCTTGTAATATGGCTGACAACATTACCTCACAAGAATTTAAAAACCTTTTTGCCTGTATGATGAATGACATTTTCCTGGAAATATACGACCTCCCTAAGACATATCTGGCCTGTACCATTTTGACATTCATTGTAATAATTCACACAGTGTTCAAACACTGGTTTAATAATAAGAACAAAGATGAGTCATTATTGGGACTGATACAGGCTTTAAAAGATAACAATGAAGGCTTACAGAAAAAGATTCTCTTTCTGGAATCTGCTAACCAGGATTTACAGGCTGTAAAAGTTAGCAATGAAGGCTTACAGAAAAAGATTCTGTCTATGGAATCTGCTGACCAGGACTTACATAAAAAGATTCTCTTTCTGGAATCTGCTAACCAGGAATTACAGGTTTTAAAAGATAGCAATGAAGGCTTACAGAAAAAGATTCTCTTTCTGGAATCTGTTAACCAGGATTTACAGGTTTTAAAAGTTAGCAATGAAGGCTTACAGAAAAAGATTCTGTCTATGGAATCTGCTGACCAGGACTTACATAAAAAGATTCTCTTTCTGGAATCTGCTAATCAGGATTTACAGGTTTTAAAAGATAGCAATGAAGGCTTACAGAAAAAGATTCTTTCTCTGGAATCTGCTGGCCAGGACTTACATAAAAAGATTCTCTCTTTGGAATCTGCTAACCAGAATTTACAAAACAAGCTTGTACCCAAAATTGCTTTTATTGATAATAAATATGAGTATTTAATGGATAGAACACTAACTCTCCAGAGTGAAGTTGTAGCTACTCAGACAATATATAAGGAAGAAAAATTATCATTACTTGATAAGATAAGGTCCATAGAATCATGTGTTTCAGAAGAACATAAAAACTTCCATGATTCCATGAAAAATCTGGAATCCCTTACAAGAGAGGAGGTTTACTCCCTGGAACAGACCCTAGGTGCTCGTTTACAAGCCCTGGAGGAAACTCTAAATAAACATGACAAGGGACCTAATAAGCAGAAGGGCAAGACCATACAGGTTGTAACATCTCCAAATGGCTCTCATACAATGGCTTATCCTGTTATCATCCATGAGAAGCCAGCAGATGACACACACCCCGAGCCATATACGACATATACATTACAACCAATTTCAACAAGGGACTTTAAAAATATAAAGGAAGCAGTAGTTACATATGGGATACACTCCACATACGTAAAACAGATGTTAAATTCGTGGTCTACCTCACATAGAATCATTCCAGATGACTGGCATCAGTTAATTTCAGCTGTTCTAGAATATAGCCAGCAGTTACAGTGGAAAAGCTGGTTGAGAGAAGAGGCAAGAAATTTAGAACAACAAGGTAAACTCAGAGGTTTTGAGATCTCCCAAGATCAAATACTTGGTGAGGGATGTTTCGCTGACAGGAATGTACAAGCCATTTATGATGAGCATACAATATCCCTATGCCGTACAGCAGCTCTAAATGCTTGGGAAAAAATTCCAGAACCTGGAAAAACAACTGAGGTATACACAAAGATATTTCAGGGACCATATGAACCCTTCACTGATTTTTTACAAAGGCTGAACACAGCTATAACAAAAGCTGTATCAGATAAAGAATTAAGAAAAGTATTAACTGAGTCCTTGGCATTCGACAATGCTAATGCAGAATGCAAAAGAATACTTACACCATTAAAGATCAGATCAGCTCCTTTGGGAGAATGGATTCAGTATACTAATGGTGTTGAATCTCTTAACTACAGTAATGAGGCTTGGATAGGAGAGACAAATGCCAGGGGTGTAAGAAGGCCCCGTGGTACCAAATGTTTTAAATGTGGTACACCAGGTCATATAAGTAAAAACTGTACATGGGGTAATCCTAGAAGTAATACTCCTTCTAGGAATAGCCTAAACAGAAGACCCCAACCACCTCCTGGATTATGTAGAAGATGTGGCAAAGGCCGACATTGGACCAGTGAGTGCAGATCAAAAATAGATATACGAGGCAACCCTTTAGTAGCGGGAAACGCCTCAGGGGGCCTCTTGCAGGCCCCCAAATCAAATGTGGTAAGAACATTCCCAGCCACTGTGGAAGACATTCCTCTCCAGGACAACTGAATAAACCAATGTCTAATGTAAAAACGGATACTGCAATGGATGATAAAACAGCTCTGATAGATGAATCACAGTTTACAAGGAACACAATAAAACAAATATTTTGGCAGACTTCCATAAATGAACAAAGGCCAAAGCTTAGAATTCAAATTAATGGCTTGGTTCTGGAGGGCCTGGTAGACACAGGTGCGGATGTGACTGTAATTACACCAAAATCATGGCATCCAAATTGGCCTCTTCAAGAGGTAGATGTACAACTTTTAGGAATTGGCACCCTATCTCAGATAAAACAGAGTTCGAGATGGGTTGAATGCATAGGGCCAGAAGGACAGAGAGGAAGGCTGAAGCCATATGTAGCAAATGTAGCAGTAAATCTATGGGGCCGAGATCTGTTACAACAGTGGAATACCCAGATTAAAATTCCTACACTCTCAGAAAAGGAATACAGGCCAATGCATGTTTCTAGGAATAATATCATAACATGCTATAAAAACCAGTCACCAAACATTCAGGCTGTACACAAACAGAGCACAACTGCTGTTGAACTCTCAGAAGTACCAACTGCCTTACCTTTAAAATGGCTAACTAATAAACCTGTCTGGGTTGGACAGTGGCCTTTGACAAAAGAGAAGCTACAAGCTTTAGAACAGCTGGTTCAAGAGCAGTTAAATGCTCAACACATTGAAGAATCTACCAGTCCTTGGAATTCTCCTGTATTTGTTATTAAAAAAAAGTCTGGTAATTGGAGAATGCTGACAGATCTGAGAGCTATTAATAAAGTAATTCAGCCAATGGGCTCCCTACAGACTGGGATGCCCTTGCCCTCTCTGCTACCCAAAGAATGGCTTATAATAGTTATTGACTTAAAAGACTGTTTCTTTACCATACCCTTACAAGAAAATGATAGAGAAAAATTTGCCTTCACAGTTCCTAATTATAACAATTCTCAGCCAGTCAAGAGATATCAATGGAAGGTCCTCCCACAGGGAATGTTAAACAGCCCTACCTTATGCCAATACTTTGTGCAAAAACCATTGGAGTTAATTCGTGTAAAGTTTCCACAATCCATAATTTATCACTATATGGATGATATCCTATTAGCTGATCCAAAGTTAGACACATTAGAAAGCATGTTTGAAGAAGTAAAAAAAGTTTTGCCTCGCTGGGGACTGCAAATTGCTCCTGAAAAAATACAAAGAGGAGATTCTATTAATTACTTAGGATAAAAGATAGAGTTACAAAAAATTAGACCCCAAAAGGTACAACTGAGGAGAGATCGATTAAAGACTCTTAATGATTTTCAAAAGTTGTTAGGAAGCATTTCCAACTTATTGGGTATCATGGGAATACCCAAAGATGGACTACAAAATTTGGCTAATACTCTAGAAGGGGACAAAGAATTAAATAGTCCAAGAGAATTATCAGTTGAAGCTGAGAAGGAATTGGCTCTAGTAGAAAAGACAATTCGAGAAGCACATGTGGATCGTGTGGATCCAGAACTTAAATGTATTCTTGTCATATTCCCCTCCAGACATTCCCCCACAGGTATTTTGATGCAGAGGGAAGATATTATATTGGAATGGATATTCCTACCACGTAAACCAAATAAGAAATTAAAGACTTATATAGAAAAGATCTTTGATTTGATTCAAAAAGGTAAATTAAGACTTCGTCAGTGGACAGGAATGGACCCAGCAGAAATTGTAGTACCTTTAACTAATGAGGAAATTTCGTCACTATGGAAAGATAATGAATACTGGCAGAGAGCCTGCAGTAACTTTTTGGGAGAGATTAACAACCATTATCCCAAAAGCAAGAGAATAGAATTCATAAAGAAGACTGAATGGGTCCTTCCTCACATTGTACGACACAAGCCATTTTCTGGAGTCCTCACATTCTATACAGATGCAAATAAATCAGGGAAAGCAGGATACAAATCAGGAGACTTAAGTAAAGTGGTACAAAGTCCATACAGCTCTGTACAAAAGGCAGAACTGTATGCCGTTCTTATGGTACTGATGGACTTCACAGAACCCCTCAATATAGTCACTGACTCTCAATATGCAGAGAGAGTTGTTTTACACATTGAAACTGCTGAATTTATTCCTGATAACACAGAATTAACTTCATTATTCATACAATTGCAGGAAATCATCAGAAAAAGGGAACATCCTATATATATAACACATATCAGATCCCATACAGGTCTGCCAGGACCTCTAGCACAAGGTAATGATGAGATTGATCAGTTACTAATAGGTAATGTGCTAGAAGCCTCAGAATTTCATAAGAAACAACATGTAAATAGCAAAGGTTTGAAGAAGGATTTCTCCATTACTTGGCAACAAGCTAAGGATATTGTGAAAAAATGTCCTACTTGTTCCTTCTATAACCAAACTCCATTACCTGCAGGAAGCAATCCAAAGGGTATACAAAGAAATGAAACTTGGCAGATGGATGTGTTTCATTTTGCAGAATTTGGAAGGTTAAAGTATGTACACCATACCATTGACACCTATTCAGGATTTCAGTGGGCAACTCCTATGAGTTCTGAAAAGGCTGATTCTGTGATTACACACCTATTAGAAGTTATGGCCATCATGGGAATACCTGTACAAATTAAGACAGACAATGCCCCAGCATATGTCTCCAATAAAATGAGACAGTTCTTTGCTTATTACAATATAAAGCATGTTACAGGTATACCACACAATCCCACAGGCCAAGCAGTCATAGAAAGATCCAATCGAACTTTAAAGGATATGCTAAATAAACAGCAACAGGTAACAATGACTCCTAGAAATAGATTGCATAGTGCTTTATTAACCTTGAATTTTCTCAATGCTGATGAGAAAGGAACAACAGCTGCAGAGAGACATTGGACGACAGACAAAACTCCTGAGCTAAACCAACCAGTTTATTTCAAAGATGTGTTGACCTCAGAATGGAAACCTGGATATGTCCTACATTGGGGAAGGGGTTTTGCTTTTGTTTCCACAGGAGAAGAAAAGCTATGGATACCAACAAAATTAATAAAAATTCGATTCAAACAGGAGAAACCCCTTGATGAGGAGAAATAAAAGATCATCCACCAATATGACATCTCTTCAGGTTGTAAGAAAAATTTAACAATCAAAGGTTGGGGTAGGGTTCTGTTTTTGTCTTTCCAGGATAATGGAAATACCCATCTTCCAGAAATCATAAGGCCTTGGATATCCGGATGTTTACAGCAGAAAGAAAGAATCTATTGGTACCAATCTACACAGGGTAATATATCACTGTCTAACATCTATATCTCTATCAATCTAGAATAGTTGTGGTTCCAATTTAATCATAAACCAAGCTGGCTTTGGAGATGGAACTGGCTCACTCCTTCTCTAAACCCAAGCATATTGATAAAAGAAAAGGTTGAGAGATTCTTCAGTCCCATATCAGAAGAGCCCTCTGGTGTGAGACAGAAGGAAACCAATTATAAGGGACCATTATCTTCAAGATTCTAATTCTCTCCATGCTTACTCTTGATTTCTTGGAATCCTTTCTTACATGTCATGACATCTTTAAATCCAAACCTTCCATTCTGATAAAAATAAGTTTTTTCCAATAGCAATCTCTGAAGTCTCCAGAAGGAAGATGGGGCCCCAACAACAACAACTCTACCCAGTCCAGAATGATGCCATGGTAATCATCATCATACTACACTTCTTGCCAAAATTTCAGACAGTCTTACCCATTACTCTGAGAGTTGCTGCAGAATCTACAGTTAGTATAACTGAGATTTAACTATCTGAGCTTTCTCACAATACCCAACAGAGATACCATCACTCCCTAAACAGCAGGAAGCAATTCTAAGAAAATGACACCCCTTCTCCCTAAGGTTCATATTTCTCAGGGTTATGGTTCTAGGGTTGGGGGTGGAAGAAACTGTTAAACTCAGTACTCTCCTTAAGGAAAAAAATATGTCTCAAAAAAAAAATGGGAAAAGAAGAAATGGAATGGATAGGTATAAGATATAATGGTAGACTGTCATATACATTAGTAAACAAATTTAGTAATATAGCAGCCTTTGCACTGTTATGAATTCTTATATGTTGATAAAATTATAAACTTTTTACATTCCTATTTAAGATAATTTGTATATTGATACAAATACAGAACTATGTTTGTTATATTGTACACATATTTTTACTCTTATGTGAAATATTTGTATATTGATACAAATGTGAATTTATATCTGTCATACTGTATGTATGTTCTACTTCTGTTTAAGATATTCTGTATACTGATATATATTTAGGATTATTATCATATTGCATATTGCACTATACATTCCTACCTCTGTTAAAGTTATTTTGTGTATTGTCACAATTTAAAGTCATTGTCCTTTTACTGTACATTTGCTTACAGACTGTTTGCCTTATTTATAGGAAGCTTAGTCCTTAGGTTGTTTAGGTAGATAAGACTTACATAGTTATTGTCACCTATGCTTGTCATCTCTATAATTATGTTAGTTAGGTTATCCAGATTTATAAATACATAGGTCAGATGGACAGGTAATCTTCAAACACTTCATGGACCTAGAGAACATGGCATTTAAATAACTTAGAATTCTGTTGACGTGAGACATAATTGCTCCTGGCAGCACCAATTTGATCCCGAGAGAATCTTGGGCTTCTAAGACATTTCCATTTGGAAGTTTGTCTTCTTGGCACAAAATGGCCTACTGGGCAAAGAACTGCCCTCGCCTCAACTGCTGACAGTACAAATGCTGTCCTTTCTGGACAAGCGGGACACAAGGAAAGCAACCACTATACTTTGCCAAGACAGGGTAAGATGGTCTTTCAGAATTCCTGCTTCTGAAAATGGTCTGTCAGATACTCTAGGCCTGTAGCCAATTTGAATGCACCAACGATACTGAGAAACGTTAGGTGACTGTCCAGGCTGCTAGCTTTCTCTGTCTACTCTTGCAAGACTCCCGAAAGTTGCTTGCGTCCTTCTCTCATTTCTCAGATATTATTATATTCCTTCTCAGGTCTTTGATGAGGTTGGAGATTAGCAGTTATAGTTACAACTTAGTATATATACATATATAATACCTTAGATAGGATATATTATGTATTAGACTCAGGTTCTTTAGGATAGGACACCTTTTGGAATGATCTTTGTAACACGCCACCTACCCATGCCCTAGACTTCCCTGGATTTTACTATGTGTTTTTTGCTTGATATTGTTTGTACTTATTGTATTTCCAACTTATCTAGGTCATTATCCCTCATTACTCCTGGACAATATTTGATAACCATCTCTTTGTATATAGTCTTGTATTAGGTTAGAACTTTCTTATTTAGACAAAAGGGGGAGATGTAGTGGATAGGCATCCCAGCATTGGCCTGGAAGTTCCAACCCCCACTGAGGCTTCGGTAATGGTCACGCCCACAAGGTGGGGCAGAGGAGGAAGCAGAAGACAAAGGATCGGGAAAAACTCACTCTCTTGGTTCCCGGACTCTGGACGCTGGAGGTAGACCGAGCAGAGTTCTCCAGAGAACAACGCCGGATTGTGCTATACCCTTGCCAGACCCTGTAACCTACCCCCTCATTTGTAAGTACCCCACAAAATAAACCTCCCTTTTAACTACGTGGAGCGGCCTTAATAATTTCACCAATAATACAGAGCCTGTGATTTAACTCCATTTCTGAAGGGAAACACATAGCACAGTTCTCACGAGGATTCACATTCTGCGTATAGGAAGAAGCACGCTCTTGCTTTATAGAGTCGAAGAAACACAGTCTGCTTTAGAGCAAGAAGGACGCTCTTGCTTTCTAGAGTCTCTAATAGAGTAGGAAGCGTGAGTCTGTTCAGAACAAAAGAACGGTGTTTCCTACACAGAGGTACCATATCTAGGTCAAATCTTCTTCTGAAACTCATACAAACCACAGTTCCTCTAACATGCAATGCTTTCCAGTTAAGAGCGAGAAACGTGTGAGCTTCGTGAACGATGTAGCATCCTTTGATCTGAATAGTGACTGAGTTTACCTGAAAAGTTGTCTTGCTTGTAGGAAGAAACAGAGCCTGGGATTAACTCCATTTCTGAAGGGAAAAACACAGCACAGTTCTCATCCATGAAACACACTCTGCTTTAGAGCAAGAAGCACGCTCATGCTTTCTAAGTGTCTCTAATACAGCAGGAAACGTGACTGTGGTCAGAACAAAATAACGGTGTTTCCTACACATACGGATCATATCTATGTCAACTCTTCTTCTGAAACTGATACAAACCACAGTTCCTCTAACATACAATGCT
This sequence comes from Onychomys arenicola, assembly GCA_949786405.1. Taxonomy (NCBI): domain Eukaryota; kingdom Metazoa; phylum Chordata; class Mammalia; order Rodentia; family Cricetidae; genus Onychomys; species Onychomys arenicola. The sequence goes on from CATKUM010000029.1 coordinate 697,637, forward strand.
TTACAGTTAAGAGCGAGAAACGTGTGAGCTTCGTGAACGATGTAGCTTCCTTTGAGTTAAAAAGTGACTGAGTTTACCTTAAAAGATGTATTGATTATAGGAAGACACAGAGCCTGGGTTTTAACTCCATTTCTGATGGGAAACACACAGCACAGTTCTCATCCATGAAACACACTCTGGTTTAGAGTACGAAGCTTGCTCTTGCTTTCTAGACATTTTAATAGAGCCAGAAACTTGAGGGTAGTCTGTACAAAGGAACGGTGTTTACTACACATACGGACCATTGCTAGTTAAACTCTGCTTCTGAAACTGGTACAAACCACAGGTCCTATAACATCCAATGCTTTACAGTTAAGAGCTAGAAACTTGTGAGCAACGTGAACGATGTAGCTTTGTTTGAGCTGAAAGGTGACTGAGTTTACATGAAACGAAGTCTTGCTAGTAGGAAGATACTGAGCCAGTGATTTAACTCCATTTCTGAAGGGAAACACAAAGCACAGTTCTAATCCATGAAACACACTCTGCTTTAGAGCACGAAGCATGCTCTTGGTTTCTAGAGTCTCTACTAGCGACAGAAACTTGAGGGTACTGTGAACAAAAGAACGGTGTTTCCTACAAATACAGACCATTGCTAGTTCAACTCTGCTTCTGAAATTGATACAAGGCACAAGTCATCTAATATCCAATGTTTTTCAGTTAAGAGCGAGAAACGTGTGAGCCTTGTAAACGATTTATATTCATTTGAGCTGAAAAGTGACTGCGTTTACCTTAAATGATGTCTTGCTTGTAGGAAGACACAGAGCTGTAGTGGATAGCCATCCCAGCAATGGCCTGGAAGTTCCATCCCCACTGAGGCTTCGGTAATGGTCATGCCCACAAGGCGTGGTGGAGGAGGAAGCAGAAGACCAAGGATCGGGAAGAGCTCTCTCTCTTGGTTCCCAGATTCTGTAGGCTGGAGGTAGACTGAGCAGAGTTCTCCAGAGAACACCGCCGGACTGGAGTATACCCTTGCCAGACCCTGTAACCTACCCCTTCATTTGTATGTAACCCCACAAAATAAACCTCCCTTTTAACTACGTGGAGTGGCCTAAATAATTAAACCAATACAGAGCCTGGAGTTTAACTCCATTTCTGAAGGGAAACACACAGCACAGTTCTCATCCATGAAACACACTCTGCTTTAGAGCAAGAAGCACGCTCTTGCTTTCCAGATTCTCTAATACAGCAGAAAAAGTGACTGTGGTCAGAACAAAATAACGGTGTTTCCTACACATACGGATCATATCTAGGTCAACTCTTCTTCTGAAACTGATAAAAACCACAGTTCCTCTAACATGCAATGCTTTCCAGTTAAGGGCCAGAAACTTGTGAGCTTTGTGAACGAGGTAGCTTCCTTAGAGCTGAAAAGTGACTTAGTTTACCTGAAAAAATGTCTTGCTTGTAGGACGAAACAGAGCCTGGGATTTAACTCCATTTCTGAAGGGAAACACCCAGCACAGTTCTCGTCCATGAAACACACTCTGCTTTAGAGCAAGAAGCACGCTCTTGCTTTCTAAGATTCTATAATACAGCAGGAGACGTGACTGTGGTCAGAACAAGATAACGGTGTTTCCTACACATACGGACCATTGCTAGTTCAACTCTGCTTCTGAAACTGATACAAAGCACAGGTACTCTTACATCCAATGCTTTACAGTTAAGAGAGAGAAACGTGTGAGCTTAGTGAACGATGTAGCTTCCTTTGAGCTGAAAAGTGACTGAGTTTACCTGAAAAGATGTCTTGCTTTTAGGAAGATACCGAGTCTGGGATTTAACTCCATTTCTGAAGGGAAACACACAGCACAGTTCTCATCCATGAAACACACTCTGCTTTAGAGCACGAAGCATGCTCTTGCTTTCTAGATTCTCTAATAGAGCCAGAAACATGAGGGTGCTCTGCATAAAATAATGGTGTTTCCTACATATACGGACCATTGCCAGTTCAACTCTGCTTCTGAAACTGATACAAACCAGAAGTCATCTAACATCCAATGCTTATAAGTTAAGAGCAAGAAACGTGTGAGCTTCGTTAACGATTTATATTCATTTGAGTTGAAAAGTGACTGCGTTTACCTGAAATGATGTCTTGCTTGTAGGAAGACACAGAGCCTGGAATTTAACTCCATTTCTGAAGGGAAACACACAGCACAGTACTCATCCATGAAACACACTCTGCTTTAGAGCAAAAAGCATGCTCTTGCTTTCCAGAGTCTATAATAGAGACAGAAACTTGAGGGTACTCAGAACAAAAGAACGGTGTTTCCTACACATACGGATCATTGCTAGTTCAACTCTGCTTCAGAAACTGATACAAACCACAGGTCCCCTAACATCCAATGCTTTACAGTTAAGAGCAAGAAACGTGTGAGCTACGTGAACCATGTAGCTTTGTTTGAGCTGAAAGGTGACTGGGTTTACGTGAAACGAAATCTTGCTTGTAGGAAGATACAGAGCTTGTGATATAACTCCATTCCTGATGGTAAACACACAGCACAGTTCTCATCCATGAAACACACTCTGCTTTAGAGCACGAAACATGCTCTTGCTTTCTAGAATCTCTAATAGCGACAGAAACTTGAGGGTACTGAGAACAAAAGAACGGTGTTTCCTACACATACAGACCATTGCTAGTTCAACTCTGGTTCTGAAATTGATAAAAACCACAAGTCATCTAACATCCAATGCTTTTCAGTTAAGAGCAAGAAACGTGTGAGCTTCATAAACAATTTATATTCATTTGAGCTGAAAAGTGACTGCATTTACCTGAAACGATGTCTTGCTGGTAGGAAGACGCAGAGCTTGTGATTTAACTCCATTTCTGATGGTAAACACACAGCACAGTTCTCATCCATGAAACACACTCTGCTTTAGAGCACGAAGCATGCTCTTGCTTTCTAGAGTCTCTAATAGCGACAGAAACTTGAGGGTACTGAGAACAAAAGAACGGTGTTTCCTACACATACAGACCATTGCTAGTTCAACTCTGGTTCTGAAATTGATAAAAACCACAAGTCATCTAACATCCAATGCTTTTCAGTTAAGAGCAAGAAACGTGTGAGCTTCATAAACAATTTATATTCATTTGAGCTGAAAAGTGACTGCATTTACCTGAAACGATGTCTTGCTTGTAGGAAGACGCAGAGCCTGGAATTTAACACCATTTCTGAAGGGAAACACACAGCACAGTTCTCATCCATAAAACACACTCTGCTTTAGAACAAGAAGCACGCTCTTGCTTTCTAAGAGTCTCTAATACAGCAGGAAACGTGACTGTGGTCAGAACAAAATAACGGTGTTTCCTACACATACGGACCATATGTAGAATAACTCTTCTTCTGAAACTGATACAAAGCACAGTTCCATTAACATCCAATGCTTTCAATTTAAGAGCGAGAAACATGTGAGCTTCGTGAACGATGTAGCTTCCTTTGAGATGAAAAGTGACTGAGTTTACCAGAAAAGATGTCTTGCTTCTAGGAAGACACAGAGCCTCGGATTTAACTCCATTTCTGAAGGGAAACACACAGCACAGTTCTCATCCATGAAATACACTCTGCTTTAGAGCAAGAAGCATGCTCTTGCTTTCCAGAAACTCTAATAGAGCCAGAAACTTGAGGGTACTCAGAACAAAAGAACGGTGTTTCCTACACATACGGACCATTGCTAGTTCAACTCTGCTTCTGAAACTGACACAAACCACAGGTCCTCTAACATCCTATGCTTTACAGTTAAGAGCAAGAAACGTGTGAGCGACTTTAACGATGTAGCTTTCTTTGAGCTGAAAGGTGACTGAGTTTATGTGAAACAAAGTCTTGCTTGTAGGAAGATACAGAGCCTGTGATTTAACTCCATTTCTGAAGGGAAACACACAGCACTGTTCTCATGATGAAACACACTCTGCGTATAGGAAGAAGCACGCTCTTGCTTTCTAGAGACTCTAATAGAGCAGGAAACGTGAGTGTGCTCTGAACAAAAGAACGGTGTTTCCTACACATACGGACCATTGCTAGTTCAACTCTGCTTCAGAAACTGATACAAACCACAGGTCCCCTAACATCCAATGCTTTACAGTTAAGAGCAAGAAACGTGTGAGCTTCTTAAACGATTTATGTTCACTTGAGCTGAAAATTGACTGCGTGTACCTGAAATGATGTCTTGCTTGTAAGACGACACAGAGCCTGGATTTTAACTCCATTTCTGAAGGGAAACACACAGCACAGTTCTCACGATGAAACACACTCTGTGTATAGGAAGAAGCACGCTCTTGCTTTCTAGAGTCTCTAAGACAGCACGAAACATGACTGAGGTCAGAACAAAATAACAGTGTTTCCTACACATACGGACCATACCTAGGTCAACTCTTCTTCTGAAACTGATACAAACCACAGTTCCTCTAACATGCAATGATTTCCAGTTAAGAGCCAGAATCTTGTGAGCTTTGTGAACGATGTAGCTTCCGTAGAGCTGAAAAGTGACTTAGTTTACCTGAAAACATGTCTAGCTTGTAGGAAGTCACAGAACCTGGGATTTAACTCCCTTTCGGAAGGGAAACACACAGCACAGTTCTCATCCATGAAACACACTCTGCTTTAGAGCAAGAAGCACGCTCTTGCTTTCTAGAGTCTCTAATAGAGCCAGAAACTTGAGGGTACTCAGAACAAAAGAACGGTGTTTCCTACACTTACGGACCATTGCTAGTTCAACTCTGCTTCTGAAACTGATACAAACCACAGGTCCTCTAATATCCAATGCTTTTCAGTTAAGAGCAAGAAACGTGTAAGCTACGTGAACGATGTAGCTTTGTTTAAGCTGAAAGGTGACTGAGTTTACGTGAAACGAATTCTTGCTTGTGGGAAGATACAGAGCCTGTGATTTAACTCCATTTCTGAAGGGAAACACACAGCACAGTTCTCACGGGGAAACACACTTTTCGTATTGGAAGAAGCACGCTCTTGCTTTCTAGAGTCTCTAATAGAGCAGGAAACGTGAGTGTGCTCAGAAGAAAAGAACGGGGTTTCCTACTCATACGGACCATTGCTAGTTCAACTCTGCTTCTGAAACTGATACAAACCACAGGTCCTCTAACATCCAATGCTTTACAGTTAAGAGCAAGAGACGTGTGAGCTATGTGAACGATATAGCTTTGTTTGAGTGCAAGGTGACTGAGTTTACGTGAAATGAAGTCTGGGCATGTAGGAAGATACAGAGCCTGTGATTTAACTCCATTTCTGAAGGGAAACACACAGCACAGATCTCACGAGGAAACACATTCTGCGTATAGGAAGAAGCACGCTCTTGCTTTCTAGCGTCGAAGAAACACAGTCTGCTTTAGAGCAAGAAGGACGCTCTTGCTTTCTAGAGTCTCTAATAGAGCAGGAAACGTGAGTCTGTTCAGAACAAAAGAACGGTGTTTCCTACCCATAGGGACCATATCTAGGTCAACTCTTCTTCTGAAACTCATACAAACCACAGATCCTCTAACATGCAATGCTTTCCAGTTAAGAGCGTGAAACGTGTGAGCATCGTGAACGATGTAGCATCCTTTGAGCTGAATAGTGACTGACTTTACCTGAAAAGTTGTCCTGCTTGTAGGAAGACACAGAGCCTGGGATTAACTCCATTTCTGAAGGGAAACACACAGCACAGTTCTCATCCATGAAACACACTCTGCTTTAGAGCAAGAAGCATGCTCTTGCTTTCCAGATTCTCTAATACAGCAGGAAAAGTGACTGTGGTCAGAACAAAATAACGGTGTTTCCTACACATACGGATCATATCTATGTCAACTCTTCTTCTGAAACTGATATAAACCACAGTTCCTCTAACATACAATGCTTTACAGTTAAGAGCGAGAAACGTGTGAGCTTCGTTAACGATGTAGCTTCCTTTGAGCTGAAAAGTGACTGAGTTTACCATAAAAGATGTCTTGATTATAGGAAGACACAGAGCCTGGGTTTTAACTCCATTTCTGATGGGAAACACACAGCACAGTTCTCATCCATGAAACACACTCTGGTTTAGATTACGAAGCTTGCTCTTGCTTTCTAGAGTCTCTAATAGAGCCAGAAAATTGAGGGTACTGAGAACAAAAGAACGGTGTTTCCTACACATACGGACCATTGCCAGTTCAATTCTGCTTCTGAAACTGATACAAACCACAAGTCATCTAACATCCAATGCTTTACAGTTAAGAGCAAGAAACGTGTGAGCTTCGTAAACGATTTATATTCATTTGAGTTGAAAAGTGACTGCATTTACCTGAAATGATGTCTTGCTCGTAGGAAGACACAGAGCCTGGAATTTAACTCCATTTCTGAAGGGAAACACACAGCACAGTACTCATCCATGAAACACACTCTGCTTTAGAGCAAAAAGCATGCTCTTGCTTTCCAGAGTCTCTAATAGAGACAGAAACTTGAGGGTACTCAGAACAAAAGAACGGTGTTTCCTACACATACGAAACATTGCTAGTTCAACTCTGCTTCAGAAACTGATACAAACCACAGGTCCCCTAACATCCAATGCTTTACAGTTAAGAGAAACAAACGTGTCAGCTACGTGAACGATGTAGCTTTTTTTGAGCTGAAAGGTGACTGAGTGTAGGTGAAACGAAGTCTTGCTTGTAGGAAGATACAGAGCTTGTGATTTAACTCCATTTCTGATGGTAAACACACAGCACAGTTCTCATCCATGAAACACACTCTGCTTTAGAGCACGAGGCATGCTCTTGCTTTCTAGAGTCTCTAATAGCGACAGAAACTTGAGGGTACTGAGAACAAAAGAACGGTGTTTCCTACACATACAGACCATTGCTAGTTCAACTCTGGTTCTGAAATTGATAAAAACCACAAGTCATCTAACATCCAATGCTTTTCAGTTAAGAGCAAGAAACGTGTGAGCTTCATAAACAATTTATATTCATTTGAGCTGAAAAGTGACTGCATTTACCTGAAACGATGTCTTGCTTGTAGGAAGACGCAGAGCTTGTGATTTAACTCCATTTCTGATGGTAAACACACAGCACAGTTCTCATCCATGAAACACACTCTGCTTTAGAGCACGAAGCATGCTCTTGCTTTCTAGAGTCTCTAATAGCGACAGAAACTTGAGGGTACTGAGAACAAAAGAACGGTGTTTCCTACACATACAGACCATTGCTAGTTCAACTCTGGTTCTGAAATTGATAAAAACCACAAGTCATCTAACATCCAATGCTTTTCAGTTAAGAGCAAGAAACGTGTGAGCTTCATAAACAATTTATATTCATTTGAGCTGAAAAGTGACTGCATTTACCTGAAACGATGTCTTGCTTGTAGGAAGACACAGAGCCTCGGATTTAACTCCATTTCTGAAGGGAAACACACAGCACCGTTCTCATCCATGAAACACACTCTGCTTTAGAGCAAGAAGCACGTTCTTGCTTTCTAAGAGTCTCTAATACAGCAGGAAAAGTGACTGTGGTCAGAACAAAATAACGGTGTTTCCTACACATACGGACCATATGTAGAATAACTCTTCTTCTGAAACTGATACAAAGCACAGTTCCATTAACATCCAATGCTTTCAATTTAAGAGCGAGAAACATGTGAGCTTCGTGAATGATGTAGCTTCCTTTGAGATGAAAAGTGACTGAGTTTACCTGAAAAGATGTCTTGCTTGTAGGAAGACACAGAGCCTCGGATTTAACTCCATTTCTGAAGGGAAACACACAGCACAGTTCTCATCCATGAAATACACTCTGCTTTAGAGCAAGAAGCATGCTCTTGCTTTCCAGAGACTCTAATAGAGCCAGAAACTTGAGGGTACTCAGAACAAAAGAACGGTGTTTCCTACACATACGGACCATTGCTAGTTCAACTCTGCTTCTGAAACTGACACAAACCACAGGTCCTCTAACATCCTATGCTTTACAGTTAAGAGAAAGAAACGTGTGAGCGACTTTAATGATGTAGCTTTCTTTGAGCTGAAAGGTGACTGAGATTACGTGAAACGAAGTCTTGCTTGTAGGAAGATACAGAGCCTGTGATTTAACTCCATTTCTAAAGGGAAACACACAGCACTGTACTCATGATGAAACACACTCTCCGTATAGGAAGAAGCACGCTCTTGCTTTCTAGAGACTCTAATAGTGCAGGAAACGTGAGTGTGCTCTGAACAAAAGAACGGTGTTTCTTACACATACGGATCATTGCTAGTTCAACTCTGCTTCAGAAACTGATACAAACCACAGGTCCCCTAACATCCAATGCTTTACAGTTAAGAGCAAGAAACGTGTGAGCTTCTTAAACGATTTATATTCACTTGAGCTGAAAAGTGACTGCGTGTACCTGAAATGATGTCTTGGTTGTAAGATGACACAGAGCCTGGAATTTAACTCCATTTCTGAAGGGAAACACACAGCACAGTTCTCACGATGAAACACACTCTGCGTATAGGAGGAAGCACGCTCTTGCTTTCTAGAGTCTCTAAGACAGCAAGAAACATGACTGTGGTCAGAACAAAATAATGGTGTTTCCTACACATACGCACCATACCTAGGTCAACTCTGCTTCTGAAACTGATACAAACCACAGTTCCTCTAACATGCAATGCTTTGCAGTTAAGAGCAAGAGTCTTGTGAGCTTTGTGAACGATGTAGCTTCCATAGAGCTTAAAAGTGACTTAGTTTACCTGAAAACATGTCTTGCTTGTACGAAGTCACAGAACCTGGGATTTAACTCCCTTTCTGAAGGGAAACACACAGCACAGTTCTCATCCATGAAACACACTCTGCTTTAGAGCAAGAAGCACGCTCTTGCTTTCTAGAGTCTCTAATAGAGCCAGAAACTTGAGGGTACTCAGAACAAAAGAACGGTGTTTCCTACACTTACGGACCATTGCAAGTTCATCTCTGCTTCTGAAACTGATACAAACCACAGGTCCTCTAATATCCAATGCTTTTCAGTTAAGAGCAAGAAACGTGTGAGCTACGTGAACGATGTAGCTTTGTTTAAGCTGAAAGGTGACTGAGTTTACGTGAAACGAATTCTTGCTTGTGGGAAGATACAGAGCCTGTGATTTAACTCCATTTCTGAAGGGAAACACACAGCACAGTTCTCACGGGGAAACACACTTTTCGTATTGGAAGAAGCATGCTCTTGCTTTCTAGAGTCTCTAATAGCGCCAGAAACTTGAGGGTACTGAGAACAAAAGAACGGTGTTTCCTACACATACAGACCATTGCTAGTTCAACTCTGGTTCTGAAATTGATAAAGCACAAGTCATCTAACATCCAACGCTTTTCAGTTAAGAGCAAGAAACGTGTCAGCTTCATAAACAATTTATATTCATTTGAGCTGAAAAGTGACTGCATTTACCTGAAACGATGTCTTGCTTGTAGGAAGATGCAGAGCCTGGGATTTAACTCCATTTCTGAAGCGAAACACACAGCAGAGTTCTCATCCATGAAACACACTCTGCTTTAGAGCAAGAAGCACGCTCTTGTTTCTAAGAGTCTCTAATACAGCAGGAAACGTGACTGTGGTCAGAACAAAAGAACGGTGTTTCCTACACATATGGACCATATGTAGAATAACTCTTCTTCTGAAACTGATACAAAGCACAGTTCCATTAACATCCAATGGTTTCAATTTAAGAGCGAGAAACATGTGAGCTTCGTGAACGATGTAGCTTCCTTTGAGATGAAAAGTGACTGAGTTTACCTGAAAAGATGTCTTGCTTGTAGGAAGACACAGAGCCTCGGATTTAACTCCATTTCTGAAGGGAAACACATAGAACAGTTCTCATCCATGAAATACACTCTGCTTTAGAGCGAGAAGCACGCTCTTGCTTTCCAGATTCTCTAATACAGCAGAAAAAGTGACTGTGGTCAGAACAAAATAACGGTGTTTCCTACACATACGGATCATATCTATGTCAACTCTTCTTCTGAAACTGATACAAACCACAGTTCCTCTAACATACATTGCAATACATTTAAGAGCGAGAAACATGTTAGCTTCGTGAACGATGTAGCTTCCTTTGAGCTGAAAAGTGACTGAGTTTACCTTAAAAGATGTCTTGATTATAGGAAGACACAGAGCCTGGGTTTTAACTCCATTTCTGATGGGAAACACACAGCACAGTTCTCATCCATGAAACACACTCTGGTTTAGAGTACGAAGCTTGCTCTTGCTTTCTAGAGTCTCTAATAGAGCCAGAAACTTGAGGGTACTGAGAACAAAAGAACGGTGTTTCCTACACATACGGACCATTGCCAGATCAACTCTGCTTCTGAAACTGATACAAACCACAAGTCATCTAACATCCAATGCTTATCAGTTAAGAGCAAGAAACGTGTGAGCTTCGTAAACGATTTATATTCATTTGAGTTGAAAAGTGACTGCGTTTATCTGAAATGATGTCTTGCTTGTAGGAAGACACAGAGCCTGGAATTTAACTCCATTTCTGAAGGGAAACACACAGCACAGTACTCATCCATGAAATACACTCTGCTTTAGAGCAAAAAGCATGCTCTTGCTTTCCAGAGTCTATAATAGAGACAGAAACTTGAGGGTACTCAGAACAAAAGAACGGTGTTTCCTACACATAAGGACCATTGCTAGTTCAACTCTGCTTCAGAAACTGATACAAACCACAGGTCCCCTAACATCCAATGCTTTACATTTAAGAGCAACAAACGTGTGAGCTACGTGAACGATGTAGCTTTGTTTGAGCTGAAAGGTGACTGAGTTTACGTGAAACGAAGTCTTGCTTGTAGGAAGATACAGAGCTTGTGATTTATCTCCATTTCTGATGGTAAACACACAGCACAGTTCTCATCCATGAAACACACTCTGCTTTAGAGCACGAAGCATTCTCTTGCTTTCTAGAGTCTCTAATAGCGACAGAAACTTGAGGGTACTGAGAACAAAAGAACGGTGTTTCCTAAAAATACAGACCATTGTTAGTTCAACTCTGGTTTTGAAATTGATAAAAACCACAAGTCATCTAACATCCAATGCTTTTCAGTTAAGAGCAAGAATCGTGTGAGCTTCATAAACAATTTATATTCATTTGAGCTGAAAAGTGACTGCATTTAACTGAAACGATGTCTTGCTTGTAGGAAGATGCAGAGCTTGTGATTTAACTCCATTTCTGATGGTAAACACACAGCACAGTTCTCATCCATGAAACACACTCTGCTTTAGAGCAAGATGCACACTCTTGCTTTCTAAGAGTCTCTAATAGAGCAGGAAACGTGAGTGGGCTCAGAAAAAAAGGACGGTGTTTCCTACACATACGCACCATTGCTAGTTCAACTCTGCTTCTGAAACTGATACAAAACAAAAGTCATCTAACATCCAATGCTTTTCAGTTAAGAGCGAGATACGTGTGATCTTCGTAAACGATTTATATTCATTTGAGCTGAAAAGTGACAGAGTTTACCTGGAATGATGTCTTGCTTGTAGGAAGACACAGAGCCTGGAATTTAACTCCATTTCTGAAGGGAAACACACAGCAGAGTTCTCATCCATGAAACACACTCTGCTTTAGAGCAAGAAGCACGTTCTTACTTTCTAAGAGTCTCTAATACAGCAAGAAACGTGACTGTGGTCAGAACAAAATAATGGTGTTTCCTACACATACGGACCATATCTATGTCAACTCTTCTTCTGATAATGATACAAACCACAGTTCCTCTAACATACAATGCTTTACAATTAAGAGCGAGAAACATGTGAGCTTCGTGAACGATGTAGCTTCCTTTGAGCTGAAAAGTGACTGAGTTTACCTTAAAAGATCTTTTGCTTATAGGAAGACACAGAGCCTGGGATTTAACTCCATTTCTGAAGGGAAACACACAGCACAGTTCTCATCCATGAAACACACTCTGCTTTAGAGCACGAAGGATGCTCTTGCTTTCTAGGGTCTTTAATACAGCCAGAAAATTGAGGGTACTCAAAACAAAAGAATGGTGTTTCCTACACATACAGACCATTGCTAGTTCAACTCTGCTTCTGAAACTGATACAAACCACAAGTCGTCTAACATCCAATGCTTTACAGTTAAGAGGAAGAAACCTGTGAGCTACGTGAACGATGTAGCATTGTTTGAGCTGAACGGTGAGTGAGTTTACGTGAAACAAAGTCTTGCTGGTAGGAAGATACAGAACCTGTGATTTAACTCCATTTCTGAAGGGAAACACACAGCACAGTTCTCACGATGAAACACACTCTGCATATAGGAAGAAGCACGCTCTTGCTTTCTATAGTCTCTAATAGAGCATGAAACGTGAGTGTGCTCAGAAAAAAAGAACAGTGTTTACCACACATACGGAACATTGCTAGTTCAACTCTGCTTCTGAAACTGATACAAACCACAAGTCATCTAACATCCAATGCTTTTCAGTTAAGAGTGAGAAACATGTGAGCTTCGTGAACGATGTAGCTTTTTTGAGCTGAAAAGTGACTGAGTATACCTTAAAAGATGTCTTGCTTATAGGAAGACACAGAGCGTGGGATTGAACTCCATCCGAAGGGAAACACACAGCACAGTTCTCATCCATGAAACACACACTACTTTAGAGCCAGAATCACTCACTTGCTTTCTAAAAGTCTCTAATACAGCAGGAAACGTGACTGTGGTCAGAACAAAATAACGGTGTTTCCTACACATACGGACCATATCTATGCCAACTCTTCTTCTGAAACTGATACAAACCACAATTCCATTAACATGCAATGCTTTCCAGATAAAAGCCAGAAACGTGTGAGCTTCGTTTACTATGTAGCCCCTTTGAGCAGAAAAGTGACTGAGTTTACCTGAAATGATGTCTTCCTTTTAGGAAGACACAGAGCCTGGGATTTAACTCCATTTCTGAAGGGAAACACACAGCACAGTTCTCATCCATGAAACACACTCTGCTTTAGAGCAAGAAGCATGCTCTTGCTTTCCAGAGTCTCTAATAGAGCCAGAAACTTGAGGGTACTCAAACAAGAGAACGGTGTTTCCTACACATACAGACCATTGCTAGTTCAACTCTGCTTCTGAAACTGATACAAACCACAAGTCAAATCACATACAATGCTTTTCAGTTAAGAGCAAGAAACTTGTGAGCTTCGTAAATGATTTATATTCATTTGAGTTGAAAAGTGACAGTGTTTCCCTGAAAAGATATCTTGCTTGTCGGAAGACACAGAACCTGGGATTTAACTCCATTTTTGAAGGGAAAGACACAGAATTGTTCTCATCCATGAAGCACACTCTGCTTTAGAGCACGAAGCGTGCTCTTGCTTTCTAGAGTCTCTAATAGAGTCAGAAATTTGAGGGTACTCTGAACAAAATAACGGTGTTTCCTACACGTACGGACCATATCTAGCTCAATATTTCTTCTGAAACTGATACAAAGCTCAGTTCCATTAACATGCAATGCTTTCAAGTTAAGAGCAAGAAACGTGTGAGCTACGTGAACTATGTACCCTTGTTTGAGCGGAAAGGTGACCGAATTTACAGGAAACGAAGTATTGCTTCTAGGAAGATACAGAGCCTGGGATTAAACTCCATTTCTGAAATGAAACACACAGCACTGTTCTCATGATGAAACACACTCTGCATATAGGAAGAAGCACGCTCTTGCTTTCTAGATTCTCTAATAAAGCAGGAAACATGAGTGTGCTCAGAACAAAAGAACGGTGTTTCCTATACATACAGACCATTGCTAGTTCAACTCTGCTTCTGAAACTGATACAAACCACAAGTCATCTAACATCCAATGCTTTTCAGTTAAGAGCAAGAAACGTGTGATCTTCGTAAACGATTTATATTCATTTGAGCTGAAAAGTGACTGCGTTTACCTGAAATGATGTCTTGCTTATAGGAAGACACAGAGCCTTGAATTTAACTCCATATCTGAACGGAAACACACAGCACAGTACTCATCCATGAAACACACTCTGCTTTAGAGCAAGAAGCACGCTCTTGCTTTCTAAGAGTCTCATATACAGCAGGAAACGTGACTGTGGTCAGTACTAAATAATGGTGTTTACTACACATACGGACCATATCTAGGTCAACTCTTCTTCTGAAACTGATACAAACCACAGTTCCATTAACATGCAATGCTTTCCAGTTAAGAGCGAGAAACGTGTGAGCTTCGTGAACGATGTAGCTTCCGTTGAGCTGAAAAGTGACTGAGTTTACCTGAAAAGATGTCTTGCTTGTAGGAAGACACAGAGCCTGGGATTTAACTCCATTTCTGAAGGGAAAAACACAGCACAGTTCTCATCCATAAAACACACTCTGCTTTAGAGCAAGATGCACGCTCTTGCTTTCTACAGTATATAATAGAGCCAGAAACTTGAGGGTACTCAGAACAAAAGAACTGCGTTTCCTACACATACAGACAATTGCTAGTTGAACTCTGCTTCTGAAACTGATACAAACCACAAGTCATCTAACATCCAATGCTTTTTAGTTAAGAGCAAGAAACGTGAGAGCTTCATAAACGATTTATATTCATTTGAGTTGAAAAGTGACTGTGTTTACCTGAAATGATGTCTTGCTTGTAGGAAGACACAGAGCCTGGAATTAAACTCCATTTCTGAAAGGAACCACACAGCACAGTTCTCATCCATGAAACACACTCTGCTTTAGGGCAAGAAGCATGCTCTTGCTTTCCAGAGTCTCTAATAGAGCCAGAAAATTGAGGGTACTCAGAACAAAAGAACAGTGTTTCCTACACATACGGACCATTGCTAGTTCAACTCTGCTTCTGAAACTGATACACACCACAGGTCCTCGAAGATCCACTGTTTACAGTTAAGAGCAAGAGACTTGTGAGCTACGTGAACTATGTAGCTTTTTTTGAGTGGAAAGGTGACTGAGTTTACATGTAACGAAGTCTTGCTTGTAGGAAGACACAGAGCCTGTGATTTAACTCCATTTCTGAAATGAAACACACAGCACTGTTCTCATGATGAAACACACTCTGCGTATAGGAAGAAGCACGCTCTTGCTTTCTAGATTCTCTAATAAAGCAGGAAACGTGAGTGTGCTCAGAACAAAAGAACGGTGTTTCCTCTACATACAGACCATTGCTAGTTCAACTCTGCTTCTGAAACTGATACAAACCACAAGTCATCTAACATCCAATGCTTTTCAGTTAAGAGCGAGAAACGTGTGATCATCGTAAACGATTTATATTCATTTGAGCTGAAAAGTGACTGCGTTTACCAGAAATGATGTCTTGCTTGTAGGAAGAAACAGAGCCTGGAATTTAAGTCCATTTCTGAAGGGAAACACACAGCACAGTTCTCATCCATGAAACACACTCTGCTTTAGAGCAAGAAGCACGCTCTTGCTTTCTAAGAGTCTCTTATACAGCAGGAAACGTGACTGTGGTCAGTACTAAATAACGGTGTTTCCTACACATACGGACCATATCTAGGTCAACTCTTCTTCTGAACCTGATACAAACCACAGTTCCATTAACATGCAATGCTTTCCAGTTAAGAGCGAGAAACGTGTGAGCTTCGTGAATGATGTAGCTTCCATTGAGCTGAAAAGTGACTGAGTTTACCTGAAAAGATGTCTTGCTTGTAGGAAGACACAGAGCCTGGGATTTAAGTCCGTTTCTAAAGGGAAAAACACAGCACAGTTCTCATCCATAAAACACACTCTGCTTTAGAGCAAGATGCACGCTCTTACTTTCTACAGTCTATAATAGAGCCAGAAACTTGAGGGTACTCAGAACAAAAGAACGGCGTTTCCTACACATACGGACAATTGCTAGTTGAACTCTGCTTCTGAAACTGATACAAACCACAAGTCATTTAACATCCAATGCTTTTTAGTTAAGAGCAAGAAACGTGTGAGCTTCGTTAACGATTTATATTCATTTGAGTTGAAAAGTGTCTGTGTTTACCTGAAATGATGTCTTGCTTGTAGGAAGACACAGAGCCAGGAATTTAACTCCATTTCTGAAGGGAACCACACAGCACAGTTCTCATCCATGAAACACACTCTGCTTTAGGGCAAGAAGCATGCTCTTGCTTTCCAGAGTCTCTAATAGAGCCAGAAACTTGAGGGTACTCAGAACAAAAGAACAGTGTTTCCTACACATACGGACCATTGCTAGTTCAACTCTGCTTCTGAAACTGATCCAAACCACAGGTCCTCTAACATCCACTGTTTACAGTTAAGAGCAAGAGACTTGTGAGCTACGTGAACGATGTAGCTTTGTTTGAGTGGAAACGTGACTGAGTTTACGTGTAACGAAGTCTTGCTTGTAGGAAGATACAGAGCCTGTGATTTAACTCCATTTCTGAAATGAAACACACAGCACTGTTCTCATGATGAAACACACTCTGCGTATAGGAAGAAGCACGCTCTTGCTTTCTAGATTCTCTAATAAAGAAGGAAACATGAGTGTGCTCAGAACAAAAGAACGGTGTTTCCTCTACATACAGACCATTGCTAGTTCAACTCTGCTTCAGAAACTGATACAAACCACAAGTCATCTAACATCCAATGCTTTTCAGTTAAGAGTGAGAAACGTGTGATCATCGTAAACGATTTATATTCATTTGAGCTGAAAAGTGACTGCGTTTACCTGAAATGATGTCTTGCTTGTAGGAAGAAACAGAGCCTGGAATTTAAGTCCATTTCTGAAGGGAAACACACAGCACAGTTCTCATCCATGAAACACACTCTGCTTTAGAGCAAGAAGCACGCTCTTGCTTTCTAAGAGTCTCTTATACAGCAGGAAACGTGACTGTGGTCAGTACTAAATAACGGTGTTTCCTACACATACGGACCATATCTAGGTCAACTCTTCTTCTGAACCTGATACAATCCACAGTTCCATTAACATGCAATACTTTCCAGTTAAGAGCGAGAAACGTGTGAGCTTCGTGAACGATGTAGCTTCCATTGAGCTGAAAAGTGACTGAGTTTACCTGAAAAGATGTCTTGCTTGTAGGAAGACACAGAGCCTGGGATTTAAGTCCATTTCTAAAGGGAAAAACACAGCACAGTTCTCATCCATAAAACACACTCTGCTTTAGAGCAAGATGCACGCTCTTGCTTTCTACAGTCTATAATAGAGCCAGAAACTTGAGGGTACTTAGAACAAAAGAACGGCGTTTCCTACACATACGGACAATTGCTAGTTGAACTCTGCTTCTGAAACTGATACAAGCCACAGGTCCTCTATCATGCAATGCTTTCCAGTTAAGAGCAAGAAACGTGTGAGCTTCGTGAACGATATAGCTTCCTTTGAGCTGAAAAGTGACTGAGTTTACCTGAAATGATGTCTTGCTTGTAGGAAGACACAGAGCCTGGAATTTAACTCCATTTCTGAAGGGAACCACACAGCACAGTTCTCATCCATGAAACACACTCTGCTTTAGGGCAAGAAGCATGCTCTTGCTTTCCAGAGTCTCTAATAGAGCCAGAAACTTGAGGGGACTCAGAACAAAAGAACAGTGTTTCCTACACATACGGACCATTGCTAGTTCAACTCTGCTTCTGAAACTGATACACACCACAGGTCCTCTAAGATCCACTGTTTACAGTTAAGAGCAAGAGACTTGTGAGCTACGAGAACGATATAGCTTTGTTTGAGTGGAAAGGTGACTGAGTTTACGTGTAACGAAGTCTTGCTTGTAGGAAGATACAGAGCCTGTGATTTAACTCCATTTCTGAAATGAAACACACAGCACTGTTCTCATGATGAAACACACTCTGCGTATAGGAAGAAGCACACTCTTGCTTTCTAGATTCTCTAATAAAGCAGGAAACGTGAGTGTGCTCAGAACAAAAGAACGGCGTTTCCTACACATACGGACAATTGCTAGTTGAACTCTGCTTCTGAAACTGATACAAACCACAGGTCCTCTATCATGCAATGCTTTCCAGTTAAGAGCAAGAAACGTGTGAGCTTCGTGAACGATATAGCTTCCTTTGAGCTGAAAAGTGACTGAGTTTACCTGAAATGATGTCTTGCTTGTAGGAAGACACAGAGCCTGGGATTTAACTCCATTTCTGAAGGGAAACACAAAGCACAGTTCTCATGCATGAAACACACTCTGCTTTAGAGCAAGAAGCATGCTCTTGCTTACTAGAGTCTCTAATAGAGCCAGAAACTAGAGGGTACTCAGAAAAAAAGAACGGTGTTTCCTACACATACGGACCCTATCTAGGTCAACTCTTGTTCTGAACCTGATACAAACCACAGTTCCTCTAACATGCAATGCTTTCCACTTAAGAGCGAGAAACGTGCGAGCTTCGTGAACGATGTAGCTTCCTGTGAGCTGAAAAGTGACTGCCATTACCTGAAATGATGTCCTGCTTGCAGGAAGACACAGAGCCTGGGATTTAACTCCATTTCTGAAGGGAAACACACAGCACAGTTCTCATCCATGAAACACACTCTGCTTTAGAAGACGAAGCATGCTCTTGCTTCCTAGAGTCTCTAATAGAGCAAGAAATTGAGGGTACTCTGTACAAAAGAACGGTGTTTCCTACACATACAGACCATTGCTAGTTCAACTCTGCTTCTGAAACTGATACAAACCACAGGTCCTCTAACATCCAATACTTTACAGTTTAGAGCAAGAAAGGTGTGAGCTACGTAAAAGATGTAGCTTTGTTTGAGCTGAAAGTTGACTGAGTTTACGTGAAATGAATTCTTGCTTGTAGGAAGACACAGAGCCTGTGATTTAACTCCATTTCTGAAGGGAAACACACAGCACAGTTCTCACGATGAAACACACTCTGCGTATAGTAGGAAGCAAGCTCTTGCTTTCTATAGTCTCTAATAGAGCAGGAAACGTGAGGGTGCTCAGAACAAAATAACGCAGTTTCCTACACATACAGACCATATCTAGTTCAACTCTGCTTCTGAAACTGATACAAACCACAAGTCATCTAACATCCAATGCTTTTCAGTTAAGAGGAGAAACGTGTGAGCTTCGTAAACAATTTATATTCATTTGAGCTGAAAAGTGACTGCATTTACCTGAAATGATGTCTTCCTTTAGGAAGACACAGAGCCTGGGATTTAACTCCATTTCTGAAGGGAAACACTCAGCACATTTCTCATGCATGAAACACACTCTGCTTTAGAGCAAGAAGCATGCTCTTGCTTTCTAGAGTCTCTAATAGAGCCAGAAACTTGAGGGTACTCAGAACAAAAGAACGGTGTTTCCTACAATACAGACCATATCTAGGTCAACTCTTCTTCTGAAACTGATACAAACCACAGTTCCTCTAACATGCAATGCTTTCCACTTAAGAGCGAGAAACGTGTGAGCTTCGTGAATGATGTAGCTTCCTTGAGCTGAAAAGTGACTGCGTATACCTGAAATGATTTCTTGCTTGTAGGAAGACACAGAGCCTGGGATTTAACTCCATTTCTGAAGGGAAACACACAGCACAGTTCTCATCCATGAAACACACTCTGCTTTAGAACACGAAGCATGCTCTTGCTTTCTAGATTCTCTAATAGAGCCAGAAACTTGAAAGTGTGCTCAGAACAAAAGAACGGTGTTTCCTACACATACGGACCATTGCTAGTTCAACTCTGCCTCTGAATCTGATACAAATCACAGGTCCTGTAACATCCAATGCTTTACAGTTAAGAACAAGAAACTTTTGAGCTACGTGAACGATGTAGCTTTGTTTGAGCTGAAAGTTGACTGAGTTTACGTGAAATGAATTCTTGCTTGTAGGAAGACACAGAGCCTGTGATTTATCTCCATTTCTGAAGGGAAACACACTCTGCGTATAGGAGGAAGCAAGCTCTTGCTTTCTATAGTCTCTAATAGAGCAGGAAACGTGAGAGTGCTCAGAACAAAATAACGCAGTTTCCTACACATACAGACCATATCTAGTCCAACTCTACTTCTGAAACTGATACAAACCACTGTTCCTCTAATATCCAATGCTTTTCAGTTAGAGCAAGAAACGTGTGAACTTCGTAAAAGATGTAGCTTTGTTTGAGCTGAAACGTGAGTAAGTTTACCTGAAACGAAATCTTGCATGTAGGAGGACACAGAGCCTGGGATTTAACTCCATTTCTGAAGGGAAAAACAAAGCACAGTTCTCATCCATGAAACACACTCTGCTTTAGAAGAAGAAGCACGCTCTTGCTTTCTAGAGTCTATAATAGAGTCAGAAACTTGAAAGTGTGCTCAGAACAAAAGAACGGTGTTTCCCACACATACGGACCATTGCTATTTCAACTCTTCTTCTGAACCTGATACAAACGACAGGTCCTCTAACATCCAATGCTTTATAGTTAAGAGCAAGAAACGTGTGAGCTACGTGAACGATGTAGCTTTGTTTGAGCTGAAAGGTGACTGCGTTTTCGTGAAACGAACTCTTGCTTGTAGGAAGATACAGAGCTTGTGATTTAACTCCATTTCTGATGGTAAACACACAGCACAGTTCTCATCCATGAAACACACTCTGCTTTAGAGCACGAAGCATGCTCTTGCTTTCTAGAGTCTCTAATAAAGCAAGAAACTTGAGGGTACTGAGAACAAAAGAACGGTGTTTCCTACACATACAGACTATTGCTAGTTCAACTCTTGTTCTGAAATTGATACAAACCACAAGTCATCTAACATCCAATGCTTTTCAATTAAGAGCAAGAAACGTGTGAGCTTCATAAACAATTTATATTCATTTGAGCTGAAAAGTGACTGCATTTACCTGAAACGATGTCTTGCTTGTAGGAAGACACAGAGCCTGGAATTTAACTCCATTTCTGAAGGGAAACACACAGCACAGTTCTCATCCATGAAACACACTCTGCTTTAGAGCAAGAAGCACACTCTTGCTTTCTTAGAGTCTCTAATACAGCAGGAAACGTGACTGTGGTCAGAACAAAAGAACGGTGTTTCCTACACATACAGACCATTGCTAGTTCAACTCTGCTTCAGAAACTGATACAAACCACAGGTCCTCTAACATCCTATGCTTTACAGTTAAGAGCAAGAAACGTGTGAGCGACTTTAACGATGTAGCTTTCTTTGAGCTGAAATTGAGTGAGCTTACGTGAAACGAAGTCTTGCTTGTAGGAAATTACAGAGCCTGTGATTTAACTCCATTTCTGAAGGGAAACACACAGCACTGTTCTCATGATGAAACACACTCAGCGTATAGGAAGAAGCACGCTCTTGCTTTCTAGAGACTCTAATAGAGCAGGAAACGTGAGTGTGCTCTGAACAAAAGAACGGTGATTCTTACACATACGGACCATTGCTAGTTCAATTCAGCTTCTGAAACTGATACAAACCACAAGTCATCTAACATCCAATGCTTTTCAGTTAAGAGCAAGAAACGTGTGAGCTTCTTAAACGATTTACATTCACTTGAGCTGAAAAGTGACTGCGTTTACCTGAAATGATGTCTTGCTTGCAAGAAGACACCGAGCCTGGAATTTAACTCCATTTATGAAGGGAAACACACAGCACAGTTCTCATGATGAAACACACTCTGCGTATAGGAAGAAGCACGCTCTTGCTTTCTAGAGTCTCTAATACAGCAGGAAACATGACTGTGGTCAGAACAAAATAACGGTGTTTCCTACTCATACGGACCATACATAAGTCAACTCTTCTTCTGAAACAGATACAAACCACAGTTCCTCTAACATGCAATGCTTTCCAGTTAAGAGCCAGAAACTTGTGAGCTTCGTGAACAACATAGCTTCCTTTGAGCTGAATAGTGACGGAGATTACCTGAAAAGAAGTCTTGCTTGTAGGAAGACACAGAGCCTGGAATTTAACTCCATTTCTGAAGGGAAACACACAGCACAGTTCTCATCCATGAAACACACTCTGCTTTAGAGCAAGAAGCACACTCTTGCTTTCTTAGAGTCTCTAATACAGCAGGAAACGTGACTGTGGTCAGAACAAAAGAACGGTGTTTCCTACACATACGGACCATTGCTAGTTCAACTCTGCTTCAGAAACTGATACAAACCACAGGTCCTCTAACATCCTATGCTTTACAGTTAAGAGCAAGAAACGTGTGAGCGACTTTAACGATGTAGCTTTCTTTGAGCTGAAAGGTGAGTGAGCTTACGTGAAACGAAGTCTTGCTTGTAGGAAGATACAGAGCCTGTGATTTAACTCCATTTCTGAAGGGAAACACACAGCACTGTTCTCATGATGGAACACACTCAGCATATAGGAAGAAGCACGCTCTTGCTTTCTAGAGACTCTAATAGAGCAGGAAACGTGAGTGTGCTCTGAACAAAAGAACGGTGATTCCTACTCATACGGACCATACATAGGTCAACTCTTCTTCTGAAACAGATACAAAACACAGTTCCTCTAACATGCAATGCTTTCCAGTTAAGAGCCAGAAACTTGTGAGCTTCCTGAACAACATAGCTTCCTTTGAGCTGAATAGTGACTGAGATTACCTGAAAAGAAGTCTTGCTTGTAGGAAGACACAGAGCCTGGGATTTAACACCATTTCGGAAGCGAAACACACAGCACAGTTCTCATCCATGAAACACACTCTGCTTTAGAGCACGAAGCATGCTCTGGCTTTCTAGAGTCTCTAATAGATCCAGAAACATGAGGGTGCTCTGAACAAAATAATTTTGTTTCCTACACATACGGACCATTGCTAGTTCAACTCTGCTTCAGAAACTGATACAAACCACAAGTCATCTCACATCCAATGCTTTACAGTTAAGAGCAAGAAACGTGTGAGCTACGTGAACGATGTAGCTTTGTTTGAGCTGAAAAGTGACTGAGTTTACGTGAAACGAACTCTTGCTTGTAGGAAGATACAGAGCTTGTGATTTAACTCCATTTCTGATGGTAAACACACAGCACAGTTCTCATCCATGAAACACACTCTGCTTTAGAGCAAGAAGCATGCTCTTGCTTTCTAGAGTCTGTAATAGCGACAGAAACTTGAGGGTACTGAGAACCAAAGAACAGTGTTTCCTACACATACGGACCATTGCTAGTTCACCTCTGCTTCTGAAACTGATACAAACCACAGGTCCTCTAACATCCTATGCTTTACAGTTAAGAGCAAGAAACGTGTGAGCGACTTTAACGATGTAGCTTTCTTTGAGCTGAAAGGTGACTGCGTTTTCGTGAAACGAACTCTTGCTTGTAGGAAGATACAGAGCTTGTGATTTAACTCCATTTCTGATGGTAAACACACAGCACAGTTCTCATCCATGAAACACACTCTGCTTTAGAGCACGAAGCATGCTCTTGCTTTCTAGAGTCTCTAATAAAGCAAGAAACTTGAGGGTACTGAGAACAAAAGAACGGTGTTTCCTACACATACAGACTATTGCTAGTTCAACTTTTGTTCTGAAATTGATACAAACCACAAGTCATCTAACATCCAATGCTTTTCAATTAAGAGCAAGAAACGTGTGAGCTTCATAAACAATTTATATTCATTTGAGCTGAAAAGTGACTGCATTTACCTGAAACGATGTCTTGCTTGTAGGAAGACACAGAGCCTGGAATTTAACTCCATTTCTGAAGGGAAACACACAGCACAGTTCTCATCCATGAAACACACTCTGCTTTAGAGCAAGAAGCACACTCTTGCTTTCTTAGAGTCTCTAATACAGCAGGAAACGTGACTGTGGTCAGAACAAAAGAACGGTGTTTCCTACACATACAGACCATTGCTAGTTCAACTCTGCTTCAGAAACTGATACAAACCACAGGTCCTCTAACATCCTATGCTTTACAGTTAAGAGCAAGAAACGTGTGAGCGACTTTAACGATGTAGCTTTCTTTGAGCTGAAATTGAGTGAGCTTACGTGAAACGAAGTCTTGCTTGTAGGAAATTACAGAGCCTGTGATTTAACTCCATTTCTGAAGGGAAACACACAGCACTGTTCTCATGATGAAACACACTCAGCGTATAGGAAGAAGCACGCTCTTGCTTTCTAGAGACTCTAATAGAGCAGGAAACGTGAGTGTGCTCTGAACAAAAGAACGGTGATTCTTACACATACGGACCATTGCTAGTTCAATTCAGCTTCTGAAACTGATACAAACCACAAGTCATCTAACATCCAATGCTTTTCAGTTAAGAGCAAGAAACGTGTGAGCTTCTTAAACGATTTACATTCACTTGAGCTGAAAAGTGACTGCGTTTACCTGAAATGATGTCTTGCTTGCAAGAAGACACCGAGCCTGGAATTTAACTCCATTTATGAAGGGAAACACACAGCACAGTTCTCATGATGAAACACACTCTGCGTATAGGAAGAAGCACGCTCTTGCTTTCTAGAGTCTCTAATACAGCAGGAAACATGACTGTGGTCAGAAAAAAATAACGGTGTTTCCTACTCATACGGACCATACATAAGTCAACTCTTCTTCTGAAACAGATACAAACCACAGTTCCTCTAACATGCAATGCTTTCCAGTTAAGAGCCAGAAACTTGTGAGCTTCGTGAACAACATAGCTTCCTTTGAGCTGAATAGTGACTGAGATTACCTGAAAAGAAGTCTTGCTTGTAGGAAGACACAGAGCCTGGGATTTAACACCATTTTGGAAGCGAAACACACAGCACAGTTCTCATCCATGAAACACACTCTGCTTTAGAGCAAGAAGCACGCTCTTGCTTTCTAAGAGTCTCTAATACAGCAGGAAACGTGACTGTGGTCAGAACAAAATAAGTGTGTTTCCTACACATACGGACCATATCTAGGTCAACTCTTCTTCTGAAACTGATACAAAGCACAGTTCCATTAACATCCAATGCTTTCAATTTAAGAGCGAGAAACATGTGAGCTTCGTGAACGATGTAGCTTCCTTTGAGATGAAAAGTGACTGAGTTTACCTGAAAAGATGTCTTGCTTGTAGGAAGACACAGAGCCTCGGCTTTAACTCCATTTCTGAAGGGAAACACACAGCACAGTTCTCATCCATGAAACACACTCTGCTTTAGAGGAAGAAGCATGCTCTTGCTTTCCAGAGACTCTAATAGAGCCAGAAAATTGAGGGTACTCAGAACAAAGAACGGTGTTTCCTACACATACGGACCCTTGCTAGTTCAACTCTGCTTCTGACACTGATACAAACCACAGGTCTTCTAACATCCTACACTTTACAGTTAAGAGCAAGAAACGTGTGAGCGACTTTACCGATGTAGCTTCCTTTGAGATGAAAAGTGACTGAGTTTACCTGAAAAGATGTCTTGCTTGTAGGAAGACACAGAGCCTCGGCTTTAACTCCATTTCTGAAGGGAAACACACAGCACAGTTCTCATCCATGAAACACACTCTGCTTTAGAGGAAGAAGCATGCTCTTGCTTTCCAGAGACTCTAATAGAGCCAGAAAATTGAGGGTACTCAGAACAAAGAACGGTGTTTCCTACACATACGGACCATTGCTAGTTCAACTCTGCTTCTGAAACTGATACAAACCACAGGTCTTCTAACATCCTACGCTTTACAGTTAAGAGCAAGAAACGTGTGAGCGACTTTACCGATGTAGCTTTCTTTGAGCTGAAAGGTGACTGAGTTTACGTGAAACGAAGTCTTGCTTGTAGGAAGATACAGAGCCTGTGATTTAACTCCATTTCTGAAGGGAAACACACAGCACTGTTCTCATGATGAAACACACTCAGCGTATAGGAAGAAGCACGCTCTTGCTTTCTAGAGACTCTAATAGAGCAGGAAACGTGAGTGTGCTCTGAACAAAAGAACGGTGTTTCCTACACATACGGACCATTGCTAGTTCAACTCTGCTTCTGAAACTGATACAAACCACTAGTCATCTAACATCCAATGCTTTTCAGTTAAGAGCAAGAAACGTGTGAGCTTCTTAAACGATTTATATTCACTTGAGCTGTAAAGTGACTGCGTTTACCTGAAATGATGTCTTGCTTGCAAGAAGACACCGAGCCTGGAATTTAACTCCATTTATGAAGGGAAACACACAGCACAGTTCTCATGATGAAACACACTCTGCGTATAGGAAGAAGCACGCTCTTGCTTTCTAGAGTCTCTAATACAGCAGGAAACATGACTGTGGTCAGAAAAAAATAACGGTGTTTCCTACTCATACGGACCATACATAAGTCAACTCTTCTTCTGAAACAGATACAAACCACAGTTCCTCTAACATGCAATGCTTTCCAGTTAAGAGCCAGAAACTTGTGAGCTTCGTGAACAACATAGCTTCCTTTGAGCTGAATAGTGACTGAGATTACCTGAAAAGAAGTCTTGCTTGTAGGAAGACACAGAGCCTGGGATTTAACACCATTTTGGAAGCGAAACACACAGCACAGTTCTCATCCATGAAACACACTCTGCTTTAGAGCAAGAAGCACGCTCTTGCTTTCTAAGAGTCTCTAATACAGCAGGAAACGTGACTGTGGTCAGAACAAAATAAGTGTGTTTCCTACACATACGGACCATATCTAGGTCAACTCTTCTTCTGAAACTGATACAAAGCACAGTTCCATTAACATCCAATGCTTTCAATTTAAGAGCGAGAAACATGTGAGCTTCGTGAACGATGTAGCTTCCTTTGAGATGAAAAGTGACTGAGTTTACCTGAAAAGATGTCTTGCTTGTAGGAAGACACAGAGCCTCGGCTTTAACTCCATTTCTGAAGGGAAACACACAGCACAGTTCTCATCCATGAAACACACTCTGCTTTAGAGGAAGAAGCATGCTCTTGCTTTCCAGAGACTCTAGTAGAGCCAGAAAATTGAGGGTACTCAGAACAAAGAACGGTGTTTCCTACACATACGGACCCTTGCTAGTTCAACTCTGCTTCTGACACTGATACAAACCACAGGTCTTCTAACATCCTACACTTTACAGTTAAGAGCAAGAAACGTGTGAGCGACTTTACCGATGTAGCTTCCTTTGAGATGAAAAGTGACTGAGTTTACCTGAAAAGATGTCTTGCTTGTAGGAAGACACAGAGCCTCGGCTTTAACTCCATTTCTGAAGGGAAACACACAGCACAGTTCTCATCCATGAAACACACTCTGCTTTAGAGGAAGAAGCATGCTCTTGCTTTCCAGAGACTCTAATAGAGCCAGAAAATTGAGGGTACTCAGAACAAAGAACGGTGTTTCCTACACATACGGACCATTGCTAGTTCAACTCTGCTTCTGAAACTGATACAAACCACAGGTCTTCTAACATCCTACGCTTTACAGTTAAGAGCAAGAAACGTGTGAGCGACTTTACCGATGTAGCTTTCTTTGAGCTGAAAGGTGACTGAGTTTACGTGAAACGAAGTCTTGCTTGTAGGAAGATACAGAGCCTGTGATTTAACTCCATTTCTGAAGGGAAACACACAGCACTGTTCTCATGATGAAACACACTCAGCGTATAGGAAGAAGCACGCTCTTGCTTTCTAGAGACTCTAATAGAGCAGGAAACGTGAGTGTGCTCTGAACAAAAGAACGGTGTTTCCTACACATACGGACCATTGCTAGTTCAACTCTGCTTCTGAAACTGATACAAACCACTAGTCATCTAACATCCAATGCTTTTCAGTTAAGAGCAAGAAACGTGTGAGCTTCTTAAACGATTTATATTCACTTGAGCTGTAAAGTGACTGCCTTTACCTGAAATGATGTCTTGCTTGCAAGAAGACACCGAGCCTGGAATTTAACTCCATTTATGAAGGGAAACACACAGCACAGTTCTCATGATGAAACACACTCTGTGTATAGGAAGAAGCACGCTCTTGCTTTCTAGAGACTCTAATAGAGCAGGAAACGTGAGTGTGCTCTGAACAAAAGAACGGTGTTTCCTACACATACGGACCATTGCTAGTTCAACTCAGCTGCTGAAACTGATACAAACCACTTGTCATCTAACATCCAATGCTTTTCAGTTAAGAGCAAGAAACGTGTGAGCTTCTTAAACGATTTATATTCACTTGAGCTGAAAAGTGACTGCGTTTACCTGAAATGATGTCTTGCTTGCAAGAAGACACCGAGCCTGGAATTTAACTCCATTTATGAAGGGAAACACACAGCACAGTTCTCATGATGAAACACATTCTGCGTATAGGAAGAAGCACGCTCTTGCTTTCTAGAGTCTCTAATACAGCAGGAAACATGACTGTGGTCAGAACAAAATAACGGTGTTTCCTACTCATACGGACCATACATAGGTCAACTCTTCTTCTGAAACAGATACAAACCACAGTTCCTCTAACGTGCAATGCTTTCCAGTTAAGAGCCAGAAACTTGTGAGCTTCGTGAACAACATAGCTTCCTTTGAGCTGAAAGGTGACTGAGTTTACATGAAACGAATTCTTGCTTCTAGGAAGACACAGAGCCTCGGATTTAACTCCCTTTCTGAAGGGAAACACACAGCACAGTTCTCATCCATGAAACACACTCTGCTTTAGAGCAAGAAGCATGCTCTTGCTTTCCAGAGACTCTAATAGAGCCAGAAACTTGAGGGTACTCAGAACAAAAGAACGGTGTTTCCTACACATACGGACCATTGCTAGTTCACCTCTACTTCTGAAACTGATACAAACCACAGGTCCTCTAACATCCTATGCTTTACAGTTAAGAGCAAGAAACGTGTGAGCGACTTTAACGATGTAGCTTTCTCTGAGCTGAAAGGTGACTGCGTTTTCGTGAAACGAACTCTTGCTTGTAGGAAGATACAGAGCTTGTGATTTAACTCCATTTCTGATGGTAAACACACAGCACAGTTCTCATCCATGAAACACACTCTGCTTTAGAGCACGAAGCATGCTCTTGCTTTCTAGAGTCTCTAATAAAGCAAGAAACTTGAGGGTACTGAGAACAAAAGAACGGTGTTTCCTACACATACAGACCATTGCTAGTTCAACTCTTGTTCTGAAATTGATACAAACCACAAGTCATCTAACATCCAATGCTTTTCAGTTAAGAGCAAGAAACGTGTGAGCTTCATAAACAATTTATATTCATTTGAGCTGAAAAGTGACTGCATTTACCTGAAACGATGTCTTGCTTGTAGGAAGACACAGAGCCTGGAATTTAACTCCATTTCTGAAGGGAAACACACAGCACAGTTCTCATCCATGAAACACACTCTGCATATAGGAAGAAGCACGCTCTTGCTTTCTAGAGTCTCTAATACAGCAGGAAACATGACTGTGGTCAGAACAAAATAACGGTGTTTCCTACTCATATGGACCATACCTAGGTCAACTTTTCTTCAGAAACTGATACAAACCACAGTTCCTCTAACATGCAATGCTTTCCAGTTAAGAGCAAGAAACGTGTGAGATACGTGAACGATGTACCTTTGTTTGAGCTGAAAGTTTACTAAGTTTACATGAAACGAAGTCTTGCTTGTAGGATGATACTGAGCCAGTGATTTAACTCCATTTCTGAAGGGAAACACACAGCACAGTTCTCGTCCATGAAACTCACTCTGCTTTAGAGCACGAAGCATGCTTTTGCTTTCTAGAGTCTCTAATAGAGACAGAAACTTGAGGGTTCTGAGAACAAAAGAACGGTGTTTCCTACACATACAGACCATTGCTAGTTCAACTCTGCTTCTGAAATTGATACAAAGCACAAGTCATCTAACATCCAATGCTTTTCACTTAAGAGCGAGAAACGTGTGAGCCTCATAAACGATTTATATTCATTTGAGCTGAAAATTGGCTGCGTTTACCTTAAATGATGTCATGCTTGTAGGAAGACACAGAGCTGTAGTGGATAGCCATCCCAGCATTGGCCTGGAAGTTCCAACCCCCACTGATGCTTCGGTATTGGTCATGCCCACAAGGCGTGGTGGAGGAGGAAGCATAAGACCAAGATCGGGAAGAGCTCTCTCTCTTGGTTCCCAGATTCTGTACGCTGGAGGTAGACCTAGCAGAGTTCTCCAGAGAACACCGCCGGACTGCGCTATACCCTTGCCAGACCCTGTAACCTACCCCTTCATTTGTACGTAACCCCACAAAATAAACCTCCCTTTTAACTACGTGGTGTGGCCTTAATAATTTAACCAATACAGAGCCTGTAATAAAACTCCATTTCTGAAGGGAAACACACAGCACAGTTCTCACGAGGAAACACACTCTGCGTATAGGAAGAGGCACACTCTTGCTTACTAGAGTCTCTAATAGAGCAGGAAACTTGAGTGTGCTCAGAACAAAAGAACTGGGTTTCCTACACATACGGACCATATCTAGGTCAACTCTTCTTCTGAAACTGATACAAACCACAGTTCCTCTAACATGCAATGCTTTCCAGTTAAGAGCGAGAAACTTGTGTGCTTCGTGAACGACGTAGCTTCCTTAGAGATGAAAAGTGTCTTAGTTTACCTGAAAACATGTCTTGCTTGTAGGAAGACACAGAGCCTGGGATTTAACTCCATTTCTGAAGGGAAACACACAGCACAGTTCTCGTCCATGAAACAGACTCTACTTTAGAGCAAGAAGCACGCTCTTGCTTTCTAAGATTCTCTAATACAGCTGGAAACGTGACTGTGGTCAGAACAAAATAACAGAGTTTCCTACATGTATGGACCATATCTAGGTCAACTCTTCTTCTGAAACTGATAAAAACCACAGTTTCTCTAACATGCAATGCTTTCCAGTTAAGAGCGAGAAACGTGTGAGCTTCGTGAACGATGTAGCTTTCTTTGAGCTGAAAAGTGACTGAGTTTACCTGAAAAGATGTCTTGCTTTTAGGAATATACAGAGCCTGGGATTTAACTCCATTTCTGAGGGGAAACACACAGCACAGTTCTCATCCATGAAACACACTCTGCGTATAGGAAGAACCACGCTCTTGCTTTCTAAAGTCTCTAATAGAGCCAGAAAATTGAGGGTACTCAGAACAAAAGAACGGGGTTTCCTACACATACGGACCATTGCTAGTTCAACTCTGCTTCTGAAACTGATACAAACCACAGGTCCTCTAACATCCAATGCTTTACAGTTAAGAGCAAGAAACGTGTGAGCTACGTGAACGATGTAGCATTGTTTGAGCTGAAAAGTGACTGAGTTTACGTGAAACGAACTCTTGCTTGTAGGAAGATACAGAGCTTGTGATTTAACTCCATTTCTGATGGTAAACACACAGCACTGTTCTCATGATGAAACACACTCAGCGTATAGGAAGAAGCACGCTCTTGCTTTCTAGAGACTCTAATAGAGCAGGAAACGTGAGTGTGCTCTGAACAAAAGAACGGTGATTCCTACACATACGGACCATTGCTAGTTCAACTCAGCTTCTGAAACTGATACAAACCACAAGTCATCTAACATCCAATGCTTTTCAGTTAAGAGCAAGAAACGTGTGAGCTTCTTAAACGATTTACATTCACTTGAGCTGAAAAGTGACTGCGTTTACCTGAAATGATGTCTTGCTTGCAAGAAGACACCGAGCCTGGAATTTAACTCCATTTATGAAGGGAAACACACAGCACAGTTCTCATGATGAAACACACTCTGCGTATAGGAAGAAGCACGCTCTTGCTTTCTAGAGTCTCTAATACAGCAGGGAACATGACTGTGGTCAGAACAAAATAACGGTGTTTCCTACTCATACGGACCATACATAGGTCAACTCTTCTTCTGAAACAGATACAAACCACAGTTCCTCTAACATGCAATGCTTTCCAGTTAAGAGCCAGAAACTTGTGAGCTTCGTGAACAACATAGCTTCCTTTGAGCTGAATAGTGACTGAGATTACCTGAAAAGAAGTCTTGCTTGTAGGAAGACACAGAGCCTGGGATTTAACACCATTTCGGAAGCGAAACACACAGCACAGTTCTCATCCATGAAACACACTCTGCTTTAGAGCAAGAAGCACGCTCTTGCTTTCTAAGAGTCTCTAATACAGCAGGAAACGTGACTGTGGTCAGAACAAAATAAGTGTGTTTCCTACACATACGGACCATATCTAGGTCAACTCTTCTTCTGAAACTGATACAAAGCACAGTTCCATTAACATCCAATGCTTTCAATTTAAGAGCGAGAAACATGTGAGCTTCGGGAACGATATAGCTTCCTTTGAGATGAAAAGTGACTGAGTTTACCTGAAAAGATGTCTTGCTTGTAGGAAGACACAGAGCCTCGGCTTTAACTCCATTTCTGAAGGGAAACACACAGCACAGTTCTCATCCATGAAACACACTCTGCTTTAGAGGAAGAAGCATGCTCTTGCTTTCCAGAGACTCTAATAGAGCCAGAAACTTGAGGGTACTCAGAACAAAAGAACGGTGTTTCCTACACATACGGACCATTGCTAGTTCACCTCTGCTTCTGAAACTGATACAAACCAAAGGTCTTCTAACATCCTACGCTTTACAGTTAAGAGCAAGAAACGTGTGAGCGACTTTACCGATGTAGCTTTCTTTGAGCTGAAAGGTGACTGAGTTTACGTGAAACGAAGTCTTGCTTGTAGGAAGATACAGAGCCTGTGATTTAACTCC
Source organism: Onychomys arenicola (assembly GCA_949786405.1). Taxonomy (NCBI): domain Eukaryota; kingdom Metazoa; phylum Chordata; class Mammalia; order Rodentia; family Cricetidae; genus Onychomys; species Onychomys arenicola. The sequence continues at coordinate 730,091 of CATKUM010000029.1, forward strand.
ATTTCAGAAGGGAAACACACAGCACTGTTCTCATGATGAAACACACTCAGCGTATAGGAAGAAGCACGCTCTTGCTTTCTAGAGACTCTAATAGAGCAGGAAACGTGAGTGTGCTCTGAACAAAAGAACGGTGTTTCCTACACATACGGACCATTGCTAGTTCAACTCAGCTGCTGAAACTGATACAAACAAATAGTCATCTAACATCCAATGCTTTTCAGTTAAGAGCAAGAAACATGTGAGCTTCTTAAACGATTTATATTCACTTGAGCTGAAAAGTGACTGCGTTTACCTGAAATGATGTCAGCTTGCAAGAAGACACCGAGCCTGGAATTTAACTCCATTTATGAAGGGAAACACACAGCACAGTTCTCATGATGAAACACACTCTGCGTATAGGAAGAAGCACGCTCTTGCTTTCTAGAGTCTCTAATACAGCAAGAAACATGACTGTGGTCAGAACAAAATAACGGTGTTTCCTACTCATACGGACCATACGTAGGTCAACTCTTCTTCTGAAACAGATACAAACCACATTTCCTCTAACATGCAATGCTTTCCAGTTAAGAGCCAGAAACTTGTGAGCTTCGTGAACAACATAGCTTCCTTTGAGCTGAAAGGTGACTGAGTTTAAATGAAACGAATTCTTGCTTCTAGGAAGACACAGAGCCTCGGATTTAACTCCCTTTCTGAAGGGAAACACACAGCACAGTTCTCATCCATGAAACACACTCTGCTTTAGAGCAAGAAGCATGCTCTTGCTTTCCAGAGACTCTAATAGAGCCAGAAACTTGAGGGTACTCAGAACAAAAGAACGGTGTTTCCTACACATACGCACCATTGCTAGTTCACCTCTGCTTCTGAAACTGATACAAACCACAGGTCCTCTAACATCCTATGCTTTACAGTTAAGAGCAAGAAACGTGTGAGCGACTTTAACGATGTAGCTTTCTCTGAGCTGAAAGGTGACTGCGTTTTCGTGAACCAAACTCTTGCTTTTAGGAAGATACAGAGCTTGTGATTTAACTCCATTTCTGATGGTAAACACACAGCACAGTTCTCATCCATGAAACACACTCTGCTTTAGAGCACGAAGCATGCTCTTGCTTTCTAGAGTCTCTAATAAAGCAAGAAACTTGAGGGTACTGAGAACAAAAGAACGGTGTTTCCTACACATACAGACCATTGCTAGTTCAACTCTTGTTCTGAAATTGATACAAACCACAAGTCATCTAACATCCAATGCTTTTCAGTTAAGAGCAAGAAACGTGTGAGCTTCATAAACAATTTATATTCATTTGAGCTGAAAAGTGACTGCATTTACCTGAAACGATGTCTTGCTTGTAGGAAGACACAGAGCCTGGAATTTAACTCCATTTCTGAAGGGAAACACACAGCACAGTTCTCATCCATGAAACACACTCTGCGTATAGGAAGAAGCACGCTCTTGCTTTCTAGAGTCTCTAATACAGCAGGAAACATGACTGTGGTCAGAACAAAATAACGGTGTTTCCTACTCATATGGACCATACGTAGGTCAACTCTTCTTCTGAAACTGATACAAACCACAGTTCCTCTAACATGCAATGCTTTCCAGTTAAGAGCCAGAAACTTGTCAGCTTCGTGAACGACGTAGTTTCCTTAGAGCTGAAAAGTGACTTAGTTTACCTGAAAACATGTCTTGCTTGTAGGAAGTCACAGAACCTGGGATTTAACTCCCTTTCTGAAGGGAAACACACAGCACAGTTCTCATCCATGAAACACACTCTGCTTTAGAGCAAGAAGCACGCTCTTGCTTTCTAGAGTCTCTAATAGAGCCAGAAACTTGAGGGTACTTAGAACAAAAGAACGGTGTTTCCTACACTTACGGACCATTGCTAGTTCAACTCTGCTTCTGAAACTGATACAAACCACAGGTCCTCTAATATCCAATGCTTTTCAGTTAAGAGCAAGAAACGTGTGAGATACGTGAACGATGTAGCTTTCTTTGAGCTGAAAGGTGACTGAATTTATGTGAAAGGAATTCTTGCTTGTAGGAAGATACAGAGCCAGTGATTTAACTCCATTTCTGAAGGGAAACACACAGCACAGTTCTCATGGGGAAACACACTTTGCATATTGGAAGAAGCACGCTCTTGCTTTCTAGAGTCTCTATTAGAGCATGAAACGTGAGTGTGCTCAGAACAAAAGAACGGTGTTTCCTACACATACGGACCATTGCTAGTTCTACTCTGCTTCTGAAACTGATACAAACCACAGGTCCTCTAACATCCAATGCTTTACAGTTAAGAGCAAGAGACGTGTGAGCCATGTGTACGATAAAGCTTTGTGTGAGTGCAAGGTGACTGAGTTTACGTGAAATGAAGTCTTGCATGTAGGAAGATACAGTGTAGTGGATAGGCATCCCAGCATTGGCCTGGAAGTTCCAACCCCCACTGAGGCTTCGGTAATGGTCACGCCCACAAGGCGGGGCAGAGGAGGAAGCGGAAGACGAAGGATCGGGAAAAACTCACTCTCTTGATTCCCGGACTCTGGACCCTGGAGGTAGACCGAGCAGAGTTCTCCAGAGAACAACGCCGGATTGTGCTATACCCTTGCCAGACCCTGTAACCTACCCCCTCATTTGTAAGTACCCCACAAAATAAACCTCCCTTTTAACTACGTGGAGCGTCCTTAATAATTTCGCCAATATCTGGCGTTCACGTGGGGCAAATTCCAAAGGCCCAGGCGGCTCCCTCCCTCAGCCTCTTCCCCGGCTGGCGGGTACCTAAACCCGCCTGCAAAGTTCCATTTAACCAGGGGACGCCTACACGGTTCCATTCCCGAAAAAGGGAGCAGTTTGTCCTGTCTCAGTTCCCTAGCTAAGCCCCTAGACCAGCGAAAACCGCTGTGAGTGAGGCATTCCCACTCCTCCCTGAGTGCCGGCTCCCCGCCATCTTGGCTCCTGCCTTCAGCTGCCGCCAGCCAAGGTCGCCAGCATGCTCTGCTTTGGAGCTATACCAATGCCTCCTGCTGGCTGAAAAGTGCTACTGCACCTCCCAAAACCACGGAAAGGTAAGCTTCTTTCAAGTAAAAGTACCTGATAATTTTACACCTTAAAACTGACTAACAAATTTTGAGTAATTCTTGTAATATGGCTGACAACATTACCTCACAAGAATTTAAAAACCTTTTTGCCTGTATGATGAATGACATTTTCCTGGAAATATACGACCTCCCTAAGACATATCTGGCCTGTACCATTTTGACATTCATTGTAATAATTCACACAGTGTTCAAACACTGGTTTAATAATAAGAACAAAGATGAGTCATTATTGGGACTGATACAGGCTTTAAAAGATAACAATGAAGGCTTACAGAAAAAGATTCTCTTTCTGGAATCTGCTAACCAGGATTTACAGGCTGTAAAAGTTAGCAATGAAGGCTTACAGAAAAAGATTCTGTCTATGGAATCTGCTGACCAGGACTTACATAAAAAGATTCTCTTTCTGGAATCTGCTAACCAGGAATTACAGGTTTTAAAAGATAGCAATGAAGGCTTACAGAAAAAGATTCTCTTTCTGGAATCTGTTAACCAGGATTTACAGGTTTTAAAAGTTAGCAATGAAGGCTTACAGAAAAAGATTCTGTCTATGGAATCTGCTGACCAGGACTTACATAAAAAGATTCTCTTTCTGGAATCTGCTAATCAGGATTTACAGGTTTTAAAAGATAGCAATGAAGGCTTACAGAAAAAGATTCTTTCTCTGGAATCTGCTGGCCAGGACTTACATAAAAAGATTCTCTCTTTGGAATCTGCTAACCAGAATTTACAAAACAAGCTTGTACCCAAAATTGCTTTTATTGATAATAAATATGAGTATTTAATGGATAGAACACTAACTCTCCAGAGTGAAGTTGTAGCTACTCAGACAATATATAAGGAAGAAAAATTATCATTACTTGATAAGATAAGGTCCATAGAATCATGTGTTTCAGAAGAACATAAAAACTTCCATGATTCCATGAAAAATCTGGAATCCCTTACAAGAGAGGAGGTTTACTCCCTGGAACAGACCCTAGGTGCTCGTTTACAAGCCCTGGAGGAAACTCTAAATAAACATGACAAGGGACCTAATAAGCAGAAGGGCAAGACCATACAGGTTGTAACATCTCCAAATGGCTCTCATACAATGGCTTATCCTGTTATCATCCATGAGAAGCCAGCAGATGACACACACCCCGAGCCATATACGACATATACATTACAACCAATTTCAACAAGGGACTTTAAAAATATAAAGGAAGCAGTAGTTACATATGGGATACACTCCACATACGTAAAACAGATGTTAAATTCGTGGTCTACCTCACATAGAATCATTCCAGATGACTGGCATCAGTTAATTTCAGCTGTTCTAGAATATAGCCAGCAGTTACAGTGGAAAAGCTGGTTGAGAGAAGAGGCAAGAAATTTAGAACAACAAGGTAAACTCAGAGGTTTTGAGATCTCCCAAGATCAAATACTTGGTGAGGGATGTTTCGCTGACAGGAATGTACAAGCCATTTATGATGAGCATACAATATCCCTATGCCGTACAGCAGCTCTAAATGCTTGGGAAAAAATTCCAGAACCTGGAAAAACAACTGAGGTATACACAAAGATATTTCAGGGACCATATGAACCCTTCACTGATTTTTTACAAAGGCTGAACACAGCTATAACAAAAGCTGTATCAGATAAAGAATTAAGAAAAGTATTAACTGAGTCCTTGGCATTCGACAATGCTAATGCAGAATGCAAAAGAATACTTACACCATTAAAGATCAGATCAGCTCCTTTGGGAGAATGGATTCAGTATACTAATGGTGTTGAATCTCTTAACTACAGTAATGAGGCTTGGATAGGAGAGACAAATGCCAGGGGTGTAAGAAGGCCCCGTGGTACCAAATGTTTTAAATGTGGTACACCAGGTCATATAAGTAAAAACTGTACATGGGGTAATCCTAGAAGTAATACTCCTTCTAGGAATAGCCTAAACAGAAGACCCCAACCACCTCCTGGATTATGTAGAAGATGTGGCAAAGGCCGACATTGGACCAGTGAGTGCAGATCAAAAATAGATATACGAGGCAACCCTTTAGTAGCGGGAAACGCCTCAGGGGGCCTCTTGCAGGCCCCCAAATCAAATGTGGTAAGAACATTCCCAGCCACTGTGGAAGACATTCCTCTCCAGGACAACTGAATAAACCAATGTCTAATGTAAAAACGGATACTGCAATGGATGATAAAACAGCTCTGATAGATGAATCACAGTTTACAAGGAACACAATAAAACAAATATTTTGGCAGACTTCCATAAATGAACAAAGGCCAAAGCTTAGAATTCAAATTAATGGCTTGGTTCTGGAGGGCCTGGTAGACACAGGTGCGGATGTGACTGTAATTACACCAAAATCATGGCATCCAAATTGGCCTCTTCAAGAGGTAGATGTACAACTTTTAGGAATTGGCACCCTATCTCAGATAAAACAGAGTTCGAGATGGGTTGAATGCATAGGGCCAGAAGGACAGAGAGGAAGGCTGAAGCCATATGTAGCAAATGTAGCAGTAAATCTATGGGGCCGAGATCTGTTACAACAGTGGAATACCCAGATTAAAATTCCTACACTCTCAGAAAAGGAATACAGGCCAATGCATGTTTCTAGGAATAATATCATAACATGCTATAAAAACCAGTCACCAAACATTCAGGCTGTACACAAACAGAGCACAACTGCTGTTGAACTCTCAGAAGTACCAACTGCCTTACCTTTAAAATGGCTAACTAATAAACCTGTCTGGGTTGGACAGTGGCCTTTGACAAAAGAGAAGCTACAAGCTTTAGAACAGCTGGTTCAAGAGCAGTTAAATGCTCAACACATTGAAGAATCTACCAGTCCTTGGAATTCTCCTGTATTTGTTATTAAAAAAAAGTCTGGTAATTGGAGAATGCTGACAGATCTGAGAGCTATTAATAAAGTAATTCAGCCAATGGGCTCCCTACAGACTGGGATGCCCTTGCCCTCTCTGCTACCCAAAGAATGGCTTATAATAGTTATTGACTTAAAAGACTGTTTCTTTACCATACCCTTACAAGAAAATGATAGAGAAAAATTTGCCTTCACAGTTCCTAATTATAACAATTCTCAGCCAGTCAAGAGATATCAATGGAAGGTCCTCCCACAGGGAATGTTAAACAGCCCTACCTTATGCCAATACTTTGTGCAAAAACCATTGGAGTTAATTCGTGTAAAGTTTCCACAATCCATAATTTATCACTATATGGATGATATCCTATTAGCTGATCCAAAGTTAGACACATTAGAAAGCATGTTTGAAGAAGTAAAAAAAGTTTTGCCTCGCTGGGGACTGCAAATTGCTCCTGAAAAAATACAAAGAGGAGATTCTATTAATTACTTAGGATAAAAGATAGAGTTACAAAAAATTAGACCCCAAAAGGTACAACTGAGGAGAGATCGATTAAAGACTCTTAATGATTTTCAAAAGTTGTTAGGAAGCATTTCCAACTTATTGGGTATCATGGGAATACCCAAAGATGGACTACAAAATTTGGCTAATACTCTAGAAGGGGACAAAGAATTAAATAGTCCAAGAGAATTATCAGTTGAAGCTGAGAAGGAATTGGCTCTAGTAGAAAAGACAATTCGAGAAGCACATGTGGATCGTGTGGATCCAGAACTTAAATGTATTCTTGTCATATTCCCCTCCAGACATTCCCCCACAGGTATTTTGATGCAGAGGGAAGATATTATATTGGAATGGATATTCCTACCACGTAAACCAAATAAGAAATTAAAGACTTATATAGAAAAGATCTTTGATTTGATTCAAAAAGGTAAATTAAGACTTCGTCAGTGGACAGGAATGGACCCAGCAGAAATTGTAGTACCTTTAACTAATGAGGAAATTTCGTCACTATGGAAAGATAATGAATACTGGCAGAGAGCCTGCAGTAACTTTTTGGGAGAGATTAACAACCATTATCCCAAAAGCAAGAGAATAGAATTCATAAAGAAGACTGAATGGGTCCTTCCTCACATTGTACGACACAAGCCATTTTCTGGAGTCCTCACATTCTATACAGATGCAAATAAATCAGGGAAAGCAGGATACAAATCAGGAGACTTAAGTAAAGTGGTACAAAGTCCATACAGCTCTGTACAAAAGGCAGAACTGTATGCCGTTCTTATGGTACTGATGGACTTCACAGAACCCCTCAATATAGTCACTGACTCTCAATATGCAGAGAGAGTTGTTTTACACATTGAAACTGCTGAATTTATTCCTGATAACACAGAATTAACTTCATTATTCATACAATTGCAGGAAATCATCAGAAAAAGGGAACATCCTATATATATAACACATATCAGATCCCATACAGGTCTGCCAGGACCTCTAGCACAAGGTAATGATGAGATTGATCAGTTACTAATAGGTAATGTGCTAGAAGCCTCAGAATTTCATAAGAAACAACATGTAAATAGCAAAGGTTTGAAGAAGGATTTCTCCATTACTTGGCAACAAGCTAAGGATATTGTGAAAAAATGTCCTACTTGTTCCTTCTATAACCAAACTCCATTACCTGCAGGAAGCAATCCAAAGGGTATACAAAGAAATGAAACTTGGCAGATGGATGTGTTTCATTTTGCAGAATTTGGAAGGTTAAAGTATGTACACCATACCATTGACACCTATTCAGGATTTCAGTGGGCAACTCCTATGAGTTCTGAAAAGGCTGATTCTGTGATTACACACCTATTAGAAGTTATGGCCATCATGGGAATACCTGTACAAATTAAGACAGACAATGCCCCAGCATATGTCTCCAATAAAATGAGACAGTTCTTTGCTTATTACAATATAAAGCATGTTACAGGTATACCACACAATCCCACAGGCCAAGCAGTCATAGAAAGATCCAATCGAACTTTAAAGGATATGCTAAATAAACAGCAACAGGTAACAATGACTCCTAGAAATAGATTGCATAGTGCTTTATTAACCTTGAATTTTCTCAATGCTGATGAGAAAGGAACAACAGCTGCAGAGAGACATTGGACGACAGACAAAACTCCTGAGCTAAACCAACCAGTTTATTTCAAAGATGTGTTGACCTCAGAATGGAAACCTGGATATGTCCTACATTGGGGAAGGGGTTTTGCTTTTGTTTCCACAGGAGAAGAAAAGCTATGGATACCAACAAAATTAATAAAAATTCGATTCAAACAGGAGAAACCCCTTGATGAGGAGAAATAAAAGATCATCCACCAATATGACATCTCTTCAGGTTGTAAGAAAAATTTAACAATCAAAGGTTGGGGTAGGGTTCTGTTTTTGTCTTTCCAGGATAATGGAAATACCCATCTTCCAGAAATCATAAGGCCTTGGATATCCGGATGTTTACAGCAGAAAGAAAGAATCTATTGGTACCAATCTACACAGGGTAATATATCACTGTCTAACATCTATATCTCTATCAATCTAGAATAGTTGTGGTTCCAATTTAATCATAAACCAAGCTGGCTTTGGAGATGGAACTGGCTCACTCCTTCTCTAAACCCAAGCATATTGATAAAAGAAAAGGTTGAGAGATTCTTCAGTCCCATATCAGAAGAGCCCTCTGGTGTGAGACAGAAGGAAACCAATTATAAGGGACCATTATCTTCAAGATTCTAATTCTCTCCATGCTTACTCTTGATTTCTTGGAATCCTTTCTTACATGTCATGACATCTTTAAATCCAAACCTTCCATTCTGATAAAAATAAGTTTTTTCCAATAGCAATCTCTGAAGTCTCCAGAAGGAAGATGGGGCCCCAACAACAACAACTCTACCCAGTCCAGAATGATGCCATGGTAATCATCATCATACTACACTTCTTGCCAAAATTTCAGACAGTCTTACCCATTACTCTGAGAGTTGCTGCAGAATCTACAGTTAGTATAACTGAGATTTAACTATCTGAGCTTTCTCACAATACCCAACAGAGATACCATCACTCCCTAAACAGCAGGAAGCAATTCTAAGAAAATGACACCCCTTCTCCCTAAGGTTCATATTTCTCAGGGTTATGGTTCTAGGGTTGGGGGTGGAAGAAACTGTTAAACTCAGTACTCTCCTTAAGGAAAAAAATATGTCTCAAAAAAAAATGGGAAAAGAAGAAATGGAATGGATAGGTATAAGATATAATGGTAGACTGTCATATACATTAGTAAACAAATTTAGTAATATAGCAGCCTTTGCACTGTTATGAATTCTTATATGTTGATAAAATTATAAACTTTTTACATTCCTATTTAAGATAATTTGTATATTGATACAAATACAGAACTATGTTTGTTATATTGTACACATATTTTTACTCTTATGTGAAATATTTGTATATTGATACAAATGTGAATTTATATCTGTCATACTGTATGTATGTTCTACTTCTGTTTAAGATATTCTGTATACTGATATATATTTAGGATTATTATCATATTGCATATTGCACTATACATTCCTACCTCTGTTAAAGTTATTTTGTGTATTGTCACAATTTAAAGTCATTGTCCTTTTACTGTACATTTGCTTACAGACTGTTTGCCTTATTTATAGGAAGCTTAGTCCTTAGGTTGTTTAGGTAGATAAGACTTACATAGTTATTGTCACCTATGCTTGTCATCTCTATAATTATGTTAGTTAGGTTATCCAGATTTATAAATACATAGGTCAGATGGACAGGTAATCTTCAAACACTTCATGGACCTAGAGAACATGGCATTTAAATAACTTAGAATTCTGTTGATGTGAGACATAATTGCTCCTGGCAGCACCAATTTGATCCCGAGAGAATCTTGGGCTTCTAAGACATTTCCATTTGGAAGTTTGTCTTCTTGGCACAAAATGGCCTACTGGGCAAAGAACTGCCCTCGCCTCAACTGCTGACAGTACAAATGCTGTCCTTTCTGGACAAGCGGGACACAAGGAAAGCAACCACTATACTTTGCCAAGACAGGGTAAGATGGTCTTTCAGAATTCCTGCTTCTGAAAATGGTCTGTCAGATACTCTAGGCCTGTAGCCAATTTGAATGCACCAACGATACTGAGAAACGTTAGGTGACTGTCCAGGCTGCTAGCTTTCTCTGTCTACTCTTGCAAGACTCCCGAAAGTTGCTTGCGTCCTTCTCTCATTTCTCAGATATTATTATATTCCTTCTCAGGTCTTTGATGAGGTTGGAGATTAGCAGTTATAGTTACAACTTAGTATATATACATATATAATACCTTAGATAGGATATATTATGTATTAGACTCAGGTTCTTTAGGATAGGACACCTTTTGGAATGATCTTTGTAACACGCCACCTACCCATGCCCTAGACTTCCCTGGATTTTACTATGTGTTTTTTGCTTGATATTGTTTGTACTTATTGTATTTCCAACTTATCTAGGTCATTATCCCTCATTACTCCTGGACAATATTTGATAACCATCTCTTTGTATATAGTCTTGTATTAGGTTAGAACTTTCTTATTTAGACAAAAGGGGGAGATGTAGTGGATAGGCATCCCAGCATTGGCCTGGAAGTTCCAACCCCCACTGAGGCTTCGGTAATGGTCACGCCCACAAGGTGGGGCAGAGGAGGAAGCAGAAGACAAAGGATCGGGAAAAACTCACTCTCTTGGTTCCCGGACTCTGGACGCTGGAGGTAGACTGAGCAGAGTTCTCCAGAGAACAACGCCGGATTGTGCTATACCCTTGTCAGACCCTGTAACCTACCCCCTCATTTGTAAGTACCCCACAAAATAAACCTCCCTTTTAACTACGTGGAGCGGCCTTAATAATTTCACCAATAATACAGAGCCTGTGATTTAACTCCATTTCTGAAGGGAAACACATAGCACAGTTCTCACGAGGATTCACATTCTGCGTATAGGAAGAAGCACGCTCTTGCTTTCTAGAGTCGAAGAAACACAGTCTGCTTTAGAGCAAGAAGGACGCTCTTGCTTTCTAGAGTCTCTAATAGAGTAGGAAGCGTGAGTCTGTTCAGAACAAAAGAACGGTGTTTCCTACACAGAGGTACCATATCTAGGTCAAATCTTCTTCTGAAACTCATACAAACCACAGTTCCTCTAACATGCAATGCTTTCCAGTTAAGAGCGAGAAACGTGTGAGCTTCGTGAACGATGTAGCATCCTTTGATCTGAATAGTGACTGAGTTTACCTGAAAAGTTGTCTTGCTTGTAGGAAGAAACAGAGCCTGGGATTAACTCCATTTCTGAAGGGAAAAACACAGCACAGTTCTCATCCATGAAACACACTCTGCTTTAGAGCAAGAAGCACGCTCATGCTTTCTAAGTGTCTCTAATACAGCAGGAAACGTGACTGTGGTCAGAACAAAATAACGGTGTTTCCTACACATACGGATCATATCTATGTCAACTCTTCTTCTGAAACTGATACAAACCACAGTTCCTCTAACATACAATGCTTTACAGTTAAGAGCGAGAAACGTGTGAGCTTCGTGAACGATGTAGCTTCCTTTGAGTTAAAAAGTGACTGAGTTTACCTTAAAAGATGTATTGATTATAGGAAGACACAGAGCCTGGGTTTTAACTCCATTTCTGATGGGAAACACACAGCACAGTTCTCATCCATGAAACACACTCTGGTTTAGAGTACGAAGCTTGCTCTTGCTTTCTAGACATTTTAATAGAGCCAGAAACTTGAGGGTAGTCTGTACAAAGGAACGGTGTTTACTACACATACGGACCATTGCTAGTTAAACTCTGCTTCTGAAACTGGTACAAACCACAGGTCCTATAACATCCAATGCTTTACAGTTAAGAGCTAGAAACTTGTGAGCAACGTGAACGATGTAGCTTGTTTGAGCTGAAAGGTGACTGAGTTTACATGAAACGAAGTCTTGCTAGTAGGAAGATACTGAGCCAGTGATTTAACTCCATTTCTGAAGGGAAACACAAAGCACAGTTCTAATCCATGAAACACACTCTGCTTTAGAGCACGAAGCATGCTCTTGGTTTCTAGAGTCTCTACTAGCGACAGAAACTTGAGGGTACTGTGAACAAAAGAACGGTGTTTCCTACAAATACAGACCATTGCTAGTTCAACTCTGCTTCTGAAATTGGTACAAGGCACAAGTCATCTAATATCCAATGTTTTTCAGTTAAGAGCGAGAAACGTGTGAGCCTTGTAAACGATTTATATTCATTTGAGCTGAAAAGTGACTGCGTTTACCTTAAATGATGTCTTGCTTGTAGGAAGACACAGAGCTGTAGTGGATAGCCATCCCAGCAATGGCCTGGAAGTTCCATCCCCACTGAGGCTTCGGTAATGGTCATGCCCACAAGGCGTGGTGGAGGAGGAAGCAGAAGACCAAGGATCGGGAAGAGCTCTCTCTCTTGGTTCCCAGATTCTGTAGGCTGGAGGTAGACTGAGCAGAGTTCTCCAGAGAACACCGCCGGACTGGAGTATACCCTTGCCAGACCCTGTAACCTACCCCTTCATTTGTATGTAACCCCACAAAATAAACCTCCCTTTTAACTACGTGGAGTGGCCTAAATAATTAAACCAATACAGAGCCTGGAGTTTAACTCCATTTCTGAAGGGAAACACACAGCACAGTTCTCATCCATGAAACACACTCTGCTTTAGAGCAAGAAGCACGCTCTTGCTTTCCAGATTCTCTAATACAGCAGAAAAAGTGACTGTGGTCAGAACAAAATAACGGTGTTTCCTACACATACGGATCATATCTAGGTCAACTCTTCTTCTGAAACTGATAAAAACCACAGTTCCTCTAACATGCAATGCTTTCCAGTTAAGGGCCAGAAACTTGTGAGCTTTGTGAACGAGGTAGCTTCCTTAGAGCTGAAAAGTGACTTAGTTTACCTGAAAAAATGTCTTGCTTGTAGGACGAAACAGAGCCTGGGATTTAACTCCATTTCTGAAGGGAAACACCCAGCACAGTTCTCGTCCATGAAACACACTCTGCTTTAGAGCAAGAAGCACGCTCTTGCTTTCTAAGATTCTATAATACAGCAGGAGACGTGACTGTGGTCAGAACAAGATAACGGTGTTTCCTACACATACGGACCATTGCTAGTTCAACTCTGCTTCTGAAACTGATACAAAGCACAGGTACTCTTACATCCAATGCTTTACAGTTAAGAGAGAGAAACGTGTGAGCTTAGTGAACGATGTAGCTTCCTTTGAGCTGAAAAGTGACTGAGTTTACCTGAAAAGATGTCTTGCTTTTAGGAAGATACCGAGTCTGGGATTTAACTCCATTTCTGAAGGGAAACACACAGCACAGTTCTCATCCATGAAACACACTCTGCTTTAGAGCACGAAGCATGCACTTGCTTTCTAGATTCTCTAATAGAGCCAGAAACATGAGGGTGCTCTGCATAAAATAATGGTGTTTCCTACATATACGGACCATTGCCAGTTCAACTCTGCTTCTGAAACTGATACAAACCAGAAGTCATCTAACATCCAATGCTTATAAGTTAAGAGCAAGAAACGTGTGAGCTTCGTTAACGATTTATATTCATTTGAGTTGAAAAGTGACTGCGTTTACCTGAAATGATGTCTTGCTTGTAGGAAGACACAGAGCCTGGAATTTAACTCCATTTCTGAAGGGAAACACACAGCACAGTACTCATCCATGAAACACACTCTGCTTTAGAGCAAAAAGCATGCTCTTGCTTTCCAGAGTCTATAATAGAGACAGAAACTTGAGGGTACTCAGAACAAAAGAACGGTGTTTCCTACACATACGGATCATTGCTAGTTCAACTCTGCTTCAGAAACTGATACAAACCACAGGTCCCCTAACATCCAATGCTTTACAGTTAAGAGCAAGAAACGTGTGAGCTACGTGAACCATGTAGCTTTGTTTGAGCTGAAAGGTGACTGGGTTTACGTGAAACGAAATCTTGCTTGTAGGAAGATACAGAGCTTGTGATATAACTCCATTCCTGATGGTAAACACACAGCACAGTTCTCATCCATGAAACACACTCTGCTTTAGAGCACGAAACATGCTCTTGCTTTCTAGAATCTCTAATAGCGACAGAAACTTGAGGGTACTGAGAACAAAAGAACGGTGTTTCCTACACATACAGACCATTGCTAGTTCAACTCTGGTTCTGAAATTGATAAAAACCACAAGTCATCTAACATCCAATGCTTTTCAGTTAAGAGCAAGAAACGTGTGAGCTTCATAAACAATTTATATTCATTTGAGCTGAAAAGTGACTGCATTTACCTGAAACGATGTCTTGCTGGTAGGAAGACGCAGAGCTTGTGATTTAACTCCATTTCTGATGGTAAACACACAGCACAGTTCTCATCCATGAAACACACTCTGCTTTAGAGCACGAAGCATGCTCTTGCTTTCTAGAGTCTCTAATAGCGACAGAAACTTGAGGGTACTGAGAACAAAAGAACGGTGTTTCCTACACATACAGACCATTGCTAGTTCAACTCTGGTTCTGAAATAGATAAAAACCACAAGTCATCTAACATCCAATGCTTTTCAGTTAAGAGCAAGAAACGTGTGAGCTTCATAAACAATTTATATTCATTTGAGCTGAAAAGTGACTGCATTTACCTGAAACGATGTCTTGCTTGTAGGAAGACGCAGAGCCTGGAATTTAACACCATTTCTGAAGGGAAACACACAGCACAGTTCTCATCCATAAAACACACTCTGCTTTAGAACAAGAAGCACGCTCTTGCTTTCTAAGAGTCTCTAATACAGCAGGAAACGTGACTGTGGTCAGAACAAAATAACGGTGTTTCCTACACATACGGACCATATGTAGAATAACTCTTCTTCTGAAACTGATACAAAGCACAGTTCCATTAACATCCAATGCTTTCAATTTAAGAGCGAGAAACATGTGAGCTTCGTGAACGATGTAGCTTCCTTTGAGATGAAAAGTGACTGAGTTTACCAGAAAAGATGTCTTGCTTCTAGGAAGACACAGAGCCTCGGATTTAACTCCATTTCTGAAGGGAAACACACAGCACAGTTCTCATCCATGAAATACACTCTGCTTTAGAGCAAGAAGCATGCTCTTGCTTTCCAGAAACTCTAATAGAGCCAGAAACTTGAGGGTACTCAGAACAAAAGAACGGTGTTTCCTACACATACGGACCATTGCTAGTTCAACTCTGCTTCTGAAACTGACACAAACCACAGGTCCTCTAACATCCTATGCTTTACAGTTAAGAGCAAGAAACGTGTGAGCGACTTTAACGATGTAGCTTTCTTTGAGCTGAAAGGTGACTGAGTTTATGTGAAACAAAGTCTTGCTTGTAGGAAGATACAGAGCCTGTGATTTAACTCCATTTCTGAAGGAAAACACACAGCACTGTTCTCATGATGAAACACACTCTGCGTATAGGAAGAAGCACGCTCTTGCTTTCTAGAGACTCTAATAGAGCAGGAAACGTGAGTGTGCTCTGAACAAAAGAACGGTGTTTCCTACACATACGGACCATTGCTAGTTCAACTCTGCTTCAGAAACTGATACAAACCACAGGTCCCCTAACATCCAATGCTTTACAGTTAAGAGCAAGAAACGTGTGAGCTTCTTAAACGATTTATGTTCACTTGAGCTGAAAATTGACTGCGTGTACCTGAAATGATGTCTTGCTTGTAAGACGACACAGAGCCTGGAATTTAACTCCATTTCTGAAGGGAAACACACAGCACAGTTCTCACGATGAAACACACTCTGCGTATAGGAAGAAGCACGCTCTTGCTTTCTAGAGTCTCTAAGACAGCACGAAACATGACTGAGGTCAGAACAAAATAACAGTGTTTCCTACACATACGGACCATACCTAGGTCAACTCTTCTTCTGAAACTGATACAAACCACAGTTCCTCTAACATGCAATGATTTCCAGTTAAGAGCCAGAATCTTGTGAGCTTTGTGAACGATGTAGCTTCCGTAGAGCTGAAAAGTGACTTAGTTTACCTGAAAACATGTCTAGCTTGTAGGAAGTCACAGAACCTGGGATTTAACTCCCTTTCGGAAGGGAAACACACAGCACAGTTCTCATCCATGAAACACACTCTGCTTTAGAGCAAGAAGCACGCTCTTGCTTTCTAGAGTCTCTAATAGAGCCAGAAACTTGAGGGTACTCAGAACAAAAGAACGGTGTTTCCTACACTTACGGACCATTGCTAGTTCAACTCTGCTTCTGAAACTGATACAAACCACAGGTCCTCTAATATCCAATGCTTTTCAGTTAAGAGCAAGAAACGTGTAAGCTACGTGAACGATGTAGCTTTGTTTAAGCTGAAAGGTGACTGAGTTTACGTGAAACGAATTCTTGCTTGTGGGAAGATACAGAGCCTGTGATTTAACTCCATTTCTGAAGGGAAACACACAGCACAGTTCTCACGGGGAAACACACTTTTCGTATTGGAAGAAGCACGCTCTTGCTTTCTAGAGTCTCTAATAGAGCAGGAAACGTGAGTGTGCTCAGAAGAAAAGAACGGGGTTTCCTACTCATACGGACCATTGCTAGTTCAACTCTGCTTCTGAAACTGATACAAACCACAGGTCCTCTAACATCCAATGCTTTACAGTTAAGAGCAAGAGACGTGTGAGCTATGTGAACGATATAGCTTTGTTTGAGTGCAAGGTGACTGAGTTTACGTGAAATGAAGTCTGGGCATGTAGGAAGATACAGAGCCTGTGATTTAACTCCATTTCTGAAGGGAAACACACAGCACAGATCTCACGAGGAAACACATTCTGCGTATAGGAAGAAGCACGCTCTTGCTTTCTAGCGTCGAAGAAACACAGTCTGCTTTAGAGCAAGAAGGACGCTCTTGCTTTCTAGAGTCTCTAATAGAGCAGGAAACGTGAGTCTGTTCAGAACAAAAGAACGGTGTTTCCTACCCATAGGGACCATATCTAGGTCAACTCTTCTTCTGAAACTCATACAAACCACAGATCCTCTAACATGCAATGCTTTCCAGTTAAGAGCGTGAAACGTGTGAGCATCGTGAACGATGTAGCATCCTTTGAGCTGAATAGTGACTGACTTTACCTGAAAAGTTGTCCTGCTTGTAGGAAGACACAGAGCCTGGGATTAACTCCATTTCTGAAGGGAAACACACAGCACAGTTCTCATCCATGAAACACACTCTGCTTTAGAGCAAGAAGCATGCTCTTGCTTTCCAGATTCTCTAATACAGCAGGAAAAGTGACTGTGGTCAGAACAAAATAACGGTGTTTCCTACACATACGGATCATATCTATGTCAACTCTTCTTCTGAAACTGATATAAACCACAGTTCCTCTAACATACAATGCTTTACAGTTAAGAGCGAGAAACGTGTGAGCTTCGTTAACGATGTAGCTTCCTTTGAGCTGAAAAGTGACTGAGTTTACCATAAAAGATGTCTTGATTATAGGAAGACACAGAGCCTGGGTTTTAACTCCATTTCTGATGGGAAACACACAGCACAGTTCTCATCCATGAAACACACTCTGGTTTAGATTACGAAGCTTGCTCTTGCTTTCTAGAGTCTCTAATAGAGCCAGAAAATTGAGGGTACTGAGAACAAAAGAACGGTGTTTCCTACACATACGGACCATTGCCAGTTCAATTCTGCTTCTGAAACTGATACAAACCACAAGTCATCTAACATCCAATGCTTTACAGTTAAGAGCAAGAAACGTGTGAGCTTCGTAAACGATTTATATTCATTTGAGTTGAAAAGTGACTGCATTTACCTGAAATGATGTCTTGCTCGTAGGAAGACACAGAGCCTGGAATTTAACTCCATTTCTGAAGGGAAACACACAGCACAGTACTCATCCATGAAACACACTCTGCTTTAGAGCAAAAAGCATGCTCTTGCTTTCCAGAGTCTCTAATAGAGACAGAAACTTGAGGGTACTCAGAACAAAAGAACGGTGTTTCCTACACATACGGAACATTGCTAGTTCAACTCTGCTTCAGAAACTGATACAAACCACAGGTCCCCTAACATCCAATGCTTTACAGTTAAGAGAAACAAACGTGTGAGCTACGTGAACGATGTAGCTTTTTTTGAGCTGAAAGGTGACTGAGTGTACGTGAAACGAAGTCTTGCTTGTAGGAAGATACAGAGCTTGTGATTTTACTCCATTTCTGATGATAAACACACAGCACAGTTCTCATCCATGAAACACACTCTGCTTTAGAGCACGAGGGATGCTCTTGCTTTCTAGAGTCTCTAATAGCGACAGAAACTTGAGGGTACTGAGAACAAAAGAACGGTGTTTCCTACACATACAGACCATTGCTAGTTCAACTCTGGTTCTGAAATTGATAAAAACCACAAGTCATCTAACATCCAATGCTTTTCAGTTAAGAGCAAGAAACGTGTGAGCTTCATAAACAATTTATATTCATTTGAGCTGAAAAGTGACTGCATTTACCTGAAACGATGTCTTGCTTGTAGGAAGACGCAGAGCTTGTGATTTAACTCCATTTCTGATGGTAAACACACAGCACAGTTCTCATCCATGAAACACACTCTGCTTTAGAGCACGAAGCATGCTCTTGCTTTCTAGAGTCTCTAATAGCGACAGAAACTTGAGGGTACTGAGAACAAAAGAACGGTGTTTCCTACACATACAGACCATTGCTAGTTCAACTCTGGTTCTGAAATTGATAAAAACCACAAGTCATCTAACATCCAATGCTTTTCAGTTAAGAGCAAGAAACGTGTGAGCTTCATAAACAATTTATATTCATTTGAGCTGAAAAGTGACTGCATTTACCTGAAACGATGTCTTGCTTGTAGGAAGACACAGAGCCTCGGATTTAACTCCATTTCTGAAGGGAAACACACAGCACCGTTCTCATCCATGAAACACACTCTGCTTTAGAGCAAGAAGCACGTTCTTGCTTTCTAAGAGTCTCTAATACAGCAGGAAAAGTGACTGTGGTCAGAACAAAATAACGGTGTTTCCTACACATACGGACCATATGTAGAATAACTCTTCTTCTGAAACTGATACAAAGCACAGTTCCATTAACATCCAATGCTTTCAATTTAAGAGCGAGAAACATGTGAGCTTCGTGAATGATGTAGCTTCCTTTGAGATGAAAAGTGACTGAGTTTACCTGAAAAGATGTCTTGCTTGTAGGAAGACACAGAGCCTCGGATTTAACTCCATTTCTGAAGGGAAACACACAGCACAGTTCTCATCCATGAAATACACTCTGCTTTAGAGCAAGAAGCATGCTCTTGCTTTCCAGAGACTCTAATAGAGCCAGAAACTTGAGGGTACTCAGAACAAAAGAACGGTGTTTCCTACACATACGGACCATTGCTAGTTCAACTCTGCTTCTGAAACTGACACAAACCACAGGTCCTCTAACATCCTATGCTTTACAGTTAAGAGAAAGAAACGTGTGAGCGACTTTAATGATGTAGCTTTCTTTGAGCTGAAAGGTGACTGAGATTACGTGAAACGAAGTCTTGCTTGTAGGAAGATACAGAGCCTGTGATTTAACTCCATTTCTAAAGGGAAACACACAGCACTGTACTCATGATGAAACACACTCTCCGTATAGGAAGAAGCACGCTCTTGCTTTCTAGAGACTCTAATAGTGCAGGAAACGTGAGTGTGCTCTGAACAAAAGAACGGTGTTTCTTACACATACGGATCATTGCTAGTTCAACTCTGCTTCAGAAACTGATACAAACCACAGGTCCCCTAACATCCAATGCTTTACAGTTAAGAGCAAGAAACGTGTGAGCTTCTTAAACGATTTATATTCACTTGAGCGGAAAAGTGACTGCGTTTACCTGAAATGATGTCTTGCTTGTAAGATGACACAGAGCCTGGAATTTAACTCCATTTCTGAAGGGAAACACACAGCACAGTTCTCACGATGAAACATACTCTGCGTATAGGAGGAAGCACGCTCTTGCTTTCTAGAGTCTCTAAGACAGCAAGAAACATGACTGTGGTCAGAACAAAATAATGGTGTTTCCTACACATACGGACCATACCTAGGTCAACTCTGCTTCTGAAACTGATACAAACCACAGTTCCTCTAACATGCAATGCTTTGCAGTTAAGAGCAAGAGTCTTGTGAGCTTTGTGAACGATGTAGCTTCCATAGAGCTTAAAAGTGACTTAGTTTACCTGAAAACATGTCTTGCTTGTAGGAAGTCACAGAACCTGGGATTTAACTCCCTTTCTGAAGGGAAACACACAGCACAGTTCTCATCCATGAAACACACTCTGCTTTAGAGCAAGAAGCACGCTCTTGCTTTCTAGAGTCTCTAATAGAGCCAGAAACTTGAGGGTACTCAGAACAAAAGAACGGTGTTTCCTACACTTACGGACCATTGCAAGTTCATCTCTGCTTCTGAAACTGATACAAACCACAGGTCCTCTAATATCCAATGCTTTTCAGTTAAGAGCAAGAAACGTGTGAGCTACGTGAACGATGTAGCTTTGTTTAAGCTGAAAGGTGACTGAGTTTACGTGAAACGAATTCTTGCTTGTGGGAAGATACAGAGCCTGTGATTTAACTCCATTTCTGAAGGGAAACACACAGCACAGTTCTCACGGGGAAACACACTTTTCGTATTGGAAGAAGCATGCTCTTGCTTTCTAGAGTCTCTAATAGCGCCAGAAACTTGAGGGTACTGAGAACAAAAGAACGGTGTTTCCTACACATACAGACCATTGCTAGTTCAACTCTGGTTCTGAAATTGATAAAGCACAAGTCATCTAACATCCAACGCTTTTCAGTTAAGAGCAAGAAACGTGTCAGCTTCATAAACAATTTATATTCATTTGAGCTGAAAAGTGACTGCATTTACCTGAAACGATGTCTTGCTTGTAGGAAGATGCAGAGCCTGGGATTTAACTCCATTTCTGAAGCGAAACACACAGCAGAGTTCTCATCCATGAAACACACTCTGCTTTAGAGCAAGAAGCACGCTCTTGTTTCTAAGAGTCTCTAATACAGCAGGAAACGTGACTGTGGTCAGAACAAAAGAACGGTGTTTCCTACACATATGGACCATATGTAGAATAACTCTTCTTCTGAAACTGATACAAAGCACAGTTCCATTAACATCCAATGGTTTCAATTTAAGAGCGAGAAACATGTGAGCTTCGTGAACGATGTAGCTTCCTTTGAGATGAAAAGTGACTGAGTTTACCTGAAAAGATGTCTTGCTTGTAGGAAGACACAGAGCCTCGGATTTAACTCCATTTCTGAAGGGAAACACATAGAACAGTTCTCATCCATGAAATACACTCTGCTTTAGAGCGAGAAGCACGCTCTTGCTTTCCAGATTCTCTAATACAGCAGAAAAAGTGACTGTGGTCAGAACAAAATAACGGTGTTTCCTACACATACGGATCATATCTATGTCAACTCTTCTTCTGAAACTGATACAAACCACAGTTCCTCTAACATACATTGCAATACATTTAAGAGCGAGAAACGTGTTAGCTTCGTGAACGATGTAGCTTCCTTTGAGCTGAAAAGTGACTGAGTTTACCTTAAAAGATGTCTTGATTATAGGAAGACACAGAGCCTGGGTTTTAACTCCATTTCTGATGGGAAACACACAGCACAGTTCTCATCCATGAAACACACTCTGGTTTAGAGTACGAAGCTTGCTCTTGCTTTCTAGAGTCTCTAATAGAGCCAGAAACTTGAGGGTACTGAGAACAAAAGAACGGTGTTTCCTACACATACGGACCATTGCCAGATCAACTCTGCTTCTGAAACTGATACAAACCACAAGTCATCTAACATCCAATGCTTATCAGTTAAGAGCAAGAAACGTGTGAGCTTCGTAAACGATTTATATTCATTTGAGTTGAAAAGTGACTGCGTTTATCTGAAATGATGTCTTGCTTGTAGGAAGACACAGAGCCTGGAATTTAACTCCATTTCTGAAGGGAAACACACAGCACAGTACTCATCCATGAAATACACTCTGCTTTAGAGCAAAAAGCATGCTCTTGCTTTCCAGAGTCTATAATAGAGACAGAAACTTGAGGGTACTCAGAACAAAAGAACGGTGTTTCCTACACATAAGGACCATTGCTAGTTCAACTCTGCTTCAGAAACTGATACAAACCACAGGTCCCCTAACATCCAATGCTTTACATTTAAGAGCAACAAACGTGTGAGCTACGTGAACGATGTAGCTTTGTTTGAGCTGAAAGGTGACTGAGTTTACGTGAAACGAAGTCTTGCTTGTAGGAAGATACAGAGCTTGTGATTTATCTCCATTTCTGATGGTAAACACACAGCACAGTTCTCATCCATGAAACACACTCTGCTTTAGAGCACGAAGCATTCTCTTGCTTTCTAGAGTCTCTAATAGCGACAGAAACTTGAGGGTACTGAGAACAAAAGAACGGTGTTTCCTAAAAATACAGACCATTGTTAGTTCAACTCTGGTTTTGAAATTGATAAAAACCACAAGTCATCTAACATCCAATGCTTTTCAGTTAAGAGCAAGAATCGTGTGAGCTTCATAAACAATTTATATTCATTTGAGCTGAAAAGTGACTGCATTTAACTGAAACGATGTCTTGCTTGTAGGAAGATGCAGAGCTTGTGATTTAACTCCATTTCTGATGGTAAACACACAGCACAGTTCTCATCCATGAAACACACTCTGCTTTAGAGCAAGATGCACACTCTTGCTTTCTAAGAGTCTCTAATAGAGCAGGAAACGTGAGTGGGCTCAGAAAAAAAGGACGGTGTTTCCTACACATACGCACCATTGCTAGTTCAACTCTGCTTCTGAAACTGATACAAAACAAAAGTCATCTAACATCCAATGCTTTTCAGTTAAGAGCGAGATACGTGTGATCTTCGTAAACGATTTATATTCATTTGAGCTGAAAAGTGACAGAGTTTACCTGGAATGATGTCTTGCTTGTAGGAAGACACAGAGCCTGGAATTTAACTCCATTTCTGAAGGGAAACACACAGCAGAGTTCTCATCCATGAAACACACTCTGCTTTAGAGCAAGAAGCACGTTCTTACTTTCTAAGAGTCTCTAATACAGCAAGAAACGTGACTGTGGTCAGAACAAAATAATGGTGTTTCCTACACATACGGACCATATCTATGTCAACTCTTCTTCTGATAATGATACAAACCACAGTTCCTCTAACATACAATGCTTTACAATTAAGAGCGAGAAACATGTGAGCTTCGTGAACGATGTAGCTTCCTTTGAGCTGAAAAGTGACTGAGTTTACCTTAAAAGATCTTTTGCTTATAGGAAGACACAGAGCCTGCGATTTAACTCCATTTCTGAAGGGAAACACACAGCACAGTTCTCATCCATGAAACACACTCTGCTTTAGAGCACGAAGGATGCTCTTGCTTTCTAGGGTCTTTAATACAGCCAGAAAATTGAGGGTACTCAAAACAAAAGAATGGTGTTTCCTACACATACAGACCATTGCTAGTTCAACTCTGCTTCTGAAACTGATACAAACCACAAGTCGTCTAACATCCAATGCTTTACAGTTAAGAGGAAGAAACCTGTGAGCTACGTGAACGATGTAGCATTGTTTGAGCTGAACGGTGAGTGAGTTTACGTGAAACAAAGTCTTGCTGGTAGGAAGATACAGAACCTGTGATTTAACTCCATTTCTGAAGGGAAACACACAGCACAGTTCTCACGATGAAACACACTCTGCATATAGGAAGAAGCACGCTCTTGCTTTCTATAGTCTCTAATAGAGCATGAAACGTGAGTGTGCTCAGAAAAAAAGAACAGTGTTTACCACACATACGGAACATTGCTAGTTCAACTCTGCTTCTGAAACTGATACAAACCACAAGTCATCTAACATCCAATGCTTTTCAGTTAAGAGTGAGAAACATGTGAGCTTCGTGAACGATGTAGCTTTTTTGAGCTGAAAAGTGACTGAGTATACCTTAAAAGATGTCTTGCTTATAGGAAGACACAGAGCGTGGGATTGAACTCCATCCGAAGGGAAACACACAGCACAGTTCTCATCCATGAAACACACACTACTTTAGAGCCAGAATCACTCACTTGCTTTCTAAAAGTCTCTAATACAGCAGGAAACGTGACTGTGGTCAGAACAAAATAACGGTGTTTCCTACACATACGGACCATATCTATGCCAACTCTTCTTCTGAAACTGATACAAACCACAATTCCATTAACATGCAATGCTTTCCAGATAAAAGCCAGAAACGTGTGAGCTTCGTTTACTATGTAGCCCCTTTGAGCAGAAAAGTGACTGAGTTTACCTGAAATGATGTCTTCCTTTTAGGAAGACACAGAGCCTGGGATTTAACTCCATTTCTGAAGGGAAACACACAGCACAGTTCTCATCCATGAAACACACTCTGCTTTAGAGCAAGAAGCATGCTCTTGCTTTCCAGAGTCTCTAATAGAGCCAGAAACTTGAGGGTACTCAAACAAGAGAACGGTGTTTCCTACACATACAGACCATTGCTAGTTCAACTCTGCTTCTGAAACTGATACAAACCACAAGTCAAATCACATACAATGCTTTTCAGTTAAGAGCAAGAAACTTGTGAGCTTCGTAAATGATTTATATTCATTTGAGTTGAAAAGTGACAGTGTTTCCCTGAAAAGATATCTTGCTTGTCGGAAGACACAGAACCTGGGATTTAACTCCATTTTTGAAGGGAAACACACAGAATTGTTCTCATCCATGAAGCACACTCTGCTTTAGAGCACGAAGCGTGCTCTTGCTTTCTAGAGTCTCTAATAGAGTCAGAAATTTGAGGGTACTCTGAACAAAATAACGGTGTTTCCTACACGTACGGACCATATCTAGCTCAATTTTTCTTCTGAAACTGATACAAAGCTCAGTTCCATTAACATGCAATGCTTTCAAGTTAAGAGCAAGAAACGTGTGAGCTACGTGAACTATGTACCCTTGTTTGAGCGGAAAGGTGACCGAATTTACAGGAAACGAAGTATTGCTTCTAGGAAGATACAGAGCCTGGGATTAAACTCCATTTCTGAAATGAAACACACAGCACTGTTCTCATGATGAAACACACTCTGCATATAGGAAGAAGCACGCTCTTGCTTTCTAGATTCTCTAATAAAGCAGGAAACGTGAGTGTGCTCAGAACAAAAGAACGGTGTTTCCTATACATACAGACCATTGCTAGTTCAACTCTGCTTCTGAAACTGATACAAACCACAAGTCATCTAACATCCAATGCTTTTCAGTTAAGAGCAAGAAACGTGTGATCTTCGTAAACGATTTATATTCATTTGAGCTGAAAAGTGACTGCGTTTACCTGAAATGATGTCTTGCTTATAGGAAGACACAGAGCCTTGAATTTAACTCCATATCTGAACGGAAACACACAGCACAGTACTCATCCATGAAACACACTCTGCTTTAGAGCAAGAAGCACGCTCTTGCTTTCTAAGAGTCTCTTATACAGCAGGAAACGTGACTGTGGTCAGTACTAAATAACGGTGTTTCCTACACATACGGACCATATCTAGGTCAACTCTTCTTCTGAACCTGATACAAACCACAGTTCCATTAACATGCAATGCTTTCCAGTTAAGAGCGAGAAACGTGTGAGCTTCGTGAATGATGTAGCTTCCGTTGAGCTGAAAAGTGACTGAGTTTACCTGAAAAGATGTCTTGCTTGTAGGAAGACACAGAGCCTGCGATTTAAGTCCGTTTCTAAAGGGAAAAACACAGCACAGTTCTCATCCATAAAACACACTCTGCTTTAGAGCAAGATGCACGCTCTTACTTTCTACAGTCTATAATAGAGCCAGAAACTTGAGGGTACTCAGAACAAAAGAACGGCGTTTCCTACACATACGGACAATTGCTAGTTGAACTCTGCTTCTGAAACTGATACAAACCACAAGTCATCTAACATCCAATGCTTTTTAGTTAAGAGCAAGAAACGTGTGAGCTTCGTTAACGATTTATATTCATTTGAGTTGAAAAGTGTCTGTGTTTACCTGAAATGATGTCTTGCTTGTAGGAAGACACAGAGCCTGGAATTTAACTCCATTTCTGAAGGGAACCACACAGCACAGTTCTCATCCATGAAACACACTCTGCTTTAGGGCAAGAAGCATGCTCTTGCTTTCCAGAGTCTCTAATAGAGCCAGAAACTTGAGGGTACTCAGAACAAAAGAACAGTGTTTCCTACACATACGGACCATTGCTAGTTCAACTCTGCTTCTGAAACTGATCCAAACCACAGGTCCTCTAACATCCACTGTTTACAGTTAAGAGCAAGAGACTTGTGAGCTACGTGAACGATGTAGCTTTGTTTGAGTGGAAACGTGACTGAGTTTACGTGTAACGAAGTCTTGCTTGTAGGAAGATACAGAGCCTGTGATTTAACTCCATTTCTGAAATGAAACACACAGCACTGTTCTCATGATGAAACACACTCTGCGTATAGGAAGAAGCACGCTCTTGCTTTCTAGATTCTCTAATAAAGAAGGAAACATGAGTGTGCTCAGAACAAAAGAACGGTGTTTCCTCTACATACAGACCATTGCTAGTTCAACTCTGCTTCTGAAACTGATACAAACCACAAGTCATCTAACATCCAATGCTTTTCAGTTAAGAGTGAGAAACGTGTGATCATCGTAAACGATTTATATTCATTTGAGCTGAAAAGTGACTGCGTTTACCTGAAATGATGTCTTGCTTGTAGGAAGAAACAGAGCCTGGAATTTAAGTCCATTTCTGAAGGGAAACACACAGCACAGTTCTCATCCATGAAACACACTCTGCTTTAGAGCAAGAAGCACGCTCTTGCTTTCTAAGAGTCTCTTATACAGCAGGAAACGTGACTGTGGTCAGTACTAAATTACGGTGTTTCCTACACATACGGACCATATCTAGGTCAACTCTTCTTCTGAACCTGATACAATCCACAGTTCCATTAACATGCAATGCTTTCCAGTTAAGAGCGAGAAACGTGTGAGCTTCGTGAACGATGTAGCTTCCATTGAGCTGAAAAGTGACTGAGTTTACCTGAAAAGATGTCTTGCTTGTAGGAAGACACAGAGCCTGGGATTTAAGTCCATTTCTAAAGGGAAAAACACAGCACAGTTCTCATCCATAAAACACACTCTGCTTTAGAGCAAGATGCACGCTCTTGCTTTCTACAGTCTATAATAGAGCCAGAAACTTGAGGGTACTTAGAACAAAAGAACGGCGTTTCCTACACATACGGACAATTGCTAGTTGAACTCTGCTTCTGAAACTGATACAAACCACAGGTCCTCTATCATGCAATGCTTTCCAGTTAAGAGCAAGAAACGTGTGAGCTTCGTGAACGATATAGCTTCCTTTGAGCTGAAAAGTGACTGAGTTTACCTGAAATGATGTCTTGCTTGTAGGAAGACACAGAGCCTGGAATTTAACTCCATTTCTGAAGGGAACCACACAGCACAGTTCTCATCCATGAAACACACTCTGCTTTAGGGCAAGAAGCATGCTCTTGCTTTCCAGAGTCTCTAATAGAGCCAGAAACTTGAGGGGACTCAGAACAAAAGAACAGTGTTTCCTACACATACGGACCATTGCTAGTTCAACTCTGCTTCTGAAACTGATACACACCACAGGTCCTCTAAGATCCACTGTTTACAGTTAAGAGCAAGAGACTTGTGAGCTACGAGAACGATATAGCTTTGTTTGAGTGGAAAGGTGACTGAGTTTACGTGTAACGAAGTCTTGCTTGTAGGAAGATACAGAGCCTGTGATTTAACTCCATTTCTGAAATGAAACACACAGCACTGTTCTCATGATGAAACACACTCTGCGTATAGGAAGAAGCACACTCTTGCTTTCTAGATTCTCTAATAAAGCAGGAAACGTGAGTGTGCTCAGAACAAAAGAACGGCGTTTCCTACACATACGGACAATTGCTAGTTGAACTCTGCTTCTGAAACTGATACAAACCACAGGTCCTCTATCATGCAATGCTTTCCAGTTAAGAGCAAGAAACGTGTGAGCTTCGTGAACGATATAGCTTCCTTTGAGCTGAAAAGTGACTGAGTTTACCTGAAATGATGTCTTGCTTGTAGGAAGACACAGAGCCTGGGATTTAACTCCATTTCTGAAGGGAAACACAAAGCACAGTTCTCATGCATGAAACACACTCTGCTTTAGAGCAAGAAGCATGCTCTTGCTTACTAGAGTCTCTAATAGAGCCAGAAACTAGAGGGTACTCAGAAAAAAAGAACGGTGTTTCCTACACATACGGACCCTATCTAGGTCAACTCTTGTTCTGAACCTGATACAAACCACAGTTCCTCTAACATGCAATGCTTTCCACTTAAGAGCGAGAAACGTGCGAGCTTCGTGAACGATGTAGCTTCCTGTGAGCTGAAAAGTGACTGCCATTACCTGAAATGATGTCCTGCTTGCAGGAAGACACAGAGCCTGGGATTTAACTCCATTTCTGAAGGGAAACACACAGCACAGTTCTCATCCATGAAACACACTCTGCTTTAGAAGACGAAGCATGCTCTTGCTTTCTAGAGTCTCTAATAGAGCAAGAAATTGAGGGTACTCTGTACAAAAGAACGGTGTTTCCTACACATACAGACCATTGCTAGTTCAACTCTGCTTCTGAAACTGATACAAACCACAGGTCCTCTAACATCCAATACTTTACAGTTTAGAGCAAGAAAGGTGTGAGCTACGTAAAAGATGTAGCTTTGTTTGAGCTGAAAGTTGACTGAGTTTACGTGAAATGAATTCTTGCTTGTAGGAAGACACAGAGCCTGTGATTTAACTCCATTTCTGAAGGGAAACACACAGCACAGTTCTCACGATGAAACACACTCTGCGTATAGTAGGAAGCAAGCTCTTGCTTTCTATAGTCTCTAATAGAGCAGGAAACGTGAGGGTGCTCAGAACAAAATAACGCAGTTTCCTACACATACAGACCATATCTAGTTCAACTCTGCTTCTGAAACTGATACAAACCACAAGTCATCTAACATCCAATGCTTTTCAGTTAAGAGGAGAAACGTGTGAGCTTCGTAAACAATTTATATTCATTTGAGCTGAAAAGTGACTGCATTTACCTGAAATGATGTCTTCCTTTAGGAAGACACAGAGCCTGGGATTTAACTCCATTTCTGAACGGAAACACTCAGCACATTTCTCATGCATGAAACACACTCTGCTTTAGAGCAAGAAGCATGCTCTTGCTTTCTAGAGTCTCTAATAGAGCCAGAAACTTGAGGGTACTCAGAACAAAAGAACGGTGTTTCCTACAATACAGACCATATCTAGGTCAACTCTTCTTCTGAAACTGATACAAACCACAGTTCCTCTAACATGCAATGCTTTCCACTTAAGAGCGAGAAACGTGTGAGCTTCGTGAATGATGTAGCTTCCTTGAGCTGAAAAGTGACTGCGTATACCTGAAATGATTTCTTGCTTGTAGGAAGACACAGAGCCTGGGATTTAACTCCATTTCTGAAGGGAAACACACAGCACAGTTCTCATCCATGAAACACACTCTGCTTTAGAACACGAAGCATGCTCTTGCTTTCTAGATTCTCTAATAGAGCCAGAAACTTGAAAGTGTGCTCAGAACAAAAGAACGGTGTTTCCTACACATACGGACCATTGCTAGTTCAACTCTGCCTCTGAATCTGATACAAATCACAGGTCCTGTAACATCCAATGCTTTACAGTTAAGAACAAGAAACTTTTGAGCTACGTGAACGATGTAGCTTTGTTTGAGCTGAAAGTTGACTGAGTTTACGTGAAATGAATTCTTGCTTGTAGGAAGACACAGAGCCTGTGATTTATCTCCATTTCTGAAGGGAAACACACTCTGCGTATAGGAGGAAGCAAGCTCTTGCTTTCTATAGTCTCTAATAGAGCAGGAAACGTGAGAGTGCTCAGAACAAAATAACGCAGTTTCCTACACATACAGACCATATCTAGTCCAACTCTACTTCTGAAACTGATACAAACCACTGTTCCTCTAATATCCAATGCTTTTCAGTTAGAGCAAGAAACGTGTGAACTTCGTAAAAGATGTAGCTTTGTTTGAGCTGAAACGTGAGTAAGTTTACCTGAAACGAAGTCTTGCATGTAGGAAGACACAGAGCCTGGGATTTAACTCCATTTCTGAAGGGAAAAACAAAGCACAGTTCTCATCCATGAAACACACTCTGCTTTAGAACAAGAAGCACGCTCTTGCTTTCTAGAGTCTATAATAGAGTCAGAAACTTGAAAGTGTGCTCAGAACAAAAGAACGGTGTTTCCCACACATACGGATCATTGCTATTTCAACTCTTCTTCTGAACCTGATACAAACGACAGGTCCTCTAACATCCAATGCTTTATAGTTAAGAGCAAGAAACGTGTGAGCTACGTGAACGATGTAGCTTTGTTTGAGCTGAAAGGTGACTGAGTTTACGTGAAACGAAGTGTTGCTGCTAGGAAGACACAGAGCCTGTGATTTAACTCCATTTATGAAGGGAAACAGACAGCACAGTACTCATGATGAAACACAATCTGTGTATAGGAAGAAGCACACTCTTGCTTTCTAGAGTCTCTAATAGAGCAGGAAACGTGAGTGTGCTTAGAACAAAATAACGGAGTTTCCTACACATACAGACCATATCTAGTCCAACTGTGCTTCTGAAACTGATACAAACCACAGATCCTCTAATATCCAATGCTTTTCACTTAGAGCAAGAAACGTGTGAGCTTTGTAAAAGATGTAGCTTTGTTTGAGCTGAAACGTGAGTGAGTTTACCTGAAAAGAAGTCTTGCCTGTAGAAAGACACAGAGCCTGGAATTTAACTCCATTTTGAAGGGAAACACACAGCACAGTTCTCAACCATGAAACACACACTTCTTTAAAACAAGAAGCCCGCTCTTGCTTTCTAAGAGTCTCTAATACAGCAGGATACGTGACTGTTGATAGAAGAAAATAACGGTGTTTCCTACACATACAGACCCTATCTAGGTCAACTCTTCTTCTGAAACTGATACAAAGCACAGTTCCATTAACATGAAATGCTTTCCAGTTAAGAGCGAGAAACGTGTGAGCTTCGTGAACGATATAGCTTCCTTTGAGCTGAAAAGTGACTGAGTTTACCTGAAATGATGTCTTGCTTGTAGGAAGACACAGAGCCTGGGATTTAACTCCATTTCTGAAGGGAAACACTCAGCACCGTTCTCATGCATGAAACACACTCTGCTTTAGAGCAAGAAGCATGCTCTTGCTTTCTAGAGTCTCTAATAGAGCCAGAAACTTGAGGGTACTCAGAACAAAAGAACGGTGTTTCCTACACATACGGACCATATCTAGGTCAACTCTTCTTCTGAAACTGATAAAAACCACAGATCCTCTAACATGCAATGCTTTCCCCCTAAGAGCGAGAAACGTGCGAGCTTCGTGAACGATGTAGCTTCCTGTGAGCTGAAAAGTGACTGCGTTTACCTGAAATGATGTCTTGCTTGTAGGAAGACACAGAGCATGGGATTTAACTCAATTTCTGAAGGGAAACACACAGCACAGTTCTGATCCATGAAACACACTCTCCTTTAGAAGACGAAGCATGCTCTTGCTTTCTAGAGTCTCTAATAGAGCAGGAAACATGAGTGTGCTCAGAACAAAATAACTGATTTTCCGACACATACAGACCATATCTAGTCCAACTCTGCTTCTGAAACTGATACAAACCACAGTTCCTCTAATATCCAATGCTTTTCAGTTAGAGCAAGAAACGTGCGAGCTACGTAAAAGATGTAGCTTTGATTGAGCTGAAACGTGAGTTAGTTTACCTCAAATGAAGTCTTGCTTGTAGGAAGACACAGAGCCTGGGATTTAACTCCATTTTTGAAGGAAAACACAAAGTACAGTTCTCATTCATGAAACACACTCTGCTTTCGAACAAGAAGCACGCTCTTCCTTTCTAGAGCCTATAATAGAGTCAGAAACTTGAAAGTGTGCTCAGAACAAAAGAACGGTGTTTCCTACACATACGGACCACAGCTAGTTCAACTCTGCTTCTGAAACTGATACAAACCACAAGTCATCTAACATCCAATGCTTTTCAGTTAAGAGGAGAAACGTGTGAGCTTCGTAAACAATTTATATTCATTTGAGCTGAAAAGTGACTGCATTTACCTGAAATGATGTCTTCCTTTAGGAAGACACAGAGCCTGGGATTTAACTCCATTTCTGAAGGGAAACACTCAGCACATTTCTCATGCATGAAACACACTCTGCTTTAGAGCAAGAAGCATGCTCTTGCTTTCTAGAGTCTCTAATAGAGCCAGAAACTTGAGGGTACTCAGAACAAAAGAACGGTGTTTCCTACAATACAGACCATATCTAGGTCAACTCTTCTTCTGAAACTGATACAAACCACAGTTCCTCTAACATGCAATGCTTTCCACTTAAGAGCGAGAAACGTGTGAGCTTCGTGAATGATGTAGCTTCCTTGAGCTGAAAAGTGACTGCGTATACCTGAAATGATTTCTTGCTTGTAGGAAGACACAGAGCCTGGGATTTAACTCCATTTCTGAAGGGAAACACACAGCACAGATCTCATCCATGAAACACACTCTGCTTTAGAACACGAAGCATGCTCTTGCTTTCTAGATTCTCTAATAGAGCCAGAAACTTGAAAGTGTGCTCAGAACAAAAGAACGGTGTTTCCTACACATACGGACCATTGCTAGTTCAACTCTGCCTCTGAATCTGATACAAATCACAGGTCCTGTAACATCCAATGCTTTACAGTTAAGAACAAGAAACTTTTGAGCTACGTGATCGATGTAGCTTTGTTTGAGCTGAAAGGAGACTGAGTTTACGTGAAACGAAGTCTTGCTTGTAGGAGGATACAGAGCCTTTGATTTAACTACAATTCTGAAGGGAAACACACAGCACAGTTCTCACAATGAAACACACTCACCGTATAGGAAGAAGCACGCTCTTGCTTTCTAGAGTCTATAATAGAGCCAGAAACTTGAAAGTGTACTCAGAGCAAAAGAGCGGTGTTTCCTACACATTCGGACCATTGCTAGTTCAACTATGCTTCTGAAACTGATACAAACCACAGTTCCTTTAACATGCAATGCTTTCCAACAAAGAGCGAGAAACGTGTGAGCTTAGTTAACGATGTAGCTTCATTTGAGCTGAAAAGTGACTGAGTTTAACTGAAAAGATATCTTGCTTGTAGGAAGACACAGAGCCTGGGATTTAACTCCATTTCTGAAGGGAAATACACAGTACAGTTCTCATCCATGAAACACACTCTGCTTTAGAGCAAGAAGCATGCTCTTGCTTTCTAGAGTCTCTAATAGAGCCAGAAACTTGAGGGTACTCAGAACAAAAGAATGGTGTTTCCTACACATACGGACCATTGCTAGTTCAACTCTGATTCTGAAACTGATACAAACCACAGTTCCTCTCACATGTAATGCATTACAGTTAAGAGCAAGAAACTTGTGAGCTACGTGAACGCTGTAGCTCTGTTTGAGCTGAAAGGTGACTGAATTTACGTGAAACGAAGTCTTGCTTGTAGGAAGATACAGAGCCTGTGATTTAACTCCATTTCTGAAGGGAAACACACAGCACAGTTCTCACCATGAAACACACTCTGCGTATAGGAAGAAGCACTCTCTTGCTTTCTAAGAGTCTCTAATACAGCAGGAAACGTGACTGTGGTCAGAACAAAATAACGGTGTTTCCTACACATAGAGACCATATCTAGGTCAACTCTTCTTCTGAAACTGATACCAAGCACAGTTCCATTAACATGCAATGGTTTCCATTTAAGAGCAAGAAACGTGTGAGTTTTGTGAACGATGTAGCTTCCTTTGAGCTGAAAAGTGACTGAGTATACCTGAAAAGATGTCTTGCTTGTAGGAAGACACAGAGCCTGGGATTTAACTCCATTTCTGAAGGGAAACACACAGCACATTTCTCATCCATGAAACACACTCTGCTTTAGATCAAGAAGCACGCTTTTTCTTTTTAAGAGTCTCTAATACATCAGGAAATGTGACTCTGGTCAGAACAAAATAACGGCGTTTCCTACACATAAGGACCAAATTTAGGTCAACTCTTCTTCTGAAACTGATACAAACCACATTAAATCTAACATGCAATGCTTTCCACTTAAGAGAGAGAAACGTGTGAGTTTCGTGAACGATGTAGCTTCCTTTGAGCTGAAAAGTGACTGAGTTTACCTGAAAAGATGTCTTGCTTGTAGGAAGACACAGAGCCTGGGATTTAACTCCATTTCTGAAGGGAAACACACAGCACAGTTCTCATCCATGAAACACACTCTGCTTTAGATCAAGAAGCACGCTTTTTCTTTTTAAGAGTCTCTAATACATCAGGAAACGTGACTCTGGTCAGAACAAAATAAGAGCCTTTCCTACACATAAGGACGAAATTTAGGTCAACTCTTCTTCTGAAACTGATACAAACCACATTAAATCTAACAAGCAATGCTTTCCACTTAAGAGAGAGAAACGTGTGAGTTTCGTGAACGATGTAGCTTCCTTTGAGCTGAAAAGTGACTGAGTTTACCTGAAAAGATGTCTTGCTTGTAGGAAGACACAGAGCCTGGGATTTAACTCCATTTCGGAAGGGAAACACACAGCACAGTTCTCATGCATGAAACACACTCTGCTTTAGAGCAAGAAGCACGCTCTTGCTTTCTAGAGTCTATAATAGAGCCAGAAACTTGAAAGTATACTCAGAGCAAAAGAACGGTGTTTCCTACACATTCGGACCATTGCTAGTCCAACTCTGCTTCTGAAACTGATACAAACCACAGTTCCATTAACATGCAATGCTTTCAAGTTAAGAGTGAGAAACGTGTGAGCTTCGTGAACGATGTAGCTTCATTTGAGCTGAAAAGTGACTGAGTTTACCTGAAAAGATATCTTGCTTGTAGGAAGACACAGAGCCTGGGACTTAACTCCATTTCTGAAGGGAAACACACAGCACAGTTCTCACCATGAAACACACTCTGCGTATAGGAAGAAGCACGCTCTTGCTTTCTAAGAGTCCCTAATACAGCAGGAAACGTGACTGTGGTCAAAATAAAATAACGGTGTTTCCTACACATACGGATCATATCTAGGCCAACTCTTCTTCTGAAACTGATACAAAGCACATTTCCATTAACATGCAATGCTTTCCAGTTAAGAGCAAGAAACGTGTCAGCTTTGTGAATGATGTAGCTTCCTTTGAGCTGAAAAGTGACTGAGTTTACCTGAAAAGATGTGTTGCTTGTAGAAAGACACAGAGCCTGGGATTTAACTCCATTTCTGAAGGGAAACACACAGCACAGTTCTCATCCATGAAACACACTCTGCTTTAGAACACGAAGCACGCTCTTGCTTTCTAGAGTCTCTAATAGAGCCAGAAACATGAAAGTGTGCTCAGAACAAAAGAACGGTGTTCCCTACACATACGGACCATTGCTAGTTCAACTCTGCTTCTGAAACAGATAGAAACCACAGTTCAGGTAACATGCAATGCTTTCCAGTTAAGAGCGAGAAACGTGTGAGCTTCGTGAATGATTTATTTTCATTTGAGCTGAAAAGTGACTGCGTTTACCTGAAAAGATTTCTTGCTTGTAGGAAGACACAGAGCCTGGAATTTAACTCCATTTCCGAAGGGAAACACACAGCACAGTTCTCATCCATGAAACACACTCTGCTTTAGAACAAGAAGCACGCTCTTGCTTTCTAGAGTCTATAATAGAGCCAGAAACTTGAAAGTGTACTCAGAGCAAAAGAACGGTGTTTCCTAAACATACGGACCATTGCTAGTTCAACTCTGATTCTGAAACTGATACAAACCACAGTTCCTCTTACATGCAATGCATTACAGTTAAGAGCAAGAAACTTGTGATCTACGTGAACGCTGTAGCTCTGTTTGAGCGGAAAGGTGACTGAATTTATGTGAAACGAAGTCTTGCTTGTAGGAAGATACAGAGCCTGTGATTTAACTCCATTTCTGAAGGGAAACACACAGCACAGTTCTCACCATGAAACACACTCTGCGTATAGGAAGAAGCACGCTCTTGCGTTCTAAGAGTCTCTAATACAGCAGGAAACATGACTGTGGTCAGAACAAAATAAGTGTGTTTCCTACACATAGGGACCATATCTAGGTCAACTCTTCTTCTGAAACTGATACCAAGCACAGTTCCATTAACATGCAGTGGTTTCCATTTAAGAGCAAGAAACGTGTGAGTTTTGTGAACGATGTAGCTTCCTTTGAGCTGAAAAGTGACTGAGTTTACCTGAAAAGATGTCTTGCTTGTAGGAAGACACAGAGCCTGAGATTTAACTCCATTTCTGAAGGGAAACACACAGCACAGTTCTCATCCATGAAACACACTCTGCTTTAGAGCAAGAAGCACGCTCTTGCTTTCTACAGTCTATAATAGAGCCAGAAACTTGAAAGCGTGCTCAGAACAAAAGAACAGTATTTCCTACACATATGGACCATTGCTAGTTCAACTCTGCTTCTGAAACTGATACAAACCACAAGTCATCTAACATCCAATGCTTGTCAGTTTAGAGCGAGAAACGTGTGAGCTTCGTGTATGATTTATATTCATTTGAATTGAAAAGCGTCTGCGTTTTCCTGAAATGATGTCTTGCTTGTAGGAAGACACAGAGCCTGGAATCTAACTACATTTCTGAAGGGAAACAAACAGCACATTTCTCATCCATGAAACACACTCTGGTTTAGATCAAGAAGCACGCTCTTTCTTTTTAAGAGTCTCTAATACAGCAGGAAACGTTACTGTGGTCAGAACAAAATAACGGTGTTTCCTGCACATACAGACCATATCTAGTCCAACTCTGCTTCTGAAACTGATACAAACCACAGTTCCTCTAATCTCCAATGCTTTTCAGTTAGAGCAAGAAACGGGTGAGCTACATAAAAGATGTAGCTTTGTTTGAGCTGAAACGTGTGTGAGTTTACCTGAAAAGAAGTCTTGCATGTAGGAAGACACAGAGCCTGGGATTTAACACCATTTCTGAAGGGAAACACACCCCACAGTTGTCCTCCGTGAAACACACTCTGCTTTAGAGCAAGAAGCACGCTCTTGCTTTCTAGAGTCTCTAATAGAGCCAGAAACTTGAATGTGTGCTCAGAACAAAAGAACGGTGTTCCCTACACATACAGACCATATCTAGGCCAACCCTGCTTCTGACACTGATACAAACCACAGTTCCATTAACATGCAGTGCTTTCCATTTAAGAGCAAGAAACGTGTGAGCCTTGTGAACGAGGTAGCTTCCTTTGAGCTGAAAAGTGACTGAGTACACCTGAAAAGATGTGTTACTTGTAGGAAGACACAGAGCATGGGATTTCACTCGATTTCAGAAGAGAAACACACAGCACAGTTCTCCTCCGTGAATCACACTCTGCTTTAGAACAAGAAGCACGCTCTTGCTTTCTAGAGTCTCTAATAGAGCCAGAATTTGAGGGTACTCTGAACAAAAGAATGGTGTTTCCTACACATACGGACCTTTGCTAGTTCAACTCTCTTTCTGAAACTGATACAAACCACAGGTCCTCTAACATCCAATGCTTTACAGTTAAGAGCAAGAAACGTGTGAACTACGTAAAAGATGTAGCTTTGTTTGAGCTGAATGGTGACTGAATTTACGTGAAACGGAGTCTTGCTTGTTGGAAGATACAGAGCCTGTGATTTAACTCCATTTCTGAAGGGAAACACACAGCACACTTCCTACGACGAAACACATCTTCGTATAGGAAGAAGCACGCTCTTGCTTTCTAGAGTCTCTAATAGAGCAGGAAACGTGAGTGTGCTCAGAACAAAATAATGGAGTTTCCTACACATACAGACCTTATCTAGTCCAACTCTGATTCTGAAACTGATACAAACCACAGTTCCTCTAATCTCCAATGCTTTTCATTTAGAGCAAGAAACGGGTGAGCTACGTAAAAGATGTAGATTTGTGCGAGCTGAAACGTGTGTGAGTTTACCTGAAAATAAGTCTTGCTTGTAGGAAGACACAGAGCCTGTGATTTAACTCCATTTCTGAAGGGAAACACACAGCACAGTTCTCACCATGAAACACACTCTGCGTATAGGAAGAAGCACGCTCTTGCTTTCTAAGAGTCTCTAATACAGCAGGAAACATGACTGTGGTCAGAACAAAATAACGGTGTTTCCTACACATACGGACCATATCTAGGTCAACTCTTCTTCTGAAACTGATACCAAGCACAGTTCCATTAACATGCAATGGTTTCCATTTAAGAGCAAGAAACGTGTGAGTTTTGTGAACGATGTAGCTTCCTTTGAGCTGAAAAGTGACTGAGTTTACCTGAAAAGATGTCTTGCTTGTAGGAAGACACAGAGCCTGAGATTGAACTCCATTTCTGAAGGGAAACACACAGCACAGTTCTCATTCTTTGAAACACACTCTGCTTTAGAGCAGGAAGCACGCTCTTGCTTTCTACAGTCTATAATAGAGCCAGAAACTTGAAAGCGTGCTCAGAACAAAAGAACAGTATTTCCTACACATATGGACCATTGCTAGTTCAACTCTGCTTCTGAAACTGATACAAACCACAAGTCATCTAACATCCAATGCTTTTCAGTTAAGAGCGAGAAACGTGTGAGCTTCGTAAATGATTTATATTAATTTGAATTGTAAAGTGTCTGCGTTTACCTGAAATGATGTCTTGCTTGTAGGAAGACATAGAGCCTGGAATTTAACTACATTTCTGAAGGGAAACAAACAGCACATTTCTCATCCATGAAACACACTCTCCTTTAGATCAAGAAGCACGCTCTTTCTTTTTAAGAGTCTCTAATACAGCAGGAAACGTGACTGTGGTCGGAACAAAATAACGGTGTTTCCTACACAAACAGACCAAATCTAGTTCAACTCTTCTTCTGAAACTGATACAAACCACAGGTACTCTAACATCCAATGCTTTACAGTTAAGAGCAAGAAACGTGTGAGCTACGTAAAAGATGTAGCTTTGTTTGAGCTGAATGGTGACTGAATTTACGTGAAACGAAGTCTTGCTTGTAGGAAGATACAGAGCCTGTGATTTAACTCCATTTCTGAAGGGAAACACACAGCACACTTCTTACGACGAAATACATCTTCATATAGGAAGAAGCACACTCTTGTTTTCAAGAGTCTCTAATAGAGCAGGAAACGTGAGTGTGCTCAGAACAAAATAATGGAGTTTCCTACACATACAGACCATATCTAGTCCAACTCTGCTTCTGAATCTGATACAAACCACAGTTCCTCTAATCTCCAATGCTTTTCAGTTAGAGCAAGAAACGGGTGAGCTACGTAAAAGATGTAGCTTTGTGTGAGCTGAAACGTGTGTGAGTTTACCTGAAACGAAGTCTTGCTTGTAGGAAAACACAG
This sequence comes from Onychomys arenicola, assembly GCA_949786405.1. Lineage (NCBI taxonomy): Eukaryota > Metazoa > Chordata > Mammalia > Rodentia > Cricetidae > Onychomys > Onychomys arenicola. The sequence goes on from CATKUM010000029.1 coordinate 769,628, forward strand.
AGCCTGTGATTTAACTCCATTTCTGAAGGGAAACACACACCACAGTTGTCCTCCGTGAAACACACTCTGCTTTAGAGCAAGAAGCATGCTCTTGCTTTCTAGAGTCTCTAATAGAGCCAGAAACTTGAAAGTGTGCTCAGAACAAAAGAAAGGTGTTCCCTACACATACAGACCATATCTAGGCCAACTCTGCTTCTGACACTGATACAAACCACAGTTCCATTAACATGCAGTGCTTTCCAGTTAAGAGCAAGAAACGTGTGAGCTTTGTGAACGAGGTAGCTTCCTTTGAGCTGAAAAGTGACTGGGTACACCTGAAAAGATGTGTTGCTTGTAGGAAGACACAGAGCCTGGGATTTCACTCAATTTCTGAAGAGAAACACACAGCACAGTTCTCCTCCCTGAAACACACTCTGCTTTAGAGAAAGAAGCACGCTCTTGCTTTCTAGAGTCTCTAATAGAGCCAGAAACTTGAAAGTGTCCTCAGAGCAACAGAACGGTGTTTCCTACACATTCGGACAATTGCTAGTCCAACTCTGCTTCTGAAACTGATACAAACCACAGTTCCTGTAACATGCAATGCTTTCCAGTTAAGAGTGAGAAACGTGTGAGCTTCGTGAACTATGTAGCTTCATTTGAGCTGAGAAGTGACTGAGTTTACCTGAAAAGATATCTTGCTTGTAGGAAGACACAGAGCCTGGGATTTAACTCCATTTCTGAAGGGAAATACACAGGACAGTTTTCATCCATGAAACACACTCTGCTTTAGAGCAAGAAGCATGCTCTTGCTTTCTAGAGTCTCTAATAGAGCCAGAAACTTGAGGGTACTCAGAACAAAAGAATGGTGTTTCCTACACATACGGACCATTGCTAGTTCAACTCTGCTTCTGAAACTGATACAAACCACAAGTCATCTAACATCCAATGCTTTTCAGTTAAGAGCGACAAACGTGTGAGCTTCGTAAACGATTTATATTCATTTGAGCTGAAAAGTGACTGCATTTACCTGAAATGATGTCTTGCTTGTAGGAAGACACAGATCTGGGAATTTAACTCCATTTCTGAAGGGAAAAAAACAGCACAGTTCTCATCCATGAAACACAATCTGCTTTAGTGTAAGAAGCACGCTCTTGCTTTATAAGATTCTCTAAAAGAGCAAGAAATGTGACTGTGGACAGAACAAAATAACAGTGTTTCCTACACATATGGACCATATCTAGGTCAACTCTTCTTCTGAAACTGATACAAACCACAGTTCCTCTAACATGCAATGCTCTCCAGTTAACAGTGAGAAACTAGTGAGCTTCGTGAACGATGTAGCTTTCTTAGAGCTGAAAAGTGACTTAGTTTACCTGAAAACATATCTTGCTTGTAGGAAGACACAGATCCTGGGATTTAACTCCATTTCTGAAGGGAAACTCACAGCACAGTTCTCATCCATGAAACACACTCTGCTTTAGAGCAAGAAGCACGTTCTTGCTTTGTAAGAGTCTCTAATACAGCAGGAAACGTGACTGTGGTCAGAACAAAATAACGGTGTTTCCTACACATATAGACCATATCTAGGTCAACTCTTCTTCTGAAACTGATACATACCACAGTTCCTCTAACATGCATTTCTTTCCAGTTAAGAGCGAGAGACGTGTGAGCTTCGAGAACGATGTAGTTTCCTTTGATCTGAAAAGTGACTGAGTTTACCTGAAAGGATGTCTTGCTTGTAGGAAGATACAGAGCCTGGGATTTAAATCCATTTCTGAAGGGAAACACACAGCACCGTTCTCATCCATGAAACACACTCTGCTTTAGAGCACAAAGCATGCTCTTGCTTTCTAGAGTCTCTAATAGAGCCAGAAACATGAGTGTTCTCTGAACAAAATAACGGTGTTTCCTACACATATACGGACCATATCTTGGTCAACTCTTCTTCTGAAACTGATACAAACCACAGTTCCTCTAACATGCAATTCTTTCAAGTTAAGAGCGAGAAACGTTTGAGCTTCGTGAAGGATGTAGTTTCTTTTGAGCTGAAAAGTGATGAGTTTACCTGAAAATATGTCTTGCTTGTAGGAAGACACAGATCCTGGGATTTCACTCGATTTCTGAAGAGAAACACACAGCACAGTTCTCCTCCCTGAAACACACTCTGCTTTAGAGCAAGAAGCACGCTCTTTCTTTCTAGAGTCTCTAATAGAGCCAGAATTTCAGGGTACTCTGAACAAAAGAATGGTGTTTCCTACACATACGGACCATTGCTAGTTCAACTCTCTTTCTGAAACTGATACAAACCACAGGTCCTCTAACATCCAATGCTTTACAGTTAAGAGCAAGAAACATGTGAGCTACGTAAAAGATGTAGCTTTGTTTGAGCTGAATGGTGACTGAATTTACGTGAAACGAAGTCTTGCTTGTAGGAAGATACAGAGCCTGTGATTTAACTCCATTTCTGAAGGGAAACACACAGCACACTTCTTACGAGGAAATACATCTTCATATAGGAAGAAGCACGCTCTTGTTTTCAAGAGTCTCTAATAGAGCAGGAAACGTGAGTGTGCTCAGAACAAAATAATGGAGTTTCCTACACATACAGACCATATCTAGTCCAACTCTGCTTCTGAAACTGATACAAACCACAGTTCCTCTAATCTCCAATGCTTTTCAGTTAGAGCAAGAAACGGGTGAGCTACGTAAAAGATGTAGCTTTGTGTGAGCTGAAACGTGTGTGAGTTTACCTGAAACGAAGTCTTGCTTGTAGGAAAACACAGAGCCTGTGATTTAACTCCATTTCTGAAGGGAAACACACACCACAGTTGTCCTCTGTGAAACACACTCTGCTTTAGAGCAAGAAGCATGCTCTTGCTTTCTAGAGTCTCTAATAGAGCCAGAAACTTGAAAGTGTGCTCAGAACAAAAGAAAGGTGTTCCCTACACATACAGACCATATCTAGGCCAACTCTGCTTCTGACACTGATACAAACCACAGTTCCATTAACATGCAGTGCTTTCCAGTTAAGAGCAAGAAACGTGTGAGCTTTGTGAACGAGGTAGCTTCCTTTGAGCTGAAAAGTGACTGGGTACACCTGAAAAGATGTGTTGCTTGTAGGAAGACACAGAGCCTGGGATTTCACTCGATTTCTGAAGAGAAACACACAGCACAGTTCTCCTCCCTGAAACACACTCTGCTTTAGAGCAAGAAGCACGCTCTTGCTTTCTAGAGTCTCTAATAGAGCCAGAATTTCAGGGTACTCTGAACAAAAGAATGGTGTTTCCTACACATACGGACCATTGCTAGTTCAACTCTCTTTCTGAAACTGATACAAACCACAGGTCCTCTAACATCCAATGCTTTACAGTTAAGAGCAAGAAACATGTGAGCTACGTAAAAGATGTAGCTTTGTTTGAGCTGAATGGTGACTGAATTTACGTGAAACGAAGTCTTGCTTGTAGGAAGATACAGAGCCTGTGATTTAACTCCATTTCTGAAGGGAAACACACAGCACACTTCTTACGACGAAATACATCTTCATATAGGAAGAAGCACGCTCTTGTTTTCAAGAGTCTCTAATAGAGCAGGAAACGTGAGTGTGCTCAGAACAAAATAATGGAGTTTCCTACACATACAGACCATATCTAGTCCAACTCTGCTTCTGAATCTGATACAAACCACAGTTCCTCTAATCTCCAATGCTTTTCAGTTAGAGCAAGAAACGGGTGAGCTACGTAAAAGATGTAGCTTTGTGTGAGCTGAAACGTGTGTGAGTTTACCTGAAACGAAGTCTTGCTTGTAGGAAAACACAGAGCCTGTGATTTAACTCCATTTCTGAAGGGAAACACACACCACAGTTGTCCTCCGTGAAACACACTCTGCTTTAGAGCAAGAAGCATGCTCTTGCTTTCTAGAGTCTCTAATAGAGCCAGAAACTTGAAAGTGTGCTCAGAACAAAAGAAAGGTGTTCCCTACACATACAGACCATATCTAGGCCAACTCTGCTTCTGACACTGATACAAACCACAGTTCCATTAACATGCAGTGCTTTCCAGTTAAGAGCAAGAAACGTGTGAGCTTTGTGAACGAGGTAGCTTCCTTTGAGCTGAAAAGTGACTGAGTACACCTGAAAAGATGTGTTACTTGTAGGAAGACACAGAGCCTGGGATTTCACTCGATTTCTGAAGAGAAACACACAGCACAGTTCTCCTCTGTGAACCACACTCTGCTTTAGAGAAAGAAGCACGCTCTTGCTTTCTAGAGTCTCTAATAGAGCCAGAAACTTGAAAGTGTCCTCAGAGCAACAGAACGGTGTTTCCTACACATTCGGACAATTGCTAGTCCAACTCTGCTTCTGAAACTGATACAAACCACAGTTCCTGTAACATGCAATGCTTTCCAGTTAAGAGTGAGAAACGTGTGAGCTTTGTGAACTATGTAGCTTCATTTGAGCTGAGAAGTGACTGAGTTTACCTGAAAAGATATCTTGCTTGTAGGAAGACACAGAGCCTGGGATTTAACTCCATTTCTGAAGGGAAATACACAGGACAGTTTTCATCCATGAAACACACTCTGCTTTAGAGCAAGAAGCATGCTCTTGCTTTCTAGAGTCTCTAATAGAGCCAGAAACTTGAGGGTACTCAGAACAAAAGAATGGTGTTTCCTACACATACGGACCATTGCTAGTTCAACTCTGCTTCTGAAACTGATACAAACCACAAGTCATCTAACATCCAATGCTTTTCAGTTAAGAGCGACAAACGTGTGAGCTTCGTAAACGATTTATATTCATTTGAGCTGAAAAGTGACTGCATTTACCTGAAATGATGTCTTGCTTGTAGGAAGACACAGATCTGGGAATTTAACTCCATTTCTGAAGGGAAAAAAACAGCACAGTTCTCATCCATGAAACACAATCTGCTTTAGTGTAAGAAGCACGCTCTTGCTTTATAAGATTCTCTAAAAGAGCAAGAAATGTGACTGTGGACAGAACAAAATAACAGTGTTTCCTACACATATGGACCATATCTAGGTCAACTCTTCTTCTGAAACTGATACAAACCACAGTTCCTCTAACATGCAATGCTCTCCAGTTAACAGTGAGAAACTAGTGAGCTTCGTGAACGATGTAGCTTTCTTAGAGCTGAAAAGTGACTTAGTTTACCTGAAAACATATCTTGCTTGTAGGAAGACACAGATCCTGGGATTTAACTCCATTTCTGAAGGGAAACTCACAGCACAGTTCTCATCCATGAAACACACTCTGCTTTAGAGCAAGAAGCACGTTCTTGCTTTGTAAGAGTCTCTAATAGTGCAGGAAACGTGAGTGTGCTCAGAACAAAAGAGCGGTGTTTCCTACACATATGGACCATAGCTAGTTCAACTCTGCTTCTGAAACTGATACAAACCACAAGTCATCTAACATCCAATGCTTTTCAGTTAAGAGCGAGAAACGTGTGAGCTTCGTAAACGATTTATATTCATTTGAGCTGAAATGTGACTGTATTTACCTGATATAATGTCTTGCTTGTAGGAAGACACAGAGCCTGGAATTTAACTCCATTTATGAAGGGAAACACACAGCACAGTTCTCATCCATGAAACACACTCTGCTTTAGAGCACGAAGCATGCTCTTGCTTTCTAGGGTCTCTAATAGAGCCAGAAACATGAGGGTGCTCTGAACAAAATAACGGTGTTTCATACATACACGGACCATTGCTAGTTCAACTCTACTTCTGAAACTGATAAAACCACAGTTCAGGTAACATGCAATGCTTTTCAGTTAAGAGCAAGAAACGTGTGAGCTTCGTAAACAATTTGTATTCATTTGAGCTGAAAATTGACTGTGTTTAACTGAAATGATGTCTTGCTTGTAGGAAGACACAGAGCCTGGGATTTAACTCCATTTCTGAAGGGAAACAGACAGCACAGTTCTCATGAGGAAACACACACTGCGTATAGGAAGAAGCACGCTCTTGCTTTCTAGAGTCTCTAATAGTGCAGGAAACGTGAGTGTGCTCAGAACAAAAGAACGGTGTGTCCTACACATACGGACCATAGCTAGTTCAACTCTGCTTCTGAAACTGATACAAACCACTAGTCATCTAACATCCAATGCTTTTCAGTTAAGAGCGAGAAACTTGTGATCTTCGTAAACGATTTATATTCATTAGAGCTGAAAAGTGACTGCGTTTTCCTGAAATGATGTCTTGCTTGTAGGAAGAAACAGAGCCTGCAATTTAACTCCATTTCTGAGGGAAAACAGACAGCACAGTTCTAATCCATGAAACACACTCTGCTTTAGAGCAAGAAGCATGCTCTTGCTTTCTAGAGTCTCTAATAGAGCCAGAAACATGAGGGTGCTCTGAACAAAATAATGGTGTTTCCTACATATAAGGACCATTGCTAGTTCAACTCTGCTTCTGAAACTGATACAAACCACAGGTCCTCTAACGTCCAATGCTTTACAGTTAAGAGCAAGAAACGTGTGAGCTTTGTAAACGATTCATATTCATTTGAGCTGAAAAGTGACTGCATTTACCTGAAATGATGTCTTCCTTGTAGGAAGACACAGAGCCTGGGATTTAACTCAATTTCTGAAGGGAAACACACAGCACAGTTCTCATCCATGAAACAAACTGTGATTTAGAGCAAGAAGCACGCTCTTGCTTTCTAAGAGTCTCTAATAGAGCAGGAAACGTGACTGTCGTCAGAACAAAATAACGGTGTTTCCTACACATACGGACCATATCTAGGTCAACTCTTCTTCTGAAATTGATACAAAGCACAGTTCCTCTAACATGCAATGCTTTCCAATTAAGAGTGAGAAACTTGTGAGCTTCGTGAACGGTGGAGCTTCCTTAGAGCTGAGAAGTGACTTAGTTTACCTGAAAACATGTCTTGCTTGTAGGAAGACACAGAGCCTGGGATTTAACTCCATTTCTGAAGGGAAACACACAGCACAGTTCTCATCCATGAAACACACTCTGCTTTAGAGCACGAAGCATGCTCTTGCTTTCTAGAGTCTCTAATAGAGCCAGAAACATGAGGGTGCTCTGAACAAAATAACGGTGTTTCCTACGTATACAGACCATTGCTAGTTCAATTCTACTTCTGAAACTGATACAAACCACAAGTCATCTAACATCCAATGCTTTTCAGTTAAGAGCAAGTAACGTGTGAGCTTCTTAAACGATTTATATTCATTTGAGCTGAAAATTGACTGTGTATACCTGAAATAATGTCTTGATTGTAGGAAGACACAGAGCCTGGGATTTAACTCCATTTCTGAAGGGAAACAGGCAGCACAGTTCTCACGAGGAAACACACTCTGCATATAGGAGGAAGCACGCTCTTGCTTTCTAGAGTCTCTAGTAGTGCAGGAAATGTGAATGTGCTCAGAACAGAAGAACGGTGTTTCCTACACATACAGACAATAGCTAGTTCAACTCTGCTTCTGAAACTGATACGAACCACAAGTCATCTAACATCCAATGCTTTTCTGTTAAGAGCGAGAAACGTGTGAGCTTCGTAAACGATTTTATTCATTTGAACTGAAAAGTGACTGCATATACCTGAAATGATGTCTTGCTTGTAGGAAGACACAGAGCCTGGAATTTAACTCCATTTCTGAAGGGAAACACACAGCACAGTTCTCATCCATGAAACACACTCTGCTTTAGAGCAAGTAGCACGGTCTTTCTTTCTATGAGACTCTAATACAACAAGGAACGTGACTATGGTCAGAAAAATATAACGGTGTTTCCTACACAGACGGACCATATCTAAGTCAACTCTTCTTCTGAAACTGATACAAACCACAGTGCCTCTAACATGCAAAGCTTTGAAGTTAAGAGCGAGAAACATGTGAGCTTCATGAACGATGTAGCTTCCTTTGAGCTGAATAGTGACTGAGTTTATCTGAAAAGATGTCTTGCTTGTAGGAAGACACAGAGCCTGGGATTTAACTCCATTTCTGAAGGGAAACACACAGCACAGTTCTCATCCATGGAACACACCCTGCTTTAGAACACGAAGCATGCTCTTGCTTTCTAGAGTCTCTAATAGAGCCAAAAACTGATGGTACTCTGAACAAAAGAATGGTGTTTCCTACACATACTGACCATAGCTAGTTCAACTCTGCTTCTGAAACTGATAGAAACCACAAGTTATCTAAAATCCAATGTTATTCAGTTAAGAGCAAGAAACTTGTGATCTTCGTAAACGATTTATATTCATTTGAGCTGAAAAGCGACTGCCTTTACCTGAAATGATGTCTTGCTTGTATTAAGACATTGAGCCTGGTATTTAACTCCATTTCTGAAGGGAAACACACAGCACAGTTCTCATACATGAAACACATTCTGCTTTAGAGCAAGAAGCACGCTCTTGCTTTCTAAGAATCTCTAATAGAGCAGAAAACGTGACTGTTTTCAGATCAAAATAACGGTGTTTCCTACACATACGGACCATATCTAGGTCAACTCTCCTCTGAAACTGATACAAACCACAGTTCCTCTAACATCCAATGCTTTCCAGTTAAGAACGAGAAACTTGTGAGCTTCATGAACGATGTATCTTCCTTAGAGCTGAAAAGTGACTTAGTTTACCTGAAAACATGTCTTGCTTGTAGGAAGACACAGAGCCTGGGATTTAACTCCATTTCAGAAGGGAAACACACAGCACAGTTCTCATCCATGAAACACACTCTGCTTTAGAGCAAGAAGCACGTTCTTGCTTTCTAAGAGTCTCTAATAGAGCAGGAAACGAGACTGTGGTCAGAACAAAATAACGGTGATTCCTACACATACGGACCATATCTATGTCAACTCTTCTTCTGAAACAGATAAAAACCACAGTTCCTCTAACATGCAATTCTTTCCAGTTAAGAGCAAGAAACGTGTGAGCTTCGAAAATGATGTATTTTCCTTTGATCTGAAAAGTGACTGAGTTTACCTGAAAGGATGTCTTGCTTGTAGGAAGATACAGAGCCTGGGATTCAAATCCATTTCTGAAGGGAAACACACAGCACAGTTCTCACGAGGAAACACACTCTGCGTATAGGAAGAAGCACGCTCTTGTTTTCTAGAGTCTCTAATAGTGCAGGAAACGTGAGTGTGCTCAGAACAAAAGAATGGTGTTTCCTACACATACGGACCATAGCTAGTTCAACTCGGCTTCTTAAACTGATACAAACCACAAGTCATCTAACATCCAATGCTTTTCAGTTAAGAGCGATAAACGTGTGAGCTTCTTAAATGATTTATATTCATTTGAACTGAAAAGTGACTGAATATACCTGAAATGATGTCTTGCTTGTATGAAGACAGAGAGCCTGGAATTTATCTCCATTTCTGAAGGGAAACACACAGCACAGTTCTCATCCATGAAACACACTCTGCTTTAGAGCAAGAAGCATGCTCTTGCCTTCTAGAGTCTCTAATAGAGCCAGAAACATGAGGGTGCTCTGAACAAAATAACGGTGTTTCCTAGAGATACGGACCATTGCTAGTTCAACTCTACTTCTGAAACTGACCAAAACCACAAGTCATCTAACATCCAATGCTTTTCAGTTAAGAGCAAGTAACGTGTGAGCTTCGTAATCGATTTATATTCATTTGAGCTAAAAATTGACTGAATTTACGTGAAACGAAGTCTTGCTTGTAGGAAGATACAGAGACTGGGATTTAACTCCATTTCTGAAGGGAAACAGACAGCACAGTTCTCATGAGGAAACACACTCTGCGTATAGGAAGAAGCACGCTCTTGCTTTCTAGAGTCTCTAATAGTGCAGGAAACGTGAGTGTACTCAGAACAAAAGAACGGTGTGTCCTACACATACGGACCATAGCTAGTTCAACTCTGCTTCTGAAACTGATACAAACCACAAGTCATCTAACATCCAATTCTTTTCAGTTAAGAATGAGAAACGTGTGAGCTTCGTAAACGATTTATATTCATTTGAACTGAAAAGTGACTGCATATACCTGAAATGATATCTTGCTTGTAGGAAGACACAGAGCCTGGAATATAACTCCATTTCTGAAGGGAAACACACAGCACAGTTCTCATCCATGAAGCACACTCTGCTTTAGAGCAAGAAGCACTGTCTTTCTTTCTATGAGAATCTAATACAGCAGGAAAGGTGACTATGGTCAGAACAAAATAACGGTGTTTCCTACACATACAGACCATATCTAGGCCAACTCTTCTTCTGAAACTGATACAAACCACAGTTCCTCTAACATGCAATGCTTTCCAGTTAAGAGTGAGAAACTAGTGAGCTTCGTGAATGATGTAGCTTCCTTAGAGCTGAAAAAGTGACTTAGTTTACCTGAAAACATGTCTTGCTTGTAGGAAGACAAGAGCCTGGAATTTATCTCCATTTCTGAAGGGAAACACACAGCACAGTTCTCATCCATGAAACACACTCTGCTTTAGAGCAAGATGCACGGTCTTTCTTTCTATGAGTCTCTAATACAGCAGGAAACATGACTATGGTCAGAACAAAATAACGGTGTTTCCTACACATACGGACCATATCTAGGTCAACTCTTCTGCTGAAACTGATACAAACCACAGTGCCTCTAACATGCAATGCTTTCAGGTTAAGAGAGAGAAACATGTGAGCTTCATGAACGATGTAGCTTCCTTTGAGCTGAATAGTGACTGAGTTTACCTGAAAAGATGTCTTGCTTGTAGGAAGACACAGAGCCTGGGATTTAACACCATTTCTGAAGGGAAACACACAGCAAAGTTCTCATCCATGAAACACACTCTGCTTTAGAGCAAGAAGCATGCTCTTGCTTTCTAAGAGTCTCTAATACAGCAGGAAACGTTACTGGGGTCAGAAAAAAGAACTGTATTTCCTACACATACGGACCATTGCTAGTTCAACTATGCTTCTGAAACTGATCCAAACCCCAAGTCATCTAACATCCATGCTTTTCAGTTAAAAGCAAGAACCGTGTGAGCTTTGTAAACGATTTATATTCATTTGAGCTGAAAATTGACTGCGTTTACCTGAAATGATGTCTTGCCTGTAGGAAGACACAGAGCCTGGGATTTAACTCCATTTCTGAAGGGAAACACACAGCACAGTTCTCACGAGGAAAGACACTCTGTGTATAGGAAGAAGCACGCTCTTGCTTTCTAGAGTCTCTAATAGTGCAGGAAATGTAAGTGTGCTCAGAACAAAAGAACGGTGTTTCCTACACATACGGACCATAGCTAGGTCAACTCTTCTTCTGAAACTGATACAAACCACAGTTCCTCTAACATGCAATGCTTTCCAGTTAACAGCGAGAAACTTGTGAGCTTCGTGAACGATGTAGCATCCTTAGAGCTAAGAAGTGACTTAGTTTACCTGAAAACAAGTCTTGCTTGTAGGAAGACACAGAGCCTGGGATTTAACTCTATTTCTGAAGGGAAACACACAGCACAGTTCTCTTCCATGAAACACACTCTGCTTTAGTGCACGAAGCATGCTCTTGCTTTCTAGAGGCTCTAATAGATCCAGAAACATGAGGGTGCTCTGAACAAAATAACGGTGTTTCCTACATATATGGACCATTGCTAGTTCAACTCTGCTTCTGAAACTGATACACACCAGAAGTCTTCTAACATCCAATGCTTTTCAGTTAAGAGCAAGAAACGTGTGGGCTTCGTAAACGATTAATATTCATTTGAGCTGAAAAGTGACTGCGTTTACCTGAAATGATGTCTTGCTTATAGGAAGACACAGAGCCTTGAATTTAACTCCATATCTGAACGGAAACACACAGCACAGTACTCATCCATGAAACACACTCTGCTTTAGAGCAAGAAGCATGCTCTTGCTTTCTAGAGTCTCTAAGACAGCAGGAAACGAGAGTGTGCTCCGAACAAAAGAACCGTGTTTACTACACGTACAGACCATATCAAGTTAAACTCTGCTTCTGAAACTGATACAAATCACAGGTCCTCTAACATCCAATGCTTTTCAGTTAAGAGCAAGAAACGTGTCAGTTTCGTTGACTATGTAGCTTCGTTTGAGCTGAAATGTGACTGCGTTTACCTGAAACAAATTCTTGCTTTTAGGAAGACACAGAGCCTGGGATTTAATTCCATTTCTGAAGGAAACACACAGCACAGATTTCATCCATGAAACACACTCTGCTTTAGAGCAAGAAGCACGCTATTGCTTTCTAGTGTCCCTAAGACAGCAGGAAACGTGAGTGTGTTCAGAACAAAAGAATGGGGTTTCCTACACATACGGACCATATCTAGTTCAACTCTGCTTCTGAAACTGATACAAACCACAGGTCCTCTAACATCCAATTCTTTTCAGTTAAGAGCGAGAAAGAGGTGAGCTTTGTGGACGATGTAGCTTCGTTTGAGCTGAAAAGTGACTGCGTCTACCTGAAACAAATTCTTGCTTGTAGGAAGACACAGAGCCTGGGATTTAATTCCATTTCGGCAGGAAACACACAGCACAGTTTTCATCCATGAAACACACTCTGCTTTAGAACAAGAAGCACGCTCTTGCTTTGTAGAGTCTCTAATACAGCAGGAAATATGAGTGTGCTCAGAACAAATGAACGGTGTTTGCTACACATTTGGACCATATCTAGTTCAACTCTGCTTCTGAAACGGATGCAAACTACAATTTCTCTAACATCCAATGCTTTTCAGTTAAGAGCGAAAAACATTAGAGCTTCAAGAACAATATGGATCGTTTGAGCTGAAAAGTGACTGCCCTTACCTGAAAGGAAGACTTGCTTGTAGGAAGACCCAGAACCTGGGATTTAACTCCATTTCTGAAGGTAAAACACTGCACAGTTCTCATCCATGGTACACACTCTGCTTTAGAGCAAGAAGCACGCTCTTGCATTCTAGAGTCTCTAATTCATCAGGAAACGTGAGTGTGCTCCGAAGAAAAGAACTGTGTTTCCTACACATTTGGACCATGTCTAGTTCAACTCTGCTTCTTAAATTGAGCCAAACCACAGGTCCTCTAACATCCAATGCTTGCCAGCTAAGATGAGAAACATTTGAGCTTCATGAACGATGTAGATCATTTGAGCTGTACAGTGACTGACCTTATCTGAATGGAAGACTTGCTTGTAGAAAGACACAGAACCTGGGATTTAACTCCGTTTCTGAAGGTAAAAACACAGCACAGATCTCATGCATGGGACACACTCTGCTTTAGAGGAAGAAGCATGATCTTGCTTTCTAGAATCTCTGATACAGCAGGAAACGTGAGTGTGTGTGCTCAGAACAAAAGAATGGGGTTTCCTACACATACAGACCATACCAAATTCAACTCTGCTTCTGAAACTGATACAAACCAGAGGTCCTCTAACATCCAATCCTTTTCTGTTAAGAGCGAGAAATGTGTGAGCGTCGTGGACAATGTAGCTTTGTTTGAGCTGAAAAGTGACTGTGTTTACCTGAAACAAATTCTTGCTTGTAGGAAGACACAGAGCCTGGGATTTAATTCCATTTCGGCAGGAAACACACAGCACAGTTTTCATCCATGAAACACACTCTACTTTAGAGCAAGAAGCACGCTCTTGCTTTGTAGAGTCTCTAATACAGCAGGAAACATGAGTGTGCTCAGAACAAATGAACGGTGTTTGCTACACATTTGGACCATATCTAGTTCAACTCTGCTTCTGAAATGGATGCAAACTACAATTTCTCTAACATCCAATGCTTTTCAGTTAAGAGCAAAAAACATTAGAGCTTCAAGAACAATGTAGATCGTTTGAGCTGAAAAGTGACTGCCCTTACCTGAAAGGAAGACTTGCTTGTAGGAAGACCCAGAACCTGGGATTTAACTCCATTTCTGAAGGTAAAACACTGCACAGTTCTCATCCATGGTACACACTCTGCTTTAGAGCAAGAAGCACGCTCTTGCATTCTAGAGTCTCTAATACATCAGGAAACGTGAGTGTGCTCAGAAGAAAAGAACTGTGTTTCCTACACATTTGGACCATTCTAGTTCAACTCTGCTTCTTAAATTGAGCCAAACCACAGGTCCTCTAACATCCGATGCTTGCCAGCTAAGATGAGAAACATTTGAGCTTCATGAACGATGTAGATCGTTTGAGCTGTACAGTGACTGACCTTACCTGAATGGAAGACTTGCTTGTAGAAAGACACAGAACCAGGGATTTAACTCCGTTTCTGAAGGTAAAAACACAGCACAGATCTCATGCATGGGACACACTCTTCTTTAGAGGAAGAAGCATGATCTTGCTTTCTAGAATCTCTAATACAGCAGGAAACATGAGTGTGTGTGCTCAGAACAAAAGAATGGGGTTTCCTACACATACAGACCATACCAAATTTAACTCTGCTTCTGAAACTGATACAAACCAGAGGTCCTCTAACATCCTATCCTTTTCTGTTAAGAGCGAGAAATGTGTGAGCTTGGTGGACAATGTAGCTTTGTTTGAGCTGAAAATGACTGTGTTTACCTGAAACAAATTCTTGCTTGTAGGAAAACACAGAACCTGGGATTTAACTTCATTTCGGAAGGAAACACACAGCCCAGTTTTCATCCATGAAACACACTCTGCTTCAGAGCACGAAGCACGCTCTTGCTTTCTAGAGGCTCTAAGACAGCAGGCAACGTGAGTGTGTTCAAAACAAAAGACCTCTGTTTCCTACACATACGGTACCTATCTACTTCAACTCTGCTTCTGAAACTGATACAAATCACAGGTCCTCTAATATTCCATGCTTTTCAGTTAAGAGCAAGAAACGTGAGAGCTTCATGTACGATGTAGCTTCCTTTGAGTGGATAAATGACTGTGTTTATGAGAAACGAAGTCTTGCTTGTAAGAAGACACAGAGCCTGGGATTTAACTCCATTTCCGAAGGGTAACAAACAGCACAGTTCTCATCCATGAAACACACTCTGCTTTAGAGCAATAAGCATGCTCTTGTTTTCTATAGTCTCTAATACTGGTGGAAATGTGAGTGTGCTCAGAACAAAAAACTGTGTTTCCTACATTTTGGACCATATCCAGTTCAACTCTGCTTCTGAAACGGATGCAAACCAAAGGTCCTCTAACATCCAATGCTTGCCAGCTAAGATGAGAAACGTTTGAGCTTCATGAACGATGTAGATCGTTTGAGCTGAAAAGTTACTGCCCATACCTGAAAGGAAGACTTGCTTGTAGGAAGACACAGAACCTGGGATTTAACTCCATGTCTGAAGGTAAAACACAGTACAGTTCTCATCCATGGTACACACTCTGCTTTAGAGCAAGAAGCACGCTGTATCATTCTAGAGTCTCTAATATATCAGGAAATGTGAGTGTGCTCAGAACAAAAGAACTGTGTTTCCTACACATTTGGACCATATCTAGTTCAACTCTGCTTCTTAAATTGATCCAAACCACGGGTCCTCTAACATCCGATGATTGCCAGCTAAGATGAGAAACATTTGAGCTTCATGAATGATGTAGATCGTTTGAGCTGAACAGTGTCTGACCTTACCTGAATGGAAGACTTGCTTGTAGAAAGACAGAGAACCTGGGATTTAACTCCATTTCTGAAGGTAATAACACAGCACAGATCTCATGCGTGGGACACACTCTGCTTTAGAGGAAGAAGCATGATCTTGCTTTGTAGAGTCTCTAATACATCAGGAAACGTGAGTGTGTTCAGAACAAAAGAATGGGGTTTCCTACACATACGGACCATACATAGTTCAACTCTGCTTCTGAAACTGATACAAACCACAGGTACTCTAACATCCAATGCTTTAAAGTTAAGAGCGAGAAATGTGTGAGCTTCGTGGATGATGTAGCGTCGTTTGAGCTGAAAAGTGACTGCGTTTACCTGAAACAATTTCTTGCTTGTAGGAACACACAGAGCCTGGGATTTAACTCCATTTCTGAAGGAAACACACAGCAGAGTTCTCATTCATGATCCACACTCTGCTTTAGAGCAAGAAGCATGCTCTTGTTTTCTAGAGTCTCTAATACAGCAGGAAACGTGAGTGTGCTCAGAACAAAAGAACTGTGTTTCCTACACATTTGGACCATTTCTAGTTCAACTCTGCTTCTGAAACTGATGCAAACTACAATTCCTCTAACATACAATGCTTTTCAGTTAAGAGCGAGAAACATTAGAGCTTCATGAACGATGTAGATCATTTGATCTGAAAAGTGACTGCCCTTACCTGTTAGGAAGTCTTGTTTGTAGGAAGATACAGAACCTCAGATTTAACTCCATTTATGAAGGTAAAAACACAGCACAGTTCTCATCCATGGTACACACTCTACTTTAGAGCAAGAAGCACGCTCTTGCTTTCTAGAATCTCTAATACAGCAGGAAACGTGAGTGTGCTCAGAACCAAAGAATGGATTTTTCCTACCTATAAAGACCATATCTAGTTCAACTCTGCTTCTGAAACTGATAAAAAAACCAGAGGTCCTCTAACATCCAATCCTTTTCTGTTAAGAGCGAGAAATGTGTGAGCTTCGTGGACAATGTAGCTTCGTTTGAGCTGAAAAGTGACTGCGTTTACCTGAAACAAATTCTTGCTTGTAGGAAAACACAGAACCTGGGATTTAAGTACATTTCTGAAGGAAACACACAGCACAGTTTTCATCCATGAAACACACTCTGCTTTAGAGCAAGAAGCACGCTCTTGCTTTCTAGAGAATCTAAGACAGCAGGAAACGTGAGTGTGCTCACAACAAAAGACCTGTGTGTCATACACATACGGTACATATCTACTTCAACTCTGCTTCTGAAACTGATACAAATCACAGGTTCTCTAATATTCCATGCTTTTCAGTTAAGAGCAAGAAACATGAGAGCTTCATGTACGATGTGGCTTCCTTTGAGTGGAAAAATGACTGTGTTTACGAGAAACGAAGTCTTGCTTGTAAGAAGACACAGAGCCTGGGATTTAACTCCATTTCTGAAGGGAAACACACAGCACAGTTCTCATCCATGAATCACACTCTGCTTTAGAGCAATAAGCATGTTCTTACTTTGTATAATCTCTAATACAGCAGGAAACGTGAGTGTGCTCAGAACAAAAAACTGTGTTTCCTACACATTTGGACCATATCTAGTTCAACTCTGATTCATAAACTGATGCAAACCAAAGGTCCTCTAACATCCAATGCTTGCCAGCTAAGATGAGAAACGTTTGAGCTTCATGAACGATGTAGATCCTTTGAGCTGAAAAGTTACTGCCCTTGCCCGAAAGGAAGACTTACTTGTAGAAGACACAGAACCTGGGATTTAACTCCATTTCTGAAGGTAAAACACTGCACAGTTCTCATCCATGGTACACACTCTGCTTTAGAGCAAGAAGCACGCTCTTGCTTTCTAGAGGCTCTAAGACAGCAGGAAACGTGAGTGTGCTCACAACAATAGACCTGTGTGTCCTACACATACGGTACCTATGTACTTCAACTCTGCTTCTGAAACTGATACAAATCACAGGTCCTCTAATATTCCATGCTTTTCAGTTAAGAGCAAGAAACGTGAGAGCTTCATGTACGATGTAGCTTCCTTTGAGTGGAAAAATGACTGTGTTTACGAGAAACGAAGTCTTGCTTGTAAGAAGACACAGAACCTGGGATTTAACTCCATTTCTGAAGGAAACACACAGCACAGTTTTCATCCATGAAACACACTCTGCTTTAGAGAAAGAAGCACGCTCTTGCTTTCTAGAGTCTCTAATACAGCAGGAAACGTGAGTGTGCTCAGAAGAAAAGAAAGGTGTTTCCCCCACATACAGACCATATCCCTTTCAACTCTGCATCTGAAACTGATACACACCACAGGTCCTCTAACATCCAATGCTTGCCAGTTAAGATGAGAAACGTTGGAGCTTATGAACGATGTAGATCATTTGAGGTGAATAGTGACTGCCCTTACCTGATAGGAAGTCTTGTTTGTAGAAAGACACAGAACCTCGGATTTAACTCCATTTATGAAGGTAAAAACAAAGCACAGTTCTCATCCATGGTACACACTCTGCTTTAGAGCAAGAAGCACGCTCTTGCTTTCTAGAATCTCTAATACAGCAGGAAAGGTGAGTGTGCTCAGAACCAAAGAATGGTGTTTCCTACCGATAAGGACCATATCTAGTTCTACTCTGCTTCTGAAACTGATACAAACCACAGGTACTCTATCATCCAATGCTTTTCAGTTAAGAGCGAGAAGTGTGAGCTTCGTGGATTATGTAGCTTCTTTGGGCTGAAAAGTGACCACGTTTACCTGAAACAATTTCTTGCTTGTAGGAACACACAGTGCCTGGGATTTAACACCGTTTCTGACGGAAACACACAGCAGAGTTCTCATCCATGAAACACACTCTGCTTTAGAGCAAGAAGCATGCTCTTGCTTTCTAGAGTCTCTAATACAGCAGGAAACGTGAGTGTCCTCAGAACAAAAGATCTGAGTTTCCTACACATTTGGACCATATCTAGTTCAACTCTGCTTCTTAAACTGATGCAAACCACAGCTCCTCTTACATAAATGATCTTTAGTTAATAGTGACACTCGCCTTTTTTTCATGAACTGCAAAAATCATTAGAGCCCAAAATAAACTGGATTAATCAGAAAAGAACACTTGATTGTAGGAAGACACAGATCCGGGGGTTTACTGCGTTTCTGAAGGGGAATTCAGACCAGATTTCTCATCCCTGAAACACACTCTGTTTTAACGCAAGAAGGAAGGTCTTCTTTCCTGAGTCTAAAATACAGGAAGAACCATGAGCATGCCCTGAAAAAAAATGAACTGTTTCATACTCATACGGACCATATGTAGTTCAACTCTGATTATGAAACTGATACAATCCACAGCTCCTCTTACATAAATGCTCTTTAGTTAATAGTGAGAATCACGATGCTTTTCTGAACTGTGAAAAATCATTTGAGCCCTAAATACACTTGGTTTACCAGAAATGAACTCTTGCTTGTAGGAAGACACAGATCCTTTGGTTTAACTCAGTTTCTGAAGGTAAAATCAGACCAGTGTTCTCATCCATGAAACACACTCTGTTTTCATGCAAGAAGCAAGCTCTTCTTTCCAGCGTCTCCAATACAGCAAGTACCATGAGCATGCCCAGAAAAAAAAGATCTGTGTTTCCTACTCATACGGACCATATGTAGTTCAAATCTGCTTATGAAACTGATACAAACCACATCTCCTATAACATAAATGTTCCTTAGTTAATAGTGAGATTCACGTTGGGTTCATGAACTGCTGGGAAAACCAGCAAGGAACACTTGCTTGTAGGAAGATATAGATCCTGGGGTTTAACTCTGTTTCTGAAGGGAATTCATACCAGAGTTCTCATCCCTGAAACACACTCTGTTTTAATGCAAGAATCAAGGTCTTCTTTCTTGAGTCTAAGACACAGCAAGAACCATGAGCATGCCCAGGAAAAAAAGAACTGTGTTTCCTCCTCATATAGAGCATATGCAGTTCAACTCTACTTATGAAACTGAAAAAAACTGCAGCTCCTCTTACATAAATTCTCTTTAGTTAATAGTGAGAATCACGATGGGTTCCTGAACTGTGAAAAATCATTTGAGCCAAAATTCACTTGGTTTACCTGAAATGATCTCTTGCTTGTAAGAAGACACAGATCCTGGGGTTTAACTCCGTTTCTGAAGGGAAATTCAGACCAGCATTCTCAGCCCTGAAAAACACACTGTTTTAACACAAGAAGCAAGCTCTTCTTTCCAGATTCTAAAATACAGCAAGAACTATGAGCATGTCCTGAAAAAAAGAACTGTGTTTCCTACTCATACCGACCATATGTATTCATCTCTGCTTATGAACCTGATACAAACCACAGCTCCTCTTACATAAATGCTCTTTAGTTAATAGTGAGAATTGTGTTGGGTTCGTGAACTGCAAAATAATATTTGACCCCAAAAATCACTGGGTTTACCAGAAATGAATGCCTGATTGTAGGAAGACACAGATCCTGGGGTTTAACTCCGTTTCTGAAGGGAAATTCAGACCAGAGTTCTCATCCCTGAAACACACACCGTTTTCACGCAAGAAGCAATCTCTTCTTTCCAGAGTCTAAAATACAGCAAGAAACATGAGCTTGCCCTGTAAAAAAGAACTGTTTCCTACTCATACGCACCATATGTAGTTCAATCCTGCTTATGAAACTGATACAAACCACAGCTCCTCTTACATGAATGCTCTTTTGTTAATAGTGATAATAGCCTTAGGTTGGTGAACTGCGAAAAATCATTTGAGCCCAAAATTCACTGGGTTTACCAGAAATGAACTCTTGCTTGTAGGAAGACACAGATCCTGGTGTTAACTCCGATTCTGAATGTAAATTCAGACCAGTGTTCTCATCCATGAAACACATGCTGTTTTAACGCAAGAAGCATCCTCTTCTTTCCAGCGTCTCCAATACAGAAAGAATAACGAGAATGCCCAGAAAAAATAACTGTGTTTCCTTCTCATACAGACCACATGCAGTTCAACTCTGTTTATGAAACTGACACAAACCACAGCTCCTATTACAGAAATGCTCTTTTGTTAATAGTGAGAATCATGTTGTGTTTCTGAACTGTGAAATATCATTTTAGCCCCAAATTCACTTGGTTTACCAGAAATGAACCCTTGCTTGTAGGAAGACACAGATTCTGTGGTTTAACTCTGTTTCTGTCGGTAAAATCAGACCAGTGTTCTCATCCATGAAACACACTCTGTTTTCAACCAAGAAGCAAGCTCTTCTTTCCAGCGTCTCCAATACAGCAAGAAACATGACATGCCCAGAAAAAAAAAAACTATGTTTCCTACTCATACAGACTATATGTAGTTAAACTCTGCTTTTGAAACTGATACAAACCACAGCTCCTCTAACATAAATGCTCTTTAGTAAATAGTGAGAATCGCGTTGGGTTCATGAACTGCGAAAAATCATTAGAGCAGAAAATAAACAGGGTTAACCAGAAATGAACACTTGCTTGTAGGAAGATACAGATCCTGGGGTTTAACTCCGTTTCTGAAGAGAAATTCAGACCAGAGTTCTTGTCCCTGAAACACACTCTGTTTTAACGCAAGAAGCAAGGTCTTCTTTTCTGAGTCTAAAATAGAGCAAGAACCATGAGCATGCCCAGGAAAAAAGAACTGTGTTTCCTCCACATACAGACCATATGCAGTTCAATTCTGCTTATGAAATTGACACAAACCACAGCTCCTCTTACATAAATTCTCTTTAGTTAATAGTGAGAATCGCGAAGGGTTCCTGAACTGTGAAAAATCATTTGAGCCAAAATTCACTTGGTTTACCTGAAATGATCTCTTGCTTGTAAGAAGACACAGATCCTGGGGTTTAACTCCGTTTCTGAAGGGAAATTCAGACCAGCATTCTCAGCCCTGAAAAACACACTGTTTTAACACAAGAAGCAAGCTCTTCTTTCCAGATTCTAAAATACAGCAAGAACTATGAGCATGTCCTGAAAAAAAGAACTGTGTTTCCTACTCATACCGACCATATGTATTCATCTCTGCTTATGAACCTGATACAAACCACAGCTCCTCTTACATAAATGCTCTTTAGTTAATAGTGAGAATTGTGTTGGGTTCGTGAACTGCAAAATAATATTTGACCCCAAAAATCACTGGGTTTACCAGAAATGAATGCCTGATTGTAGGAAGACACAGATCCTGGGGTTTAACTCCGTTTCTGAAGGGAAATTCAGACCAGAGTTCTCATCCCTGAAACACACACCGTTTTCACGCAAGAAGCAATCTCTTCTTTCCAGAGTCTAAAATACAGCAAGAAACATGAGCTTGCCCTGTAAAAAAGAACTGTTTCCTACTCATACGCACCATATGTAGTTCAATCCTGCTTATGAAACTGATACAAACCACAGCTCCTCTTACATGAATGCTCTTTTGTTAATAGTGATAATAGCCTTAGGTTGGTGAACTGCGAAAAATCATTTGAGCCCAAAATTCACTGGGTTTACCAGAAATGAACTCTTGCTTGTAGGAAGACACAGATCCTGGTGTTAACTCCGATTCTGAATGTAAATTCAGACCAGTGTTCTCATCCATGAAACACATGCTGTTTTAACGCAAGAAGCATCCTCTTCTTTCCAGCGTCTCCAATACAGAAAGAATAACGAGAATGCCCAGAAAAAATAACTGTGTTTCCTTCTCATACAGACCACATGCAGTTCAACTCTGTTTATGAAACTGACACAAACCACAGCTCCTATTACAGAAATGCTCTTTTGTTAATAGTGAGAATCATGTTGTGTTTCTGAACTGTGAAATATCATTTTAGCCCCAAATTCACTTGGTTTACCAGAAATGAACCCTTGCTTGTAGGAAGACACAGATTCTGTGGTTTAACTCTGTTTCTGTCGGTAAAATCAGACCAGTGTTCTCATCCATGAAACACACTCTGTTTTCAACCAAGAAGCAAGCTCTTCTTTCCAGCGTCTCCAATACAGCAAGAAACATGACATGCCCAGAAAAAAAAAAAACTATGTTTCCTACTCATACAGACTATATGTAGTTAAACTCTGCTTTTGAAACTGATACAAACCACAGCTCCTCTAACATAAATGCTCTTTAGTAAATAGTGAGAATCGCGTTGGGTTCATGAACTGCGAAAAATCATTAGAGCAGAAAATAAACAGGGTTAACCAGAAATGAACACTTGCTTGTAGGAAGATACAGATCCTGGGGTTTAACTCCGTTTCTGAAGAGAAATTCAGACCAGAGTTCTTGTCCCTGAAACACACTCTGTTTTAACGCAAGAAGCAAGGTCTTCTTTTCTGAGTCTAAAATAGAGCAAGAACCATGAGCATGCCCAGAAAAAAAGAACTGTGTTTCCTCCTCATACAGACCATATGCAGTTCAATTCTGCTTATGAAATTGACACAAACCACAGCTCCTCTTACATAAATTCTCTTTAGATAATAGTGAGAATCGCGATGGGTTTCTGAACTGTGAAAAATCATTTGAGCCAAAATTCACTTGGTTTACCTGAAATGATCTCTTACTTGTAGGAAGACACAGATCCTGGGGTTTAACTCCGTTTCTGAAGGGAAATTCAGACCAGCATTCTCAGCCCTGAAACACACACTGTTTTAACACAAGAAGCAAGCTCTTCTTTCCAGATTCTAAAATACAGCAAGAACTATGAGCATGTCCTGAAAAAAAGAACTGTGTTTCCTACTCATACCGACCATATGTATTCATCTCTGCTTATGAACCTGATACAAACCACAGCTCCTCTTACATAAATGCTCTTTAGTTAATAGTGAGAATTGTGTTGGGTTCGTGAACTGCAAAATAATATTTGACCCCAAAAATCACTGGGTTTACCAGAAATGAATGCCTGCTTGTAGGAAGACACAGATTCTGGGGTTTAACTCCGTTTCTGAAGGGAAATTCAGACCAGAGTTCTCATCCCTGAAACACACACCGTTTTCACGCAAGAAGCAATCTCTTCTTTCCAGAGTCTAAAATACAGCAAGAAACATGTGCATGCCCTGTAAAAAAGAACTGTTTCCTACTCATACGCACCTTATGTATTTCAATCCTGCTTATGAAACTGATACAAACCACAGCTCCTCTTACATGAATGCTCTTTTGTTAATAGTGATAATAGCCTTAGGTTGGTGAACTGCGAAAAATCATTTGAGCCCAAAATTCACTGGGTTTACCAGAAATGAACTCTTGCTTGTAGGAAGACACAGATCCTGGGGATTAACTCAGTTTCTGAAGGCAAATTCTGACCAGAGTTCTCATCCCTGAAAAACACTCTGTTTTAAGGCAAGAACCATCCTCTTCTTTCCAGCTTCCCCAATACAGTAAGAACCATGAGCATGCCTAGAAAAATGAACAGTATTTCCTACTCATACAGACCATAAGTAGTTCAACTCTGCTTATGAAACTGATACAAACCACAGCTCCTCTAACATAAATGCTCTTTAGTTAATAGTGAGAATCGCGTTTGGTTCATGAACTGCGAAAAATCATTAGAGCCCAAAATAAACTGGGTTAACCAGAAATGAACACTTGCTTGTAGGAAGATACAGATCTTGGGGTTTAACTCCGTTTCTGAAGGGAAATTCATACCAGAGTTTTAATCCCTGAAACACACACTGTTTTAACGCAACAAGCAAGGTCTTCTTTCCTGAGTCTAAAATACAGCAAGAATTATGAGCATGCCCTGAAAAAAAGAACTCTGTTTCCTACTCATACGGACCATATGTAGGTCAACTCTGCTTATGTACGTGATACAAACCACAGCTCTTCTTACATAAATGCTCCTTAGTGAATAGTGAGAATCGTGATGGGTTTCTGAACTGTGAAAATTCATTTGAGCCCAAAATTCACTTGGTTTACCAGAAATGAACTCTTGCTTGTAGGAAGACACAGATCCTGTGGTTTAACTCTGTTTCTGAAGGGAAATTCAGACCAGTGTTCTCATCCATGAAACACACTCTGTTTTCACGCAAGAAGCATGCACTACTTTCCAGATTTTCCAATACAGCAAGAACCATTAGCATGCCCAGAAAAAAAGAACTGTGTTTCCTACTCATGCGGACCATATGTAGTTGAACTCTGATTATGAAACTGATACAAACCACAGCACCTCGAACATAAATGCTCTTTAGTTAATAGTGAGAATTGCGTTGGCTTCGTGAACTGCGAAAAATCATTTCAGCCCAAAATTCCCTTGGTTTACGAGAAATGAACTCTTGCTTGTAGGAAGACACAGATCTTGGTGATTAACTCCGTTTCTGAAGGGAAATTCAGACCAGAGTTCTCATCCCTGAAATACACTCTGTTTTAAGGCAAGAATCATCCTCTTCTTTCCAGAGTCTCCAATAAAATAAGAACCATGAGCATGCCCAGAAAAAAAGAAATGTGTTTCCTTGTCTTACAGACTATATGTAGTTCAACTCTGCTTATGAAACTGATACAAACAACAGCTCCTCTTGCATAAATGCTCTTTAGTTAACAGTGAGAAATGCATTGGGTTGGTGAACTGCGAAAAATCATTTGAGCCCAAAATTCACTGGGTTTACCAGAAATGGACTCTGGCTTGTATGAAGACACAGATCCTGGGGTTTAACTCCGTTTCTGAAGGAAAATTCAGACCAGTGTTTTCATCCATGGAACATATGCTCTTCTTTTCAGCGTCTCCAATACAGCAAGAACCATGATAATGCCCAGAAAAAAAGAACTGTATTTCACCTCATACAGACCATATGAAGTTCATCTCTGCTTATGAAACTGACACAAACCACAGCTCCTCTTACATAAATGCTCTTTAGTGAATAGTGAGAATCGCACTGGGTTTCTGAACTGTGAAAAATCATTTGAGCCCAAAATTCACTTGGTTTACCAGAAATGAACTCTTGCTTGTAGGAAGACACAGATCCTGTGGTTTAACTCTGTTTCTGAAGGTAAATTCAGACCAGTGTTCTCATCCATGAAACACACTCTGTTTTCATGCAAGAAGCATGCTCTACTTTTCAGATTTTCCAAACAGCAAGAACCATTAGCATGCCGAGAAAAAAAATGAGTTTCCTAGTCATACGGACCATATGTAGATCAACTCTGCTTATGAAACTGATACAAACAACTGGTCCTCTTACATAAATGCTCTTTAGATAATAGTGAGAATCGCATTGGGTTTGTGAACTGCGAAAAAACATTTGAGCTCAAAATTCACTGGGTTTACCAGAAATAAACACTTGCTTGTAGGAACACACAGATCCTGTAGTTTAACTCTGTTTCTGAAGGGAAATTCAGACCAGAGTTCTCATCCATGAATCACACACTGTTTTAAAGCAAGAAGCAAGCTCTTCATTACAGAGTCTCCAATATAACAAGAACAATGAGTACGCCCTGAAAAAAAGAACTGTGTTTCCTACTCATATGGACCATATGTAGTTCAACTCTGCTTATGAAACTGATACAAACCACAGCTCCTCTTACATAAATTCTCTTTAGTTTATAGTGAGAATTGTGTTGGTTTCTTGAACTGTGAAAAAATTATTTGAGCCAAAAATTCACTGGGTTTACCAGAAATGAATTCTTGCTTGTAGGAAGACACAGATCCTGGGGTTTAACTCCGTTTCTGAAGGGAAATTCAGACCAGAGTTCTCATTTCTGAAACACACTCTGTTTTCACGCAAGAAGCAAGCTCTTCTTTCCAGAGTCTAAAATACAGCAAGAACCATGAGCATGTCCTGTAAAAAAGAACTTTTTCCTCCTCATACGCACGATATGTAGTTCAACTCTGCTTATAAAACTGGTAAAAACCACAGCTCCTCTTACATAAATGCTCTTTCGTTAATAGTGATAATCGCCTTAGGTTGGTGAACTGCGAAAAATCATTTGAGCCCAAAATTCAATGGGTTTACCAGAAATGAACTCTCGATTGTAGGAAGACACAGATACTGGGGTTTCACTCCGTTTCTGAAGGGAAATTTAGACCAGAGTTCTCATTCCTGAAACATACTCTGTTTTAACGCAAGAAGCAAGGTCTTCTTTCCTTAGTCTAAAATACAGCTAGGACTATGAGCATGCCCTGAAAAAAAGAACTGTGTTTCCTACTCATACGGACCATACATATTCAACTCTGCTTATGAACGTGATACAAACCACAGCTCCTCTTACATAAATGCTCTTTAGTTAATAGTGAGAATCGTGTTGGGTTCGTGAATTGCGAAAAATCATTTGAGCCCAAAATTCACTGGTTTTACCAGAAATGAACTCTGGCTTGTACGAAGACACAGATCCTGGGGTTTAACTCCATTTCTGAAGGAAAATTCAGACCAGTGTTTTCATCCATGGAACACATGCTGTTTTAACGCAAGAAGCATCCTCTTCTTTTCAGCGTCTCCAATACAGAAAGAACCATGATAATGCCCAGAAAAAAAGAACTGTATTTCACCTCATACAGACCATATGAAGTTCATCTCTGCTTATGAAACTGACACAAACCACAGCTCCTCTTACATAAATGCTCCTTAGTGAATAGTGAGATTCGTGATGGGTTTCTGAACTGTGAACATTCATTTGAGCCCAAAATTCACTTGGTTACCAGAAATGAACTCTTGCTTGTAGGAAGACACAGATCCTGTGGTTTAACTCTATTTCTGAAGGTAAATTCAGACCAGTGTTCTCATCCATGAAACACACTCTGTTTTCACGCAAGAAGCATGCCCTACTTTCCAGATTTTCCAATACAGCAAGAACCATTAGCATGCCCAGAAAAAAAGAACTGTGTTTCCTACTCATGCGGAACATATGTAGTTGAACTCTGATTATGAAACTGATACAAACCACAGCACCTCGAACATAAATGCTCTTTAGTTAATAGTGAGAATTGCGTTGGCTTCGTGAACTGCGAAAAATCATTTGAGCCCCAAATCCCTTGGTTTACGAGAAATGAACTCTTGCTTGTAGGAAGACACAGATCTTGGTGATTAACTCCGTTTCTGAAGGGAAATTCAGACCAGAGTTCTCATCCCTGAAATACACTCTGTTTTAAGGCAAGAATCATCCTCTTCTTTCCAGCGTCTCCAATACAATAAGAACCATGAGCATGCCTAGAAAAAAAGAACTGTGTTTCCTACTCATACAGACCATATGTAGTTCAACTCTGCTTATGAAACTGATACAGACCACAGCTCCTCTTACATAAATGCTCTTTAGTTAATAGTTAGAATCGCGTTGGGTTCGTGAACTGCGAAAAATTATTTGAGCTCAAAATTCACTGGGTTTACCAGAAAGGAACTCTTGCGTGTAGGAACACTCAGATCCTGTAGTTTAACTGTTTCTGAAGGGAATTTCAGACCAGAGTTCTCATCAGTGAATAACCCTCTGTTTTAACGCAAGAAGCAAGCTCTTCTTTCCAGAGTCTCCAATATAGCAAGAACAATGAGCATGCCTTGAAAAAAAAGAACTGTGTTTCCTACTCATACGGACGATATTTAGTTCAACTCTGCTTATGAAACTGATACAAACCACAGCACCTCTTAAATAAATGCTCTTCAGTTAATAGTGAGAATCCCATTGGGTTTATGAACTTTGTAATATCATTTTGGCCCAAAATTCACTTGGTTTACCAGAAATGAACTCTTGCTTATAGGAAGACACAGATCCTTGGGTTTAACTCCGGTTCCGGAGGGAAATTCAGACCAGAATTCTCATCCCTGAAACACACACTGTTTTAACTCAAGAAGCAAGCTCTACTTTCCAGAGTCTAAAATACAGCAAGAACTATGAGCATGCCCAGACGAAATGAAATGTGTTTCCTAGTCTTACGGACTATATGTAGTTCAACTCTGCTTATGAAACTGATACAAACAACAGCTCCTCTTGCATAAATGCTCTTTAGTTAACTGTGAGAATCGCATTGGGTTGGTGAACTGAGAAAAAATATTTGAGCTCAAAATTCACTGGGTTTACCAGAAATAAACTCTTGCTTGTAGGAAGACACAGATCCTGGGGTTTAACTCTGGTTCCGGAGGGAAATTCAGACCAGAATTCTCATCCCTGAAACACACAATGTTTTAACACAAGAAGCAAGCTCTTCTTTCCAGAGTCTAAAATACAGCAAGAACTATGAGCATGCCCTGAAAAAAAGAACTGTGTTTCCTACTCATACAGACCATATGTAGTTCAACTCTGCTTATGTCCCTGATACAAACCACAGCTCCTCTTACATAAATGCTCTTTAGTTAATAGTGAGAATCATATTGGGTTTGTGAACTGCGAAAAATCATTTGAGCCCAAAATTCACTGGGTTTACCAGAAACGGACTCTGGCTTGTACGAAGACACAGATCCTGGGGTTTAACTCCGTTTCTGAAGGAAAATTCAGACCAGTGTTTTCATCCATGGATCACATGCTGTTTTAACGCAAGAAGCATCCTCTTCTTTTCAGCGTCTCCAATACAGCAAGAACCATGATAATGCCCAGAAAAAAAGAACTGTATTTCACCTCATACAGACCATATGAAGTTCATCTCTGCTTATGAAACTGACACAAACCACAGCTCCTCTTACATAAATGCTCTTTAGTGAATAGTGAGAATCGCACTGGGTTTCTGAACTGTGAAAAATCATTTGAGCCCAAAATTCACTTGGTTTACCAGAAATGAACTCTTGCTTGTAGGAAGACACAGATCTTGGTGATTAACTCCGTTTCTGAAGGGAAATTCAGACCAGAGTTCTCATCCCTGAAATACACCCTGTTTTAAGGCAAGAATCAACGTCTTCTTTCCAGCGTCTCCAATACAATAAGAACAATGAGCATGCCTAGAAAAAAAGAACTGTGTTTCCTACTCATACAGGCCACATGTAGTTCAACTCTGCTTATGAAACTGATACAGACCACAGCTCCTCTTACATAAATGCTCTTTAGTTAATAGTTAGAATCGCATTGGGTTCGTGAACTGCGAAAAATCATTTGAGCTCAAAATTCACTGGGTTTACCAGAAATGAACTCTCGCATGTAGGAACACTCAGATCCTGTAGTTTAACTCTGTTTCCTAAGGGAATTTCAGACCAGAGTTCTCATCAGTGAATAACCCTCTGTTTTAACGCAAGAAGCAAGCTCTTCTTTCAGAGTCTCCAATATAGCAAGAACAATGAGCACGCCTTGAAAAAAAGAACTGTGTTTCCTACTCATACGGACCATATGTAGTTCAACTCTGCTTATGAAATTGATACAAACCACAGCACCTCTTAAATAAATGCTCTTCAGTTAATAGTGAGAATCCCATTGGGTTTTTGAACTTTGTAATATCATTTTGGCCCAAAATTCACTTGGTTTACCAGAAATGAACTCTTGCTTATAGGAAGACACAGATCCTTGGGTTTAACTCCGGTTCCAGAGGGAAATTCAGACCAGAATGCTCATCCCTGAAACACACACTGTTTTAACACAAGAAGCAATCTCTACTTTCCAGAGTCTAAAATACAGCAAGAAATATGAGCATGCCCAGAAAAAAAGAAATGTGTTTCCTAGTCTTACAGACTATATGTAGTTCAACTCTGCTTATGAAACTGATACAAACAACAGCTCCTCTTGCATAAATGCTCTTTAGTTAACTGTGAGAATCGCATTGGGTTGGTGAACTGCGAAAAAATATTTGAGCTCAAAATTCAATGGATTTACCAGAAATAAACTCTTGCTTGTAGGAAGACACAGATCCTGGGGTTTAACTCCGGTTCCGGAGGGAAATTCAGACCAGAATTCTCATCCCTGAAACACACACTGTTTTAACACAAGAAGCAAGCTCTTCTTTCCAGAGTCTAAAATACAGCAAGAACTATGAGCATGCCCTGAAAAAAAGAACTGTGTTTCCTACTCATACAGACCATATGTAGTTCAACTCTGC
This sequence comes from Onychomys arenicola, assembly GCA_949786405.1. NCBI lineage: Eukaryota > Metazoa > Chordata > Mammalia > Rodentia > Cricetidae > Onychomys > Onychomys arenicola. The sequence continues at coordinate 800,000 of CATKUM010000029.1, forward strand.
TTATGAACCTGATACATACCACAGCTCCTCTTTCATAAATGCTCTTTAGTTAATACTGAGAATCGTGTTGGGTTCGTGAACTGCAAAAAACCATTTGAGCCCAAAATTCTCTGGGTTTACCAGAAATGGACTCTGGCTTGTACGAAGACACAGATCCTGGGGTTTAACTCCGTTTCTGAAGGAAAATTCAGACCAGTGTTTTCATCCATGGAACACATGCTGTTTTAACGCAAGAAGCTTCCTCTTCTTTTCAGCGTCTCCAATACAGCAAGAACCATGATAATGCCCAGAAAAAAAGAACTGTATTTCACCTCATACAGACCATATGAAGTTCATCTCTGCTTATGAAACTGACACAAACCACAGCTCCTCTTACATAAATGCTCTTTAGTGAATAGTGAGAATCGCACTGGGTTTCTGAACTGTGAAAAATCATTTGAGCCCAAAATTCACTTGGTTTACCAGAAATGAACTCTTGCTTGTAGGAAGACACAGATCCTGTGGTTTAACTCTGTTTCTGAAGGTAAATTCAGACCAGTGTTCTCATCCATGAAACACACTCTGTTTTCATGCAAGAAGCATGCTCTACTTTTCAGATTTTACAAACAGCAAGAACCATTAGCATGCCCAGAAAAAAAGAAATGTGTTTCCTAGTCATACGGACCATATGTAGATCAACTCTGCTTATGAAACTGATACAAACAACAGGTCCTCTTACATAAATGCTCTTTAGTTAATAGTGAGAATCGCATTGGGTTGGTGAACTGCAAAAAAACATTTGAGCTCAAAAATCACTGGGTTTACCAGAAATAAACACTTGCTTGTAGGAACACACAGATCCTGTAGTTTAACTCTGTTTCTGAAGGGAAATTCAGACCAGAGTTCTCATCCATGAATCACACTCTGTTTTAAAGCAAGAAGCAAGCTCTTCATTACAGATTCTCCAATATAACAAGAACCATTAGCATGCCCAGAAAAAAAGAACTGTGTTTCCTACTCATGCGGACCATATGTAGTTGAACTCTGATTATGAAACTGATACAAACCACAGCACCTCGAACATAAATGCTCTTTAGTTAATAGTGAGAATTGCGTCGGCTTCATGAACTGCGAAAAATCATTTGAGCCCAAAATTCCCTTGGTTTATGAGAAATGAACTCTTGCTTGTAGGAAGACACAGATCTTGGTGATTAACTCCGTTTCTGAAGGGAAATTCAGACCAGAGTTCTCATCCCTGAAATACACTCTGTTTTAAGGCAAGAATCATCCTCTTCTTTCCAGCGTCTCCAATACAATAAGAACCATGAGCATGCCTAGAAAAAAAGAACTGTGTTTCCTACTCATACAGACCATATGTAGTTCAACTCTGCTTATGAAACTGATACAGACCACAGCTCCTCTTACATAAATGCTCTTTAGTGAATAGTGAGAATCGCGCTGTTTTCTGAACTGTGAAAAATCATTTGAGCCCAAAATTCACTTGGTTTACAAGAAATGAACTCTTGCTTGTAGGAAGACACAGATCCTGTAGTTTAACTCTGTTTCTGAAGGGAATTTCAGACCAGAGTTCTCATCAGTGAATAACCCTCTGTTTTAACGCAAGAAGCAAGCTCTTCTTTCCAGAGTCTCCAATATAGCAAAAACAATGAGCACGCCTTGAAAAAAAGAACTGTGTTTCCTACTCATACGGACCATATGTAGTTCAACTCTGCTTATGAAACTGATACAAACCACAGCACCTCTTAAATAAATGCTCTTCAGTTAATAGTGAGAATCCCATTGGGTTTTTGAACTTTGTAATATCATTTTCCCCCAAAATTCACTTGGTTTACCAGAAATGAACTCTTGCTTATAGGAAGACACAGATCCTTGGGTTAAACTCCGGTTCCGGACGGAAATTCAGACCAGAATGCTCATCCCTGAAACACACACTGTTTTAACTCAAGAAGCAAGCTCTACTTTCCAGAGTCTAAAATACAGCAAGAACAATGAGCATGCCCAGAAAAAAAGAAATGTGTTTCCTAGTCTTACGGACTATATGTAGTTCAACTCTGCTTATGAAACTGATACAAACAACAGCTCCTCTTACATAAATGCTCTTTAGTTAATAGTGAGAATCATGTTGGGTTCGTGAACTGCGAAAAATCATTTGAGCCCAAAATTCACTGGGTTTACCAGAAATGGACTCTGGCTTGTACGAAGACACAGATCCTGGGGTTTAACTCCGTTTCTGAAATAAAATTCAGACCAGTGTTTTCATCCATGGAACACATGCTGTTTTAACGCAAGAAGCATCCTCTTCTTTTCAGCGTCTCCAATACAGCAAGAACCATGATAATGCCCAGAAAAAAAGAATTGTATTTCACCTCATACAGACGATATGAAGTTCATCTCTGCTTATGAAACTGACACAAACCACAGCTCCTCTTACATAAATGCTCTTTAGTGAATAGTGAGAATCGCGATGGGATTCTGAACTGTGAACATTCATTTGAGCCCAAAATTCACTTGGTTTACCAGAAATGAACTCTTGCTTGTAGGAAGACACAGATCCTGTGATTTAACTCTGTTTCTCAAGGTAAATTCAGACCAGTGTTCTCATCCATGAAACACACTCTGTTTTCTCGCAAGAAGCATGCCCTACATTCCAGATTTTCCAATACAGCAAGAACCATTAGCATGCCCAGAAAAAAAGAACTGTGTTTCCTACTCATGCGGAACATATGTAGTTGAACTCTGATTATGAAACTGATACAAACCACAGCACCTCGAACATAAATGCTCTTTAGTTAATAGTGAGAATTGCGTCGGCTTCATGAACTGCGAAAAATCATTTGAGCCCAAAATTCCCTTAGTTTATGAGAAATGAACTCTTGCTTGTAGGAAGACACAGATCTTGGTGATTAACTCCGTTTCTGAATGGAAATTCAGACCAGAGTTCTCATCCCTGAAATACACTCTGTTTTAAGGCAAGAATCATCCTCTTCTTTCCAGCGTCTCCAATACAATAAGAACCATGAGCATGCCTAGAAAAAAAGAACTGTGTTTCCTACTCATACAGACCATATGTAGTTCAACTCCGCTTATGAAACTGATACAGACCACAGCTCCTCTTACATAAATGCTCTTTAGTTAATAGTTAGAATCGCGTTGGGTTCGTGAACTGCGAAAAATCATTTGCGCTCAAAATTCACTGGGTTTACCAAAAATGAACTCCTGCGTGTAGGAACACTCAGTTCCTGTAGTTTAACTCTGTTTCTGAAGGGAATTTCAGACCAGAGTTCTCATCAGTGAATAACCCTCTGTTTTAACGCAAGAATCAAGCTCTTCTTTCCAGAGTCTCCATAATAGCAAGAACAATGAGCACGCCTTGAAAAAAAGAACTGTGTTTCCTACTCATACGGACTATATGTAGTTCAGCTCTGCTCATGAAACTGATGCAAACAACAGCTCCTCTTGCATAAATGCTCTTTAGTTAACAGTGAGAAACGCATTGGGTTGGTGAACTGCGAAAAAATATTTGAGCTCAAAATTCACTGGGTTTACCAGAAATAAACTCTTGCTTGTAGGAAGACACAGATCCTGGGGTTTAACTCTGGTTCCAGAGGGAAATTCAGACCAGAATTTTCATCCCTGAAACACACACTGTTTTAACACAAGAAGCAAGCTCTTCTTTCCAGAGTCTAAAATACAGCAAGAACTATGAGCATGCCCTGAAAAAAAGAACTGTGTTTCCTACTCATACAGACCATATGTAGTTCAGCTCTGCTTATGAACCTGATATAACCACAGCTCATCTTACATAAATGTTCTTTAGTTAATAGTGAGAATCGTGTTGGGTTCGTGAACTGCGAAAAATCATTTGAGCCCAAAATTCACTGGGTTTACCAGAAATGGACTCTGGCTTGTATGAAGACACAGATCCTGGGGTTTAACTCCGTTTCTGAAGGAAAATTCAGACCAGTGTTTTCATCCATGGAACACATGCTGTTTTAACGCAAGAAGCATCCTCTTCTTTTCAGCGTCTCCAATACAGCAAGAACCATGATAATGCCCAGAAAAAAAGAACTGTATTTCACCTCATACAGACCATATGAAGTTCATCTCTGCTTATGAAACTGACACAAACCACAGCTCCTCTTACATAAATGCTCTTTAGTGAATAGTGAGATTCGCGCTGGGTTTCTGAACTGTGAAAAATCATTTTAGCCCAAAATTCACTTGGTTTACCAGAAATGAACTCTTGCTTGTAGGAAGACTCACATCCTGTGGTTTAACTCGTTTCTGAAGGTAAATTCAGACTAGTGTTCTCATCCATGAAACACACTCTGTTTTCACGCAAGAAGCATGCTCTACTTTTCAGATTTTCCAAACAGCAAGAACCATTAGCATGCCCAGAAAAAAAGAAATGTGTTTCCTAGTCATACGGACCATATGTAGATCAACTCTGCTTATGAAACTGATACAAACAACATGTCCTCTTACATAAATGCTCTTTAGTTATTAGTGAGAATCGCATTGGGTTGGTGAACTGCGAAAAAACTTTTGAGCTCAAAATTCACTGGGTTTACCAGAAATAAACACTTGCTTGTAGGAACACACAGATCCTGTAGTTTAACTCTGTTTCTGAAGGGAAATTCAGACCAGAGTTCTCATCCATGAATCACACTCTGTTTTAAAGCAAGAAGCAAGCTCTTCATTACAGAGTCTCCAATATAACAAGAACAATGAGCACGCCCTGAAAAAAAGAACTGTGTTTTCTACTCATATGGACCATATGTAGTCCAACTCTGCTTATGAAACTGATACAAACCACAGCTCCTCTTACATAAATTCTCTTTAGTTTATAGTGAGAATTGTGTTGGTTTCTTGAACTGCGAAAAATTATTTGAGCCAAAAATTCACTGGGTTTACCAGAAATGAATTCTTGCTTGTAGGAAGACACAGATCTTGGTGATTAACTCCGTTTCTGAAGGGAAATTCAGACCAGAGTTCTCATCCCTGAAACACACTCTGTTTTCTCGCAAGAAGCAAGCTCTTCTTTCCAGAGTCCAAAATACAGCAAGAACCATGAGCATGCCCTGTAAAAAAGAACTTTTTCCTCCTCATACGCACGATATGTAGTTCAACTCTGCTTATAAAACTGGTACAAACCACACCTCCTCTTACATAAATGCTCTTTCGTTAATAGTGATAATCGCCTTAGGTTGGTGAACTGCGAAAAATCATTTGAGCCCAAAATTCACTTGGTTTACCAGAAATGAACTCTTGCTTGTAGGAAGACACAGGTCCTTGGGTTTAACTCCGGTTCCGGAGGGAAATTCAGACCAGAATGCTCATCCCTGAAACACACACTGTTTTAACTCAAGAAGCACGCTCTACTTTCCAGAGTCTAAAATACAGCAAGAACTATGAGCATGCCCAGAAAAAAAGAAATGAGTTTTCTAGTCTTACGGACTATATGTAGTTCAACTCTGCTTATGAAACTGATACAAACAACAGCTCCTCTTGCATAAATGCTCTTTAGTTAACTGTGAGAATCGCATTGGGTTGGTGAACTGAGAAAAAATATTTGAGCTCAAAATTCACTGGGTTTACCAGAAATAAACTCTTGCTTGTAGGAAGACACTGATCCTGGGGTTTAACTCTTGTTCCGGAGGGAAATTCAGACCAGAATTCTCATCCCTGAAACACACACTGTTTTAACACAAGAAGCAAGCTCTTCTTTCCAGAGTCTAAAATACAGCAAGAACTATGAGCATGCCCTGAAAAAAAGAACTGTGTTTCCTACTCATACAGACCATATGTAGGTCAACTCTGCTTATGAACCTGATAAAAACCACAGCTCCTCTTACATAAATGCTCTTTAGTTAATAGTGAGAATCATGTTGGGTTCGTGAACTGCGAAAAATCATTTGAGCCCAAAATTCACTGGGTTTACCAGAAATGGACTCTGGCTTGTACGAAGACACAGATCCTGGGGTTTAACTCCGTTTCTGAAGGAAAATTCAGACCAGTGTTTTCATCCATGGAACACATGCTGTTTTAACACAAGAAGCATCCTCTTCTTTTCAGCGTCTCCAATACAGCAAGAACCATGATAATGCCCAGAAAAAAAGAACTGTATTTCACCTCATACAGACCATATGAAGTTCATCTCTGCTTATGAAACTGACACAAACCACAGCTCCTCTTACATAAATGCTCTTTAGTGAATTGTGAGAATCGCGATGGGATTCTGAACTGTGAACATTCATTTGAGCCCAAAATTCACTTGGTTTACCAGAAATGAACTCTTGCTTGTAGGAAGACACAGATCCTGTGGTTTAACTCTGTTTCTCAAGGTAAATTCAGACCAGAGTTCTCATCCCTGAAATACACTCTGTTTTAAGGCAAGAATCATCCTCTTCTTTCCAGCGTCTCCAATACAATAAGAACCATGAGCATGCCTAGAAAAAAAGAACTGTGTTTCCTACTCATACAGACCATATGTAGTTCAACTCTGCTTATGAAACTGATACAGACCACAGCTCCTCTTACATAAATGCTCTTTAGTTAATAGTTAGAATCGCGTTGGGTTCGTGAACTGCGAAAAATTATTTGAGCTCAAAATTCACTGGGTTTACCAGAAATGAACTCTTGCGTGTAGGAACACTCAGATCCTGTAGTTTAACTGTTTCTGAAGGGAATTTCAGACCAGAGTTCTCATCAGTGAATAACCCTCTGTTTTAACGCAAGAAGCAAGCTCTTCTTTCCAGAGTCTCCAATATAGCAAGAACAATGAGCATGCCTTGAAAAAAAAGAACTGTGTTTCCTACTCATACGGACGATATTTAGTTCAACTCTGCTTATGAAACTGATACAAACCACAGCACCTCTTAAATAAATGCTCTTCAGTTAATAGTGAGAATCCCATTGGGTTTATGAACTTTGTAATATCATTTTGGCCCAAAATTCACTTGGTTTACCAGAAATGAACTCTTGCTTATAGGAAGACACAGATCCTTGGGTTTAACTCCGGTTCCGGAGGGAAATTCAGACCAGAATTCTCATCCCTGAAACACACACTGTTTTAACTCAAGAAGCAAGCTCTACTTTCCAGAGTCTAAAATACAGCAAGAACTATGAGCATGCCCATTCGAAATGAAATGTGTTTCCTAGTCTTACGGACTATATGTAGTTCAACTCTGCTTATGAAACTGATACAAACAACAGCTCCTCTTGCATAAATGCTCTTTAGTTAACTGTGAGAATCGCATTGGGTTGGTGAACTGAGAAAAAATATTTGAGCTCAAAATTCACTGGGTTTACCAGAAATAAACACTTGCTTGTAGGAAGACACAGATCCTGGGGTTTAACTCTGGTTCCGGAGGGAAATTCAGACCAGAATTCTCATCCCTGAAACACACAATGTTTTAACACAAGAAGCAAGCTCTTCTTTCCAGAGTCTAAAATACAGCAAGAACTATGAGCATGCCCTGAAAAAAAGAACTGTGTTTCCTACTCATACAGACCATATGTAGTTCAACTCTGCTTATGTCCCTGATACAAACCACAGCTCCTCTTACATAAATGCTCTTTAGTTAATAGTGAGAATCATATTGGGTTTGTGAACTGCGAAAAATCATTTGAGCCCAAAATTCACTGGGTTTACCAGAAACGGACTCTGGCTTGTACGAAGACACAGATCCTGGGGTTTAACTCCGTTTCTGAAGGAAAATTCAGACCAGTGTTTTCATCCATGGATCACATGCTGTTTTAACGCAAGAAGCATCCTCTTCTTTTCAGCGTCTCCAATACAGCAAGAACCATGATAATGCCCAGAAAAAAAGAACTGTATTTCACCTCATACAGACCATATGAAGTTCATCTCTGCTTATGAAACTGACACAAACCACAGCTCCTCTTACATAAATGCTCTTTAGTGAATAGTGAGAATCGCACTGGGTTTCTGAACTGTGAAAAATCATTTGAGCCCAAAATTCACTTGGTTTACCAGAAATGAACTCTTGCTTGTAGGAAGACACAGATCTTGGTGATTAACTCCGTTTCTGAAGGGAAATTCAGACCAGAGTTCTCATCCCTGAAATACACCCTGTTTTAAGGCAAGAATCAATGTCTTCTTTCCAGCGTCTCCAATTCAATAAGAACAATGAGCATGCCTAGAAAAAAAGAACTGTGTTTCCTACTCATACAGGCCACATGTAGTTCAACTCTGCTTATGAAACTGATACAGACCACAGCTCCTCTTACATAAATGCTCTTTAGTTAATAGTTAGAATCGCATTGGGTTCGTGAACTGCGAAAAATCATTTGAGCTCAAAATTCACTGGGTTTACCAGAAATGAACTCTCGCATGTAGGAACACTCAGATCCTGTAGTTTAACTCTGTTTCCTAAGGGAATTTCAGACCAGAGTTCTCATCAGTGAATAACCCTCTGTTTTAACGCAAGAAGCAAGCTCTTCTTTCAGAGTCTCCAATATAGCAAGAACAATGAGCACGCCTTGAAAAAAAGAACTGTGTTTCCTACTCATACGGACCATATGTAGTTCAACTCTGCTTATGAAATTGATACAAACCACAGCACCTCTTAAATAAATGCTCTTCAGTTAATAGTGAGAATCCCATTGGGTTTTTGAACTTTGTAATATCATTTTGGCCCAAAATTCACTTGGTTTACCAGAAATGAACTCTTGCTTATAGGAAGACACAGATCCTTGGGTTTAACTCCGGTTCCAGAGGGAAATTCAGACCAGAATGCTCATCCCTGAAACACACACTGTTTTAACACAAGAAGCAATCTCTACTTTCCAGAGTCTAAAATACAGCAAGAAATATGAGCATGCCCAGAAAAAAAGAAATGTGTTTCCTAGTCTTACAGACTATATGTAGTTCAACTCTGATTATGAAACTGATACAAACAACAGCTCCTCTTGCATAAATGCTCTTTAGTTAACTGTGAGAATCGCATTGGGTTGGTGAACTGCGAAAAAATATTTGAGCTCAAAATTCAATGGATTTACCAGAAATAAACTCTTGCTTGTAGGAAGACACAGATCCTGGGGTTTAACTCCGGTTCCGGAGGGAAATTCAGACCAGAATTCTCATCCCTGAAACACACACTGTTTTAACACAAGAAGCAAGCTCTTCTTTCCAGAGTCTAAAATACAGCAAGAACTATGAGCATGCCCTGAAAAAAAGAACTGTGTTTCCTACTCATACAGACCATATGTAGTTCAACTCTGCTTATGAACCTGATACATACCACAGCTCCTCTTTCATAAATGCTCTTTAGTTAATACTGTGAATCGTGTTGGGTTCGTGAACTGCAAAAAACCATTTGAGCCCAAAATTCTCTGGGTTTACCAGAAATGGACTCTGGCTTGTACGAAGACACAGATCCTGGGGTTTAACTCCGTTTCTGAAGGAAAATTCAGACCAGTGTTTTCATCCATGGAACACATGCTGTTTTAACGCAAGAAGCTTCCTCTTCTTTTCAGCGTCTCCAATACAGCAAGAACCATGATAATGCCCAGAAAAAAAGAACTGTATTTCACCTCATACAGACCATATGAAGTTCATCTCTGCTTATGAAACTGACACAAACCACAGCTCCTCTTACATAAATGCTCTTTAGTGAATAGTGAGAATCGCACTGGGTTTCTGAACTGTGAAAAATCATTTGAGCCCAAAATTCACTTGGTTTACCAGAAATGAACTCTTGCTTGTAGGAAGACACAGATCCTGTGGTTTAACTCTGTTTCTGAAGGTAAATTCAGACCAGTGTTCTCATCCATGAAACACACTCTGTTTTCATGCAAGAAGCATGCTCTACTTTTCAGATTTTACAAACAGCAAGAACCATTAGCATGCCCAGAAAAAAAGAAATGTGTTTCCTAGTCATACGGACCATATGTAGATCAACTCTGCTTATGAAACTGATACAAACAACAGGTCCTCTTACATAAATGCTCTTTAGTTAATAGTGAGAATCGCATTGGGTTGGTGAACTGCAAAAAAACATTTGAGCTCAAAAATCACTGGGTTTACCAGAAATAAACACTTGCTTGTAGGAACACACAGATCCTGTAGTTTAACTCTGTTTCTGAAGGGAAATTCAGACCAGAGTTCTCATCCATGAATCACACTCTGTTTTAAAGCAAGAAGCAAGCTCTTCATTACAGATTCTCCAATATAACAAGAACCATTAGCATGCCCAGAAAAAAAGAACTGTGTTTCCTACTCATGCGGACCATATGTAGTTGAACTCTGATTATGAAACTGATACAAACCACAGCACCTCGAACATAAATGCTCTTTAGTTAATAGTGAGAATTGCGTCGGCTTCATGAACTGCGAAAAATCATTTGAGCCCAAAATTCCCTTGGTTTATGAGAAATGAACTCTTGCTTGTAGGAAGACACAGATCTTGGTGATTAACTCCGTTTCTGAAGGGAAATTCAGACCAGAGTTCTCATCCCTGAAATACACTCTGTTTTAAGGCAAGAATCATCCTCTTCTTTCCAGCGTCTCCAATACAATAAGAACCATGAGCATGCCTAGAAAAAAAGAACTGTGTTTCCTACTCATACAGACCATATGTAGTTCAACTCTGCTTATGAAACTGATACAGACCACAGCTCCTCTTACATAAATGCTCTTTAGTGAATAGTGAGAATCGCGCTGTTTTCTGAACTGTGAAAAATCATTTGAGCCCAAAATTCACTTGGTTTACAAGAAATGAACTCTTGCTTGTAGGAAGACACAGATCCTGTAGTTTAACTCTGTTTCTGAAGGGAATTTCAGACCAGAGTTCTCATCAGTGAATAACCCTCTGTTTTAACGCAAGAAGCAAGCTCTTCTTTCCAGAGTCTCCAATATAGCAAAAACAATGAGCACGCCTTGAAAAAAAGAACTGTGTTTCCTACTCATACGGACCATATGTAGTTCAACTCTGCTTATGAAACTGATACAAACCACAGCACCTCTTAAATAAATGCTCTTCAGTTAATAGTGAGAATCCCATTGGGTTTTTGAACTTTGTAATATCATTTTCCCCCAAAATTCACTTGGTTTACCAGAAATGAACTCTTGCTTATAGGAAGACACAGATCCTTGGGTTAAACTCCGGTTCCGGACGGAAATTCAGACCAGAATGCTCATCCCTGAAACACACACTGTTTTAACTCAAGAAGCAAGCTCTACTTTCCAGAGTCTAAAATACAGCAAGAACAATGAGCATGCCCAGAAAAAAAGAAATGTGTTTCCTAGTCTTACGGACTATATGTAGTTCAACTCTGCTTATGAAACTGATACAAACAACAGCTCCTCTTACATAAATGCTCTTTAGTTAATAGTGAGAATCATGTTGGGTTCGTGAACTGCGAAAAATCATTTGAGCCCAAAATTCACTGGGTTTACCAGAAATGGACTCTGGCTTGTACGAAGACACAGATCCTGGGGTTTAACTCCGTTTCTGAAATAAAATTCAGACCAGTGTTTTCATCCATGGAACACATGCTGTTTTAACGCAAGAAGCATCCTCTTCTTTTCAGCGTCTCCAATACAGCAAGAACCATGATAATGCCCAGAAAAAAAGAATTGTATTTCACCTCATACAGACGATATGAAGTTCATCTCTGCTTATGAAACTGACACAAACCACAGCTCCTCTTACATAAATGCTCTTTAGTGAATAGTGAGAATCGCGATGGGATTCTGAACTGTGAACATTCATTTGAGCCCAAAATTCACTTGGTTTACCAGAAATGAACTCTTGCTTGTAGGAAGACACAGATCCTGTGATTTAACTCTGTTTCTCAAGGTAAATTCAGACCAGTGTTCTCATCCATGAAACACACTCTGTTTTCTCGCAAGAAGCATGCCCTACATTCCAGATTTTCCAATACAGCAAGAACCATTAGCATGCCCAGAAAAAAAGAACTGTGTTTCCTACTCATGCGGAACATATGTAGTTGAACTCTGATTATGAAACTGATACAAACCACAGCACCTCGAACATAAATGCTCTTTAGTTAATAGTGAGAATTGCGTCGGCTTCATGAACTGCGAAAAATCATTTGAGCCCAAAATTCCCTTAGTTTATGAGAAATGAACTCTTGCTTGTAGGAAGACACAGATCTTGGTGATTAACTCCGTTTCTGAATGGAAATTCAGACCAGAGTTCTCATCCCTGAAATACACTCTGTTTTAAGGCAAGAATCATCCTCTTCTTTCCAGCGTCTCCAATACAATAAGAACCATGAGCATGCCTAGAAAAAAAGAACTGTGTTTCCTACTCATACAGACCATATGTAGTTCAACTCCGCTTATGAAACTGATACAGACCACAGCTCCTCTTACATAAATGCTCTTTAGTTAATAGTTAGAATCGCGTTGGGTTCGTGAACTGCGAAAAATCATTTGCGCTCAAAATTCACTGGGTTTACCAAAAATGAACTCCTGCGTGTAGGAACACTCAGTTCCTGTAGTTTAACTCTGTTTCTGAAGGGAATTTCAGACCAGAGTTCTCATCAGTGAATAACCCTCTGTTTTAACGCAAGAATCAAGCTCTTCTTTCCAGAGTCTCCATAATAGCAAGAACAATGAGCACGCCTTGAAAAAAAGAACTGTGTTTCCTACTCATACGGACTATATGTAGTTCAGCTCTGCTCATGAAACTGATGCAAACAACAGCTCCTCTTGCATAAATGCTCTTTAGTTAACAGTGAGAAACGCATTGGGTTGGTGAACTGCGAAAAAATATTTGAGCTCAAAATTCACTGGGTTTACCAGAAATAAACTCTTGCTTGTAGGAAGACACAGATCCTGGGGTTTAACTCTGGTTCCAGAGGGAAATTCAGACCAGAATTTTCATCCCTGAAACACACACTGTTTTAACACAAGAAGCAAGCTCTTCTTTCCAGAGTCTAAAATACAGCAAGAACTATGAGCATGCCCTGAAAAAAAGAACTGTGTTTCCTACTCATACAGACCATATGTAGTTCAGCTCTGCTTATGAACCTGATATAACCACAGCTCATCTTACATAAATGTTCTTTAGTTAATAGTGAGAATCGTGTTGGGTTCGTGAACTGCGAAAAATCATTTGAGCCCAAAATTCACTGGGTTTACCAGAAATGGACTCTGGCTTGTATGAAGACACAGATCCTGGGGTTTAACTCCGTTTCTGAAGGAAAATTCAGACCAGTGTTTTCATCCATGGAACACATGCTGTTTTAACGCAAGAAGCATCCTCTTCTTTTCAGCGTCTCCAATACAGCAAGAACCATGATAATGCCCAGAAAAAAAGAACTGTATTTCACCTCATACAGACCATATGAAGTTCATCTCTGCTTATGAAACTGACACAAACCACAGCTCCTCTTACATAAATGCTCTTTAGTGAATAGTGAGATTCGCGCTGGGTTTCTGAACTGTGAAAAATCATTTTAGCCCAAAATTCACTTGGTTTACCAGAAATGAACTCTTGCTTGTAGGAAGACTCACATCCTGTGGTTTAACTCGTTTCTGAAGGTAAATTCAGACTAGTGTTCTCATCCATGAAACACACTCTGTTTTCACGCAAGAAGCATGCTCTACTTTTCAGATTTTCCAAACAGCAAGAACCATTAGCATGCCCAGAAAAAAAGAAATGTGTTTCCTAGTCATACGGACCATATGTAGATCAACTCTGCTTATGAAACTGATACAAACAACACGTCCTCTTACATAAATGCTCTTTAGTTATTAGTGAGAATCGCATTGGGTTGGTGAACTGCGAAAAAACTTTTGAGCTCAAAATTCACTGGGTTTACCAGAAATAAACACTTGCTTGTAGGAACACACAGATCCTGTAGTTTAACTCTGTTTCTGAAGGGAAATTCAGACCAGAGTTCTCATCCATGAATCACACTCTGTTTTAAAGCAAGAAGCAAGCTCTTCATTACAGAGTCTCCAATATAACAAGAACAATGAGCACGCCCTGAAAAAAAGAACTGTGTTTTCTACTCATATGGACCATATGTAGTCCAACTCTGCTTATGAAACTGATACAAACCACAGCTCCTCTTACATAAATTCTCTTTAGTTTATAGTGAGAATTGTGTTGGTTTCTTGAACTGCGAAAAAGTATTTGAGCCAAAAATTCACTGGGTTTACCAGAAATGAATTCTTGCTTGTAGGAAGACACAGATCTTGGTGATTAACTCCGTTTCTGAAGGGAAATTCAGACCAGAGTTCTCATCCCTGAAACACACTCTGTTTTCTCGCAAGAAGCAAGCTCTTCTTTCCAGAGTCCAAAATACAGCAAGAACCATGAGCATGCCCTGTAAAAAAGAACTTTTTCCTCCTCATACGCACGATATGTAGTTCAACTCTGCTTATAAAACTGGTACAAACCACACCTCCTCTTACATAAATGCTCTTTCGTTAATAGTGATAATCGCCTTAGGTTGGTGAACTGCGAAAAATCATTTGAGCCCAAAATTCACTTGGTTTACCAGAAATGAACTCTTGCTTGTAGGAAGACACAGGTCCTTGGGTTTAACTCCGGTTCCGGAGGGAAATTCAGACCAGAATGCTCATCCCTGAAACACACACTGTTTTAACTCAAGAAGCACGCTCTACTTTCCAGAGTCTAAAATACAGCAAGAACTATGAGCATGCCCAGAAAAAAAGAAATGAGTTTTCTAGTCTTACGGACTATATGTAGTTCAACTCTGCTTATGAAACTGATACAAACAACAGCTCCTCTTGCATAAATGCTCTTTAGTTAACTGTGAGAATCGCATTGGGTTGGTGAACTGAGAAAAAATATTTGAGCTCAAAATTCACTGGGTTTACCAGAAATAAACTCTTGCTTGTAGGAAGACACTGATCCTGGGGTTTAACTCTTGTTCCGGAGGGAAATTCAGACCAGAATTCTCATCCCTGAAACACACACTGTTTTAACACAAGAAGCAAGCTCTTCTTTCCAGAGTCTAAAATACAGCAAGAACTATGAGCATGCCCTGAAAAAAAGAACTGTGTTTCCTACTCATACAGACCATATGTAGGTCAACTCTGCTTATGAACCTGATAAAAACCACAGCTCCTCTTACATAAATGCTCTTTAGTTAATAGTGAGAATCATGTTGGGTTCGTGAACTGCGAAAAATCATTTGAGCCCAAAATTCACTGGGTTTACCAGAAATGGACTCTGGCTTGTACGAAGACACAGATCCTGGGGTTTAACTCCGTTTCTGAAGGAAAATTCAGACCAGTGTTTTCATCCATGGAACACATGCTGTTTTAACACAAGAAGCATCCTCTTCTTTTCAGCGTCTCCAATACAGCAAGAACCATGATAATGCCCAGAAAAAAAGAACTGTATTTCACCTCATACAGACCATATGAAGTTCATCTCTGCTTATGAAACTGACACAAACCACAGCTCCTCTTACATAAATGCTCTTTAGTGAATTGTGAGAATCGCGATGGGATTCTGAACTGTGAACATTCATTTGAGCCCAAAATTCACTTGGTTTACCAGAAATGAACTCTTGCTTGTAGGAAGACACAGATCCTGTGGTTTAACTCTGTTTCTCAAGGTAAATTCAGACCAGAGTTCTCATCCCTGAAATACACTCTGTTTTAAGGCAAGAATCATCCTCTTCTTTCCAGCGTCTCCAATACAATAAGAACCATGAGCATGCCTAGAAAAAAAGAACTGTGTTTCCTACTCATACAGACCATATGTAGTTCAACTCTGCTTGTGAAACTGATACAGACCACAGCTCCTCTTACATAAATGCTCTTTAGTTAATAGTTAGAATCGCGTTGGGTTCGTGAACTGCGAAAAATTATTTGAGCTCAAAATTCACTGGGTTTACCAGAAATGAACTCTTGCGTGTAGGAACACTCAGATCCTGTAGTTTAACTGTTTCTGAAGGGAATTTCAGACCAGAGTTCTCATCAGTGAATAACCCTCTGTTTTAACGCAAGAAGCAAGCTCTTCTTTCCAGAGTCTCCAATATAGCAAGAACAATGAGCATGCCTTGAAAAAAAAGAACTGTGTTTCCTACTCATACGGACGATATTTAGTTCAACTCTGCTTATGAAACTGATACAAACCACAGCACCTCTTAAATAAATGCTCTTCAGTTAATAGTGAGAATCCCATTGGGTTTATGAACTTTGTAATATCATTTTGGCCCAAAATTCACTTGGTTTACCAGAAATGAACTCTTGCTTATAGGAAGACACAGATCCTTGGGTTTAACTCCGGTTCCGGAGGGAAATTCAGACCAGAATTCTCATCCCTGAAACACACACTGTTTTAACTCAAGAAGCAAGCTCTACTTTCCAGAGTCTAAAATACAGCAAGAACTATGAGCATGCCCAGACGAAATGAAATGTGTTTCCTAGTCTTACGGACTATATGTAGTTCAACTCTGCTTATGAAACTGATACAAACAACAGCTCCTCTTGCATAAATGCTCTTTAGTTAACTGTGAGAATCGCATTGGGTTGGTGAACTGAGAAAAAATATTTGAGCTCAAAATTCACTGGGTTTACCAGAAATAAACACTTGCTTGTAGGAAGACACAGATCCTGGGGTTTAACTCTGGTTCCGGAGGGAAATTCAGACCAGAATTCTCATCCCTGAAACACACACTGTTTTAACACAAGAAGCAAGCTCTTCTTTCCAGAGTCTAAAATACAGCAAGAACTATGAGCATGCCCTGAAAAAAAGAACTGTGTTTCCTACTCATACAGACCATATGTAGTTCAACTCTGCTTATGTCCCTGATACAAACCACAGCTCCTCTTACATAAATGCTCTTTAGTTAATAGTGAGAATCATATTGGGTTTGTGAACTGCGAAAAATCATTTGAGCCCAAAATTCACTGGGTTTACCAGAAACGGACTCTGGCTTGTACGAAGACACAGATCCTGGGGTTTAACTCCGTTTCTGAAGGAAAATTCAGACCAGTGTTTTCATCCATGGATCACATGCTGTTTTAACGCAAGAAGCATCCTCTTCTTTTCAGCGTCTCCAATACAGCAAGAACCATGATAATGCCCAGAAAAAAAGAACTGTATTTCACCTCATACAGACCATATGAAGTTCATCTCTGCTTATGAAACTGACACAAACCACAGCTCCTCTTACATAAATGCTCTTTAGTGAATAGTGAGAATCGCACTGGGTTTCTGAACTGTGAAAAATCATTTGAGCCCAAAATTCACTTGGTTTACCAGAAATGAACTCTTGCTTGTAGGAAGACACAGATCTTGGTGATTAACTCCGTTTCTGAAGGGAAATTCAGACCAGAGTTCTCATCCCTGAAATACACCCTGTTTTAAGGCAAGAATCAACGTCTTCTTTCCAGCGTCTCCAATACAATAAGAACAATGAGCATGCCTAGAAAAAAAGAACTGTGTTTCCTACTCATACAGGCCACATGTAGTTCAACTCTGCTTATGAAACTGATACAGACCACAGCTCCTCTTACATAAATGCTCTTTAGTTAATAGTTAGAATCGCATTGGGTTCGTGAACTGCGAAAAATCATTTGAGCTCAAAATTCACTGGGTTTACCAGAAATGAACTCTCGCATGTAGGAACACTCAGATCCTGTAGTTTAACTCTGTTTCCTAAGGGAATTTCAGACCAGAGTTCTCATCAGTGAATAACCCTCTGTTTTAACGCAAGAAGCAAGCTCTTCTTTCAGAGTCTCCAATATAGCAAGAACAATGAGCACGCCTTGAAAAAAAGAACTGTGTTTCCTACTCATACGGACCATATGTAGTTCAACTCTGCTTATGAAATTGATACAAACCACAGCACCTCTTAAATAAATGCTCTTCAGTTAATAGTGAGAATCCCATTGGGTTTTTGAACTTTGTAATATCATTTTGGCCCAAAATTCACTTGGTTTACCAGAAATGAACTCTTGCTTATAGGAAGACACAGATCCTTGGGTTTAACTCCGGTTCCAGAGGGAAATTCAGACCAGAATGCTCATCCCTGAAACACACACTGTTTTAACACAAGAAGCAATCTCTACTTTCCAGAGTCTAAAATACAGCAAGAAATATGAGCATGCCCAGAAAAAAAGAAATGTGTTTCCTAGTCTTACAGACTATATGTAGTTCAACTCTGCTTATGAAACTGATACAAACAACAGCTCCTCTTGCATAAATGCTCTTTAGTTAACTGTGAGAATCGCATTGGGTTGGTGAACTGCGAAAAAATATTTGAGCTCAAAATTCAATGGATTTACCAGAAATAAACTCTTGCTTGTAGGAAGACACAGATCCTGGGGTTTAACTCCGGTTCCGGAGGGAAATTCAGACCAGAATTCTCATCCCTGAAACACACACTGTTTTAACACAAGAAGCAAGCTCTTCTTTCCAGAGTCTAAAATACAGCAAGAACTATGAGCATGCCCTGAAAAAAAGAACTGTGTTTCCTACTCATACAGACCATATGTAGTTCAACTCTGCTTATGAACCTGATACATACCACAGCTCCTCTTTCATAAATGCTCTTTAGTTAATACTGAGAATCGTGTTGGGTTCGTGAACTGCAAAAAACCATTTGAGCCCAAAATTCTCTGGGTTTACCAGAAATGGACTCTGGCTTGTACGAAGACACAGATCCTGGGGTTTAACTCCGTTTCTGAAGGAAAATTCAGACCAGTGTTTTCATCCATGGAACACATGCTGTTTTAACGCAAGAAGCTTCCTCTTCTTTTCAGCGTCTCCAATACAGCAAGAACCATGATAATGCCCAGAAAAAAAGAACTGTATTTCACCTCATACAGACCATATGAAGTTCATCTCTGCTTATGAAACTGACACAAACCACAGCTCCTCTTACATAAATGCTCTTTAGTGAATAGTGAGAATCGCACTGGGTTTCTGAACTGTGAAAAATCATTTGAGCCCAAAATTCACTTGGTTTACCAGAAATGAACTCTTGCTTGTAGGAAGACACAGATCCTGTGGTTTAACTCTGTTTCTGAAGGTAAATTCAGACCAGTGTTCTCATCCATGAAACACACTCTGTTTTCATGCAAGAAGCATGCTCTACTTTTCAGATTTTACAAACAGCAAGAACCATTAGCATGCCCAGAAAAAAAGAAATGTGTTTCCTAGTCATAGGGACCATATGTAGATCAACTCTGCTTATGAAACTGATACAAACAACAGGTCCTCTTACGTAAATGCTCTTTAGTTAATAGTGAGAATCGCATTGGGTTGGTGAACTGCAAAAAAACATTTGAGCTCAAAAATCACTGGGTTTACCAGAAATAAACACTTGCTTGTAGGAACACACAGATCCTGTAGTTTAACTCTGTTTCTGAAGGGAAATTCAGACCAGAGTTCTCATCCATGAATCACACTCTGTTTTAAAGCAAGAAGCAAGCTCTTCATTACAGATTCTCCAATATAACAAGAACCATTAGCATGCCCAGAAAAAAAGAACTGTGTTTCCTACTCATGCGGACCATATGTAGTTGAACTCTGATTATGAAACTGATACAAACCACAGCACCTCGAACATAAATGCTCTTTAGTTAATAGTGAGAATTGCGTCGGCTTCATGAACTGCGAAAAATCATTTGAGCCCAAAATTCCCTTGGTTTATGAGAAATGAACTCTTGCTTGTAGGAAGACACAGATCTTGGTGATTAACTCCGTTTCTGAAGGGAAATTCAGACCAGAGTTCTCATCCCTGAAATACACTCTGTTTTAAGGCAAGAATCATCCTCTTCTTTCCAGCGTCTCCAATACAATAAGAACCATGAGCATGCCTAGAAAAAAAGAACTGTGTTTCCTACTCATACAGACCATATGTAGTTCAACTCTGCTTATGAAACTGATACAGACCACAGCTCCTCTTACATAAATGCTCTTTAGTGAATAGTGAGAATCGCGCTGTTTTCTGAACTGTGAAAAATCATTTGAGCCCAAAATTCACTTGGTTTACAAGAAATGAACTCTTGCTTGTAGGAAGACACAGATCCTGTAGTTTAACTCTGTTTCTGAAGGGAATTTCAGACCAGAGTTCTCATCAGTGAATAACCCTCTGTTTTAACGCAAGAAGCAAGCTCTTCTTTCCAGAGTCTCCAATATAGCAAAAACAATGAGCACGCCTTGAAAAAAAGAACTGTGTTTCCTACTCATACGGACCATATGTAGTTCAACTCTGCTTATGAAACTGATACAAACCACAGCACCTCTTAAATAAATGCTCTTCAGTTAATAGTGAGAATCCCATTGGGTTTTTGAACTTTGTAATATCATTTTCCCCCAAAATTCACTTGGTTTACCAGAAATGAACTCTTGCTTATAGGAAGACACAGATCCTTGGGTTAAACTCCGGTTCCGGACGGAAATTCAGACCAGAATGCTCATCCCTGAAACACACACTGTTTTAACTCAAGAAGCAAGCTCTACTTTCCAGAGTCTAAAATACAGCAAGAACTATGAGCATGCCCAGACGAAATGAAATGTGTTTCCTAGTCTTACGGACTATATGTAGTTCAACTCTGCTTATGAAACTGATACAAACAACAGCTCCTCTTGCATAAATGCTCTTTAGTTAACTGTGAGAATCGCATTGGGTTGGTGAACTGAGAAAAAATATTTGAGCTCAAAATTCACTGGGTTTACCAGAAATAAACACTTGCTTGTAGGAAGACACAGATCCTGGGGTTTAACTCTGGTTCCGGAGGGAAATTCAGACCAGAATTCTCATCCCTGAAACACACACTGTTTTAACACAAGAAGCAAGCTCTTCTTTCCAGAGTCTAAAATACAGCAAGAACTATGAGCATGCCCTGAAAAAAAGAACTGTGTTTCCTACTCATACAGACCATATGTAGTTCAACTCTGCTTATGTCCCTGATACAAACCACAGCTCCTCTTACATAAATGCTCT
Organism: Onychomys arenicola; assembly: GCA_949786405.1. Classification (NCBI taxonomy): domain Eukaryota; kingdom Metazoa; phylum Chordata; class Mammalia; order Rodentia; family Cricetidae; genus Onychomys; species Onychomys arenicola. Next base: position 820,937 of record CATKUM010000029.1, read on the forward strand.
TTAGTTAATAGTGAGAATCATATTGGGTTTGTGAACTGCGAAAAATCATTTGAGCCCAAAATTCACTGGGTTTACCAGAAACGGACTCTGGCTTGTACGAAGACACAGATCCTGGGGTTTAACTCCGTTTCTGAAGGAAAATTCAGACCAGTGTTTTCATCCATGGATCACATGCTGTTTTAACGCAAGAAGCATCCTCTTCTTTTCAGCGTCTCCAATACAGCAAGAACCATGATAATGCCCAGAAAAAAAGAACTGTATTTCACCTCATACAGACCATATGAAGTTCATCTCTGCTTATGAAACTGACACAAACCACAGCTCCTCTTACATAAATGCTCTTTAGTGAATAGTGAGAATCGCACTGGGTTTCTGAACTGTGAAAAATCATTTGAGCCCAAAATTCACTTGGTTTACCAGAAATGAACTCTTGCTTGTAGGAAGACACAGATCTTGGTGATTAACTCCGTTTCTGAAGGGAAATTCAGACCAGAGTTCTCATCCCTGAAATACACCCTGTTTTAAGGCAAGAATCAACGTCTTCTTTCCAGCGTCTCCAATACAATAAGAACAATGAGCATGCCTAGAAAAAAAGAACTGTGTTTCCTACTCATACAGGCCACATGTAGTTCAACTCTGCTTATGAAACTGATACAGACCACAGCTCCTCTTACATAAATGCTCTTTAGTTAATAGTTAGAATCGCATTGGGTTCGTGAACTGCGAAAAATCATTTGAGCTCAAAATTCACTGGGTTTACCAGAAATGAACTCTCGCATGTAGGAACACTCAGATCCTGTAGTTTAACTCTGTTTCCTAAGGGAATTTCAGACCAGAGTTCTCATCAGTGAATAACCCTCTGTTTTAACGCAAGAAGCAAGCTCTTCTTTCAGAGTCTCCAATATAGCAAGAACAATGAGCACGCCTTGAAAAAAAGAACTGTGTTTCCTACTCATACGGACCATATGTAGTTCAACTCTGCTTATGAAATTGATACAAACCACAGCACCTCTTAAATAAATGCTCTTCAGTTAATAGTGAGAATCCCATTGGGTTTTTGAACTTTGTAATATCATTTTGGCCCAAAATTCACTTGGTTTACCAGAAATGAACTCTTGCTTATAGGAAGACACAGATCCTTGGGTTTAACTCCGGTTCCAGAGGGAAATTCAGACCAGAATGCTCATCCCTGAAACACACACTGTTTTAACACAAGAAGCAATCTCTACTTTCCAGAGTCTAAAATACAGCAAGAAATATGAGCATGCCCAGAAAAAAAGAAATGTGTTTCCTAGTCTTACAGACTATATGTAGTTCAACTCTGCTTATGAAACTGATACAAACAACAGCTCCTCTTGCATAAATGCTCTTTAGTTAACTGTGAGAATCGCATTGGGTTGGTGAACTGCGAAAAAATATTTGAGCTCAAAATTCAATGGATTTACCAGAAATAAACTCTTGCTTGTAGGAAGACACAGATCCTGGGGTTTAACTCCGGTTCCGGAGGGAAATTCAGACCAGAATTCTCATCCCTGAAACACACACTGTTTTAACACAAGAAGCAAGCTCTTCTTTCCAGAGTCTAAAATACAGCAAGAACTATGAGCATGCCCTGAAAAAAAGAACTGTGTTTCCTACTCATACAGACCATATGTAGTTCAACTCTGCTTATGTCCCTGATACAAACCACAGCTCCTCTTACATAAATGCTCTTTAGTTAATAGTGAGAATCATATTGGGTTTGTGAACTGCGAAAAATCATTTGAGCCCAAAATTCACTGGGTTTACCAGAAACGGACTCTGGCTTGTACGAAGACACAGATCCTGGGGTTTAACTCCGTTTCTGAAGGAAAATTCAGACCAGTGTTTTCATCCATGGATCACATGCTGTTTTAACGCAAGAAGCATCCTCTTCTTTTCAGCGTCTCCAATACAGCAAGAACCATGATAATGCCCAGAAAAAAAGAACTGTATTTCACCTCATACAGACCATATGAAGTTCATCTCTGCTTATGAAACTGACACAAACCACAGCTCCTCTTACATAAATGCTCTTTAGTGAATAGTGAGAATCGCACTGGGTTTCTGAACTGTGAAAAATCATTTGAGCCCAAAATTCACTTGGTTTACCAGAAATGAACTCTTGCTTGTAGGAAGACACAGATCTTGGTGATTAACTCCGTTTCTGAAGGGAAATTCAGACCAGAGTTCTCATCCCTGAAATACACCCTGTTTTAAGGCAAGAATCAACGTCTTCTTTCCAGCGTCTCCAATACAATAAGAACAATGAGCATGCCTAGAAAAAAAGAACTGTGTTTCCTACTCATACAGGCCACATGTAGTTCAACTCTGCTTATGAAACTGATACAGACCACAGCTCCTCTTACATAAATGCTCTTTAGTTAATAGTTAGAATCGCATTGGGTTCGTGAACTGCGAAAAATCATTTGAGCTCAAAATTCACTGGGTTTACCAGAAATGAACTCTCGCATGTAGGAACACTCAGATCCTGTAGTTTAACTCTGTTTCCTAAGGGAATTTCAGACCAGAGTTCTCATCAGTGAATAACCCTCTGTTTTAACGCAAGAAGCAAGCTCTTCTTTCAGAGTCTCCAATATAGCAAGAACAATGAGCACGCCTTGAAAAAAAGAACTGTGTTTCCTACTCATACGGACCATATGTAGTTCAACTCTGCTTATGAAATTGATACAAACCACAGCACCTCTTAAATAAATGCTCTTCAGTTAATAGTGAGAATCCCATTGGGTTTTTGAACTTTGTAATATCATTTTGGCCCAAAATTCACTTGGTTTACCAGAAATGAACTCTTGCTTATAGGAAGACACAGATCCTTGGGTTTAACTCCGGTTCCAGAGGGAAATTCAGACCAGAATGCTCATCCCTGAAACACACACTGTTTTAACACAAGAAGCAATCTCTACTTTCCAGAGTCTAAAATACAGCAAGAAATATGAGCATGCCCAGAAAAAAAGAAATGTGTTTCCTAGTCTTACAGACTATATGTAGTTCAACTCTGCTTATGAAACTGATACAAACAACAGCTCCTCTTGCATAAATGCTCTTTAGTTAACTGTGAGAATCGCATTGGGTTGGTGAACTGCGAAAAAATATTTGAGCTCAAAATTCAATGGATTTACCAGAAATAAACTCTTGCTTGTAGGAAGACACAGATCCTGGGGTTTAACTCCGGTTCCGGAGGGAAATTCAGACCAGAATTCTCATCCCTGAAACACACACTGTTTTAACACAAGAAGCAAGCTCTTCTTTCCAGAGTCTAAAATACAGCAAGAACTATGAGCATGCCCTGAAAAAAAGAACTGTGTTTCCTACTCATACAGACCATATGTAGTTCAACTCTGCTTATGAACCTGATACATACCACAGCTCCTCTTTCATAAATGCTCTTTAGTTAATACTGAGAATCGTGTTGGGTTCGTGAACTGCAAAAAACCATTTGAGCCCAAAATTCTCTGGGTTTACCAGAAATGGACTCTGGCTTGTACGAAGACACAGATCCTGGGGTTTAACTCCGTTTCTGAAGGAAAATTCAGACCAGTGTTTTCATCCATGGAACACATGCTGTTTTAACGCAAGAAGCTTCCTCTTCTTTTCAGCGTCTCCAATACAGCAAGAACCATGATAATGCCCAGAAAAAAAGAACTGTATTTCACCTCATACAGACCATATGAAGTTCATCTCTGCTTATGAAACTGACACAAACCACAGCTCCTCTTACATAAATGCTCTTTAGTGAATAGTGAGAATCGCACTGGGTTTCTGAACTGTGAAAAATCATTTGAGCCCAAAATTCACTTGGTTTACCAGAAATGAACTCTTGCTTGTAGGAAGACACAGATCCTGTGGTTTAACTCTGTTTCTGAAGGTAAATTCAGACCAGTGTTCTCATCCATGAAACACACTCTGTTTTCATGCAAGAAGCATGCTCTACTTTTCAGATTTTACAAACAGCAAGAACCATTAGCATGCCCAGAAAAAAAGAAATGTGTTTCCTAGTCATACGGACCATATGTAGATCAACTCTGCTTATGAAACTGATACAAACAACAGGTCCTCTTACATAAATGCTCTTTAGTTAATAGTGAGAATCGCATTGGGTTGGTGAACTGCAAAAAAACATTTGAGCTCAAAAATCACTGGGTTTACCAGAAATAAACACTTGCTTGTAGGAACACACAGATCCTGTAGTTTAACTCTGTTTCTGAAGGGAAATTCAGACCAGAGTTCTCATCCATGAATCACACTCTGTTTTAAAGCAAGAAGCAAGCTCTTCATTACAGATTCTCCAATATAACAAGAACCATTAGCATGCCCAGAAAAAAAGAACTGTGTTTCCTACTCATGCGGACCATATGTAGTTGAACTCTGATTATGAAACTGATACAAACCACAGCACCTCGAACATAAATGCTCTTTAGTTAATAGTGAGAATTGCGTCGGCTTCATGAACTGCGAAAAATCATTTGAGCCCAAAATTCCCTTGGTTTATGAGAAATGAACTCTTGCTTGTAGGAAGACACAGATCTTGGTGATTAACTCCGTTTCTGAAGGGAAATTCAGACCAGAGTTCTCATCCCTGAAATACACTCTGTTTTAAGGCAAGAATCATCCTCTTCTTTCCAGCGTCTCCAATACAATAAGAACCATGAGCATGCCTAGAAAAAAAGAACTGTGTTTCCTACTCATACAGACCATATGTAGTTCAACTCTGCTTATGAAACTGATACAGACCACAGCTCCTCTTACATAAATGCTCTTTAGTGAATAGTGAGAATCGCGCTGTTTTCTGAACTGTGAAAAATCATTTGAGCCCAAAATTCACTTGGATTACAAGAAATGAACTCTTGCTTGTAGGAAGACACAGATCCTGTAGTTTAACTCTGTTTCTGAAGGGAATTTCAGACCAGAGTTCTCATCAGTGAATAACCCTCTGTTTTAACGCAAGAAGCAAGCTCTTCTTTCCAGAGTCTCCAATATAGCAAAAACAATGAGCACGCCTTGAAAAAAAGAACTGTGTTTCCTACTCATACGGACCATATGTAGTTCAACTCTGCTTATGAAACTGATACAAACCACAGCACCTCTTAAATAAATGCTCTTCAGTTAATAGTGAGAATCCCATTGGGTTTTTGAACTTTGTAATATCATTTTCCCCCAAAATTCACTTGGTTTACCAGAAATGAACTCTTGCTTATAGGAAGACACAGATCCTTGGGTTAAACTCCGGTTCCGGACGGAAATTCAGACCAGAATGCTCATCCCTGAAACACACACTGTTTTAACTCAAGAAGCAAGCTCTACTTTCCAGAGTCTAAAATACAGCAAGAACAATGAGCATGCCCAGAAAAAAAGAAATGTGTTTCCTAGTCTTACGGACTATATGTAGTTCAACTCTGCTTATGAAACTGATACAAACAACAGCTCCTCTTACATAAATGCTCTTTAGTTAATAGTGAGAATCATGTTGGGTTCGTGAACTGCGAAAAATCATTTGAGCCCAAAATTCACTGGGTTTACCAGAAATGGACTCTGGCTTGTACGAAGACACAGATCCTGGGGTTTAACTCCGTTTCTGAAATAAAATTCAGACCAGTGTTTTCATCCATGGAACACATGCTGTTTTAACGCAAGAAGCATCCTCTTCTTTTCAGCGTCTCCAATACAGCAAGAACCATGATAATGCCCAGAAAAAAAGAATTGTATTTCACCTCATACAGACGATATGAAGTTCATCTCTGCTTATGAAACTGACACAAACCACAGCTCCTCTTACATAAATGCTCTTTAGTGAATAGTGAGAATCGCGATGGGATTCTGAACTGTGAACATTCATTTGAGCCCAAAATTCACTTGGTTTACCAGAAATGAACTCTTGCTTGTAGGAAGACACAGATCCTGTGATTTAACTCTGTTTCTCAAGGTAAATTCAGACCAGTGTTCTCATCCATGAAACACACTCTGTTTTCTCGCAAGAAGCATGCCCTACATTCCAGATTTTCCAATACAGCAAGAACCATTAGCATGCCCAGAAAAAAAGAACTGTGTTTCCTACTCATGCGGAACATATGTAGTTGAACTCTGATTATGAAACTGATACAAACCACAGCACCTCGAACATAAATGCTCTTTAGTTAATAGTGAGAATTGCGTCGGCTTCATGAACTGCGAAAAATCATTTGAGCCCAAAATTCCCTTAGTTTATGAGAAATGAACTCTTGCTTGTAGGAAGACACAGATCTTGGTGATTAACTCCGTTTCTGAATGGAAATTCAGACCAGAGTTCTCATCCCTGAAATACACTCTGTTTTAAGGCAAGAATCATCCTCTTCTTTCCAGCGTCTCCAATACAATAAGAACCATGAGCATGCCTAGAAAAAAAGAACTGTGTTTCCTACTCATACAGACCATATGTAGTTCAACTCCGCTTATGAAACTGATACAGACCACAGCTCCTCTTACATAAATGCTCTTTAGTTAATAGTTAGAATCGCGTTGGGTTCGTGAACTGCGAAAAATCATTTGCGCTCAAAATTCACTGGGTTTACCAAAAATGAACTCCTGCGTGTAGGAACACTCAGTTCCTGTAGTTTAACTCTGTTTCTGAAGGGAATTTCAGACCAGAGTTCTCATCAGTGAATAACCCTCTGTTTTAACGCAAGAATCAAGCTCTTCTTTCCAGAGTCTCCATAATAGCAAGAACAATGAGCACGCCTTGAAAAAAAGAACTGTGTTTCCTACTCATACGGACTATATGTAGTTCAGCTCTGCTCATGAAACTGATGCAAACAACAGCTCCTCTTGCATAAATGCTCTTTAGTTAACAGTGAGAAACGCATTGGGTTGGTGAACTGCGAAAAAATATTTGAGCTCAAAATTCACTGGGTTTACCAGAAATAAACTCTTGCTTGTAGGAAGACACAGATCCTGGGGTTTAACTCTGGTTCCAGAGGGAAATTCAGACCAGAATTTTCATCCCTGAAACACACACTGTTTTAACACAAGAAGCAAGCTCTTCTTTCCAGAGTCTAAAATACAGCAAGAACTATGAGCATGCCCTGAAAAAAAGAACTGTGTTTCCTACTCATACAGACCATATGTAGTTCAGCTCTGCTTATGAACCTGATATAACCACAGCTCATCTTACATAAATGTTCTTTAGTTAATAGTGAGAATCGTATTGGGTTCGTGAACTGCGAAAAATCATTTGAGCCCAAAATTCACTGGGTTTACCAGAAATGGACTCTGGCTTGTATGAAGACACAGATCCTGGGGTTTAACTCCGTTTCTGAAGGAAAATTCAGACCAGTGTTTTCATCCATGGAACACATGCTGTTTTAACGCAAGAAGCATCCTCTTCTTTTCAGCGTCTCCAATACAGCAAGAACCATGATAATGCCCAGAAAAAAAGAACTGTATTTCACCTCATACAGACCATATGAAGTTCATCTCTGCTTATGAAACTGACACAAACCACAGCTCCTCTTACATAAATGCTCTTTAGTGAATAGTGAGATTCGCGCTGGGTTTCTGAACTGTGAAAAATCATTTTAGCCCAAAATTCACTTGGTTTACCAGAAATGAACTCTTGCTTGTAGGAAGACTCACATCCTGTGGTTTAACTCGTTTCTGAAGGTAAATTCAGACTAGTGTTCTCATCCATGAAACACACTCTGTTTTCACGCAAGAAGCATGCTCTACTTTTCAGATTTTCCAAACAGCAAGAACCATTAGCATGCCCAGAAAAAAAGAAATGTGTTTCCTAGTCATACGGACCATATGTAGATCAACTCTGCTTATGAAACTGATACAAACAACACGTCCTCTTACATAAATGCTCTTTAGTTATTAGTGAGAATCGCATTGGGTTGGTGAACTGCGAAAAAACTTTTGAGCTCAAAATTCACTGGGTTTACCAGAAATAAACACTTGCTTGTAGGAACACACAGATCCTGTAGTTTAACTCTGTTTCTGAAGGGAAATTCAGACCAGAGTTCTCATCCATGAATCACACTCTGTTTTAAAGCAAGAAGCAAGCTCTTCATTACAGAGTCTCCAATATAACAAGAACAATGAGCACGCCCTGAAAAAAAGAACTGTGTTTTCTACTCATATGGACCATATGTAGTCCAACTCTGCTTATGAAACTGATACAAACCACAGCTCCTCTTACATAAATTCTCTTTAGTTTATAGTGAGAATTGTGTTGGTTTCTTGAACTGCGAAAAATTATTTGAGCCAAAAATTCACTGGGTTTACCAGAAATGAATTCTTGCTTGTAGGAAGACACAGATCTTGGTGATTAACTCCGTTTCTGAAGGGAAATTCAGACCAGAGTTCTCATCCCTGAAACACACTCTGTTTTCTCGCAAGAAGCAAGCTCTTCTTTCCAGAGTCCAAAATACAGCAAGAACCATGAGCATGCCCTGTAAAAAAGAACTTTTTCCTCCTCATACGCACGATATGTAGTTCAACTCTGCTTATAAAACTGGTACAAACCACACCTCCTCTTACATAAATGCTCTTTCGTTAACAGTGATAATCGCCTTAGGTTGGTGAACTGCGAAAAATCATTTGAGCCCAAAATTCACTTGGTTTACCAGAAATGAACTCTTGCTTGTAGGAAGACACAGATCCTGTGGTTTAACTCTGTTTCTGAAGGTAAATTCAGACCAGTGTTCTCATCCATGAAACACACTCTGTTTTCATGCAAGAAGCATGCTCTACTTTTCAGATTTTACAAACAGCAAGAACCATTAGCATGCCCAGAAAAAAAGAAATGTGTTTCCTAGTCATAGGGACCATATGTAGATCAACTCTGCTTATGAAACTGATACAAACAACAGGTCCTCTTACGTAAATGCTCTTTAGTTAATAGTGAGAATCGCATTGGGTTGGTGAACTGCAAAAAAACATTTGAGCTCAAAAATCACTGGGTTTACCAGAAATAAACACTTGCTTGTAGGAACACACAGATCCTGTAGTTTAACTCTGTTTCTGAAGGGAAATTCAGACCAGAGTTCTCATCCATGAATCACACTCTGTTTTAAAGCAAGAAGCAAGCTCTTCATTACAGATTCTCCAATATAACAAGAACCATTAGCATGCCCAGAAAAAAAGAACTGTGTTTCCTACTCATGCGGACCATATGTAGTTGAACTCTGATTATGAAACTGATACAAACCACAGCACCTCGAACATAAATGCTCTTTAGTTAATAGTGAGAATTGCGTCGGCTTCATGAACTGCGAAAAATCATTTGAGCCCAAAATTCCCTTGGTTTATGAGAAATGAACTCTTGCTTGTAGGAAGACACAGATCTTGGTGATTAACTCCGTTTCTGAAGGGAAATTCAGACCAGAGTTCTCATCCCTGAAATACACTCTGTTTTAAGGCAAGAATCATCCTCTTCTTTCCAGCGTCTCCAATACAATAAGAACCATGAGCATGCCTAGAAAAAAAGAACTGTGTTTCCTACTCATACAGACCATATGTAGTTCAACTCTGCTTATGAAACTGATACAGACCACAGCTCCTCTTACATAAATGCTCTTTAGTGAATAGTGAGAATCGCGCTGTTTTCTGAACTGTGAAAAATCATTTGAGCCCAAAATTCACTTGGTTTACAAGAAATGAACTCTTGCTTGTAGGAAGACACAGATCCTGTAGTTTAACTCTGTTTCTGAAGGGAATTTCAGACCAGAGTTCTCATCAGTGAATAACCCTCTGTTTTAACGCAAGAAGCAAGCTCTTCTTTCCAGTGTCTCCAATATAGCAAAAACAATGAGCACGCCTTGAAAAAAAGAACTGTGTTTCCTACTCATACGGACCATATGTAGTTCAACTCTGCTTATGAAACTGATACAAACCACAGCACCTCTTAAATAAATGCTCTTCAGTTAATAGTGAGAATCCCATTGGGTTTTTGAACTTTGTAATATCATTTTCCCCCAAAATTCACTTGGTTTACCAGAAATGAACTCTTGCTTATAGGAAGACACAGATCCTTGGGTTAAACTCCGGTTCCAGACGGAAATTCAGACCAGAATGCTCATCCCTGAAACACACACTGTTTTAACTCAAGAAGCAAGCTCTACTTTCCAGAGTCTAAAATACAGCAAGAACTATGAGCATGCCCAGACGAAATGAAATGTGTTTCCTAGTCTTACGGACTATATGTAGTTCAACTCTGCTTATGAAACTGATACAAACAACAGCTCCTCTTGCATAAATGCTCTTTAGTTAACTGTGAGAATCGCATTGGGTTGGTGAACTGAGAAAAAATATTTGAGCTCAAAATTCACTGGGTTTACCAGAAATAAACACTTGCTTGTAGGAAGACACAGATCCTGGGGTTTAACTCTGGTTCCGGAGGGAAATTCAGACCAGAATTCTCATCCCTGAAACACACACTGTTTTAACACAAGAAGCAAGCTCTTCTTTCCAGAGTCTAAAATACAGCAAGAACTATGAGCATGCCCTGAAAAAAAGAACTGTGTTTCCTACTCATACAGACCATATGTAGTTCAACTCTGCTTATGTCCCTGATACAAACCACAGCTCCTCTTACATAAATGCTCTTTAGTTAATAGTGAGAATCATATTGGGTTTGTGAACTGCGAAAAATCATTTGAGCCCAAAATTCACTGGGTTTACCAGAAACGGACTCTGGCTTGTACGAAGACACAGATCCTGGGGTTTAACTCCGTTTCTGAAGGAAAATTCAGACCAGTGTTTTCATCCATGGATCACATGCTGTTTTAACGCAAGAAGCATCCTCTTCTTTTCAGCGTCTCCAATACAGCAAGAACCATGATAATGCCCAGAAAAAAAGAACTGTATTTCACCTCATACAGACCATATGAAGTTCATCTCTGCTTATGAAACTGACACAAACCACAGCTCCTCTTACATAAATGCTCTTTAGTGAATAGTGAGAATCGCACTGGGTTTCTGAACTGTGAAAAATCATTTGAGCCCAAAATTCACTTGGTTTACCAGAAATGAACTCTTGCTTGTAGGAAGACACAGATCTTGGTGATTAACTCCGTTTCTGAAGGGAAATTCAGACCAGAGTTCTCATCCCTGAAATACACCCTGTTTTAAGGCAAGAATCAACGTCTTCTTTCCAGCGTCTCCAATACAATAAGAACAATGAGCATGCCTAGAAAAAAAGAACTGTGTTTCCTACTCATACAGGCCACATGTAGTTCAACTCTGCTTATGAAACTGATACAGACCACAGCTCCTCTTACATAAATGCTCTTTAGTTAATAGTTAGAATCGCATTGGGTTCGTGAACTGCGAAAAATCATTTGAGCTCAAAATTCACTGGGTTTACCAGAAATGAACTCTCGCATGTAGGAACACTCAGATCCTGTAGTTTAACTCTGTTTCCTAAGGGAATTTCAGACCAGAGTTCTCATCAGTGAATAACCCTCTGTTTTAACGCAAGAAGCAAGCTCTTCTTTCAGAGTCTCCAATATAGCAAGAACAATGAGCACGCCTTGAAAAAAAGAACTGTGTTTCCTACTCATACGGACCATATGTAGTTCAACTCTGCTTATGAAATTGATACAAACCACAGCACCTCTTAAATAAATGCTCTTCAGTTAATAGTGAGAATCCCATTGGGTTTTTGAACTTTGTAATATCATTTTGGCCCAAAATTCACTTGGTTTACCAGAAATGAACTCTTGCTTATAGGAAGACACAGATCCTTGGGTTTAACTCCGGTTCCAGAGGGAAATTCAGACCAGAATGCTCATCCCTGAAACACACACTGTTTTAACACAAGAAGCAATCTCTACTTTCCAGAGTCTAAAATACAGCAAGAAATATGAGCATGCCCAGAAAAAAAGAAATGTGTTTCCTAGTCTTACAGACTATATGTAGTTCAACTCTGCTTATGAAACTGATACAAACAACAGCTCCTCTTGCATAAATGCTCTTTAGTTAACTGTGAGAATCGCATTGGGTTGGTGAACTGCGAAAAAATATTTGAGCTCAAAATTCAATGGATTTACCAGAAATAAACTCTTGCTTGTAGGAAGACACAGATCCTGGGGTTTAACTCCGGTTCCGGAGGGAAATTCAGACCAGAATTCTCATCCCTGAAACACACACTGTTTTAACACAAGAAGCAAGCTCTTCTTTCCAGAGTCTAAAATACAGCAAGAACTATGAGCATGCCCTGAAAAAAAGAACTGTGTTTCCTACTCATACAGACCATATGTAGTTCAACTCTGCTTATGTCCCTGATACAAACCACAGCTCCTCTTACATAAATGCTCTTTAGTTAATAGTGAGAATCATATTGGGTTTGTGAACTGCGAAAAATCATTTGAGCCCAAAATTCACTGGGTTTACCAGAAACGGACTCTGGCTTGTACGAAGACACAGATCCTGGGGTTTAACTCCGTTTCTGAAGGAAAATTCAGACCAGTGTTTTCATCCATGGATCACATGCTGTTTTAACGCAAGAAGCATCCTCTTCTTTTCAGCGTCTCCAATACAGCAAGAACCATGATAATGCCCAGAAAAAAAGAACTGTATTTCACCTCATACAGACCATATGAAGTTCATCTCTGCTTATGAAACTGACACAAACCACAGCTCCTCTTACATAAATGCTCTTTAGTGAATAGTGAGAATCGCACTGGGTTTCTGAACTGTGAAAAATCATTTGAGCCCAAAATTCACTTGGTTTACCAGAAATGAACTCTTGCTTGTAGGAAGACACAGATCTTGGTGATTAACTCCGTTTCTGAAGGGAAATTCAGACCAGAGTTCTCATCCCTGAAATACACCCTGTTTTAAGGCAAGAATCAACGTCTTCTTTCCAGCGTCTCCAATACAATAAGAACAATGAGCATGCCTAGAAAAAAAGAACTGTGTTTCCTACTCATACAGGCCACATGTAGTTCAACTCTGCTTATGAAACTGATACAGACCACAGCTCCTCTTACATAAATGCTCTTTAGTTAATAGTTAGAATCGCATTGGGTTCGTGAACTGCGAAAAATCATTTGAGCTCAAAATTCACTGGGTTTACCAGAAATGAACTCTCGCATGTAGGAACACTCAGATCCTGTAGTTTAACTCTGTTTCCTAAGGGAATTTCAGACCAGAGTTCTCATCAGTGAATAACCCTCTGTTTTAACGCAAGAAGCAAGCTCTTCTTTCAGAGTCTCCAATATAGCAAGAACAATGAGCACGCCTTGAAAAAAAGAACTGTGTTTCCTACTCATACGGACCATATGTAGTTCAACTCTGCTTATGAAATTGATACAAACCACAGCACCTCTTAAATAAATGCTCTTCAGTTAATAGTGAGAATCCCATTGGGTTTTTGAACTTTGTAATATCATTTTGGCCCAAAATTCACTTGGTTTACCAGAAATGAACTCTTGCTTATAGGAAGACACAGATCCTTGGGTTTAACTCCGGTTCCAGAGGGAAATTCAGACCAGAATGCTCATCCCTGAAACACACACTGTTTTAACACAAGAAGCAATCTCTACTTTCCAGAGTCTAAAATACAGCAAGAAATATGAGCATGCCCAGAAAAAAAGAAATGTGTTTCCTAGTCTTACAGACTATATGTAGTTCAACTCTGCTTATGAAACTGATACAAACAACAGCTCCTCTTGCATAAATGCTCTTTAGTTAACTGTGAGAATCGCATTGGGTTGGTGAACTGCGAAAAAATATTTGAGCTCAAAATTCAATGGATTTACCAGAAATAAACTCTTGCTTGTAGGAAGACACAGATCCTGGGGTTTAACTCCGGTTCCGGAGGGAAATTCAGACCAGAATTCTCATCCCTGAAACACACACTGTTTTAACACAAGAAGCAAGCTCTTCTTTCCAGAGTCTAAAATACAGCAAGAACTATGAGCATGCCCTGAAAAAAAGAACTGTGTTTCCTACTCATACAGACCATATGTAGTTCAACTCTGCTTATGAACCTGATACATACCACAGCTCCTCTTTCATAAATGCTCTTTAGTTAATACTGAGAATCGTGTTGGGTTCGTGAACTGCAAAAAACCATTTGAGCCCAAAATTCTCTGGGTTTACCAGAAATGGACTCTGGCTTGTACGAAGACACAGATCCTGGGGTTTAACTCCGTTTCTGAAGGAAAATTCAGACCAGTGTTTTCATCCATGGAACACATGCTGTTTTAACGCAAGAAGCTTCCTCTTCTTTTCAGCGTCTCCAATACAGCAAGAACCATGATAATGCCCAGAAAAAAAGAACTGTATTTCACCTCATACAGACCATATGAAGTTCATCTCTGCTTATGAAACTGACACAAACCACAGCTCCTCTTACATAAATGCTCTTTAGTGAATAGTGAGAATCGCACTGGGTTTCTGAACTGTGAAAAATCATTTGAGCCCAAAATTCACTTGGTTTACCAGAAATGAACTCTTGCTTGTAGGAAGACACAGATCCTGTGGTTTAACTCTGTTTCTGAAGGTAAATTCAGACCAGTGTTCTCATCCATGAAACACACTCTGTTTTCATGCAAGAAGCATGCTCTACTTTTCAGATTTTACAAACAGCAAGAACCATTAGCATGCCCAGAAAAAAAGAAATGTGTTTCCTAGTCATACGGACCATATGTAGATCAACTCTGCTTATGAAACTGATACAAACAACAGGTCCTCTTACATAAATGCTCTTTAGTTAATAGTGAGAATCGCATTGGGTTGGTGAACTGCAAAAAAACATTTGAGCTCAAAAATCACTGGGTTTACCAGAAATAAACACTTGCTTGTAGGAACACACAGATCCTGTAGTTTAACTCTGTTTCTGAAGGGAAATTCAGACCAGAGTTCTCATCCATGAATCACACTCTGTTTTAAAGCAAGAAGCAAGCTCTTCATTACAGATTCTCCAATATAACAAGAACCATTAGCATGCCCAGAAAAAAAGAACTGTGTTTCCTACTCATGCGGACCATATGTAGTTGAACTCTGATTATGAAACTGATACAAACCACAGCACCTCGAACATAAATGCTCTTTAGTTAATAGTGAGAATTGCGTCGGCTTCATGAACTGCGAAAAATCATTTGAGCCCAAAATTCCCTTGGTTTATGAGAAATGAACTCTTGCTTGTAGGAAGACACAGATCTTGGTGATTAACTCCGTTTCTGAAGGGAAATTCAGACCAGAGTTCTCATCCCTGAAATACACTCTGTTTTAAGGCAAGAATCATCCTCTTCTTTCCAGCGTCTCCAATACAATAAGAACCATGAGCATGCCTAGAAAAAAAGAACTGTGTTTCCTACTCATACAGACCATATGTAGTTCAACTCTGCTTATGAAACTGATACAGACCACAGCTCCTCTTACATAAATGCTCTTTAGTGAATAGTGAGAATCGCGCTGTTTTCTGAACTGTGAAAAATCATTTGAGCCCAAAATTCACTTGGATTACAAGAAATGAACTCTTGCTTGTAGGAAGACACAGATCCTGTAGTTTAACTCTGTTTCTGAAGGGAATTTCAGACCAGAGTTCTCATCAGTGAATAACCCTCTGTTTTAACGCAAGAAGCAAGCTCTTCTTTCCAGAGTCTCCAATATAGCAAAAACAATGAGCACGCCTTGAAAAAAAGAACTGTGTTTCCTACTCATACGGACCATATGTAGTTCAACTCTGCTTATGAAACTGATACAAACCACAGCACCTCTTAAATAAATGCTCTTCAGTTAATAGTGAGAATCCCATTGGGTTTTTGAACTTTGTAATATCATTTTCCCCCAAAATTCACTTGGTTTACCAGAAATGAACTCTTGCTTATAGGAAGACACAGATCCTTGGGTTAAACTCCGGTTCCGGACGGAAATTCAGACCAGAATGCTCATCCCTGAAACACACACTGTTTTAACTCAAGAAGCAAGCTCTACTTTCCAGAGTCTAAAATACAGCAAGAACAATGAGCATGCCCAGAAAAAAAGAAATGTGTTTCCTAGTCTTACGGACTATATGTAGTTCAACTCTGCTTATGAAACTGATACAAACAACAGCTCCTCTTACATAAATGCTCTTTAGTTAATAGTGAGAATCATGTTGGGTTCGTGAACTGCGAAAAATCATTTGAGCCCAAAATTCACTGGGTTTACCAGAAATGGACTCTGGCTTGTACGAAGACACAGATCCTGGGGTTTAACTCCGTTTCTGAAATAAAATTCAGACCAGTGTTTTCATCCATGGAACACATGCTGTTTTAACGCAAGAAGCATCCTCTTCTTTTCAGCGTCTCCAATACAGCAAGAACCATGATAATGCCCAGAAAAAAAGAATTGTATTTCACCTCATACAGACGATATGAAGTTCATCTCTGCTTATGAAACTGACACAAACCACAGCTCCTCTTACATAAATGCTCTTTAGTGAATAGTGAGAATCGCGATGGGATTCTGAACTGTGAACATTCATTTGAGCCCAAAATTCACTTGGTTTACCAGAAATGAACTCTTGCTTGTAGGAAGACACAGATCCTGTGATTTAACTCTGTTTCTCAAGGTAAATTCAGACCAGTGTTCTCATCCATGAAACACACTCTGTTTTCTCGCAAGAAGCATGCCCTACATTCCAGATTTTCCAATACAGCAAGAACCATTAGCATGCCCAGAAAAAAAGAACTGTGTTTCCTACTCATGCGGAACATATGTAGTTGAACTCTGATTATGAAACTGATACAAACCACAGCACCTCGAACATAAATGCTCTTTAGTTAATAGTGAGAATTGCGTCGGCTTCATGAACTGCGAAAAATCATTTGAGCCCAAAATTCCCTTAGTTTATGAGAAATGAACTCTTGCTTGTAGGAAGACACAGATCTTGGTGATTAACTCCGTTTCTGAATGGAAATTCAGACCAGAGTTCTCATCCCTGAAATACACTCTGTTTTAAGGCAAGAATCATCCTCTTCTTTCCAGCGTCTCCAATACAATAAGAACCATGAGCATGCCTAGAAAAAAAGAACTGTGTTTCCTACTCATACAGACCATATGTAGTTCAACTCCGCTTATGAAACTGATACAGACCACAGCTCCTCTTACATAAATGCTCTTTAGTTAATAGTTAGAATCGCGTTGGGTTCGTGAACTGCGAAAAATCATTTGCGCTCAAAATTCACTGGGTTTACCAAAAATGAACTCCTGCGTGTAGGAACACTCAGTTCCTGTAGTTTAACTCTGTTTCTGAAGGGAATTTCAGACCAGAGTTCTCATCAGTGAATAACCCTCTGTTTTAACGCAAGAATCAAGCTCTTCTTTCCAGAGTCTCCATAATAGCAAGAACAATGAGCACGCCTTGAAAAAAAGAACTGTGTTTCCTACTCATACGGACTATATGTAGTTCAGCTCTGCTCATGAAACTGATGCAAACAACAGCTCCTCTTGCATAAATGCTCTTTAGTTAACAGTGAGAAACGCATTGGGTTGGTGAACTGCGAAAAAATATTTGAGCTCAAAATTCACTGGGTTTACCAGAAATAAACTCTTGCTTGTAGGAAGACACAGATCCTGGGGTTTAACTCTGGTTCCAGAGGGAAATTCAGACCAGAATTTTCATCCCTGAAACACACACTGTTTTAACACAAGAAGCAAGCTCTTCTTTCCAGAGTCTAAAATACAGCAAGAACTATGAGCATGCCCTGAAAAAAAGAACTGTGTTTCCTACTCATACAGACCATATGTAGTTCAGCTCTGCTTATGAACCTGATATAACCACAGCTCATCTTACATAAATGTTCTTTAGTTAATAGTGAGAATCGTATTGGGTTCGTGAACTGCGAAAAATCATTTGAGCCCAAAATTCACTGGGTTTACCAGAAATGGACTCTGGCTTGTATGAAGACACAGATCCTGGGGTTTAACTCCGTTTCTGAAGGAAAATTCAGACCAGTGTTTTCATCCATGGAACACATGCTGTTTTAACGCAAGAAGCATCCTCTTCTTTTCAGCGTCTCCAATACAGCAAGAACCATGATAATGCCCAGAAAAAAAGAACTGTATTTCACCTCATACAGACCATATGAAGTTCATCTCTGCTTATGAAACTGACACAAACCACAGCTCCTCTTACATAAATGCTCTTTAGTGAATAGTGAGATTCGCGCTGGGTTTCTGAACTGTGAAAAATCATTTTAGCCCAAAATTCACTTGGTTTACCAGAAATGAACTCTTGCTTGTAGGAAGACTCACATCCTGTGGTTTAACTCGTTTCTGAAGGTAAATTCAGACTAGTGTTCTCATCCATGAAACACACTCTGTTTTCACGCAAGAAGCATGCTCTACTTTTCAGATTTTCCAAACAGCAAGAACCATTAGCATGCCCAGAAAAAAAGAAATGTGTTTCCTAGTCATACGGACCATATGTAGATCAACTCTGCTTATGAAACTGATACAAACAACACGTCCTCTTACATAAATGCTCTTTAGTTATTAGTGAGAATCGCATTGGGTTGGTGAACTGCAAAAAAACTTTTGAGCTCAAAATTCACTGGGTTTACCAGAAATAAACACTTGCTTGTAGGAACACACAGATCCTGTAGTTTAACTCTGTTTCTGAAGGGAAATTCAGACCAGAGTTCTCATCCATGAATCACACTCTGTTTTAAAGCAAGAAGCAAGCTCTTCATTACAGAGTCTCCAATATAACAAGAACAATGAGCACGCCCTGAAAAAAAGAACTGTGTTTTCTACTCATATGGACCATATGTAGTCCAACTCTGCTTATGAAACTGATACAAACCACAGCTCCTCTTACATAAATTCTCTTTAGTTTATAGTGAGAATTGTGTTGGTTTCTTGAACTGCGAAAAATTATTTGAGCCAAAAATTCACTGGGTTTACCAGAAATGAATTCTTGCTTGTAGGAAGACACAGATCTTGGTGATTAACTCCGTTTCTGAAGGGAAATTCAGACCAGAGTTCTCATCCCTGAAACACACTCTGTTTTCTCGCAAGAAGCAAGCTCTTCTTTCCAGAGTCCAAAATACAGCAAGAACCATGAGCATGCCCTGTAAAAAAGAACTTTTTCCTCCTCATACGCACGATATGTAGTTCAACTCTGCTTATAAAACTGGTACAAACCACACCTCCTCTTACATAAATGCTCTTTCGTTAATAGTGATAATCGCCTTAGGTTGGTGAACTGCGAAAAATCATTTGAGCCCAAAATTCACTTGGTTTACCAGAAATGAACTCTTGCTTGTAGGAAGACACAGATCCTTGGGTTTAACTCCGGTTCCGGAGGGAAATTCAGACCAGAATGCTCATCCCTGAAACACACACTGTTTTAACTCAAGAAGCACGCTCTACTTTCCAGAGTCTAAAATACAGCAAGAACTATGAGCATGCCCAGAAAAAAAGAAATGAGTTTTCTAGTCTTACGGACTATATGTAGTTCAACTCTGCTTATGAAACTGATACAAACAACAGCTCCTCTTGCATAAATGCTCTTTAGTTAACTGTGAGAATCGCATTGGGTTGGTGAACTGCGAAAAAATATTTGAGCTCAAAATTCACTGGGTTTACCAGAAATAAACTCTTGCTTGTAGGAAGACACTGATCCTGGGGTTTAACTCTTGTTCCGGAGGGAAATTCAGACCAGAATTCTCATCCCTGAAACACACACTGTTTTAACACAAGAAGCAAGCTCTTCTTTCCAGAGTCTAAAATACAGCAAGAACTATGAGCACGCCCTGAAAAAAAGAACTGTGTTTTCTACTCATATGGACCATATGTAGTCCAACTCTGCTTATGAAACTGATACAAACCACAGCTCCTCTTACATAAATTCTCTTTAGTTTATAGTGAGAATTGTGTTGGTTTCTTGAACTGCGAAAAATTATTTGAGCCAAAAATTCACTGGGTTTACCAGAAATGAATTCTTGCTTGTAGGAAGACACAGATCTTGGTGATTAACTCCGTTTCTGAAGGGAAATTCAGACCAGAGTTCTCATCCCTGAAACACACTCTGTTTTCTCGCAAGAAGCAAGCTCTTCTTTCCAGAGTCCAAAATACAGCAAGAACCATGAGCATGCCCTGTAAAAAAGAACTTTTTCCTCCTCATACGCACGATATGTAGTTCAACTCTGCTTATAAAACTGGTACAAACCACACCTCCTCTTACATAAATGCTCTTTCGTTAATAGTGATAATCGCCTTAGGTTGGTGAACTGCGAAAAATCATTTGAGCCCAAAATTCACTTGGTTTACCAGAAATGAACTCTTGCTTGTAGGAAGACACAGGTCCTTGGGTTTAACTCCGGTTCCGGAGGGAAATTCAGACCAGAATGCTCATCCCTGAAACACACACTGTTTTAACTCAAGAAGCACGCTCTACTTTCCAGAGTCTAAAATACAGCAAGAACTATGAGCATGCCCAGAAAAAAAGAAATGAGTTTTCTAGTCTTACGGACTATATGTAGTTCAACTCTGCTTATGAAACTGATACAAACAACAGCTCCTCTTGCATAAATGCTCTTTAGTTAACTGTGAGAATCGCATTGGGTTGGTGAACTGCGAAAAAATATTTGAGCTCAAAATTCACTGGGTTTACCAGAAATAAACTCTTGCTTGTAGGAAGACACTGATCCTGGGGTTTAACTCTTGTTCCGGAGGGAAATTCAGACCAGAATTCTCATCCCTGAAACACACACTGTTTTAACACAAGAAGCAAGCTCTTCTTTCCAGAGTCTAAAATACAGCAAGAACTATGAGCATGCCCTGAAAAAAAGAACTGTGTTTCCTACTCATACAGACCATATGTAGGTCAACTCTGCTTATGAACCTGATAAAAACCACAGCTCCTCTTACATAAATGCTCTTTAGTTAATAGTGAGAATCATGTTGGGTTCGTGAACTGCGAAAAATCATTTGAGCCCAAAATTAACTGGGTTTACCAGAAATGGACTCTGGCTTGTACGAAGACACAGATCCTGGGGTTTAACTCCGTTTCTGAAGGAAAATTCAGACCAGTGTTTTCATCCATGGAACACATGCTGTTTTAACGCAAGAAGCATCCTCTTCTTTTCAGCGTCTCCAATACAGCAAGAACCATGATAATGCCCAGAAAAAAAGAACTGTATTTCACCTCATACAGACCATATGAAGTTCATCTCTGCTTATGAAACTGACACAAACCACAGCTCCTCTTACATAAATGCTCTTTAGTGAATTGTGAGAATCGCGATGGGATTCTGAACTGTGAACATTCATTTGAGCCCAAAATTCACTTGGTTTACCAGAAATGAACTCTTGCTTGTAGGTAGACACAGATCCTGTGGTTTAACTCTGTTTCTCAAGGTAAATTCAGACCAGTGTTCTCATCCATGAAACACACTCTGTTTTCACGCAAGAAGCATGCCCTACATTCCAGATTTTCCAATACAGCAAGAACCATTAGCATGCCCAGAAAAAAAGAACTGTGTTTCCTACTCATGCAGAACATATGTAGTTGAACTCTGATTATGAAACTGATACAAACCACAGCACCTCGAACATAAATGCTCTTTAGTTAATAGTGAGAATTGCGTCAGCTTCATGAACTGCGAAAAATCATTTGAGCCCAAAATTCCCTTGGTTTATGAGAAATGAACTCTTGCTTGTAGGAAGACACAGATCTTGGTGATTAACTCCGTTTCTGAATGGAAATTCAGACCAGAGTTCTCATCCCTGAAATACATTCTGTTTTAAGGCAAGAATCATCCACTTCTTTCCAGCGTCTCCAATACAATAAGAACCATGAGCATGCCTAGAAAAAAAGAACTGTGTTTCCTACTCACACAGACCATATGTAGTTCAACTCCGCTTATGAAACTGATACAGACCACAGCTCCTCTTACATAAATGCTCTTTAGTTAACAGTTAGAATCGCGTTGGGTTCGTGAACTGCGAAAAATCATTTGAGCTCAAAATTCACTTGGTTTACCAGAAATGAACTCCTGCGAGTAGGAACACTCAGTTCCTGTAGTTTAACTCTGTTTCTGAAGGGAATTTCAGACCAGAGTTCTCATCAGTGAATAACCCTCTGTTTTAACGCAAGAATCAAGCTCTTCTTTCCAGAGTCTCCAATATAGCAAGAACAATGAGCACGCCTTGAAAAAAAGAACTGTGTTTCCTACTCATACGGACCATATGTAGTTCAGCTCTGCTCATGAAACTGATGCAAACAACAGCTCCTCTTGCATAAATGCTCTTTAGTTAACAGTGAGAAACGCATTGGGTTGGTGAACTGCGAAAAATATTTGAGCTCAAAATTCACTGGGTTTACCAGAAATAAACTCTTGCTTGTAGGAAGACACAGATCCTGGGGTTTAACTCTGGTTCCAGAGGGAAATTCAGACCAGAATTTTCATCCCTGAAACACACACTGTTTTAACACAAGAAGCAAGCTCTTCTTTCCAGAGTCTAAATTACAGCAAGAACTATGAGCATGCCCTGTCAAAAAGAACTGTGTTTCCTACTCATACAGACCATATGTAGTTCAACTCTGCTTATGAAACTGATACAGACCACAGCTCCTCTTACATAAATGCTCTTTAGTGAATAGTGAGAATTGCGCTGTTTTCTGAACTGTGAAAAATCATTTGAGCCCAAAATTCACTTGGTTTACAAGAAATGAACTCTTGCTTGTAGGAAGACACAGATCCTGTAGTTTAACTCTGTTTCTGAAGGGAATTTCAGACCAGAGTTCTCATCAGTGAATAACCCTCTGTTTTAACGCAAGAAGCAAGCTCTTCTTTCCAGAGTCTCCCATATAGCAAATACAATGAGCACGCCTTGAAAAAAGAACTGTGTTTCCTACTCATACGGACCATATGTAGTTCAACTCTGCTTATGAAACTGATACAAACCACAGCACCTCTTAAATAAATGCTCTTCAGTTAATAGTGAGAATCCCATTGGGTTTTTGAACTTTGTAATATCATTTTCCCCCAAAATTCACTTGGTTTACCAGAAATGAACTCTTGCTTATAGGAAGACACAGATCCTTGGGTTAAACTCCGGTTCCGGACGGAAATTCAGACCAGAATGCTCATCCCTGAAACACACACTGTTTTAACTCAAGAAGCAAGCTCTACTTTCCAGAATCTAAAATACAGCAAGAACAATGAGCATGCCCAGAAAAAAAGAAATGTGTTTCCTAGTCTTACGGACTATATGTAGTTCAACTCTGCTTATGAAACTGATACAAACAACAGCTCCTCTTGCATAAATGCTCTTTAGTTAACTGTGAGAATCACATTGTGTTGGTGAACTGCGAAAAAATATTTGATCTCAAAATTCACTGGGTTTACCAGAAATAAACTCTTGCTTGTAGGAAGACACTGATCCTGGGGTTTAACTCTGGTTCCGGAGGGAAATTCAGACCAGAATTCTCATCCCTGAAACACACACTGTTTTAACACAAGAAGCAAGCTCTTCTTTCCAGAGTCTAAAATACAGCAAGAACTATGAGCATGCCCTGAAAAAAAGAACTGTGTTTCCTACTCATACAGACCATATGTAGGTCAACTCTGCTTATGAACCTGATAAAAACCACAGCTCCTCTTACATAAATGCTCTTTAGTTAATAGTGAGAATCATGTTGGGTTCGTGAACTGCGAAAAATCATTTGAGCCCAAAATTCACTGGGTTTACCAGAAATGGACTCTGGCTTGTACGAAGACACAGATCCTGGGGTGTAACTCCGTTTCTGAAAGAAAATTCAGACCAGTGTTTTCATCCATGGAACACATGCTGTTTTAACGCAAGAAGCATCCTCTTCTTTTCAGCGTCTCCAATACAGCAAGAACCATGATAATGCCCAGAAAAAAAGAACTGTATTTCACCTCATACAGACCATATGAAGTTCATCTCTGCTTATGAAACTGACACAAACCACAGCTCCTCTTACATAAATGCTCTTTAGTGAATAGTGAGAATCGCGATGGGATTCTGAACTGTGAACATTCATTTGAGCCCAAAATTCACTTGGTTTACCAGAAATGAACTCTTGCTTGTAGGAAGACACAGATCCTGTGATTTAACTCTGTTTCTCAAGGTAAATTCAGACCAGTGTTCTCATCCATGAAACACACTCTGTTTTCACGCAAGAAGCATGCCCTACATTCCAGATTTTCCAATACAGCAAGAACCATTAGCATGCCCAGAAAAAAAGAACTGTGTTTCCTACTCATGCGGAACATATGTAGTTGAACTCTGATTTTGAAACTGATACAAACCACAGCACCTCGAACATAAATGCTCTTTAGTTAATAGTGAGAATTGCGTCGGCTTCATGAACTGCGAAAAATCATTTGAGCCCAAAATTCCCTTAGTTTATGAGAAATGAACTCTTGCTTGTAGGAAGACACAGATCTTGGTGATTAACTCCGTTTCTGAATGGAAATTCAGACCAGAGTTCTCATCCCTGAAATACACTCTGTTTTAAGGCAAGAATCATCCTCTTCTTTCCAGCGTCTCCAATACAATAAGAACCATGAGCATGCCTAGAAAAAAAGAACTGTGTTTCCTACTCATACAGACCATATGTAGTTCAACTCCGCTTATGAAACTGATACAGACCACAGCTCCTCTTACATAAATGCTCTTTAGTTAATAGTTAGAATCGCGTTGGGTTCGTGAACTGCGAAAAATCATTTGCGCTCAAAATTCACTGGGTTTACCAGAAATGAACTCCTGCGTGTAGGAACACTCAGTTCCTGTAGTTTAACTCTGTTTCTGAAGGGAATTTCAGACCAGAGTTCTCATCAGTGAATAACCCTCTGTTTTAACGCAAGAATCAAGCTCTTCTTTCCAGAGTCTCCAATATAGCAAGAACAATGAGCACGCCTTGAAAAAAAGAACTGTGTTTCCTACTCATACGGACCATATGTAGTTCAGCTCTGCTCATGAAACTGAAGCAAACAACAGCTCCTCTTGCATAAATGCTCTTTAGTTAACAGTGAGAAACGCATTGGGTTGGTGAACTGCGAAAAAATATTTGAGCTCAAAATTCACTGGGTTTACCAGAAATAAACTCTTGCTTGTAGGAAGACACAGATCCTGGGGTTTAACTCTGGTTCCAGAGGGAAATTCAGACCAGAATTTTCATCCCTGAAACACACACTGTTTTAACACAAGAAGCAAGCTCTTCTTTCCAGAGTCTAAAATACAGCAAGAACTATGAGCATGCCCTGAAAAAAAGAACTGTGTTTCCTACTCATACAGACCATATGTAGTTCAGCTCTGCTTATGAACCTGATAAAAACCACAGCTCATCTTACATAAATGTTCTTTAGTTAATAGTGAGAATCGTGTTGGGTTCGTGAACTGCGAAAAATCATTTGAGCCCAAAATTCACTGGGTTTACCAGAAATGGACTCTGGCTTGTATGAAGACACAGATCCTGGGGTTTAACTCCGTTTCTGAGGGAAAATTCAGACCAGTGTTTTCATCCATGGAACACATGCTGTTTTAACGCAAGAAGCATCCTCTTCTTTTCAGCGTCTCCAATACAGCAAGAACCATGATAATGCCCAGAAAAAAAGAACTGTATTTCACCTCATACAGACCATATGAAGTTCATCTCTGCTTATGAAACTGACACAAACCACAGCTCCTCTTACATAAATGCTCTTTAGTGAATAGTGAGAATCGCGCTGGGTTTCTGAACTGTGAAAAATCATTTTAGCCCAAAATTCACTTGGTTTACCAGAAATGAACTCTTGCTTGTAGGAAGACTCACATCCTGTGGTTTAACTCGTTTCTGAAGGTAAATTCAGACCAGTGTTCTCATCCATGAAACACACTCTGTTTTCACGCAAGAAGCATGCTCTACTTTTCAGATTTTCCAAACAGCAAGAACCATTAGCATGCCTAGAAAAAAAGAAATGTGTTTCCTAGTCATACGGACCATATGTAGATCAACTCTGCTTATGAAACTGATACAAACAACAGGTCCTCTTACATAAATGCTCTTTAGTTATTAGTGAGAATCGCATTGGGTTGGTGAACTGCGAAAAAACTTTTGAGCTCAAAATTCACTGGGTTTACCAGAAATAAACACTTGCATGTAGGAACACACAGATCCTGTAGTTTAACTCTGTTTCTGAAGGGAAATTCAGACCAGAGTTCTCATCCATGAATCACACTCTGTTTTAAAGCAAGAAGCAAGCTCTTCATTACAGAGTCTCCAATATAACAAGAACAATGAGCACGCCCTGAAAAAAAGAACTGTGTTTTCTACTCATATGGACCATATGTAGTCCAACTCTGCTTATGAAACTGATACAAACCACAGCTCCTCTTACATAAATTCTCTTTAGTTTATAGTGAGAATTGTGTTGGTTTCTTGAACTGCGAAAAATTATTTGAGCCAAAAATTCACTGGGTTTACCAGAAATGAATTCTTGCTTGTAGGAAGACACAGATCTTGGTGATTAACTCCGTTTCTGAAGGGAAATTCAGACCAGAGTTCTCATCCCTGAAACACACTCTGTTTTCTCGCAAGAAGCAAGCTCTTCTTTCCAGAGTCCAAAATACAGCAAGAACCATGAGCATGCCCTGTAAAAAAGAACTTTTTCCTCCTCATACGCACGATATGTAGTTCAACTCTGCTCATAAAACTGGTACAAAGCACAGCACCTCTTACATAAATGATCTTTCGTTAATAGTAATAATCGCCTTAGGTTGGTGAACTGCGAAAAATCATTTGAGCCCAAAATTCACTTGGTTTACCAGAAATGAACTCTTGCTTGTAGGAAGACACAGGTCCTTGGGTTTAACTCCGGTTCCGGAGGGAAATTCAGACCAGAATGCTCATCCCTAAAACACACACTGTTTTAACTCAAGAAGCACGCTCTACTTTCCAGAGTCTAAAATACAGCAAGAACTATGAGCATGCCCAGAAAAAAAGAAATGAGTTTTCTAGTCTTACGGACTATATGTAGTTCAACTCTGCTTATGAAACTGATACAAACAACAGCTCCTCTTGAATAAATGCTCTTTAGTTAACTGTGAGAATCGCATTGGGTTGGTGAACTGCGAAAAAATATTTGAGCTCAAAATTCACTGGGTTTACCAGAAATAAACTCTTGCTTGTAGGAAGACACTGATCCTGGGGTTTAACTCTTGTTCCGGAGGGAAATTCAGACCAGAATTCTCATCCCTGAAACACACACTGTTTTAACACAAGAAGCAAGCTCTTCTTTCCAGAGTCTAAAATACAGCAAGAACTATGAGCATGCCCTGAAAAAAAGAACTGTGTTTCCTACTCATACAGACCATATGTAGGTCAACTCTGCTTATGAACCTGATAAAAACCACAGCTCCTCTTACATAAATGCTCTTTAGTTAATAGTGAGAATCATGTTGGGTTCGTGAACTGCGAAAAATCATTTGAGCCCAAAATTCACTGGGTTTACCAGAAATGGACTCTGGCTTGTACGAAGACACAGATCCTGGGGTTTAACTCCGTTTCTGAAGGAAAATTCAGACCAGTGTTTTCATCCATGGAACACATGCTGTTTTAACGCAAGAAGCATCCTCTTCTTTTCAGCGTCTCCAATACAGCAAGAACCATGATAATGCCCAGAAAAAAAGAACTGTATTTCACCTCATACAGACCATATGAAGTTCATCTCTGCTTATGAAACTGACACAAACCACAGCTCCTCTTACATAAATGCTCTTTAGTGAATAGTGAGAATCGCGATGGGATTCTGAACTGTGAACATTCATTTGAGCCCAAAATTCACTTGGTTTACCAGAAATGAACTCTTGCTTGTAGGAAGACACAGATCCTGTGGTTTAACTCTGTTTCTCAAGGTAAATTCAGACCAGTGTTCTCATCCATGAAACACACTCTGTTTTCACGCAAGAAGCATGCCCTACATTCCAGATTTTCCAATACAGCAAGAACCATTAGCATGCCCAGAAAAAAAGAACTGTGTTTCCTACTCATGCGGAACATATGTAGTTGAACTCTGATTATGAAACTGATACAAACCACAGCACCTCGAACATAAATGCTCTTTAGTTAATAGTGAGAATTGCGTCGGCTTCATGAACTGCGAAAAATCATTTGAGCCCAAAATTCCCTTGGTTTATGAGAAATGAACTCTTGCTTGTAGGAAGACACAGATCTTGGTGATTAACTCCGTTTCTGAATGGAAATTCAGACCAGAGTTCTCATCCCTGAAATACATTCTGTTTTAAGGCAAGAATCATCCACTTCTTTCCAGCGTCTCCAATACAATAAGAACCATGAGCATGCCTAGAAAAAAAGAACTGTGTTTCCTACTCATACAGACCATATGTAGTTCAACTCTGCTTATGAAACTGATACAGACCACAGCTCCTCTTACATAAATGCTCTTTAGTTAACAGTTAGAATCGCGTTGGGTTCGTGAACTGCGAAAAATCATTTGAGCTCAAAATTCACTGGGTTTACCAGAAATGAACTCCTGCGTGTAGGAAGACACAGATCCTGGGGTTTAACTCTGGTTCCAGAGGGAAATTCAGACCAGAATTTTCATCCCTGAAACACACACTGTTTTAACACAAGAAGCAAGCTCTTCTTTCCAGAGTCTAAATTACAGCAAGAACTATGAGCATGCCCTGTCAAAAAGAACTGTGTTTCCTACTCATACAGACCATATGTAGTTCAACTCTGCTTATGAAACTGATACAGACCACAGCTCCTCTTACATAAATGCTCTTTAGTGAATAGTGAGAATTGCGCTGTTTTCTGAACTGTGAAAAATCATTTGAGCCCAAAATTCACTTGGTTTACAAGAAATGAACTCTTGCTTGTAGGAAGACACAGATCCTGTAGTTTAACTCTGTTTCTGAAGGGAATTTCAGACCAGAGTTCTCATCAGTGAATAACCCTCTGTTTTAACGCAAGAAGCAAGCTCTTCTTTCCAGAGTCTCCCATATAGCAAATACAATGAGCACGCCTTGAAAAAAGAACTGTGTTTCCTACTCATACGGACCATATGTAGTTCAACTCTGCTTATGAAACTGATACAAACCACAGCACCTCTTAAATAAATGCTCTTCAGTTAATAGTGAGAATCCCATTGGGTTTTTGAACTTTGTAATATCATTTTCCCCCAAAATTCACTTGGTTTACCAGAAATGAACTCTTGCTTATAGGAAGACACAGATCCTTGGGTTAAACTCCGGTTCCGGACGGAAATTCAGACCAGAATGCTCATCCCTGAAACACACACTGTTTTAACTCAAGAAGCAAGCTCTACTTTCCAGAATCTAAAATACAGCAAGAACAATGAGCATGCCCAGAAAAAAAGAAATGTGTTTCCTAGTCTTACGGACTATATGTAGTTCAACTCTGCTTATGAAACTGATACAAACAACAGCTCCTCTTGCATAAATGCTCTTTAGTTAACTGTGAGAATCACATTGTGTTGGTGAACTGCGAAAAAATATTTGATCTCAAAATTCACTGGGTTTACCAGAAATAAACTCTTGCTTGTAGGAAGACACTGATCCTGGGGTTTAACTCTGGTTCCGGAGGGAAATTCAGACCAGAATTCTCATCCCTGAAACACACACTGTTTTAACACAAGAAGCAAGCTCTTCTTTCCAGAGTCTAAAATACAGCAAGAACTATGAGCATGCCCTGAAAAAAAGAACTGTGTTTCCTACTCATACAGACCATATGTAGGTCAACTCTGCTTATGAACCTGATAAAAACCACAGCTCCTCTTACATAAATGCTCTTTAGTTAATAGTGAGAATCATGTTGGGTTCGTGAACTGCGAAAAATCATTTGAGCCCAAAATTCACTGGGTTTACCAGAAATGGACTCTGGCTTGTACGAAGACACAGATCCTGGGGTGTAACTCCGTTTCTGAAAGAAAATTCAGACCAGTGTTTTCATCCATGGAACACATGCTGTTTTAACGCAAGAAGCATCCTCTTCTTTTCAGCGTCTCCAATACAGCAAGAACCATGATAATGCCCAGAAAAAAAGAACTGTATTTCACCTCATACAGACCATATGAAGTTCATCTCTGCTTATGAAACTGACACAAACCACAGCTCCTCTTACATAAATGCTCTTTAGTGAATAGTGAGAATCGCGATGGGATTCTGAACTGTGAACATTCATTTGAGCCCAAAATTCACTTGGTTTACCAGAAATGAACTCTTGCTTGTAGGAAGACACAGATCCTGTGATTTAACTCTGTTTCTCAAGGTAAATTCAGACCAGTGTTCTCATCCATGAAACACACTCTGTTTTCACGCAAGAAGCATGCCCTACATTCCAGATTTTCCAATACAGCAAGAACCATTAGCATGCCCAGAAAAAAAGAACTGTGTTTCCTACTCATGCGGAACATATGTAGTTGAACTCTGATTTTGAAACTGATACAAACCACAGCACCTCGAACATAAATGCTCTTTAGTTAATAGTGAGAATTGCGTCGGCTTCATGAACTGCGAAAAATCATTTGAGCCCAAAATTCCCTTAGTTTATGAGAAATGAACTCTTGCTTGTAGGAAGACACAGATCTTGGTGATTAACTCCGTTTCTGAATGGAAATTCAGACCAGAGTTCTCATCCCTGAAATACACTCTGTTTTAAGGCAAGAATCATCCTCTTCTTTCCAGCGTCTCCAATACAATAAGAACCATGAGCATGCCTAGAAAAAAAGAACTGTGTTTCCTACTCATACAGACCATATGTAGTTCAACTCCGCTTATGAAACTGATACAGACCACAGCTCCTCTTACATAAATGCTCTTTAGTTAATAGTTAGAATCGCGTTGGGTTCGTGAACTGCGAAAAATCATTTGCGCTCAAAATTCACTGGGTTTACCAGAAATGAACTCCTGCGTGTAGGAACACTCAGTTCCTGTAGTTTAACTCTGTTTCTGAAGGGAATTTCAGACCAGAGTTCTCATCAGTGAATAACCCTCTGTTTTAACGCAAGAATCAAGCTCTTCTTTCCAGAGTCTCCAATATAGCAAGAACAATGAGCACGCCTTGAAAAAAAGAACTGTGTTTCCTACTCATACGGACCATATGTAGTTCAGCTCTGCTCATGAAACTGAAGCAAACAACAGCTCCTCTTGCATAAATGCTCTTTAGTTAACAGTGAGAAACGCATTGGGTTGGTGAACTGCGAAAAAATATTTGAGCTCAAAATTCACTGGGTTTACCAGAAATAAACTCTTGCTTGTAGGAAGACACAGATCCTGGGGTTTAACTCTGGTTCCAGAGGGAAATTCAGACCAGAATTTTCATCCCTGAAACACACACTGTTTTAACACAAGAAGCAAGCTCTTCTTTCCAGAGTCTAAAATACAGCAAGAACTATGAGCATGCCCTGAAAAAAAGAACTGTGTTTCCTACTCATACAGACCATATGTAGTTCAGCTCTGCTTATGAACCTGATAAAAACCACAGCTCATCTTACATAAATGTTCTTTAGTTAATAGTGAGAATCGTGTTGGGTTCGTGAACTGCAAAAAATCATTTGAGCCCAAAATTCACTGGGTTTACCAGAAATGGACTCTGGCTTGTATGAAGACACAGATCCTGGGGTTTAACTCCGTTTCTGAGGGAAAATTCAGACCAGTGTTTTCATCCATGGAACACATGCTGTTTTAACGCAAGAAGCATCCTCTTCTTTTCAGCGTCTCCAATACAGCAAGAACCATGATAATGCCCAGAAAAAAAGAACTGTATTTCACCTCATACAGACCATATGAAGTTCATCTCTGCTTATGAAACTGACACAAACCACAGCTCCTCTTACATAAATGCTCTTTAGTGAATAGTGAGAATCGCGCTGGGTTTCTGAACTGTGAAAAATCATTTTAGCCCAAAATTCACTTGGTTTACCAGAAATGAACTCTTGCTTGTAGGAAGACTCACATCCTGTGGTTTAACTCGTTTCTGAAGGTAAATTCAGACCAGTGTTCTCATCCATGAAACACACTCTGTTTTCACGCAAGAAGCATGCTCTACTTTTCAGATTTTCCAAACAGCAAGAACCATTAGCATGCCTAGAAAAAAAGAAATGTGTTTCCTAGTCATACGGACCATATGTAGATCAACTCTGCTTATGAAACTGATACAAACAACAGGTCCTCTTACATAAATGCTCTTTAGTTATTAGTGAGAATCGCATTGGGTTGGTGAACTGCGAAAAAACTTTTGAGCTCAAAATTCACTGGGTTTACCAGAAATAAACACTTGCATGTAGGAACACACAGATCCTGTAGTTTAACTCTGTTTCTGAAGGGAAATTCAGACCAGAGTTCTCATCCATGAATCACACTCTGTTTTAAAGCAAGAAGCAAGCTCTTCATTACAGAGTCTCCAATATAACAAGAACAATGAGCACGCCCTGAAAAAAAGAACTGTGTTTTCTACTCATATGGACCATATGTAGTCCAACTCTGCTTATGAAACTGATACAAACCACAGCTCCTCTTACATAAATTCTCTTTAGTTTATAGTGAGAATTGTGTTGGTTTCTTGAACTGCGAAAAATTATTTGAGCCAAAAATTCACTGGGTTTACCAGAAATGAATTCTTGCTTGTAGGAAGACACAGATCTTGGTGATTAACTCCGTTTCTGAAGGGAAATTCAGACCAGAGTTCTCATCCCTGAAACACACTCTGTTTTCTCGCAAGAAGCAAGCTCTTCTTTCCAGAGTCCAAAATACAGCAAGAACCATGAGCATGCCCTGTAAAAAAGAACTTTTTCCTCCTCATACGCACGATATGTAGTTCAACTCTGCTCATAAAACTGGTACAAAGCACAGCACCTCTTACATAAATGATCTTTCGTTAATAGTAATAATCGCCTTAGGTTGGTGAACTGCGAAAAATCATTTGAGCCCAAAATTCACTTGGTTTACCAGAAATGAACTCTTGCTTGTAGGAAGACACAGGTCCTTGGGTTTAACTCCGGTTCCGGAGGGAAATTCAGACCAGAATGCTCATCCCTAAAACACACACTGTTTTAACTCAAGAAGCACGCTCTACTTTCCAGAGTCTAAAATACAGCAAGAACTATGAGCATGCCCAGAAAAAAAGAAATGAGTTTTCTAGTCTTACGGACTATATGTAGTTCAACTCTGCTTATGAAACTGATACAAACAACAGCTCCTCTTGAATAAATGCTCTTTAGTTAACTGTGAGAATCGCATTGGGTTGGTGAACTGCGAAAAAATATTTGAGCTCAAAATTCACTGGGTTTACCAGAAATAAACTCTTGCTTGTAGGAAGACACTGATCCTGGGGTTTAACTCTTGTTCCGGAGGGAAATTCAGACCAGAATTCTCATCCCTGAAACACACACTGTTTTAACACAAGAAGCAAGCTCTTCTTTCCAGAGTCTAAAATACAGCAAGAACTATGAGCATGCCCTGAAAAAAAGAACTGTGTTTCCTACTCATACAGACCATATGTAGGTCAACTCTGCTTATGAACCTGATAAAAACCACAGCTCCTCTTACATAAATGCTCTTTAGTTAATAGTGAGAATCATGTTGGGTTCGTGAACTGCGAAAAATCATTTGAGCCCAAAATTCACTGGGTTTACCAGAAATGGACTCTGGCTTGTACGAAGACACAGATCCTGGGGTTTAACTCCGTTTCTGAAGGAAAATTCAGACCAGTGTTTTCATCCATGGAACACATGCTGTTTTAACGCAAGAAGCATCCTCTTCTTTTCAGCGTCTCCAATACAGCAAGAACCATGATAATGCCCAGAAAAAAAGAACTGTATTTCACCTCATACAGACCATATGAAGTTCATCTCTGCTTATGAAACTGACACAAACCACAGCTCCTCTTACATAAATGCTCTTTAGTGAATAGTGAGAATCGCGATGGGATTCTGAACTGTGAACATTCATTTGAGCCCAAAATTCACTTGGTTTACCAGAAATGAACTCTTGCTTGTAGGAAGACACAGATCCTGTGGTTTAACTCTGTTTCTCAAGGTAAATTCAGACCAGTGTTCTCATCCATGAAACACACTCTGTTTTCACGCAAGAAGCATGCCCTACATTCCAGATTTTCCAATACAGCAAGAACCATTAGCATGCCCAGAAAAAAAGAACTGTGTTTCCTACTCATGCGGAACATATGTAGTTGAACTCTGATTATGAAACTGATACAAACCACAGCACCTCGAACATAAATGCTCTTTAGTTAATAGTGAGAATTGCGTCGGCTTCATGAACTGCGAAAAATCATTTGAGCCCAAAATTCCCTTGGTTTATGAGAAATGAACTCTTGCTTGTAGGAAGACACAGATCTTGGTGATTAACTCCGTTTCTGAATGGAAATTCAGACCAGAGTTCTCATCCCTGAAATACATTCTGTTTTAAGGCAAGAATCATCCACTTCTTTCCAGCGTCTCCAATACAATAAGAACCATGAGCATGCCTAGAAAAAAAGAACTGTGTTTCCTACTCATACAGACCATATGTAGTTCAACTCTGCTTATGAAACTGATACAGACCACAGCTCCTCTTACATAAATGCTCTTTAGTTAACAGTTAGAATCGCGTTGGGTTCGTGAACTGCGAAAAATCATTTGAGCTCAAAATTCACTGGGTTTACCAGAAATGAACTCCTGCGTGTAGGAACACTCAGTTCCTGTAGTTTAACTCTGTTTCTGAAGGGAATTTCAGACCAGAGTTCTCATCAGTGAATAACCCTCTGTTTTAACGCAAGAATCAAGCTCTTCTTTCCAGAGTCTCCAATATAGCAAGAAAAATGAGCACGCCTTCAAAAAAAGAACTGTGTTTCCTACTCATACGGACCATATGTAGTTCAGCTCTGCTCATGAAACTGATGCAAACAACAGCTCCTCTTGCATAAATGCTCTTTAGTTAACAGTGAGAAACGCATTGGGTTGGTGAACTGGGAAAAAATATTTGAGCTCAAAATTCACTGGGTTTACCAGAAATAAACTCTTGCTTGTAGGAAGACACAGATCCTGGGGTTTAACTCCGTTTCTGAAGGGAAATTTAGACCAGAGTTCTCATTCCTGAAACATACTCTGTTTTAACGCAAGAAGCAAGGTCTCCTTTCCTTAGTCTAAAATACAGCAAGAACTATGAGCATGCCCTGAAAAAAAGAACTGTGATTCCTACTCATATGGACCATACATATTCAACTCTGCTTATGAACGTGATACAAACCACAGCTCCTCTTACATAAATGCTCTTTAGTTAATAGTGAGAATCGTGTTGGGTTCGTGAATTGCGAAAAATCATTTGAGCCCAAAATTCACTGGGTTTACCAGAAATGAACTCTGGCTTGTACGAAGACACAGATCCTGGGGTTTAACTCCATTTCTGAAGGAAAATTCAGACCAGTGTTTTCATCCATGGAACACATGAAATTTTAACGCAAGAAGCATCCTGTTCTTTCCAGCGTCTCCAATACAGGAAGAATCATGTGAATGCCCAGAAAAAAATAACTGTGTTTCCTCCTCATGCAGACCATATGCAGTTCAACTCTTCTTATGAAACTGATACAAACCACAGCTCCTCTTATATAAATGCTCTTTAGTTAATAGTGAGAATCGCGATTGGTTTCTGAACTGTGAAAAATCATTTTAGCCCAAAATTCACTTGGTTTACCAGAAATGAACTCTTGCTTGTAGGAAGACAGAGATCATGTGGTTTACCTCTGTTTCTGAATGTAAATTCAGACCAGTGTTCTCATCCATGAAACACATGCTGTTTTAACGCAAGAAGCATCCTCTTCTTTCCAGTGTCTCCAATACAAGAAGAATCATGAGCATGCCCAGAATAAAATAACTGTGTTTCCTCCTCATGCGGACCATATGCAGTTCAACTCTGCTTATGAAACTGACACAAACCACAGTTCCTCTTACATAAAGGCTCTTTAGTTAAAAGTAGGAATCACAATGGGTTTCTGAACTGTGAAAAATCATTTGAGCCCAAAATTCACTTGGTTTACCAGAACTGAACTCTTGCATGTAGGAAGACAGAGATCCGGGGGTTTAACTCTGTGTCTGAAGGAAATTCAGACCAGTGTTCTCATCCATGAAACACACTCTGTTTTCCCGCAAGAAGCAAGCTCTTCTTTCCAGAGTCTCCAATACAGGAAGAATCATGAGAATGCCCAGAAAAAAATAACTGTGTTTCCTCCTCATGCAGACCATATGCAGTTCAACTCTGCTTATGAAACTGACACAAACCACAGTTCCTCTTACATAAAGGCTCTTTAGTTAAAAGTAGGAATCACAATGGGTTTCTGAACTGTGAAAAATCATTTGAGCCCAAAATTCACTTGGTTTACCAGAACTGAACTCTTGCATGTAGGAAGACAGAGATCCGGGGGTTTAACTCTGTGTCTGAAGGAAATTCAGACCAGTGTTCTCATCCATGAAACACACTCTGTTTTCCCGCAAGAAGCAAGCTCTTCTTTCCAGTGTCTAAAATACAGCAAGAACCATGAGCATGCCCTTTAAATAAGAACTTTTTCCTCCTCATACGCACCATATGTAGTTCAACTCTGCTTATAAAACTGGTCCAAACCACAGCTCCTCTTACATAAATGCTCTTTAGTTAATAGTGATAATCGCCTTAGGTTGGTGAACTGTGAAAAATCATTTGTGCCCAAAATTCACTGGGTTTACCAGAAATGAACTCTTGCTTGTAGGAAGACAGAGATCCTGTGGTTTACCCTGTTTCTGAATGTAAATTCAGACCAGTGTTCTCATCCATGAAACACACTCTGTTTTCACGCAAGAAGCAAGCTCTTCTTTCCAGCATCTCTAATACAGCAAGAACCATGAGCATGCACAGAAAAAAAGAACTGTGTTTCATACTCATACGGACCATATGTAGTTGAACTCTGCTTATGAAACTGATACATACCACAGCTCCTCTTACATAAATGCCCTTTGGTTCATAGTGAGAATTTTGTTGGGTTCGTGAACAGCGAAAAATTTGTTGAGCCAAAAATTCACTGGGTTTATAAGAAAGGAACTCTTGCTTGTAGGAAGACACAGATCCTGGGGTTTAACTCGTTTCTGAAGAGAAATTCAGACCGGAGTTCTCATCCCTGAAACACACACTGTTTTCACGGAAGAAGCAAGCTCTTCTTTCCAGAGTCTAAAATACAGCAAGAACCATGAGCATGCCCTGTAAAAAAGAACTCTTTCCTCCTCATACGCACCATATGTAGTTCAACTCTGCTTATAAAACTGGTACAAACCACAGCTCCTCTTACATAAATGCTCTTTAGTTAATAGAGATAATTGCCTTAGGTTGGTGAACTGCGAAAAATTATTTGAGCACAAAATTCACTGGGTTTACCAGAAATGAACTTGCTTGTAGGAAGACACAGATCCTGGGGTCTAACTCTGATTCTGAAGGTAAATTCAGATCAGTGTTCTCATCCATGAAACACATGCTGTTTTAATGCAAGAAGCATCCTCTTCTTTCCAGCATCTCCAATACAGGAAGAATCATGAGAATGCCCAGAAAAAAATAACTGTGTTTCCTCCTCATACCGACCATATGCAGTTCAACTATGCTTATGAAACTGATACAAACCACCGCTCCTTTACATAAATGCTCTTTAGTTAATAGTGAGAGTCACGATGGGTTTCTGAACTGTGAAAAATCATTTGAGCCCAAAATTCACTTGTTTTACCAGAAATGAACTCTTGCTTGTAGGAAGACACAGATCCTGTGGTTTACCTCTGTTTCTGAAGGTAAATACAGACCAGAGTTCTCATCCCCGAAACACACTCTGATTTAACGCAAGAAGCTAGCTCTTCTTTTGAGAGTCTAAAATACAACAATAACCATGAGCATGCCCTGAAAAAAAACCTGATTTTCCTACTCATATGGACCATATGTAGTTCAACTGTGATTATGAAACTGATACAAACCACAGCTCCTGTTACATAAATGCTCTTTAGTTAATAGTGAGAATCGCATTGGATTCGTGAACTGTGAAAAATCATTTGAGTCCAAAATTCACTGGGTTTAGCAGAAATGAACTCTTGCTTGTAGGTAGACACAGATCCTGGGGTTAAACTCCGTTTCTGAAAGGAAATTCAGACCCTTATTCTCATCCCTGAAACACACACTGTTTTAATACAAGAAGCATCCTCTACTTTCCAGATTCAAAAATACATCAAGAACCATGCTCATGCCCTGAAATAAAGAACTGTGTTTCCTACTCATACGGACCATATGTATTCAACTCTCCTTATGAAACTGATACAAACCAGAGCTCCTCTTACATAAATGCTGTTCAGTTAATAGTGAGAATCTCGTTGGTTTCCTAAACTGCAAAAATCATTTGAGCTCAAAATTCAATTTTTACCAGAAATGAACTCTTGCTTGTAGGAAGGCAGAGATCCTAGGGTTTAACGCCGATTCTGAAGGTATATTCAGACCAGTGTTCTCATCCATGAAACAAATGCTGTTTTAACGCAAGAAGCATCATCTTCTTTCCAGCGTCACCAATACAGCAAGAATCATGAGAATGCCCAGAAAAAAAAAACTGGGTTTCCTCCTCATACAGACCATATGCAGGTCAACTCTGCTTATGAAACTGACATAAAGCACAGTTCCTCTTACATAAATGCTCTTTAGTTAAAAGTGAGAATCGCAATGGGTTTCTGAACTGTGAAAAAATATTTGAGCCCAAAATTCACTTGGTTTACCAGAACTGAACTCTTGCTTGTAGGAAGACAGAGATCCGGGGTTTAACTCTGTGTCTGAAGGAAATTCAGACCAGTGTTCTCATCCATGCATGAAACACACTCTGTTTTCCAACAAGAAGCAAGCTCTTCTTTCAGCGTCTCCAATACAGCAAGAACGATGAGCATGCACAGAAAAAAAGAACTGTGTTTCCTACTCATATGGACCATATGTAGATGAACTCTGCTTATGAAACTGATACAAACCACAGCTCCTCTTACATAAATGCTCTTTAGTTAATAGTAAGAATCGCGTTGGGTTCATAAACTGCAAAAATCATTTGAGCTCAAAATTCAATTTTTACCAGAAATGAACTCTTGCTTGTAGGAACGCACAGATCCTGGGGTTTAACGCCGATTCTGAAGGTATATTCACAGCAGAGTTCTCATCCATGAAACAAATGCAGTTTTAATGCAAGAAGCATCATCTTCTTTCCAGCGTCTCCAATACAGCAAGAATCATGAGAATGCCCAGAAAAAAAAACTGTGTTTCCTCCTCATACAGACAACATGCAGTTCAACTCTGCTTATGAAACTGACATAAATCACAGTTCCTCTTACATAAATGCTCTTTAGTTAAAAGTGAGAATCTCAATGGGTTTCTGAACTGTGAAAAATCATTTGAGCCCAAAATTCACTTGGTTTACCAGAAATGAACTCTTGCTTGTAGGAAGACACAGATCCTGTGGTTTACCTCTGTTTCTGAAGGTAAATTCAGACCAGTGTTCTCATCCATGAAACACACTCTGTTTTCACGCAAGAAGCAAGCTCTTCTTTCAACGTCTCCAATACAGCAAGAAGGATGAGCATGCACAGGAAAAAAGAACTGTGTTTCCAACTCATACGGACCATATGTAGATGAACTCTGCTTATGAAACTGATACAAACCACAGCTCCTCTTAATAAATGATCTTTAGTTAATAGTGAGAATCGTGTTGGGTTCGTGAACTGCGAAAAATTATTTGAGCCCAAAATTCAATGGGTTGACCAGAAATGAACTCTTGCTTGTAGGAATACACAGATCCTGTGGTTTAACTCTGTTTCTGAAGGAAATTCAGACCAGTGTTCTCATCCATGAAACACACTCATTTTTCCTGCAAGAAGCAAGCTTTCCTTTCAACGTCTCCAATACAGCAAGAACGATGAACATGCACAGGAAAAAAGAACTGTGTTTCCAACTCATACGGACCATATGTAGATGAACTCTGTTATGAAACTGATACAAACCACAGCTCCTCTTACATAAATGATCTTTAGTTAATAGTGAGAATCGTGTTGGGTTCGTGAACTGCGAAAAATCATTTGAGCCCAAAATTCAATGGGTTGACCAGAAATGAACTCTTGCTTGTAGGAATACACAGATCCTGTGGTTTAACTCTGTTTCTGAAGGAAATTCAGACCAGTGTTCTCATCCATGAAACACACTCATTTTTCCTGCAAGAAGCAAGCTTTTCTTTCAACGTCTCCAATACAGCAAGAACGATGAACACGCACAGGAAAAAAGAACTGTGTTTCCAACTCATACGGACCATATGTAGATGGACTCTGTTATGAAACTGATACAAACCACAGCTCCTCTTACATAAATGATCTTTAGTTAATAGTGAGAATCGTGTTGGGTTCGTGAACTGCGAAAAATCATTTGAGCCCAAAATTCAATGGGTTGACCAGAAATGAACCCTTGCTTGTAGGAATACACAGATCCTGTGGTTTAACTCTGTTTCTGAAGGAAATTCAGTTCAGTGTTCTCATCCATGAAACACACTCAGTTTTCACGCAAGAAGCAAGCTCTTCAATCCAGCGTCTCCAAAAGAGCAAGAACCATGAGCAAGCACAGAAAAAAGAACTGTGCTTCCTACTCATATGGATCATATGTAGTTGAACTCTGCTTATGTAACTGATACAAACCACAGGTCCTCTTACATAAATGCTCTTTAGTTAATAGGGTGAATTGTGTTCCATTCGTGAACTGTGAAAAATTATTTGAGCCCAAAATTCCCAGGGTTTACCAGAAATAAACTCTTGCTTGTAGGAAGACACAGATCCTGGTGTTTAACTCCGTTTCTGAAGAGAAATTCAGACCAGAGATCTCATCCCTGAAACACACTCTTTTTTAACGCAAGAAGCAAGTTCTTCTTTCCAGAGTCTAAAATACAGCAAGAACCATGAGCCTGCCCTGAAAAAAAGAACTGTGTTTCCTACTCAGACGGACCATATGTAGTTCAACTCTGCTCATGAAACTGATACAAACCACAGCTCCTCTTACATAAATGCTCTTTAGTTAATAGTGAGAATTGTGTTGGGTTCGTGAATTGCGAAAAATAATTTGAGCCAAAAATTCAATGGGTTTACAAGAAATGAACTCTTGCTTGTAGGAAGACACAGTTCCTGGGGTTTAACTCCGTTTCTGAAGAGAAATTCAGACCAGAGTGCTCATCCCTGAAACACACACTGTTTTCACGCAAGAAGCAAGCTCTTCTTTCTAGAGTCTAAAATACATCAAGAACCATGAGCATGCCCTGTAAAAAAGAACTTTTTCCTACTCATACACACCATATGTAGTTCAACTCTGCTTATGAACCTGATACAAACCACTGCTCCACTTACATAAATGCTCTATATTTAATAGTGATAATCGCCTTAGATTGGTGAACTGCGAAAAATCATTTGAGCCCAAAATTCAGTGGGTTTACCAGAAATGAATTCTTGCTTGTAGGAAGACACAGATCCTGGGGTTTAACTCCAATTCTGAAGGCAAATTCAGATCAGTGTTCTCATCCATGAAACACATGCTGTTTTAATGCAAGAAGCATCCTGTTCTTTCCAGCGTCTCCAATACAGGAAGAATCATGAGAATGCCCAGAAAAAAATAACTGTGTTTCCTCCTCATACAGACCATATGCAGTTCAACTCTGCTTATGAAACTGATACAAACCACAGCTCATATACATAAATGCTCTTTAGTTAATAGTGAGAATCGCGATGGGGTTCTGAACTGTGAAATATCATTTGAGCCCAAAATTCACTTGGTTTACCAGAAATGAACTCTTGCTTGTAGGAAGACACAGATCCTGTGGTTTACCTCTGTTTCTGATGGAAATTTAGACCAGAGTTCTCATCCCTGAAACACACTCTGATTTAACGCAAGAAGTTAGCTCTTCTTTCGAGAGTCTAAAATACAACAATAACCATGAGCATGCCCTGAAAAAAAAAAACTGTTTTTCCTACTCATATGGACCATATGTAGTTCAACTGTGCTTATGAAACTGATACAAACCACAGCTCCTCTTACATAAATGCTCTTTAGTTAATAGTGAGAATCGCATTGGGTTCGTGAACTGCGAAAAATCATTTGAGTCCAAAATTCACTGGGTTTAACAGATATGAACTCTTGCTTGTAGGAAGACACAGATCCTGGTGTTAAACTCCGTTTCTGAAGGGAAATTCAGACCCTTATTCTCATCCCTGAAACACACACTGTTTTAACGCAAGAAGCATCCTATTCTTTCCAGATTCAAAAATACATCAAGAACCATGCGCATACCCTGAAATAAAGAACTGTGTTTCCTACTCATACGGACCATATGTATTCAACTCTCCTTATGAAACTGATACGAACCACAGCTCCTCTTACATAAATGCTCTTTAGTAAATAGTTAGAATCGCGTTGGGTTCATGAACTGCAAAAATCATTTGAGCCCAAAATTCACTGGGTTTACCAGAAATGAACTCTTGTTAGTAGGAAGATACAGATCCTGGGTTTTAACTCCGTTTCTGAAGGGAAATTCAGACCAGTGTTCTCATCCATGAAGCATACTCTGTTTTCACGCAGGAAGCAAGCTCTTCTTTCCAGCGTCTCCAATACAGCAAGAACCATGAGCATGCCCAGAAAAAAAATAACTGTGTTTCCTACTCATACAGACCATATGTAGTTCAACTCAGCTTATGAAACTGAAACAAACCACTGCTCCTCTTACATAAATGCTCTTTATTTAATAGTTAGAATCGCTTTGTATTCGTGCACTGTGTAAAATCATTTGAGCCCAAAATTCACTAGGTTTACCAGAATTGTACTCTTGCTTGTAGGAAGACACAGATCCTGGGGTTTAACTCTGATTCTGAAGGTATATTCAGACCAGTGTTCTCATCCATGAAACTCATGCTGTTTTAATGCAAGAAGCATCCTCTTCTTTCCAGAGTCTCCAATACAGGAAGAATCATGAGAATGCCCAGAAAAAAAAAACTGTGTTTCCTCCTCATACAGACCATATGCAGTTCAACTCTGCTTATGAAACTGACACAAACCACAGTTCCTCCTACATAAATGCTCTTTAGTTAAAAGTGAGAATCGCAATGGGTTTCTGAACTGTGAAAAATCATTTGAGCCCAAAATTCACTGGGTTTACCAGAAATGAACTCGTGTTAGTAGGAAGACACAGATCCCGGGGTTTAACTCCGTTTCGGAAGAGAAATTCAGACCAGAGTGCTCATCACTGAAACACACACTGTTTTCACAAAAGAAGCAAGCTCTTCTTTCTAGAGTCTAAAATACAACAAGAACCATGAGCATGCCCTGTAAAAAAGAACTTTTTCCTACTCATACGCACCATATGTAGTTCAACTCTGCTTATGAAACTGATACAAATCACAGCTCCACTTACATAAATGCTCTTTAGTTAATAGTGATAATCGCCTTAGGTTGGTGAACTGCGAAAAATCATTTGAGCCCAAAATTCACTGGGTTTACCAGAAATGAACTCTTGCTTGTAGGAAGACACAGATCCTGGGGTTTTACTCCGTTTCTGAAGGGAAATTCAGACCAGAGTTCTCATCCCTGAAACACAATCTGATTTAACGCAAGAAGCTAGCTCTTCTTTCCAGCGGCTCCAATATATCAAGAACCATGAGCATCCCCAGAAAAAAAGAACTGTGTTTCCTACTCATACGGACAATATGTAGTTTAACTCTGCTTATGAAACTGATACAGTCCACATGTCTTCTTACATAAATGCTCTTTAGTTAATAGTGAAAATCGCCTTGTGTTCTAGAACTGTGCAAAATCATTTGAGCCAATAATTCACTTGGTTTACCAGAAATGAACTCTTGCTTGTAGGAAGACACGGATCATGGAGTTTAACTAAGTTTCTGAGGGGAAATTCAGACCAGAATTCTCATTCCTGAAAAACACTCTGTTTTAAGCCATGAATCATCCTCTTCTTTCCAGGGTCTCCAATACATTAAGAACCATGTGCATGCCCAGAAAAAAAGAACTGTGTTTCCTACTCAGACGGACAATATGTAGTTCACCTCTGCTTATGAAACTGATACAAACCACAGCTCCTCTTACATAAATCCTCTTTAGTTAATAGTGAGTATAGTGTTGGCTTCGTGAACTGTGAAAAATCATTTGAGCCCAAAATTCACTAGGTTTACCAGGAATGAACTCTTGTTTGTAGGAAGACACAGATCCTGGGGTTTAACTATGTTTCTGAAGGCAAATTCAGACCAGAGTTCTCATCCCTGAAACACACTCTGTTTTAACGAAGAAGCAAGCTCTTCTTTCCATAGTCTAAAATACAGCAAGAACCATGAGCATGCCCTGAAAAAAAGAACTGTGTTTCCTATTCATACGGACCATATGTAGTTCAAGTCTTTTTGTGAAAGTGATACAAACCACACCTCCTCTTACATAAATGCTCTTTAGTTAATAGTGAGAATAGCGTTGGGTTCGTGAATTGCGAAAAAGCATTTGAGCCCAAAATTCACAGGTTTTACCAGAAATGAACTCTTGCTTGTAGGAAGACACAGATCCTAGGGTTTAACTCCGTTTCTGATGGGAAATTCAGACCAGAATTGTCATCCCTGAAAAACACTCTGTTTTAAGGCAAGAACCATCCTATTCTAACCAGAGTCTCCAATACAGTAAGAACCATGAGCATGCCCAGAAAAAAAAGACCTGTGTTTCTTAATTATATGGACCATGTGTAGTTCAACTCTGCTTATGAAATGTTACAGACCACATCTCCTCTTACATAAGTGTTGTTTATTTAATAGTGAGAATAGTGTTGGCTTCGTGAACTGCGAAAA
The DNA here is from genome assembly GCA_949786405.1 of Onychomys arenicola. Taxonomy (NCBI): domain Eukaryota; kingdom Metazoa; phylum Chordata; class Mammalia; order Rodentia; family Cricetidae; genus Onychomys; species Onychomys arenicola. The sequence continues at coordinate 865,825 of CATKUM010000029.1, forward strand.
GTCATTTGAGCCCAAAATTCCCTCAGTTAACCAGAAATGAACCCTTGCTTGTAGGAAGACACAGATCCTGGGGTTTAAATCCTTTTCGGAAGGGAATTCAGAGCAGTGTTCTCATCCATGAAAAACACTCTGATTTAACTCAAGAAGCAAGCTCTTCTTTCCAGAATCTAAAATAAATCAAGAACCATGAACATGCCCTGAAAAAAAAACTGTGTTTCCTACTCATACAGACCATATGTAGTTCAACTCTGCTTATGAAACTGATACAAACCACAGCTTCTCTTACATGAATGCTCTTTAGTTAATAGTGATAATCACGTTGGCTTCATGAACTGTGAAAATCATTTGAGCCCAAAATTCACTGGGTTTAAAAGAAATCAACCGTTGCTTGTAGGAAGACACAGATCCTGGGGTTTAACTCCGTTTCCGAAGGGAAATTAGGACCAGAGTTCTCATCCATTAAACACACTCTGCTTTAACGCAAGAAGAAAACCCCGCTTTCCAGCGGCTCCAATCCATCAAGTACCATGAGCATGCCCAGAAAAAAAAAAACTGTGTTTCATACTCATAAGGACAATATGTAGTTCAACTTTGCTTATGAAACTGATACAAACCAAAGCTCCTCTTACATAAATGCTCTTTAGTTAATAGTGAGAATAGCGTTGGATTCGTGAACTGCGAAAAATCATTTGAGACCAAAATTCACTGGGTTTACCAGAAATGAACTCTTGTTTTTAGGAAGACACAGATCCTGGGGTTTAATTCCATTTCTGAAGGGAATCAGACCAGAATTCTCATCCCTGAAAAACACTCTGTTTTAAGGCATGAATCATCCTCTTCTTTCCAGGGTCTCCAATACAGTAAGAACCTTGAGCATTCCCATAAAAAAAGAAATGTGTTTCCTACTCATGTGGACCATATGTAGTTCAACTGTGCTTATGAAACTGATACAAACAACATCTCCTCTTACTAAAATGCTCTTTAGTTAATAGTGAGAATCACGTTGGGTTCGTGAACTGCTAAAAATCATTTGAGCCAAAATGTTACTTGGTTTATCAGAAATGAACTCTTGCCTGTAGGAAGACACAGATCCTGGGATTAAATGCCGTTTCTGAAGCCAAATTCAGACCAGAGTTCTCATCCCTGAAAAAAACCATGTTTTAAGGCAAGAATCATCCTATTCTATACAGCTTGCAAGATGCAAGCTCTTCTTTCCAGCATCTCCAATACAGTAAGAACCATGAGCATGCCTAGAAAAAAAGATCTGTGTTTCCACCTCATAAGAACCATATGTAGTCCAACTCTGCTTATGAAACTGATACAGTCCACAGGTCTTCTTACATAAATGCTCTTTAGTTAATAGTGATAATCACCTTGTGTTCTAGAACTGTGCAAAATCATTTGAGCCAAAAATTCACTTGGTTTACCAGAAATGAACTCTTGCTAGTAGGAAGACACGGATCATGGAGTTTAACTCCGTTTCTGAGGGGAAATTCAGACCAGAATTCTCATTCCTGAAAAACACTCTGTTTTAAGCCATGAATCATCCTCTTCTTTCCAGGGTCTCCAATACATTAAGAACCATGTGCATGCCCAGAAAAAAAGAACTGTGTTTCCTACTCAGACGGACAATATGTAGTTCACCTCTGCTTATGAAACTGATACAAACCACAGCTCCTCTTACATAAATCCTCTTTAGTTAATAGTGAGTATAGTGTTGGCTTCGTGAACTGTGAAAAATCATTTTAGCCCAAAATTTACTAGGTTTACCAGGAATGAACTCTTGTTTGTAAGAAGACACAGATCCTGGGGTTTAACTATGTTTCTGAAGGCAAATTCAGACCAGAGTTCTCATCCCTGAAACACACTCTGTTTTAACGAAGAAGCAAGCTCTTCTTTCCATAGTCTAAACTACAGCAAGCACCATGAGCATGCCCTGAAAAAAAGAACTGTGTTTCCTATTCATACGGACCATATGTAGTTCAACTCTGTTTGTGAAAGTGATACAAACCACACCTCCTCTTACATAAATGCTCTTTAGTTAATAGTGAGAATAGCGTTGGGTTCATGAATTGCGAAAAAGCATTTGAGCCCAAAAGTCACTGGTTTTACCAGAAATGAACTCTTGCTTGTAGGAAGACACAGATCCTAGGGTTTAACTCCGATTCTGATGGGAAATTCAGACCAGAATTCTCATCCCTGAAAAACACTCTGTTTTAAGGCAAGAATCATCCTATTCTATCCAGAGTCTCCAACACAGTAAGAACCATGAGCATTCCCAGAAAAAAAGAACTGTATTTCCTACTCATGCAGACCTTATGTAGTTCAATTCTGCCTATGATACTGATTCAAAACACAGCTCCTCTTACATAAATCCTCTTTAGTTAATAGTGAGATTAGCGTTGGCTTCCTGATCAGGGAAAAATCATTTGAGCCCAAAATTCCCTGGGTTTACCAGGATTGAACTCTTGCTTGTAGGAAGACACAGATCCTGGGGTTTAACTCCGTTTCTGAAGGCAAATTCAGACCAGAGTTGTCATCCTTGAAACACACTCTGTTTTAACGAAGAAGCAAGCTCTTCTTTCCAGAGTCTAAAATACAGCAAGACCATGAGCATGCCCTGAAAAAAAGAACTGTGTTTCCTACTCAAGCGGACCATATGTAGTTCAACTGTGCTTATGAAACTGATACAAACAACATCTCCTCTTACGAAAATGCTCTTTAGTTAATAGTAAGAATCATGTTGGGTTCGTGAACTGCTAAAAATCATTTGAGCCAAAAATTCACTTGGTTTACCAGAAATGAACTCTTGCTTGTAGGAAGACACAGATCCTGGGGTTTAACGCCGTTTCTGAAGTCAAGTTCAGACCAGCGTTCTCATCCCTGAAAAAAACTCTGTTTTAAAGCAAGAATCATCCTATTCTATCCAGCTTGCAAGATGCAAGCTCTTCTTTCCAGGATCTCCAATACAGTAAGAACCATGAGCATGCCTAGAAAAAAAGATCTGTGCTTCCAACTCATAAGGACCATATGTAGTTCAACTCTGCTTATGAAACTGATACAGGCCACAGGTCTTCTTACATAAATGCTCTTTAGTTAATAGTGATAATCGTGTGGTGCTCTAGAACTGTGTAAAATCATTTGAGCCAAAAATTCACTTGGTTTACCATAAATGAACTCTTGCTTGTAGGAAGACTCGGATCATGGGGTTTAACTCCGTTTCTGAAGGGAAATTCACACCAGAGTTCTCATCACTGAAACACACTCTGTTTTAACGAAGAAGCAAGCTCTTCTTTCCATATTCTATAATACAGCAAGAACCATGAGCATGCACTGAAAAAAAGAACTGTGTTTCTTACCCATACAGACCATATGTGGTTCAGTTCTGCTTATGAAACTGATTCAAACCACAGTTCCTCTTACATAAATCCTCTTTAGTTAATAGTGAGAATCGCGTTGGGTTCGTGAACTACGAAAAATCATTTGAGCCCAAAATTCACTGGGTTTACCTGAAATGAACTCTTGCTTGTAGGAAGACATAGATCCTGGTCTTTAACTCCGATTCTGAGGGCAAATTCAGACCAGAATTCTCAACCCTCAAAAACACTGTTTTAAGGCAAGAATCATCCTCTTCTTTCAAGCGTCTCCAAAAGAGTAAGAAGCATGAGCATGCCAAGAAAAAAAGAACTGTGTTTCCTACTCATACGGAACAATTGTAGTTCAACTCTGATTATGAAATGTTACAGACCACAGCTCCTCTTACATAAATGCTCTTTAGTTAATAGTGATAATCGCGTTGAGTTCTAGAACTGTGAAAAATCATTTGAGCCCAAAATTCACTGGGTTTACCAGAAATGAACTCTTGCTTGTAGGAAGACTCGGATCATGGGGTTTAACTCTGTTTCTGAAGGGAAATTCACACCAGAGGTCTCATCACTGAAACACACTCTGTTTTAACGAAGAAGAAAGCTCTTCTTTCCATATTCTATGATACAGCAAGAACCATGAGCATGCACTGAAAAAAAGAACTGTGTTTCTTACTCATACAGACCATATGTAGTTCAGTTCTGCTTATGAAACTGATTCAAACCACAGTTCCTCTTACATAAATTCTCTTTAGTTAATAGTGAGAATCACGTTGGGTTCGTGAACTACGAAAAATCATTTGAGCCCAAAATTCACTGGGTTTACCTGAAATGAACTCTTGCTTGTAGGAAGACATAGATCCTGGTCTTTAACTCCGATTCTGAGGGCAAATTCAGACCAGAGTTCTCATCCTTGAAAAACACTCTGTTTTAAGACAAGAAACATCCTCTTCTTTCCAGTGTCTCCTATACAGTAAGAACCATCAGCATCCCCAGAAAAAAAGAACTGTGTTTCCTACTAATACAGACGATATGTAGTTCAACTCTGCTTATCAAACTGATACAAACCACAGCTTCTCTTACATAAATCCTCTTTAGTTAATAGTGAGAATAGCGTTGGGTTTGTGAACTGCGAAAAATCATTTCAGCCCAAAATTCGCCGGGTTTACCAGAAATGAACTCTTGCTTGTAGGAAGACACAGATAGTGGGGTTTAACTCATTTTCTGAAGGCAAATTCAGACCAGAGTTGTCATCCCTGGAACACACTCTGTTTTAACCAAGAAGCAAGCTCTTCTTTCCAGAGTCTAAAATACAGCAAGAACCATGAGCATGCCCTGAAAAAAAGAACTGTGTTTCCTACTCAAGGGACCATATGTAGTTCAACTGTGCTTATGAAACTGATACAAACAACATCTCCTCTTACTAAAATGCTCTTTAGTTAATAGTAAGAATCATGTTGGTTTGTGAACTGCTAAAAATCATTTGAGCCAAAAATTCACTTGGATTACCAGAAAGGAATTCTTGCCTGTAGGAAGACACAGATCCTGGGGTTTAACGCCCTTTCTGAAGTCAAGTTCAGAACAGAGTTCTCATCCCGGAAAAAAACTCTGTTTTAAGGCAAGAATTCTCCTATTCTATCCAGCTTGCAAGATGCAAGCTCTTCTTTCCAGGATCTCCAATACAGTAAGAAATATGAGCATGCCCAGAAAAAAAGAACTGTGTCTCCTATTCATACAGACGATATGTAGTTCAACTCTGCTTATCAAACTGATACAAACCAAAGCTTCTCTTACATAAATCCTCTTTAGTTAATAGTGAGAATAGCGTTGGTTTTGTGAACTGCGAAAAATCATTTGAGCCCAAAATTGTCTGGTGTAACCGGAAATGAACTCTTGCTTGTAGGAAGACACAGATCCTGGGGTTTAACTCCGTTTCTGAAGGGAAATTCAGACCAGAGTTCTCATCCCTGAAACACACTCCGTTTTAAGACAAGAAGCATCATCTTATTTCCAGCGTCACCAATACAGCAAGAACCATGATTATGCCAAGAAAAAAAGAACTGTGTTTCCTACTCATACGGACCATATGTAGTTCTACTCTGCTGATGAAACTGATACAAACCACAGCTCCTCTTACATAAATCCGCTTTAGTTAATAGTGAGAATCGCGTTGGGTTCATGAACTGCGAAAAATCATTTGATCCGAAAATTCACTTGGTTTCCCAGAAATGAACTCTTGCTTGAAGGAAGACGAGGATCATTGAGTTTAACTCCGTTTCTGAAGGGAAATGCAGGCCACTGTTCTCATCCATGAAATACACGCTGTTTTAATGCAAGAAGTAAGGTCTTCTTTCCATAGTCTCCATTAAAACAAGTACCATGAGCATGCCCAGAAAAAAAGAACTGTGTTTCCTACTCATACGGACCATAAGGAGTTCAACTCTGCTTATGAAACTGATACAAACCACAGCTCCTCTTACATAAATCCTCTTTAGTTAATAGTGAGAATCGCGTTGGGTTCGTGTACTGCAAAAAATCATTTGAGCCGAAAATTCACTTGGTTTACCAGAAATGAACTCTTGCTTGTAGGAAGAGGAGGATCATTGAGTTTAACTCTGTTTCTGAAGGGAATTTCAGACCAGAGTTCTCATCCCTGAAACACACTCTGTTTTTGGACAAGAAGCATCCTCTTCTTTCCAGCGTATCCAATACAGCAAGATCCATGAGCATGCCCAGAAAAAAAGAAAGGTGTTTCCTACTCATATGGACCATATGTAGTTCAAATCTGCTTATGAAACTGATACAGACCACAGCTCCTATTACATAAATGCTCTTTAGTTAATAGTGATAATAGCGTTGTGTTCTAGAACTGTGGAAAATCTTTTGAGCCGAAAATTCACTTGGTTTACCGGAAATGAACTCTTGCTTGTAGGAAGACACAGATCATTGAGTTTAACTCCGTTTCTGATGGATATGCAGACCAGTGTTCTCATCCATGAAATACACTCTGTTTTAATGCAAGAAGTAAGGTCTTCTTTCCAGAGTCTCCAATACAACAAGAACAATGAGAATGCCCAGAAAAAAAGAACTGTGTTTCCTACTCATACAGTCCATATGTAGTTCAACTCTGCTTATGAAACTGATACAAACCACAGTTCCTATGACATAAATGCTCTTTAGTTAATAGTGAGAATCGGTTTGGGTTGGTGAACTGCGAAAAATCATTTGAGCCGAAAATTCACTTTGTTTACCAGAAATGAAATATTGCTTGTAGGAAGACACATATCTTGGGGTTTAACTCCGTTTCTGAAGGGAAATTCAGACCAGAGTTCTCATTCCTGAAACACCCTCTGCTTCAATGCAAGAAGCAAGCTCTTCTTTCCAGAGTCTAAAATACAGCAAGAACACTGAGCATGCCCTGAAAAAAAGAAATGTGTTTCCTACTCTTACGGACCATAGGTAGTTCAACTCTGCTTATGAAACTCATACAAAAAACAGCTCATCTTTCATAAATGCTCTTTAGTTAATATTGAGAATCGCGTTGGGTTCGTGAACTGAGAAAAATCTTTTGAGCCCAAAATTCACTGAGTTTTCCAGAAATGAACTCTTGCTTGTAGGAAGACACAGATCCTGGGGTTTTACTCCATTTCTGAAGGGAAATTCAGACCAGAGTTCTCATCCCTGAAACACACTCTGTTTTAATACAAGAAGCATCCTCTTATTTCCAGTGTCACCAACACAGCAAGAACCATGATTATGCCCAGAAAAAAAGAACTGTGTTTCCTTCTCATATGGTCCATATGTAGTTCAACTCTGCTTATGAAACTGATACAAACCACAGTTCCTCTTACATAAATGCTCTTTAGTTAATAGTGAGAATCAGTTTGGGTTGGTGAACAGCGAAAAATCATTTGAGCCGAAAATTCACTTTGTTTAACAGAAATGAAATCTTGCTTGTAGGAAGACACATATCTTGGGGTTTAACTCCGTTTCTGAAGGGTAATTCAGACCAGAGTTCTCATTCCTGAAACACCCTCTGCTTCAATGCAAGAAGCAAGCTCTTCTTTCCAGAGTCTAAAATACAGCAAGAACACTGAGCATGCCCTGAAAAAAAGAAATGTGTTTCCTACTCATACGGACCATAGGTAGTTCAACTCTGCCTATGAAACTCATACAAAAAACAGCTCATTTTTCATAAATGCTCTTTAGTTAATATTGAGAATCGCGTTGGGTTCGTGAACTGAGAAAAATCTTTTGAGCCCAAAATTCACTGAGTTTTCCAGAAATGAACTCTTGCTTGTAGGAAGACACAGATCCTGGGGTTTAACTCCATTTCTGAATGGAAATTCAGACCAGAGTTCTCATCCCTGAAACACACTCTGTTTTAGGACAAGAAGCATCCTCTTCTTTCCAGCGTATCCAATACTGCAAGAACCATGATTATGCCCAGAAAAAAAGAACTGTGTTTCCTACTCATACGGACCATATGTAGTTCAACTCTGCTTATGAATCTGATACAGACCACAGCTCCTCTTACATAAATGCTCTTTAGTTAATAGAGATAATCGCGTTGTGTTCTAGAACTGTGGAAAATCTTTTGCCGAAAATTCATTTGGTTTACCAGAAATGAACTCTTGCTTGTAGGAAGACACAGATCATTGAGTTTCACTCCGTTTCAGATGGAAATGCAGACCAGTGTTCTCATCCACACTGTGTGTTAATGCCAGAAATATGGTCTTCTTTCCAGAGTCTTCAATACAACAAGAAGCATGAGCATGCCCAGAAAAAAAGAACTGTGTTTCCTACTCATAGGGTCCATATGTAGTTCAACTCTGCATCTGAAGCTGATACAAACCACAGCTCCTCTTATATAAAGGATTTTTAGTTAATAGTGAGATTCGTGTTCTGTTAGTGTACTGTGTAAAAACATTTGAGCCCAAAATTCAATTTGCTTACCAGAAATGAACTACTGCTTGTAGAAAACACAGATCCTGTGATTTAACTCCGTTTGTGAAGGGAAATTCAGACCAGAGTTCTCATCCATGAAACACACCCTGTTTTAATGCAAGAAGCAAGCTCTACTTTCCAGTGTCTCCAATACAGCAAGAACCATGAGCATTCCCTGAAAAAAAGAACAGTGTTTCCTACTCATACGGACCATATGTAGTTCAACTCTGCTTATGAAACTGGTACAAACCACAGTTCCTCTGACATAAATGCTCTTTAGTTAATAGTGAGAATCGGTTTGGGTTGGTGAACTGCGAAAAATCATTTGAGCCGAAAATTCACTTTGTTTAACAGAAATGAAATCTTGCTTGTAGGAAGACACATATCTTGGGGTTTAACTCCGTTTCTGAAGGGAAATTCAGACCAGAGTTCTCATTCCTGAAACACCCTCTGCTTCAATGCAAGAAGCAAGCTCTTCTGTCCAGAGTCTAAAATACAGCAAGAACACTGAGCATGCCCTGAAAAAAAGAAATGTGTTTCCTACTCATACGGACCATAGGTAGTTCAACTCTGCCTATGAAACTCATACAAAAAACAGCTCATTTTTCATAAATGCTCTTTAGTTAATATTGAGAATCGCGTTGGGTTCGTGAACTGAGAAAAATCTTTTGAGCCCAAAATTCACTGAGTTTTCCAGAAATGAACTCTTGCTTGTAGGAAGACACAGATCCTGGGGTTTTACTCCATTTCTGAAGGGAAATGCAGACCAGAGTTCTCATCCCTGAAAAACACTCTGTTTCAAGACAAGAAGCATCCTCTTATTTCCAGCGTCACCAATACAGCAAGAAGCATGATTATGCCCAGAAAAAAAGAACTGTGTTTCCTACTCATATGGACCATATGTAGTTCAACTTTGCTTATGAAACTGATACAGACCACAGCTCCTCTTACATAAATGCTCTTTAGTTAATAGTGATAATCGCGTTGTGTTCTAGAACTGTGGAAAATCTTTTGAGCCGAAAATTCACTTGGTTTACCGGAAATGAACTCTTGCTTGTAGGAAGACACAGATCATTGAGTTTAACTCCGTTTCAGATGGAAATGCAGACCAGTGTTCTCATCCATGAAATACACTCTGTTTTAATGCCAGAAATATGGACTTCTTTCCAGAGTCTTCAATACAACAAGAAGCATGAGCATGCCCAGAAAAAAAGAACTGTGTTTCCTACTTATACGGTCCATATGTAGTTCAACTCTGCTTATGAAACTGATACAAACCACAGTTCCTCTTACATAAATGCTCTTAATTAATAGTGAGAATCAGTTTGGGTTGGTGAACTGCGAAAAATCATTTGAGCCGAAAATTCATTTTGTTTAACAGAAATGAAATCTTGCTTGTAGGAAGACACATATCTTGGGGTTTAACTCCGTTTCTGAAGGGAAATTCAGACCAGAGTTCTCATTCCTGAAACACCCTCTGCTTCAATGCAAGATGCAAGCTCTTCTTTCCAGAGTCTAAAATACAGCAAGAACACTGAGCATGCACTGAAAAAAAGAACTGTGTTTCCTACTCATACGGACCATATGTAGTTCAACTCTGCTTATGAAACTGATACAGACCACAGCTCCTCTTACATAAATGCTCTTTAGTTAATAGTGATAATCGCGTTGTGTTCTAGAAATGTGGAAAATCTTTTGAGCCGAAAATTCACTTGGTTTACCAGAAATGAACTCCTGCTGGAAGGAATACACAGATCATGGGATTTAACTCCGTTTGTGAAGGGAAATTCAGAGCAGAGTTCTCCTCATTGAAACACACCCTGTTTTAATGCAAGAAGCAAGCTCTTCTTTCCAGCGTCTCCAATACAGCAAGAACCATCAGCATTCCCTGAAAAAAAGAACAGTGTTTCCTATTCATACAGACCATATGTAGTTCATCTCTGCTTATGAAACTGATATAAACCACAGCTCCGCTAACATAAATGCTCTTTAGTTAATAGTGAGAATCGCGTTGGGTTCGTGAACTGCGAAAAATCATTTGTGCCCAAAATTCACTGGGGTAACCAGAAATGAACTCTTGCTTGTAGGAAGACACAGATCCTGGGGTTTAACTCCGTTTCTGAAGGGAAATTCAGACCAGAGTTCTCATCCCTGAAACACACTCTGTTTTAAGACAAGAAGCATCCTCTTATTTCCAGCGTCACCAATACAGCAAGAACCATGATTATGCCCAGAAAAAAAGAACTGTGTTTCCTACTCATACGGACCATATGTAGTTCAACTTTGCTTATGAAACTGATACAGACCACAGCTCCTCTTATATAAATGCTCTTTAGTTAATAGTGATAATCGCGTTGTGTTCTAGATCTGTGGAAAATCTTTTGCCGAAAATTCACTTGGTTTACCAGAAATGAACTCTTGCTTCTAGGAAGACACAGATCATTGAGTTTAACTCCGTTTCAGATGGAAATGCAGACCAGTGTTCTCATCCATGAAATACACTCTGTTTTAATGCCAGAAATATGGTCTTCTTTCCAGATTCTTCAATACAACAATAAGCATGAGCATGCCCTGAAAAAATGAACAGTGTTTCCTATTCATATAGACCATATGTAGTTCATCTCTGCTTATGAAACTGATATAAACCACAGCTCCGCTAACATAAATGCTCTTTAGTTAATAGAGAGAATCGCGTTGTGTTCGTGAACTGCGAAAAATCATTTGTGCCCAAAATTCACTGGGGTAAACAGAAAGGAACTCTTGCTTGTAGGAAGACACAGATCCTGGGGTTTAACTCTGTTTCTGAAGGGAAATTCAGACCAGAGTTCTCATCCCTGAAACACACTCTGTTTTAATACAAGAAGCATCCTCTTATTTCCAGCGTCACCAATACAGCAAGAACCATGATTATGCCCAGAAAAAAAGAACTGTGTTTCCTACTCATACGGACCATATGTAGTTCAACTCTGCTTATGAAACTGATACAGACCACAGCTCCTCTTACATAAATGCTCTTTAGTTAATAGTGATAATCGCGTTGGGTTCTAGAACTGTGGAAAATCTTTTGCCGAAAATTCACTTGGTTTACCAGAAATGAACTCTTGCTTGTAGGAAGACACAGATCATTGAGTTTAACTCCGTTTCAGATGGAAATGCAGACCAGTGTTCTCATCCATGAAATACACTCTGTTTTAATGCCAGAAATATGGTCTTCTTTCCAGAGTCTTCAATACAACAAGAAGCATGAGCATGCCCAGAAAAAAAGAACTGTGTTTCCTACTCATCCGGTCCATATGTAGTTCAACTCTGCTTATGAAACTGATACAAACCACAGTTCCTCCTATATAAATGCTCTTTAGTTAATAGTGAGAATCGGTTTGAGTTGGTGAACTGTGAAAAATCATTTGAGCCAAAAATTCACTTTGTTTAACAGAAATGAAATCTTGCTTGTAGGAAGACACATATCTTGGGGTTTAACTCCGTTTCTGAAGGGAAATTCAGACCAGAGTTCTCATTCCTGAAACACCCTCTGCTTCAATGCAAGAAGCAAGCTCTTTTTTCCAGAGTCTAAAATACAGCAAGAACACTGAGCATGCCCTGAAAAAAAGAAATGTGTTTCCTACTCATATGGACCATATGTAGTTCAACTCTGCTTATGAAACTCATAGAAACCACAGTTCATCTTTCATAAATGCTCTTTAGTTAATAGCGAGAATCGCGTTGGGTTCGTGAACTGCGGAAAATCTTTTGAGCCCAAAATTCACTGGGTTATCCAGAAATGAACTCTTGCTTGTAGGAAGACAGAGATCCTGGGGTTTAACTCCATTTCTGAATGGAAATTCAGACCAGAGTTCTCATCCGTGAAACACACTCTGTTTTAGGACAGAAGCATCCTCTTCTTTCCAGCATATCCAATACAGCAAGAACCATGAGCATGCCCAGAAAAAAAGAACTGTGTTTCCTACTCATATGGACCATATGTAGTTCAACTCTGCTTATAAAACTGATACAAACCACACCTACTCTTACATAAATGCTCTTTAGTTAATAGTGATAATCGCGTTGTGTTCTAGAAGTGTGGAAAATCTTTTGCCGAAAATTCACTTGGTTTACCAGAAATGAACTCTTGCTTGTAGGAAGACACAGATCATTGAGTTTAACTCCGTTTCAGATGGAAATGCAGAACAGTGTTCTCATCCATGAAAAACACTCTGTTTTAATGCCAGAAATATGGTCTTCTTTCCAGAGCCTTCAATACAACAAGAAGCATGAGCATGCTCAGAAAAAAAGAACTGTGTTTCCTACTCATACGGTCCATATGTAGTTCAACTCTGCTTATGAAACTGATACAAACCACAGTTCCTCCTATATAAATGCTCTTTAGTTAATAGTGAGAATCGGTTTGAGTTGGTGAACTGTGAAAAATCATTTGAGCCGAAAATTCACTTTGTTTAACAGAAATGAAATCTTGCTTGTAGGAAGACACATATCTTGGGGTTTAACTCCGTTTCTGAAGGGAAATTCAGACCAGAGTTCTCATTCCTGAAACACCCTCTGCTTCAATGCAAGAAGCAAGCTCTTCTTTCCAGAGTCTAAAATACAGCAAGAACACTGAGCATGCCCTGAAAAAAAGAAATGTGTTTCCTACTCATACGGACCATAGGTAGTTCAACTCTGCTTATGAAACTCATACAAACCACAGTTCATCTTTCATAAATGCTCTTTAGTTAATAGTGAGAATCGCGTTGGGTTCGTGAACTGCGAAAAATCTTTTGAGCCCAAAATTCACTGGGTTATCCAGAAATGAACTCTTGCTTGTAGGAAGACACAAATCCTGGGGTTTAACTCCATTTCTGAATGGAAATTCAGACCAGAGTTCTCATCCCTGAAACACACTCTGTTTTAGGACAAGAAGCATCCTCTTCTTTCCAGGCTATCCAATACAGCAAGAACCATGAGCATGCCCAAAAAAAAGAACTGTGTTTCCTAATCATGTGGACCATATGTAGTTCAACTCTGCTTATGAAACTGATATAAACCACAGCTCCGCTAACATAAATGCTCTTTAGTTAATAGAGAGAATCGCGTTGTGTTCGTGAACTGCGAAAAATCATTTGTGCCCAAAATTCACTGGGGTAAACAGAAAGGAACTCTTGCTTGTAGGAAGACACAGATCCTGGGGTTTAACTCTGTTTCTGAAGGGAAATTCAGACCAGAGTTCTCATCCCTGAAACACACTCTGTTTTAATACAAGAAGCATCCTCTTATTTCCAGCGTCACCAATACAGCAAGAACCATGATTATGCCCAGAAAAAAAGAACTGTGTTTCCTACTCATACGGACCATATGTAGTTCAACTCTGCTTATGAAACTGATACAGACCACAGCTCCTCTTACATAAATGCTCTTTAGTTAATAGTGATAATCGCGTTGGGTTCTAGAACTGTGGAAAATCTTTTGCCGAAAATTCACTTGGTTTACCAGAAATGAACTCTTGCTTGTAGGAAGACACAGATCATTGAGTTTAACTCCGTTTCAGATGGAAATGCAGACCAGTGTTCTCATCCATGAAATACACTCTGTTTTAATGCCAGAAATATGGTCTTCTTTCCAGAGTCTTCAATACAACAAGAAGCATGAGCATGCCCAGAAAAAAAGAACTGTGTTTCCTACTCATCCGGTCCATATGTAGTTCAACTCTGCTTATGAAACTGATACAAACCACAGTTCCTCCTATATAAATGCTCTTTAGTTAATAGTGAGAATCGGTTTGAGTTGGTGAACTGTGAAAAATCATTTGAGCCAAAAATTCACTTTGTTTAACAGAAATGAAATCTTGCTTGTAGGAAGACACATATCTTGGGGTTTAACTCCGTTTCTGAAGGGAAATTCAGACCAGAGTTCTCATTCCTGAAACACCCTCTGCTTCAATGCAAGAAGCAAGCTCTTTTTTCCAGAGTCTAAAATACAGCAAGAACACTGAGCATGCCCTGAAAAAAAGAAATGTGTTTCCTACTCATATGGACCATATGTAGTTCAACTCTGCTTATGAAACTCATAGAAACCACAGTTCATCTTTCATAAATGCTCTTTAGTTAATAGCGAGAATCGCGTTGGGTTCGTGAACTGCGGAAAATCTTTTGAGCCCAAAATTCACTGGGTTATCCAGAAATGAACTCTTGCTTGTAGGAAGACAGAGATCCTGGGGTTTAACTCCATTTCTGAATGGAAATTCAGACCAGAGTTCTCATCCGTGAAACACACTCTGTTTTAGGACAGAAGCATCCTCTTCTTTCCAGCATATCCAATACAGCAAGAACCATGAGCATGCCCAGAAAAAAAGAACTGTGTTTCCTACTCATATGGACCATATGTAGTTCAACTCTGCTTATAAAACTGATACAAACCACACCTACTCTTACATAAATGCTCTTTAGTTAATAGTGATAATCGCGTTGTGTTCTAGAAGTGTGGAAAATCTTTTGCCGAAAATTCACTTGGTTTACCAGAAATGAACTCTTGCTTGTAGGAAGACACAGATCATTGAGTTTAACTCCGTTTCAGATGGAAATGCAGACCAGTGTTCTCATCCATGAAATACACTCTGTTTTAATGCCAGAAATATGGTCTTCTTTCCAGAGCCTTCAATACAACAAGAAGCATGAGCATGCTCAGAAAAAAAGAACTGTGTTTCCTACTCATACGGTCCATATGTAGTTCAACTCTGCTTATGAAACTGATACAAACCACAGTTCCTCCTATATAAATGCTCTTTAGTTAATAGTGAGAATCGGTTTGAGTTGGTGAACTGTGAAAAATCATTTGAGCCGAAAATTCACTTTGTTTAACAGAAATGAAATCTTGCTTGTAGGAAGACACATATCTTGGGGTTTAACTCCGTTTCTGAAGGGAAATTCAGACCAGAGTTCTCATTCCTGAAACACCCTCTGCTTCAATGCAAGAAGCAAGCTCTTCTTTCCAGAGTCTAAAATACAGCAAGAACACTGAGCATGCCCTGAAAAAAAGAAATGTGTTTCCTACTCATACGGACCATAGGTAGTTCAACTCTGCTTATGAAACTCATACAAACCACAGTTCATCTTTCATAAATGCTCTTTAGTTAATAGTGAGAATCGCGTTGGGTTCGTGAACTGCGAAAAATCTTTTGAGCCCAAAATTCACTGGGTTATCCAGAAATGAACTCTTGCTTGTAGGAAGACACAGATCCTGGGGTTTAACTCCATTTCTGAATGGAAATTCAGACCAGAGTTCTCATCCCTGAAACACACTCTGTTTTAGGACAAGAAGCATCCTCTTCTTTCCAGGCTATCCAATACAGCAAGAACCATGAGCATGCCCAAAAAAAAGAACTGTGTTTCCTAATCATGTGGACCATATGTAGTTCAACTCTGCTTATGAAACTGATATAAACCACAGCTCCGCTAACATAAATGCTCTTTAGTTAATAGAGAGAATCGCGTTGTGTTCGTGAACTGCGAAAAATCATTTGTGCCCAAAATTCAATGGGGTAAACAGAAATGAACTCTTGCTTGTAGGAAGACACAGATCCTGGGGTTTAACTCTGTTTCTGAAGGGAAATTCAGACCAGAGTTCTCATCCCTGAAACACACTCTGTTTTAATACAAGAAGCATCCTCTTATTTCCAGCGTCACCAATACAACAAGAACCATGATTATGCCCAGAAAAAAAGAACTGTGTTTCCTACTCATACGGACCATATGTAGTTCAACTCTGCTTATGAAACTGATACAGACCACAGCTCCTCTTACATAAATGCTCTTTAGTTAATAGTGATAATCACGTTGGGTTCTAGAACTGTGGAAAATCTTTTGCCGAAAATTCACTTGGTTTACCAGAAATGAATTCTTGCTTGTAGGAAGACACAGATCATTGAGTTTAACTCCGTTTCAGATGGAAATGCAGACCAGTGTTCTCATCCATGAAATACACTCTGCTTTAATGCCAGAAATATGGTCTTCTTTCCAGAGTCTTCAATACAACAAGAAGCATGAGCATGCCCAGAAAAAAAGAACTGTGTTTCCTACTCCTCCGGTCCATATGTAGTTCAACTCTGCTTATGAAACTGATACAAACCACAGTTCCTCCTATATAAATGCTCTTTAGTTAATAGTGAGAATCGGTTTGAGTTGGTGAACTGTGAAAAATCATTTGAGCCGAAAATTCACTTTGTTTAACAGAAATGAAATCTTGCTTGTAGGAAGACACATATCTTGGAGTTTAACTCCGTTTCTGAAGGGAAATTCAGACCAGAGTTCTCATTCCTGAAACACCCTCTGCTTCAATGCAAGAAGCAAGCTCTTCTTTCCAGAGTCTAAAATACAGCAAGAACACTGAGCATGCCCTGAAAAAAAGAAATGTGTTTCCTACTCATACGGACCATAGGTAGTTCAACTCTGCTTATGAAACTCATACAAACCACAGTTCATCTTTCATAAATGCTCTTTAGTTAATAGTGAGAATCGTGTTGGGTTCGTGAACTGCGAAAATTCTTTTGAGCCCAAAATTCACTGGGTATCCAGAAATGAACTCTTGCTTGTAGGAAGACACAGATCCTGGGGTTTAACTCCATTTCTGAATGGAAATTCAGACCAGAGTTCTCATCCCTGAAACACACTCTGTTTTAGGACAAGAAGCATCCTCTTCTTTCCAGCGTATCCAATACAGCAAGAACCATGAGCATGCCCAGAAAAAAAGAACTGTGTTTCCTACTCATATGGCCCATATGTAGTTCAACTCTGCTTATGAAACTGATACACACCACACCTACTCTTACATAAATGCTCTTTAGTTAATAGTGATAATCGCGTTGTGTTCTAGAACTGTGGAAAATCTTTTGCTGAAAATTCACTTGGTTTACCAGTAATGAACTCTTGCTTCTATTAAGACACAGATCATTGAGTTTAACTCCGTTTCAGATGGAAATGCAGACCAGTGTTCTCATCCATGAAATACACTCTGTTTTAATGCCATTAATATGGTCTTCTTTCCAGATTCTTCAATACAAAAAGAAGCATGAGCATGCCCTGAAAAAATGAACAGTGTTTCCTATTCATATAGACCATATGTAGTTCATCTCTGCTTATGAAACTGATATAAACCACAGCTCCGCTAACATAAATGCTCTTTAGTTAATAGTGAGAATCGCGTTGTGTTCGTGAACTGCGAAAAATCATTTGTGCCCAAAATTCACTGGGGTAAACAGAAATGAACTCTTGCTTGTAGGAAGACACAGATCCTGGGGTTTAACTCTGTTTCTGAAGGGAAATTCAGACCAGAGTTCTCATCCCTGAAACACACTCTGTTTTAATACAAGAAGCATCCTCTTATTTCCAGCGTCACCAATACAGCAAGAACCATGATTATGCCCAGAAAAAAAGAACTGTGTTTCCTACTCATACAGACCATATGTAGTTCAACTCTGCTTATGAAACTGATACAGACCACAGCTCCTCTTACATAAATGCTCTTTAGATAATAGTGATAATCGCGTTGGGTTCTAGAACTGTGGAAAATCTTTTGCCGAAAATTCACTTGGTTTACCAGAAATGAACTCTTGCTTGTAGGAAGACACAGATCATTGAGTTTAACTCCGTTTCAGATGGAAATGCAGACCAGTGTTCTCATCCATGAAATACACTCTGTTTTAATGCCAGAAATATGGTCTTCTTTCCAGAGTCTTCAATACAACAAGAAGCATGAGCATGCCCAGAAAAAAAGAACTGTGTTTCCTACTCATACAGTCCATATGTAGTTCAACTCTGCTTATGAAACTGATACAAACCACAGTTCCTCTTACATAAATGCTCTTTAGTTAATAGTGAGAATCGGTTTGGGTTGGTGAACTGTGAAAAATCATTTGAGCCGAAAATTCACTTTGTTTAACAGAAATGAAATCTTGCTTGTAGGAAGACACATATCTTGGGGTTTAACTCCGTTTCAAAAGGGAAATTCAGACCAGAGTTCTTATTCCTGAAACACCCTCTGCTTCAATGCAAGAAGCAAGCTCTTCTTTCCAGAGTCTAAAATACAGCAAGAACACTGAGCATGCCCTGAAAAAAAGAAATGTGTTTCCTACTCATACGGACCATAGGTAGTTCAACTCTGCTTATGAAACTCATACAAACCACAGTTCATCTTTCATAAATGCTCTTTAGTTAATAGTGAGAATCGCGTTGGGTTCGTGAACTGCGGAAAATCTTTTGAGCCCAAAATTCACTGGGTTATCCGAAATGAACTCTTGCTTGTAGGAAGACACAGATCCTGGGGTTTAACTCCATTTCTGAATGGAAATTCAGACCAGAGTTCTCATCCCTGAAACACACTCTGTTTTAGGACAGAAGCATCCTCTTCTTTCCAGCGTATCCAATACAGCAAGAACCATGAGCATGCCCAGAAAAAAAGAACTGTGTTTCCTACTCATATGGACCATATGTAGTTCAACTCTGCTTATGAAACTGATACAAACCACACCTGCTCTTACATAAATGCTCTTTAGATAATAGTGATAATCGCGTTGTGTTCTAGAACTGTGGAAAATCTTTTGCCGAAAATTCACTTGGTTTACCAGAAATGAACTCTTGCTTGTAGGAAGACACAGATCATTGAGTTTAACTCCGTTTCAGATGGAAATGCAGACCAGTGTTCTCATCCATGAAATACACTGTTTTAATGCCAGAAATATGGTCTTCTTTCCAGAGTCTTCAATACATAAAGAAGCATGAGCATGCCCAGAAAAAACGAACTGTGTTTCCTACTCATACAGTCCATATGTAGTTCAACTCTGCTTATGAAACTGATACAAACCACAGTTCCTCTTACATAAATGCTCTTTAGTTAATAATGAGAATCGGTTTGGGTTGGTGAACTGTGAAAAATCATTTGAGCCGAAAATTCACTTGGTTTACCAGAAATGAACTCTTGCTGGTAGGAAGACACAGATCATGGGGTTTTACTTCGTTTTGGAAGGCAAATTCAGACCAGAGTTCTCATCCCTGAAACACACTCTGTTTTAGGACAAGAAGCATCCTCTTCTTTCCAGCGTATCCAATACAGCAAGAACCATGAGCATGCCCAGAAAAAAAGAACTGTGTTTCCTACTCATATGGACCATATGTAGTTCAACTCTGCTTATAAAACTGATACAAACCACACCTACTCTTACATAAATGCGCTTTAGTTAATAGTGATAATCGCGTTGTGTTCTAGAACTGTGGAAAATCTTTTGCCGAAAATGCACTTGGTTTACCAGAAATGAACTCTTGCTTGTAGGAAGACACAGATCATTGAGTTTAACTCCGTTTCAGATGGAAATGCAGACCAGTGTTCTCATCCATGAAATACACTCTGTTTTAATGCCAGAAATATGGTCTTCTTTCCAGAGTCTTCAATACAACAAGAAGCATGAGCATGCCCAGAAAAAAAGAACTGTGTTTCCTACTCATACAGTCCATATGTAGTTCAACTCTGCTTATGAAAGTGATACAGACCACAGCTCCTCTTACATAAATGCTCTTTAGTTAATAGTGATAATCGCGTTGTGTTCTACAACTGTGGAAAATCTTTTGCCGAAAATTCACTTGGTTTACCAGAAATGAACTCTTGCTTGTAGGAAGACACAGATCATTGAGTTTAACTCCGTTTCAGATGGAAATGCAGAACAGTGTTCTCATCCATGAAATACACTCTGTTTTAATGCCAGAAATATGGTCTTCTTTCCAGAGTCTTCAATACAACAAGAAGCATGAGCATGCCCAGAGAAAAAGAACTGTGTTTCCTACTCATACGGTCCATATGTAGTTCAACTCTGCTTATGAAACTGATACAAACCACAGTTCCTCCTATATAAATGCTCTTTAGTTAATAGTGAGAATCGGTTTGAGTTGGTGAACTGGGAAAAATCATTTGAGCCGAAAATTCACTTTGTTTAACAGAAATGAAATCTTGCTTGTAGGAAGACACATATCTTGGGGTTTAACTCCGTTTCTGAAGGGAAATTCAGACCAGAGTTCTCATTCCTGAAACACCCTCTGCTTCAATGCAAGAAGCAAGCTCTTCTTTCCAGAGTCTAAAATACAGCAAGAACACTGAGCATGCCCTGAAAAAAAGAAATGTGTTTCCTACTCATACGGACCATAGGTAGTTCAACTCTGCTTATGAAACTCATACAAACCACAGTTCATCTTTCATAAATGCTCTTTAGTTAATAGTGAGAATCGCGTTGTGTTCTAGAACTGTGGAAAATATTTTGCCGAAAATTCACTTGGTTTACCAGAAATGATCTCTTGCTTGTAGGAAGACACAGATCATTGAGTTTAACTCCGTTTCAGATGGAAATGCAGACCAGTGTTCTCATCCATGAAATACACTCTGTTTTAACGCCAGAAATATGGTCTTCTTTCCAGAGTCTTCAATACAACAAGAAGCATGAGCATGCCCAGAAAAAAGAACTGTGTTTCCTACGTATATGGACCATATGTACTTCAACTCTGCTTATAAAACTGATACAAACCACACCTACTCTTACATAAATGCTCTTTAGTTAATAGTGATAATCGCGTTGTGTTCTAGAACTGTGGAAAATCTTTTGCCGAAAATTCACTTGGTTTACCAGAAATTAACTCTTGCTTGTAGGAAGACACAGATCTTTGAGTTTAACTCCGTTTCAGATGGAAATGTAGAACAGTGTTCTCATCCATGAAATACACTCTGTTTTATTGCCAGAAATATGGTCTTCTTTCCAGAGTCTAAAATACAGCAAGAACACTGAGCATGCCCTGAAAAAGAAATGTGTTTCCTACTCATATGGACCATATGTAGTTCAACTCTGCTTATGAAACTCATACAAACCACAGTTCATCTTTCATAAATGCTCTTTAGTTAATAGTGAGAATCGCGTTGGGTTCGTGAACTGCGAAAAATCTTTTGAGCCCAAAATTCACTGGGTTATCCGAAATGAACTCTTGCTTGTAGGAAGACACAGATCCTGGGGTTTAACTCCATTTCTGAATGGAAATTCAGACCAGAGTTCTCATCCCTGAAACACACTCTGTTTTAGGACAAGAAGCATCCTCTTCTTTCCAGCGTATCCAATACAGCAAGAACCATGAGCATGCCCAGAAAAAAAGAACTGTGTTTCCTACTCATACGGACCATATGTAGTTCAACTCTGCTTATGAAACTGATACAGACCACAGCTCCTCTTACATAAATGCTCTTTAGTTAATAGTGATAATCGCGTTGTGTTCTACAACTGTGGAAAATCTTTTGCCGAAAATTCACTTGGTTTACCAGAAATGAACTCTTGCTTGTAGGAAGACACAGATCATTGAGTTTAACTCCGTTTCAGATGGAAATGCAGACCAGTGTTCTCATCCATGAAATACACTCTGTTTTAATGCCAGAAATATGGTCTTCTTTCCAGAGTCTTCAATACAACAAGAAGCATGAGCATGCCCAGAAAAAAAGAACTGTGTTTCCTACTCATACAGTCCATATGTAGTTCAACTCTGCTTATGAAAGTGATACAGACCACAGCTCCTCTTACATAAATGCTCTTTAGTTAATAGTGATAATCGCGTTGTGTTCTACAACTGTGGAAAATCTTTTGCCAAAAATTCACTTGGTTTACCAGAAATGAACTCTTGCTTGTAGGAAGACACAGATCATTGAGTTTAACTCCGTTTCAGATGGAAATGCAGAACAGTGTTCTCATCCATGAAATGCACTCTGTTTTAATGCCAGAAATATGGTCTTCTTTCCAGAGTCTTCAATACAACAAGAAGCATGAGCATGCCCAGAGACAAAGAACTGTGTTTCCTACTCATACGGTCCATATGTAGTTCAACTCTGCTTATGAAACTGATACAAACCACAGTTCCTCCTATATAAATGCTCTTTAGTAAATAGTGAGAATCGGTTTGAGTTGGTGAACTGGGAAAAATCATTTGAGCCGAAAATTCACTTTGTTTAACAGAAATGAATTCTTGCTTGTAGGAAGACACATATCTTGGGGTTTAACTCCGTTTCTGAAGGGAAATTCAGACCAGAGTTCTCATTCCTGAAACACCCTCTGCTTCAATGCAAGAAGCAAGCTCTTCTTTCCAGAGTCTAAAATACAGCAAGAACACTGAGCATGCCCTGAAAAAAAGAAATGTGTTTCCTACTCATACGGACCATAGGTAGTTCAACTCTGCTTATGAAACTCATACAAACCACAGTTCATCTTTCATAAATGCTCTTTAGTTAATAGTGAGAATCGCGTTGTGTTCTAGAACTGTGGAAAATCTTTTGCCGAAAATTCACTTGGTTTACCAGAAATGAACTCTTGCTTGTAGGAAGACACAGATCATTGAGTTTAACTCCGTTTCAGATGGAAATGCAGACCAGTGTTCTCATCCATGAAATACACTCTGTTTTAACGCCAGAAATATGGTCTTCTTTCCAGAGTCTTCAATACAACAAGAAGCATGAGCATGCCCAGAAAAAAGAACTGTGTTTCCTACGTATATGGACCATATGTACTTCAACTCTGCTTATAAAACTGATACAAACCACACCTACTCTTACATAAATGCTCTTTAGTTAATAGTGATAATCGCGTTGTGTTCTAGAACTGTGGAAAATCTTTTGCCGAAAATTCACTTGGTTTACCAGAAATGAACTCTTGCTTGTAGGAAGACACAGATCATTGAGTTTAACTCCGTTTCAGATGGAAATGCAGAACAGTGTTCTCATCCATGAAATACACTCTGTTTTAATGCCAGAAATATGGTCTTCTTTCCAGAGTCTAAAATACAGCAAGAACACTGAGCATGCCCTGAAAAAAAGAAATGTGTTTCCTACTCATATGGACCATATGTAGTTCAACTCTGCTTATGAAACTCATACAAACCACAGTTCATCTTTCATAAATGCTCTTTAGTTAATAGTGAGAATCGCGTTGGGTTCGTGAACTGCGAAAAATCTTTTGAGCCCAAAATTCACTGGGTTATCCGAAATGAACTCTTGCTTGTAGGAAGACACAGATCCTGGGGTTTAACTCCATTTCTGAATGGAAATTCAGACCAGAGTTCTCATCCCTGAAACACACTCTGTTTTAGGACAAGAAGCATCCTCTTCTTTCCAGCGTATCCAATACAGCAAGAACCATGAGCATGCCCAGAAAAAAAGAACTGTGTTTCCTACTCATACGGACCATATGTAGTTCAACTCTGCTTATGAAACTGATACAGACCACAGCTCCTCTTACATAAATGCTCTTTAGTTAATAGTGATAATCGCGTTGTGTTCTACAACTGTGGAAAATCTTTTGCCGAAAATTCACTTGGTTTACCAGAAATGAACTCTTGCTTGTAGGAAGACACAGATCATTGAGTTTAACTCCGTTTCAGATGGAAATGCAGACCAGTGTTCTCATCCATGAAATACACTCTGTTTTAATGCCAGAAATATGGTCTTCTTTCCAGAGTCTTCAATACAACAAGAAGCATGAGCATGCCCAGAAAAAAAGAACTGTGTTTCCTACTCATACAGTCCATATGTAGTTCAACTCTGCTTATGAAAGTGATACAGACCACAGCTCCTCTTACATAAATGCTCTTTAGTTAATAGTGATAATCGCGTTGTGTTCTACAACTGTGGAAAATCTTTTGCCAAAAATTCACTTGGTTTACCAGAAATGAACTCTTGCTTGTAGGAAGACACAGATCATTGAGTTTAACTCCGTTTCAGATGGAAATGCAGAACAGTGTTCTCATCCATGAAATGCACTCTGTTTTAATGCCAGAAATATGGTCTTCTTTCCAGAGTCTTCAATACAACAAGAAGCATGAGCATGCCCAGAGACAAAGAACTGTGTTTCCTACTCATACGGTCCATATGTAGTTCAACTCTGCTTATGAAACTGATACAAACCACAGTTCCTCCTATATAAATGCTCTTTAGTAAATAGTGAGAATCGGTTTGAGTTGGTGAACTGGGAAAAATCATTTGAGCCGAAAATTCACTTTGTTTAACAGAAATGAATTCTTGCTTGTAGGAAGACACATATCTTGGGGTTTAACTCCGTTTCTGAAGGGAAATTCAGACCAGAGTTCTCATTCCTGAAACACCCTCTGCTTCAATGCAAGAAGCAAGCTCTTCTTTCCAGAGTCTAAAATACAGCAAGAACACTGAGCATGCCCTGAAAAAAAGAAATGTGTTTCCTACTCATACGGACCATAGGTAGTTCAACTCTGCTTATGAAACTCATACAAACCACAGTTCATCTTTCATAAATGCTCTTTAGTTAATAGTGAGAATCGCGTTGTGTTCTAGAACTGTGGAAAATCTTTTGCCGAAAATTCACTTGGTTTACCAGAAATGAACTCTTGCTTGTAGGAAGACACAGATCATTGAGTTTAACTCCGTTTCAGATGGAAATGCAGACCAGTGTTCTCATCCATGAAATACACTCTGTTTTAACGCCAGAAATATGGTCTTCTTTCCAGAGTCTTCAATACAACAAGAAGCATGAGCATGCCCAGAAAAAAGAACTGTGTTTCCTACGTATATGGACCATATGTACTTCAACTCTGCTTATAAAACTGATACAAACCACACCTACTCTTACATAAATGCTCTTTAGTTAATAGTGATAATCGCGTTGTGTTCTAGAACTGTGGAAAATCTTTTGCCGAAAATTCACTTGGTTTACCAGAAATGAACTCTTGCTTGTAGGAAGACACAGATCATTGAGTTTAACTCCGTTTCAGATGGAAATGCAGAACAGTGTTCTCATCCATGAAATACACTCTGTTTTAATGCCAGAAATATGGTCTTCTTTCCAGAGTCTAAAATACAGCAAGAACACTGAGCATGCCCTGAAAAAAAGAAATGTGTTTCCTACTCATATGGACCATATGTAGTTCAACTCTGCTTATGAAACTCATACAAACCACAGTTCATCTTTCATAAATGCTCTTTAGTTAATAGTGAGAATCGCGTTGGGTTCGTGAACTGCGAAAAATCTTTTGAGCCCAAAATTCACTGGGTTATCCGAAATGAACTCTTGCTTGTAGGAAGACACAGATCCTGGGGTTTAACTCCATTTCTGAATGGAAATTCAGACCAGAGTTCTCATCCCTGAAACACACTCTGTTTTAGGACAAGAAGCATCCTCTTCTTTCCAGCGTATCCAATACAGCAAGAACCATGAGCATGCCCAGAAAAAAAGAACTGTGTTTCCTACTCATACGGACCATATGTAGTTCAACTCTGCTTATGAAACTGATACAGACCACAGCTCCTCTTACATAAATGCTCTTTAGTTAATAGTGATAATCGCGTTGTGTTCTACAACTGTGGAAAATCTTTTGCCGAAAATTCACTTGGTTTACCAGAAATGAACTCTTGCTTGTAGGAAGACACAGATCATTGAGTTTAACTCCGTTTCACATGGAAATGCAGACCAGTGTTCTCATCCATGAAATACACTCTGTTTTAATGCCAGAAATATGGTCTTCTTTCCGGAGTCTTCCATACAACAAGAAGCATGAGCATGCCCAGAAAAAAAGAACTGTGTTTCCTACTCATACGGTCCATATGTAGTTCAACTCTGCTTATGAAACTGATACAAACCACAGTTTCTCTTACATAAATGCTCTTTAGTTAATAGTGAGAATCGGTTTGGGTTGGTGAACTGCGAAAAATCATTTGAGCCGAAAATTCACTTTGTTTAACAGAAATGAAATCTTGCTTGTAGGAAGACACATATCTTGGGGTTTAACTCCGTTTCTGAAGGGAAATTCAGACCAGAGTTCTCATTCCTGAACCACCCTCTGCTTCAATACAAGAAGCAAACTCTTCTTTCCAGAGTCTAAAATACAGCAAGAACACTGAGCATGTCCTGAAAAAAAGAAATGTGTTTCCTACTCATACGGACCATAGGTAGTTCAACTCTGCTTATGAAACTCATACAAACCACAGTTCATCTTTCATAAATGCTCTTTAGTTAATAGTGAGAATCGCGTTGGGTTCGTGAACTGCGAAAAATCTTTTGAGCCCAAAATTCACTGGGTTATCCAGAAATGAACTCTTGCTTGTTGAAGACAGAGATCCTGGGGTTTAACTCCATTTCTGAATGGACACAGATCATTGAGTTTAACTCCGTTTCAGATGGAAATGCAGAACAGTGTTCTCATCCATGAAATACACTCTCTTTTAATGCCAGAAATATGGTCTTCTTTCCAGAGTCTTCAATACAACAAGAAGCATGAGCATGCCCAGAAAAAAAGAACTGTGTTTCCTACTCATACGGTCCATATGTAGTTCAACTCTGCTTATGAAACTGATACAGACCACAGCTCCTCTTACATAAATGCTTTGTAGTTATTAGTGATAGTCGCGTTGTGTTCTAGAACTGTGGAAAATCTTTTGCCGAAAATTCACTTGGTTTACCAGAAATGAACTCTTGCTTGTAGGAAGACACAGATCATTGAGTTTAACTCCGTTTCAGATGGAAATGCAGACCAGTGTTCTCATCCATGAAATACACTCTGTTTTAATGCCAGAAATATGGTCTTCTTTCCAGAGTCTTCAATAAAACAAGAAGCATGAGCATGCCCAGAAAAAAAGAACTGTGTTTCCTACTCATACGGTCCATATGTAGTTCAACTCTGCTTATGAAACTGATACAAACCACAGTTTCTCTTACATAAATGCTCTTTAGTTAATAGTGAGAATCGGTTTGGGTTGGTGAACTGTGAAAAATCATTTGAGCCGAAAATTCACTTTGTTTAACAGAAATGAAATCTTGCTTGTAGGAAGACACATATCTTGGGGTTTAACTCCGTTTCTGAAGGGAAATTCAGACCAGAGTTCTCATTCCTGAAACACCCTCTGCTTCAATACAAGAAGCAAACTCTTCTTTCCAGAGTCTAAAATACAGCAAGAACACTGAGCATGTCCTGAAAAAAAGAAATGTGTTTCCTACTCATACGGACCATAGGTAGTTCAACTCTCCTTATGAAACTCATACAAACCACAGTTCATCTTTCATAAATGCTCTTTAGTTAATAGTGAGAATCGCGTTGGGTTCGTGAACTGCGAAAAATCTTTTGAGCCCAAAATTCACTGGGTTATCCAGAAATGAACTCTTGCTTGTAGGAAGACACAGATCCTGGGGTTTAACTCCATTTCTGAATGGAAATTCAGACCAGAGTTCTCATCCTGAAACACACTCTGTTTTAGGACAAGAAGCTTCCTCTTCTTTCCAGCGTATCCAATACAGCAAGAACCATGAGCATGCCCAGAAAAAAAGAAATGTGTTTCCTACTCATACGGACCATAGGTAGTTCAACTCTGCTTATGAAACTCATACAAACCACAGTTCATCTTTCATAAATGCTCTTTAGTTAATAGTGATAATCGCGTTGTGTTCTAGAACTGTGGAAAATCTTTTGCCGAAAATTCACTTGGTTTACCAGAAATGAACTCTTGCTTGTAGGAAGACACAGATCATTGAGTTTAACTCCGTTTCACATGGAAATGCAGACCAGTGTTCTCATCCATGAAATACACTCTGTTTTAACGCCAGAAATATGGTCTTCTTTCCAGAGTCTTCAATACAACAAGAAGCATGAGCATGCCCAGAAAAAAGAACTGTGTTTCCTACGTATATGGACCATATGTACTTCAACTCTGCTTATAAAACTGATACAAACCACACCTACTCTTACATAAATGCTCTTTAGTTAATAGTGATAATCGCGTTGTGTTCTAGAACTGTGGAAAATCTTTTGCCGAAAATTCACTTGGTTTACCAGAAATTAACTCTTGCTTGTAGGAAGACACAGATCATTGAGTTTAACTCCGTTTCAGATGGAAATGCAGAACAGTGTTCTCATCCATGAAATACACTCTGTTTTAATGCCAGAAATATGGTCTTCTTTCCAGAGTCTAAAATACAGCAAGAACACTGAGCATGCCCTGAAAAAAAGAAATGTGTTTCCTACTCATATGGACCATATGTAGTTCAACTCTGCTTATGAAACTCATACAAACCACAGTTCATCTTTCATAAATGCTCTTTAGTTAATAGTGAGAATCGCGTTGGGTTCGTGAACTGCGAAAAATCTTTTGAGCCCAAAATTCACTGGGTTATCCGAAATGAACTCTTGCTTGTAGGAAGACACAGATCCTGGGGTTTAACTCCATTTCTGAATGGAAATTCAGACCAGAGTTCTCATCCCTGAAACACACTCTGTTTTAGGACAAGAAGCATCCTCTTCTTTCCAGCGTATCCAATACAGCAAGAACCATGAGCATGCCCAGAAAAAAAGAACTGTGTTTCCTACTCATACGGACCATATGTAGTTCAACTCTGCTTATGAAACTGATACAGACCACAGCTCCTCTTACATAAATGCTCTTTAGTTAATAGTGATAATCGCGTTGTGTTCTACAACTGTGGAAAATCTTTTGCCGAAAATTCACTTGGTTTACCAGAAATGAACTCTTGCTTGTAGGAAGACACAGATCATTGAGTTTAACTCCGTTTCACATGGAAATGCAGACCAGTGTTCTCATCCATGAAATACACTCTGTTTTAATGCCAGAAATATGGTCTTCTTTCCGGAGTCTTCCATACAACAAGAAGCATGAGCATGCCCAGAAAAAAAGAACTGTGTTTCCTACTCATACGGTCCATATGTAGTTCAACTCTGCTTATGAAACTGATACAAACCACAGTTTCTCTTACATAAATGCTCTTTAGTTAATAGTGAGAATCGGTTTGGGTTGGTGAACTGCGAAAAATCATTTGAGCCGAAAATTCACTTTGTTTAACAGAAATGAAATCTTGCTTGTAGGAAGACACATATCTTGGGGTTTAACTCCGTTTCTGAAGGGAAATTCAGACCAGAGTTCTCATTCCTGAACCACCCTCTGCTTCAATACAAGAAGCAAACTCTTCTTTCCAGAGTCTAAAATACAGCAAGAACACTGAGCATGTCCTGAAAAAAAGAAATGTGTTTCCTACTCATACGGACCATAGGTAGTTCAACTCTGCTTATGAAACTCATACAAACCACAGTTCATCTTTCATAAATGCTCTTTAGTTAATAGTGAGAATCGCGTTGGGTTCGTGAACTGCGAAAAATCTTTTGAGCCCAAAATTCACTGGGTTATCCAGAAATGAACTCTTGCTTGTTGAAGACAGAGATCCTGGGGTTTAACTCCATTTCTGAATGGACACAGATCATTGAGTTTAACTCCGTTTCAGATGGAAATGCAGAACAGTGTTCTCATCCATGAAATACACTCTCTTTTAATGCCAGAAATATGGTCTTCTTTCCAGAGTCTTCAATACAACAAGAAGCATGAGCATGCCCAGAAAAAAAGAACTGTGTTTCCTACTCATACGGTCCATATGTAGTTCAACTCTGCTTATGAAACTGATACAGACCACAGCTCCTCTTACATAAATGCTTTGTAGTTATTAGTGATAGTCGCGTTGTGTTCTAGAACTGTGGAAAATCTTTTGCCGAAAATTCACTTGGTTTACCAGAAATGAACTCTTGCTTGTAGGAAGACACAGATCATTGAGTTTAACTCCGTTTCAGATGGAAATGCAGACCAGTGTTCTCATCCATGAAATACACTCTGTTTTAATGCCAGAAATATGGTCTTCTTTCCAGAGTCTTCAATAAAACAAGAAGCATGAGCATGCCCAGAAAAAAAGAACTGTGTTTCCTACTCATACGGTCCATATGTAGTTCAACTCTGCTTATGAAACTGATACAAACCACAGTTTCTCTTACATAAATGCTCTTTAGTTAATAGTGAGAATCGGTTTGGGTTGGTGAACTGTGAAAAATCATTTGAGCCGAAAATTCACTTTGTTTAACAGAAATGAAATCTTGCTTGTAGGAAGACACATATCTTGGGGTTTAACTCCGTTTCTGAAGGGAAATTCAGACCAGAGTTCTCATTCCTGAAACACCCTCTGCTTCAATACAAGAAGCAAACTCTTCTTTCCAGAGTCTAAAATACAGCAAGAACACTGAGCATGTCCTGAAAAAAAGAAATGTGTTTCCTACTCATACGGACCATAGGTAGTTCAACTCTCCTTATGAAACTCATACAAACCACAGTTCATCTTTCATAAATGCTCTTTAGTTAATAGTGAGAATCGCGTTGGGTTCGTGAACTGCGAAAAATCTTTTGAGCCCAAAATTCACTGGGTTATCCAGAAATGAACTCTTGCTTGTAGGAAGACACAGATCCTGGGGTTTAACTCCATTTCTGAATGGAAATTCAGGCCAGAGTTCTCATCCTGAAACACACTCTGTTTTAGGACAAGAAGCTTCCTCTTCTTTCCAGCGTATCCAATACAGCAAGAACCATGAGTATGCCCAGAAAAAAAGAACTGTGTTTCCTACTCATATGGACCATATGTAGTTCAACTCTGCTTATGAAACTGATACAAACCAACCTACACTTACATAAATGCTCTTTAGTTAATAGTGATAATCGCGTTGTGTTCTAGAACTGTGGAAAATCTTTTGCCGAAAATTCACTTGGTTTACCAGAAATGAACTCTTGCTTGTAGGAAGACACAGATCATTGAGTTTAACTCCGTTTCACATGGAAATGCAGACCAGTGTTCTCATCCATGAAATACACTCTGTTTTAATGCCAGAAATATGGTCTTCTTTCCAGAGTCTTCAATACAACAAGAAGCATGAGCATGCCCAGAAAAAAAGAACTGTGTTTCCTACTCATACGGTCCATATGTAGTTCAACTCGGCTTATGAAACTGATACAAACCACAGTTCCTCTTACATAAATGCTCTTTAGTTAATAGTGAGAATCGGTTTCGGTTGGTGAACTGCGAAAAATCATTTGAGACGAAAATTCACTTTGTTTAACAGAAATGAAATCTTGCTTGTAGGAAGACACATATCTTGGGGTTTAACTCCGTTTCTGAAGGGAAATTCAGACCAGAGTTCTCATTCCTGAAACACCCTCTGCTTCAATGCAAGAAGCAAGCTCTTCTTTCCAGAGTCTAAAATACAGCAAGTACACTGAGCATGCCCTGAAAAAAAGAAATGTGTTTCCTACTCATACGGACCATAGGTAGTTCAACTCTGCTTATGAAACTCATACAAACCACAGTTCATCTTTCATAAATGCTCTTTAGTTAATAGTGAGAATCGCGTTGTGTTCTAGAACTGTGGAAAATCTTTTGCCGAAAATTCACTTGGTTTACCAGAAATGAACTCTTGCTTGTAGGAAGACACAGATCATTGAGTTTAACTCCGTTTCAGATGGAAATGCAGACCAGTGTTCTCATCCATGAAATACACTCTGTTTTAACGCCAGAAATATGGTCTTCTTTCCAGAGTCTTCAATACAACAAGAAGCATGAGCATGCCCAGAAAAAAGAACTGTGTTTCCTACGTATATGGACCATATGTACTTCAACTCTGCTTATAAAACTGATACAAACCACACCTACTCTTACATAAATGCCCTTAAGTTAATAGTGATAATCGCGTTGTGTTCTAGAACTGTGGAAACTCTTTTGCCGAAAATTCACTTGGTTTACCAGAAATTAACTCTTGCTTGTAGGAAGACACAGATCATTGAGTTTAACTCCGTTTCAGATGGAAATGCAGAACAGTGTTCTCATCCATGAAATACACTCTGTTTTAATGCCAGAAATATGGTCTTCTTTCCAGAGTCTAAAATACAGCAAGAACACTGAGCATGCCCTGAAAAAAAGAAATGTGTTTCCTACTCATATGGACCATATGTAGTTCAACTCTGCTTATGAAACTCATACAAACCACAGTTCATCTTTCATAAATGCTCTTTAGTTAATAGTGAGAATCGCGTTGGGTTCGTGAACTGCGAAAAATCTTTTGAGCCCAAAATTCACTGGGTTATCCGAAATGAACTCTTGCTTGTAGGAAGACACAGATCCTGGGGTTTAACTCCATTTCTGAATGGAAATTCAGACCAGAGTTCTCATCCCTGAAACACACTCTGTTTTAGGACAAGAAGCATCCTCTTCTTTCCAGCGTATCCAATACAGCAAGAACCATGAGCATGCCCAGAAAAAAAGAACTGTGTTTCCTACTCATACGGACCATATGTAGTTCAACTCTGCTTATGAAACTGATACAGACCACAGCTCCTCTTACATAAATGCTCTTTAGTTAATAGTGATAATTGCGTTGTGTTCTACAACTGTGGAAAATCTTTTGAGCCCAAAATTCACTGGGTTATCCAGAAATGAACTCTTGCTTGTAGGAAGACACAGATCCTGGGGTTTAACTCCATTTCTGAATGGAAATTCAGGCCAGAGTTCTCATCCTGAAACACACTCTGTTTTAGGACAAGAAGCTTCCTCTTCTTTCCAGCGTATCCAATACAGCAAGAACCATGAGTATGCCCAGAAAAAAAGAACTGTGTTTCCTACTCATATGGACCATATGTAGTTCAACTCTGCTTATGAAACTGATACAAACCAACCTACACTTACATAAATGCTCTTTAGTTAATAGTGATAATCGCGTTGTGTTCTAGAACTGTGGAAAATCTTTTGCCGAAAATTCACTTGGTTTACCAGAAATGAACTCTTGCTTGTAGGAAGACACAGATCATTGAGTTTAACTCCGTTTCACATGGAAATGCAGACCAGTGTTCTCATCCATGAAATACACTCTGTTTTAATGCCAGAAATATGGTCTTCTTTCCAGAGTCTTCAATACAACAAGAAGCATGAGCATGCCCAGAAAAAAAGAACTGTGTTTCCTACTCATACGGTCCATATGTAGTTCAACTCTGCTTATGAAACTGATACAAACCACAGTTCCTCTTACATAAATGCTCTTTAGTTAATAGTGAGAATCGGTTTCGGTTGGTGAACTGCGAAAAATCATTTGAGACGAAAATTCACTTTGTTTAACAGAAATGAAATCTTGCTTGTAGGAAGACACATATCTTGGGGTTTAACTCCGTTTCTGAAGGGAAATTCAGACCAGAGTTCTCATTCCTGAAACACCCTCTGCTTCAATGCAAGAAGCAAGCTCTTCTTTCCAGAGTCTAAAATACAGCAAGTACACTGAGCATGCCCTGAAAAAAAGAAATGTGTTTCCTACTCATACGGACCATAGGTAGTTCAACTCTGCTTATGAAACTCATACAAACCACAGTTCATCTTTCATAAATGCTCTTTAGTTAATAGTGAGAATCGCGTTGTGTTCTAGAACTGTGGAAAATCTTTTGCCGAAAATTCACTTGGTTTACCAGAAATGAACTCTTGCTTGTAGGAAGACACAGATCATTGAGTTTAACTCCGTTTCAGATGGAAATGCAGACCAGTGTTCTCATCCATGAAATACACTCTGTTTTAACGCCAGAAATATGGTCTTCTTTCCAGAGTCTTCAATACAACAAGAAGCATGAGCATGCCCAGAAAAAAGAACTGTGTTTCCTACGTATATGGACCATATGTACTTCAACTCTGCTTATAAAACTGATACAAACCACACCTACTCTTACATAAATGCCCTTAAGTTAATAGTGATAATCGCGTTGTGTTCTAGAACTGTGGAAACTCTTTTGCCGAAAATTCACTTGGTTTACCAGAAATTAACTCTTGCTTGTAGGAAGACACAGATCATTGAGTTTAACTCCGTTTCAGATGGAAATGCAGAACAGTGTTCTCATCCATGAAATACACTCTGTTTTAATGCCAGAAATATGGTCTTCTTTCCAGAGTCTAAAATACAGCAAGAACACTGAGCATGCCCTGAAAAAAAGAAATGTGTTTCCTACTCATATGGACCATATGTAGTTCAACTCTGCTTATGAAACTCATACAAACCACAGTTCATCTTTCATAAATGCTCTTTAGTTAATAGTGAGAATCGCGTTGGGTTCGTGAACTGCGAAAAATCTTTTGAGCCCAAAATTCACTGGGTTATCCGAAATGAACTCTTGCTTGTAGGAAGACACAGATCCTGGGGTTTAACTCCATTTCTGAATGGAAATTCAGACCAGAGTTCTCATCCCTGAAACACACTCTGTTTTAGGACAAGAAGCATCCTCTTCTTTCCAGCGTATCCAATACAGCAAGAACCATGAGCATGCCCAGAAAAAAAGAACTGTGTTTCCTACTCATACGGACCATATGTAGTTCAACTCTGCTTATGAAACTGATACAGACCACAGCTCCTCTTACATAAATGCTCTTTAGTTAATAGTGATAATTGCGTTGTGTTCTACAACTGTGGAAAATCTTTTGCCGAAAATTCACTTGGTTTACCAGAAATGAACTCTTGCTTGTAGGAAGACACAGATCATTGAGTTTAACTCCGTTTCAGATGGAAATGCAGACCAGTGTTCTCATCCATGAAATACACTCTGTTTTAATGCCAGAAATATGGTCTTCTTTCCGGAGTCTTCCATACAACAAGAAGCATGAGCATGCCCAGAAAAAAAGAACTGTGTTTCCTACTCATACGGTCCATATGTAGTTCAACTCTGCTTATGAAACTGATACAAACCACAGTTTCTCTTACATAAATGCTCTTTAGTTAATAGTGAGAATCGGTTTGGGTTGGTGAACTGCGAAAAATCATTTGAGCCGAAAATTCACTTTGTTTAACAGAAATGAAATCTTGCTTGTAGGAAGACACATATCTTGGGGTTTAACTCCGTTTCTGAAGGGAAATTCAGACCAGAGTTCTCATTCCTGAACCACCCTCTGCTTCAATACAAGAAGCAAGCTCTTCTTTCCAGAATCTAAAATACAGCAAGAACACTGAGCATGTCCTGAAAAAAAGAAATGTTTTTCCTACTCATACTGACCATAGGTAGTTCAACTCTGCTTATGAAACTCATACAAACCACAGTTCATCTTTCATAAATGCTCTTTAGTTAATAGTGAGAATCGCGTTGGGTTTGTGAACTGCGAAAAATCTTTTGAGCCCAAAATTCACTGGGTTATCCAGAAATGAACTCTTGCTTGTTGAAGACAGAGATCCTGGGGTTTAACTCCATTTCTGAATGGACACAGATCATTGAGTTTAACTCCGTTTCAGATAGAAATGCAGAACAGTGTTCTCATCCATGAAATACACTCTCTTTTAATGCCAGAAATATGGTCTTCTTTCCAGAGTCTTCAATACAACAAGAAGCATGAGCATGCCCAGAAAAAAAGAACTGTGTTTCCTACTCATACGGTCCATATGTAGTTCAACTCTGCTTATGAAACTGATACAGACCACAGCTCCTCTTACATAAATGCTCTGTAGTTATTAGTGATAGTCGCGTTGTGTTCTAGAACTGTGGAAAATCTTTTGCCGAAAATTCACTTGGTTTACCAGAAATGAACTCTTGCTTGTAGGAAGACACAGATCATTGAGTTTAACTCCGTTTCAGATGGAAATGCAGACCAGTGTTCTCATCCATGAAATACACTCTGTTTTAATGCCAGAAACATGGTCTTCTTTCCAGAGTCTTCAATAAAACAAGAAGCATGAGCATGCCCAGAAAAAAAGAACTGTGTTTCCTACTCATACGGTCCATATGTAGTTCAACTCTGCTTATGAAACTGATACAAACCACAGTTTCTCTTACATAAATGCTCTTTAGTTAATAGTGAGAATCGGTTTGGGTTGGTGAACTGTGAAAAATCATTTGAGCCGAAAATTCACTTTGTTTAACAGAAATGAAATCTTGCTTGTAGGAAGACACATATCTTGGGGTTTAACTCCGTTTCTGAAGGGAAATTCAGACCAGAGTTCTCATTCCTGAAACACCCTCTGCTTCAATACAAGAAGCAAGCTCTTCTTTCCAGAGTCTAAAATACAGCAAGAACACTGAGCATGTCCTGAAAAAAAGAAATGTGTTTCCTACTCATACGGACCATAGGTAGTTCAACTCTCCTTATGAAACTCATACAAACCACAGTTCAACTTTCATAAATGCTCTTTAGTTAATAGTGAGAATCGCGTTGGGTTCGTGAACTGCGAAAAATCTTTTGAGCCCAAAATTCACTGGGTTATCCAGAAATGAACTCTTGCTTGTAGGAAGACACAGATCCTGGGGTTTAACTCCATTTCTGAATGGAAATTCAGACCAGAGTTCTCATCCTGAAACACACTCTGTTTTAGGACAAGAAGCTTCCTCTTCTTTCCAGCGTATCCAATACAGCAAGAACCATGAGCATGCCCAGAAAAAAAGAACTGTGTTTCCTACTCATATGGACCATATGTAGTTCAACTCTGCTTATGAAACTGATACAAACCAACCTACACTTACATAAATGCTCTTTAGTTAATAGTGATAATCGCGTTGTGTTCTAGAACTGTGGAAAATCTTTTGCCGAAAATTCACTTGGTTTACCAGAAATGAACTCTTGCTTGTAGGAAGACACAGATCATTGAGTTTAACTCCGTTTCACATGGAAATGCAGACCAGTGTTCTCATCCATGAAATACACTCTGTTTTAATGCCAGAAATATGGTCTTCTTTCCAGAGTCTTCAATACAACAAGAAGCATGAGCATGCCCAGAAAAAAAGAACTGTGTTTCCTACTCATACGGTCCATATGTAGTTCAACTCTGCTTATGAAACTGATACAAACCAGTTTCTCTTACATAAATGCTCTTTAGTTAATAGTGATAATCGCGTTGTGTTCTAGAACTGTGGAAAATCTTTTGCCGAAAATTCACTTGGTTTACCAGAAATGAACTCTTGCTTGTAGGAAGACACAGATCATTGAGTTTAACTCCGTTTCACATGGAAATGCAGACCAGTGTTCTCATCCATGAAATACACTCTGTTTTAATGCCAGAAATATGGTCTTCTTTCCAGAGTCTTCAATACAACAAGAAGCATGAGCATGCCCAGAAAAAAAGAACTGTGTTTCCTACTCATACGGTCCATATGTAGTTCAACTCTGCTTAGGAAACTGATACAAACCACAGTTCCTCTTACATAAATGCTCTTTAGTTAATAGTGAGAATCGGTTTGGGTTGGTGAACTGTGAAAAATCATTTGAGACGAAAATTCACTTTGTTTAACAGAAATGAAATCTTGCTTGTAGGAAGACACATATCTTGGGGTTTAACTCCGTTTCTGAAGGGAAATTCAGAGCAGAGTTCTCATTCCTGAAACACCCTCTGCTTCAATGCAAGAAGCAAGCTCTTCTTTCCAGAGTCTAAAATACAGCAAGAACACTGAGCATGCCCTGAAAAAAAGAAATGTGTTTCCTACTCATACGCACCATAGGTAGTTCAACTCTGCTTATGAAACTCATACAAACCACAGTTCATCTTTCATAAATGCTCTTTAGTTAATAGTGAGAATCGCGTTGGGTTCGTGAACTGCGAAAAATCTTTTGAGCCCAAAATTCACTGGGTTTACCAGAAATGAACTCTTGCTTGTAGGAAGACACAGATCCTGGGGTTTAACTCCATTTCTGAATGGAAATTCAGACCAGAGTTCTCATCCCTGAAACACACTCTGTTTTAGGACAAGAAGCATCCTCTTCTTTCCAGCCTATCCAATACAGCAAGAACCATGAGCATGCCCAGAAAAAAAGAACTGTGTTTCCTACTCATATGGACCATATGTAGTTCAACTCTGCTTATGAAACTGATACAAACCAACCTACTCTTACATAAAGGCTCTTTATTTAATAGTGATAATCGCGTTGTGTTCTAGAACTGTGGAAAATCTTTTGCTGAAAATTCACTTGGTTTACCAGAAATGAACTCTTGCTTGTAGGAAGACACAGATCATTGAGTTTAACTCCGTTTCAGATGGAAATGCAGTCCAGTGTTCTCATCCATGAAATACACTCTGTTTTAATGCCAGATATATGGTCTTCTTTCCAGAGTTTTCCATACAACAAGAAGCATGAGCATGCCCAGAAAAAAAGAACTGTGTTTCCTACTCATACGGTCCATATGTAGTTCAACTCTGCTTATGAAACTGATACAAACCACAGTTTCTCTTACATAAATGCTCTTTAGTTAATAGTGAGAATCGGTTTGGGTTGGTGAACTGTGAAAAATCATTTGAGCCGAAAATTCACTTTGTTTAACAGAAATGAAATCTTGCTTGTAGGAAGACACATATCTTGGGGTTTAACTCCGTTTCTGAAGGGAAATTCAGACCAGAGTTCTCATTCCTGAAACACCCTCTGCTTCAATACAAGAAGCAAGCTCTTCTTTCCAGAGTCTAAAATACAGCAAGAACACTGAGCATGTCCTGAAAAAAAGAAATGTGTTTCCTACTCATACGGACCATAGGTAGTTCAACTCTGCTTATGAAACTCATACAAACCACAGTTCATCTTTCATAAATGCTCTTTAGTTAATAGTGAGAATCGCGTTGGGTTCGTGAACTGCGAAAAATCTTTTGAGCCCAAAATTCACTGGGTTATCCAGAAATGAACTCTTGCTTGTTGAAGACAGAGATCCTGCGGTTTAACTCCATTTCTGAATGGAAATTCAGACCAGAGTTCTCATCCCTGAAACACACTCTGTATAACGACAAGAAGCATCCTCTTCTTTCCAGCGTATCCAATACAGCAAGAACCATGAGCATGCCCAAAAAAAAGAACTGTGTTTCCTAATCATGTGGACCATATGTAGTTCAACTCTCCTTTGAAACTGATACAAACCAACCTATTCTTACATAAATGCTCTTTAGTTAATAGTGAGAATCGGTTTGGGTTGGTGAACTGTGAAAAATCATTTGAGCCGAAAATTCACTTTGTTTAACAGAAATGAAATCTTGCTTGTAGGAAGACACATATCTTGGGGTTTAACTCCGTTTCTGAAGGGAAATTCAGACCAGAGTTCTCATTCCTGAAACACCCTCTGCTTCAATACAAGAAGCAAGCTCTTCTTTCCAGAGTCTAAAATACAGCAAGAACACTGAGCATGTCCTGAAAAAAAGAAATGTGTTTCCTACTCATACGGACCATAGGTAGTTCAACTCTCCTTATGAAACTCATACAAACCACAGTTCAACTTTCATAAATGCTCTTTAGTTAATAGTGAGAATCGCGTTGGGTTCGTGAACTGCGAAAAATCTTTTGAGCCCAAAATTCACTGGGTTATCCAGAAATGAACTCTTGCTTGTAGGAAGACACAGATCCTGGGGTTTAACTCCATTTCTGAATGGAAATTCAGACCAGAGTTCTCATCCTGAAACACACTCTGTTTTAGGACAAGAAGCTTCCTCTTCTTTCCAGCGTATCCAATACAGCAAGAACCATGAGCATGCCCAGAAAAAAAGAACTGTGTTTCCTACTCATATGGACCATATGTAGTTCAACTCTGCTTATGAAACTGATACAAACCAACCTACACTTACATAAATGCTCTTTAGTTAATAGTGATAATCGCGTTGTGTTCTAGAACTGTGGAAAATCTTTTGCCGAAAATTCACTTGGTTTACCAGAAATGAACTCTTGCTTGTAGGAAGACACAGATCATTGAGTTTAACTCCGTTTCACATGGAAATGCAGACCAGTGTTCTCATCCATGAAATACACTCTGTTTTAATGCCAGAAATATGGTCTTCTTTCCAGAGTCTTCAATACAACAAGAAGCATGAGCATGCCCAGAAAAAAAGAACTGTGTTTCCTACTCATACGGTCCATATGTAGTTCAACTCTGCTTATGAAACTGATACAAACCAGTTTCTCTTACATAAATGCTCTTTAGTTAATAGTGATAATCGCGTTGTGTTCTAGAACTGTGGAAAATCTTTTGCCGAAAATTCACTTGGTTTACCAGAAATGAACTCTTGCTTGTAGGAAGACACAGATCATTGAGTTTAACTCCGTTTCACATGGAAATGCAGACCAGTGTTCTCATCCATGAAATACACTCTGTTTTAATGCCAGAAATATGGTCTTCTTTCCAGAGTCTTCAATACAACAAGAAGCATGAGCATGCCCAGAAAAAAAGAACTGTGTTTCCTACTCATACGGTCCATATGTAGTTCAACTCTGCTTAGGAAACTGATACAAACCACAGTTCCTCTTACATAAATGCTCTTTAGTTAATAGTGAGAATCGGTTTGGGTTGGTGAACTGTGAAAAATCATTTGAGACGAAAATTCACTTTGTTTAACAGAAATGAAATCTTGCTTGTAGGAAGACACATATCTTGGGGTTTAACTCCGTTTCTGAAGGGAAATTCAGAGCAGAGTTCTCATTCCTGAAACACCCTCTGCTTCAATGCAAGAAGCAAGCTCTTCTTTCCAGAGTCTAAAATACAGCAAGAACACTGAGCATGCCCTGAAAAAAAGAAATGTGTTTCCTACTCATACGCACCATAGGTAGTTCAACTCTGCTTATGAAACTCATACAAACCACAGTTCATCTTTCATAAATGCTCTTTAGTTAATAGTGAGAATCGCGTTGGGTTCGTGAACTGCGAAAAATCTTTTGAGCCCAAAATTCACTGGGTTTACCAGAAATGAACTCTTGCTTGTAGGAAGACACAGATCCTGGGGTTTAACTCCATTTCTGAATGGAAATTCAGACCAGAGTTCTCATCCCTGAAACACACTCTGTTTTAGGACAAGAAGCATCCTCTTCTTTCCAGCCTATCCAATACAGCAAGAACCATGAGCATGCCCAGAAAAAAAGAACTGTGTTTCCTACTCATATGGACCATATGTAGTTCAACTCTGCTTATGAAACTGATACAAACCAACCTACTCTTACATAAAGGCTCTTTATTTAATAGTGATAATCGCGTTGTGTTCTAGAACTGTGGAAAATCTTTTGCTGAAAATTCACTTGGTTTACCAGAAATGAACTCTTGCTTGTAGGAAGACACAGATCATTGAGTTTAACTCCGTTTCAGATGGAAATGCAGTCCAGTGTTCTCATCCATGAAATACACTCTGTTTTAATGCCAGATATATGGTCTTCTTTCCAGAGTCTTCAATACAACAAGAAGCATGAGCATGCCCAGAAAAAAAGAACTGTGTTTCCTACTCATACGGTCCATATGTAGTTCAACTCTGCTTATGAAACTGATACAAACCAGTTTCTCTTACATAAATGCTCTTTAGTTAATAGTGAGAATCGGTTTGGGTTGGTGAACTGTGAAAAATCATTTGAGCCGAAAATTCACTTTGTTTAACAGAAATGAAATCTTGCTTGTAGGAAGACACATATCTTGGGGTTTAACTCCGTTTCTGAAGGGAAATTCAGACCAGAGTTCTCATTCCTGAAACACCCTCTGCTTCAATACAAGAAGCAAGCTCTTCTTTCCAGAGTCTAAAATACAGCAAGAACACTGAGCATGTCCTGAAAAAAAGAAATGTGTTTCCTACTCATACGGACCATAGGTAGTTCAACTCTGCTTATGAAACTCATACAAACCACAGTTCATCTTTCATAAATGCTCTTTAGTTAATAGTGAGAATCGCGTTGGGTTCGTGAACTGCGAAAAATCTTTTGAGCCCAAAATTCACTGGGTTATCCAGAAATGAACTCTTGCTTGTTGAAGACAGAGATCCTGCGGTTTAACTCCATTTCTGAATGGAAATTCAGACCAGAGTTCTCATCCCTGAAACACACTCTGTATAACGACAAGAAGCATCCTCTTCTTTCCAGCGTATCCAATACAGCAAGAACCATGAGCATGCCCAAAAAAAAGAACTGTGTTTCCTAATCATGTGGACCATATGTAGTTCAACTCTCCTTTGAAACTGATACAAACCAACCTATTCTTACATAAATGCTCTTTAGTTAATAGTGATAATCGCGTTGTGTTCTAGAACTGTGGAAAATCTTTTGCCGAAAATTCACTTGGTTTACCAGAAATGAACTCTTGCTTGTAGGAAGACACAGATCATTGAGTTTAACTCCGTTTCACATGGAAATGCAGACCAGTGTTCTCATCCATGAAATACACTCTGTTTTAATGCCAGAAATATGGTCTTCTTTCCAGAGTCTTCAATACAACAAGATGCATGAGCATGCCCAGAAAAAAAGAACTGTGTTTCCTACTCATACGGTCCATATGTAGTTCAACTCTGCTTATGAAACTGATACAAACCACAGTTTCTCTTACATAAATGCTCTTTAGTTAATAGTGAGAATCGGTTTGGGTTGGTGAACTGCGAAAAATCATTTGAGCCGAAAATTCACTTTGTTTAACCGAAATGAAATCTTGCTTGTAGGAAGACACATATCTTGGGGTTTAACTCCGTTTCTGAAGGGAAATTCAGACCAGAGTTCTCATTCCTGAACCACCCTCTGCTTCAATACAAGAAGCAAGCTCTTCTTTCCAGAGTCTAAAATACAGCAAGAACACTGAGCATGCCCTGAAAAAAAGAAATGTGTTTCATACTCATACGGACCATAGGTAGTTCAACTCTGCTTATGAAACTCAGACAAACCACAGTTCATCTTTCATAAATGCTCTTTAGTTAATAGTGAGAATCGCGTTGGGTTCGTGAACTGCGAAAAATCTTTTGAGCCCAAAATTCACTGGGTTACCCTGAAATGAACTCTTGCTTGTAGGAAGACACAGATCCTGGGGTTTAACTCCATTTCTGAATGGAAATTCAGACCAGAGTTCTCATCCCTGAAACACACTCTGTTTTAGGACAAGAAGCTTCCTCTTCTTTCCAGCGTATCCAATACAGCAAGAACCATGAGCATGCCCAGAAAAAAAGAACTGTGTTTCCTACTCATATGGACCATATGTAGTTCAACTCTGCTTATGAAACTGATACAAACCAACCTACACTTACATAAATGCTCTTTAGTTAATAGTGATAATCGCGTTGTGTTCTAGAACTGTGGAAAATCTTTTGCCGAAAATTCACTTGGTTTACCAGAAATGAACTCTTGCTTGTAGGAAGACACAGATCATTGAGTTTAACTCCGTTTCACATGGAAATGCAGACCAGTGTTCTCATCCATGAAATACACTCTGTTTTAATGCCAGAAATATGGTCTTCTTTCCAGAGTCTTCAATACAACAAGAAGCATGAGCATGCCCAGAAAAAAAGAAC
Organism: Onychomys arenicola; assembly: GCA_949786405.1. Lineage (NCBI taxonomy): Eukaryota > Metazoa > Chordata > Mammalia > Rodentia > Cricetidae > Onychomys > Onychomys arenicola. The sequence goes on from CATKUM010000029.1 coordinate 909,234, forward strand.
TGTGTTTCCTACTCATACGGTCCATATGTAGTTCAACTCTGCTTATGAAACTGATACAAACCAGTTTCTCTTACATAAATGCTCTTTAGTTAATAGTGATAATCGCGTTGTGTTCTAGAACTGTGGAAAATCTTTTGCCGAAAATTCACTTGGTTTACCAGAAATGAACTCTTGCTTGTAGGAAGACACAGATCATTGAGTTTAACTCCGTTTCACATGGAAATGCAGACCAGTGTTCTCATCCATGAAATACACTCTGTTTTAATGCCAGAAATATGGTCTTCTTTCCAGAGTCTTCAATACAACAAGAAGCATGAGCATGCCCAGAAAAAAAGAACTGTGTTTCCTACTCATACGGTCCATATGTAGTTCAACTCTGCTTAGGAAACTGATACAAACCACAGTTCCTCTTACATAAATGCTCTTTAGTTAATAGTGAGAATCGGTTTGGGTTGGTGAACTGTGAAAAATCATTTGAGACGAAAATTCACTTTGTTTAACAGAAATGAAATCTTGCTTGTAGGAAGACACATATCTTGGGGTTTAACTCCGTTTCTGAAGGGAAATTCAGAGCAGAGTTCTCATTCCTGAAACACCCTCTGCTTCAATACAAGAAGCAAGCTCTTCTTTCCAGAGTCTAAAATACAGCAAGAACACTGAGCATGTCCTGAAAAAAAGAAATGTGTTTCCTACTCATACGGACCATAGGTAGTTCAACTCTGCTTATGAAACTCATACAAACCACAGTTCATCTTTCATAAATGCTCTTTAGTTAATAGTGAGAATCGCGTTGGGTTCGTGAACTGCGAAAAATCTTTTGAGCCCAAAATTCACTGGGTTATCCAGAAATGAACTCTTGCTTGTTGAAGACAGAGATCCTGCGGTTTAACTCCATTTCTGAATGGAAATTCAGACCAGAGTTCTCATCCCTGAAACACACTCTGTATAACGACAAGAAGCATCCTCTTCTTTCCAGCGTATCCAATACAGCAAGAACCATGAGCATGCCCAAAAAAAAGAACTGTGTTTCCTAATCATGTGGACCATATGTAGTTCAACTCTCCTTTGAAACTGATACAAACCAACCTATTCTTACATAAATGCTCTTTAGTTAATAGTGATAATCGCGTTGTGTTCTAGAACTGTGGAAAATCTTTTGCCGAAAATTCACTTGGTTTACCAGAAATGAACTCTTGCTTGTAGGAAGACACAGATCATTGAGTTTAACTCCGTTTCACATGGAAATGCAGACCAGTGTTCTCATCCATGAAATACACTCTGTTTTAATGCCAGAAATATGGTCTTCTTTCCAGAGTCTTCAATACAACAAGATGCATGAGCATGCCCAGAAAAAAAGAACTGTGTTTCCTACTCATACGGTCCATATGTAGTTCAACTCTGCTTATGAAACTGATACAAACCACAGTTCCTCTTACATAAATGCTCTTTAGTTAATAGTGAGAATCGGTTTGGGTTGGTGAACTGCGAAAAATCATTTGAGCCGAAAATTCACTTTGTTTAACCGAAATGAAATCTTGCTTGTAGGAAGACACATATCTTGGGGTTTAACTCCGTTTCTGAAGGGAAATTCAGACCAGAGTTCTCATTCCTGAACCACCCTCTGCTTCAATACAAGAAGCAAGCTCTTCTTTCCAGAGTCTAAAATACAGCAAGAACACTGAGCATGCCCTGAAAAAAAGAAATGTGTTTCATACTCATACGGACCATAGGTAGTTCAACTCTGCTTATGAAACTCAGACAAACCACAGTTCATCTTTCATAAATGCTCTTTAGTTAATAGTGAGAATCGCGTTGGGTTCGTGAACTGCGAAAAATCTTTTGAGCCCAAAATTCACTGGGTTACCCAGAAATGAACTCTTGCTTGTAGGAAGACACAGATCCTGGGGTTTAACTCCATTTCTGAATGGAAATTCAGACCAGAGTTCTCATCCCTGAAACACACTCTGTTTTAGGACAAGAAGCTTCCTCTTCTTTCCAGCGTATCCAATACAGCAAGAACCATGAGCATGCCCAGAAAAAAAGAACTGTGTTTCCTACTCATATGGACCATATGTAGTTCAACTCTGCTTATGAAACTGATACAAACCAACCTACACTTACATAAATGCTCTTTAGTTAATAGTGATAATCGCGTTGTGTTCTAGAACTGTGGAAAATCTTTTGCCGAAAATTCACTTGGTTTACCAGAAATGAACTCTTGCTTGTAGGAAGACACAGATCATTGAGTTTAACTCCGTTTCACATGGAAATGCAGACCAGTGTTCTCATCCATGAAATACACTCTGTTTTAATGCCAGAAATATGGTCTTCTTTCCAGAGTCTTCAATACAACAAGAAGCATGAGCATGCCCAGAAAAAAAGAACTGTGTTTCCTACTCATACGGTCCATATGTAGTTCAACTCTGCTTATGAAACTGATACAAACCACAGCTCCTCTTACATAAATGCTCTTTAGTTAATAGTGAGAATCGGTTTGGGTTGGTGAACTGCGAAAAATCATTTGAGCCGAAAATTCACTTTGTTTAACAGAAATGAAATCTTGCTTGTAGGAAGACACATATCTTGGGGTTTAACTCCGTTTCTGAAGGGAAATTCAGACCAGAGTTCTCATTCCTGAAACACCCTCTGCTTCAATGCAAGAAGCAAGCTCTTCTTTCCAGAGTCTAAAATACAGCAAGAACACTGAGCATGCCCTGAAAAAAAGAAATGTGTTTCATACTCATACGCACCATAGGTAGTTCAACTCTGCTTATGAAACTCATACAAACCACAGTTCATCTTTCATAAATGCTCTTTAGTTATTAGTGAGAATCGCGTTTGTTTGTGAACTGTGAAAAATCTTTTGAGCCCAAAATTCACTGGGTTATCCAGAAATGAACTCTTGCTTGTAGGAGGACACAGATCCTGGGGTTTAACTCCATTTCTGAATGGAAATTCAGGCCAGAGTTCTCATCCCTGAAACACACTCTGTTTTAGGACAAGAAGCATCCTCTTCTTTCCAGCGTATCCAATACAGCAAGAACCATGAGCATGCCCAGAAAAAAAGAACTGTGTTTCCTACTCATACGGACCATATGTAGTTCAACTCTGCTTATGAAACTGATACAGACCACAGCTCCTCTTACATAAATGTTCTTTAGTTAATAGTGATAAGCGCGTTGTGTTCTAGAACTGTGGAAAATCTTTTGAGCCGAAAATTCACTTGTTTTACCAGAAATGAAGTCCTGCTGGTAGGAAGACACAGATCATGGGATTTAACTCCGTTTGTGAAGGGAAATTCAGACATGAGTTCTCCTCAATGAAACACACCCTGTTTTAATGCAAGAAGCAATCTCTTCTTTCCAGCATCTCCAATACAGCAAGAACCATCAGCATTCCCTGAAAAAATGAACAGTGTTTCCTATTCATACAGACCATATGTAGTTCATCTCTGCTTATGAAACTGATATAAACCACAGCTCCACTAACATAAATGCTCTTTAGTTAATAGTGAGAATCGCGTTGGGTTCGTGAACTGCGAAAACTCATTTGTGCCCAAAATTCACTGGGGTAAACAGAAATGAACTCTTGCTTGTAGGAAGACACAGATCCTGGGGTTTAACTCCGTTTCTGAAGGGAAATTCAGACCAGAGTTCTCATCCCTGAAACACACTCTGTTTTAATACAAGAAGCATCCTCTTATTTCCAGCGTCACCAATACAGCAAGAAGCATGAGCATGCCCAGAAAAAAAGAACTGTGTTTCCTACTCATACGGACCGTATATAGTTCAACTCTGCTTATGAAACTGATACAGACCACAGCTCCTCTTACATAAATGCTCTATAGTTAATAGTGATAATCGCGTTGTGTTCTAGAACTGTGGAAAATCTTTTGCCGAAAATTCACTTGGTTTACCAGAAATGAACTCTTGCTTGTAGGAAGACACAGATCATTGAGTTTAACTCCGTTTCACATGGAAATGCAGACCAGTGTTCTCATCCATGAAATACACTCTGTTTTAATGCCAGAAATATGGTCTTCTTTCCAGAGTCTTCAATACAACAAGAAGCATGAGCATGCCCAGAAAAAAAGAACTGTGTTTCCTACTCATCCGGTCCATATGTAGTTCAACTCTGCTTATGAAACTGATACAAACCACAGTTCCTCTTACATAGATGCTCTTTAGCTAATAGTGAGAATCGGTTTGGGTTGGTGAACTGCGAAAAATCATTTGAGCCGAAAATTCACTTTGTTTAACAGAAATCAAATCTTGCCTGTAGGAAGACACATATCTTGGGGTTTAACTCCGTTTCTGAAGGGAAATTCAGACCAGAGTTCTCATTCCTGAAACACCCTCTGCTTCAATGCAAGAAGCAAGCTCTTCTTTCCAGAGTCTAAAATACAGCAAGAACACTGAGCATGCCCTGAAAAAAAGAAATGTGTTTCCTACTCATACGGACCATAGGTAGTTCAACTCTCCTTATGAAACTCATAAAAACCACAGTTCATCTTTCATAAATGCTCTTTAGTTAATAGTGAGAATCACGTTGGGTTCGTGAACTGCGAAAAATCTTTTGAGCCCAAAATTCACTGGGTTATCCAGAAATGAACTCTTGCTTGTAGGAAGACACAGATCCTGGGGTTTAACTCCATTTCTGAATGGAAATTCAGACCAGAGTTCTCATCCCTGAAACACACTCTGTTTTAGGACAAGAAGCATCCTCTTCTTTCCAGCCTATCCAATACAGCAAGAACCATGAGCATGCCCAGAAAAAAAGAACTGTGTTTCCTACTCATATGGACCATATGTAGTTCAACTCTGCTTATGAAACTGATACAAACCAACCTACACTTACATAAATGCTCTTTAGTTAATAGTGATAATCGCGTTGTGTTCTAGAACTGTGGAAAATCTTTTGCCGAAAATTCACTTGGTTTACCAGAAATGAACTCTTGCTTGTAGGAAGACACAGATCATTGAGTTTAACTCCGTTTCACATGGAAATGCAGACCAGTGTTCTCATCCATGAAATACACTCTGTTTTAATGCCAGAAATATGGTCTTCTTTCCAGAGTCTTCAATACAACAAGAAGCATGAGCATGCCCAGAAAAAAAGAACTGTGTTTCCTACTCATACGGTCCATATGTAGTTCAACTCTGCTTATGAAACTGATACAAACCACAGCTCCTCTTACATAAATGCTCTTTAGTTAATAGTGAGAATCGGTTTGGGTTGGTGAACTGCGAAAAATCATTTGAGCCGAAAATTCACTTTGTTTAACAGAAATGAAATCTTGCTTGTAGGAAGACACATATCTTGGGGTTTAACTCCGTTTCTGAAGGGAAATTCAGACCAGAGTTCTCATTCCTGAAACACCCTCTGCTTCAATGCAAGAAGCAAGCTCTTCTTTCCAGAGTCTAAAATACAGCAAGAACACTGAGCATGCCCTGAAAAAAAGAAATGTGTTTCATACTCATACGCACCATAGGTAGTTCAACTCTGCTTATGAAACTCATACAAACCACAGTTCATCTTTCATAAATGCTCTTTAGTTATTAGTGAGAATCGCGTTTGTTTGTGAACTGCGAAAAATCTTTTGAGCCCAAAATTCACTGGGTTATCCAGAAATGAACTCTTGCTTGTAGGAGGACACAGATCCTGGGGTTTAACTCCATTTCTGAATGGAAATTCAGGCCAGAGTTCTCATCCCTGAAACACACTCTGTTTTAGGACAAGAAGCATCCTCTTCTTTCCAGCGTATCCAATACAGCAAGAACCATGAGCATGCCCAGAAAAAAAGAACTGTGTTTCCTACTCATACGGACCATATGTAGTTCAACTCTGCTTATGAAACTGATACAGACCACAGCTCCTCTTACATAAATGTTCTTTAGTTAATAGTGATAAGCGCGTTGTGTGCTAGAACTGTGGAAAATCTTTTGAGCCGAAAATTCACTTGTTTTACCAGAAATGAAGTCCTGCTGGTAGGAAGACACAGATCATGGGATTTAACTCCGTTTGTGAAGGGAAATTCAGACCTGAGTTCTCCTCAATGAAACACACCCTGTTTTAATGCAAGAAGCAATCTCTTCTTTCAAGCATCTCCAATACAGCAAGAACCATCGGCATTCCCTGAAAAAATGAACAGTGTTTCCTATTCATACAGACCATATGTAGTTCATCTCTGCTTATGAAACTGATATAAACCACAGCTCCACTAACATAAATGCTCTTTAGTTAATAGTGAGAATCGCGTTGGGTTCGTGAACTGCGAAAACTCATTTGTGCCCAAAATTCACTGGGGTAAACAGAAATGAACTCTTGCTTGTAGGAAGACACAGATCCTGGGGTTTAACTCCGTTTCTGAAGGGAAATTCAGACCAGAGTTCTCATCCCTGAAACACACTCTGTTTTAATACAAGAAGCATCCTCTTATTTCCAGCGTCACCAATACAGCAAGAAGCATGAGCATGCCCAGAAAAAAAGAACTGTGTTTCCTACTCATACGGACCGTATATAGTTCAACTCTGCTTATGAAACTGATACAGACCACAGCTCCTCTTACATAAATGCTCTTTAGTTAATAGTGATAATCGCGTTGTGTTCTAGAACTGTGGAAAATCTTTTGCCGAAAATTCACTTGGTTTACCAGAAATGAACTCTTGCTTGTAGGAAGACACAGATCATTGAGTTTAACTCCGTTTCAGATGGAAATGCAGACCAGTGTTCTCATCCATGAAATACACTCTGTTTTAATGCCAGAAATATGGTCTTCTTTCCAGAGTCTTCAATACAACAAGAAGCATGAGCATGCCCAGAAAAAAAGAACTGTGTTTCCTACTCATCCGGTCCATATGTAGTTCAACTCTGCTTATGAAACTGATACAAACCACAGTTTCTCTTACATAGATGCTCTTTAGCTAATAGTGAGAATCGGTTTGGGTTGGTGAACTGCGAAAAATCATTTGAGCCGAAAATTCACTTTGTTTAACAGAAATCAAATCTTGCCTGTAGGAAGACACATATCTTGGGGTTTAACTCCGTTTCTGAAGGGAAATTCAGACCAGAGTTCTCATTCCTGAAACACCCTCTGCTTCAATGCAAGAAGCAAGCTCTTCTTTCCAGAGTCTAAACTACAGCAAGAACACTGAGCATGCCCTGACAAAAAGAAATGTGTTTCCTACTCATACGGACCATAGGTAGTTCAACTCTGCTTATGAAACTCATACAAACCACAGTTCATCTTTCATAAATGCTCTTTAGTTAATAGTGAGAATCGCGTTGGGTTCGTGAACTGCGAAAAATCTTTTGAGCCCAAAATTCACTGGGTTATCCAGAAATGAACTCTTGCTTGTAGGAAGACACAGATACTGGGGTTTAACTCCATTTCTGAATGGAAATTCAGACCAGAGTTCTCATCCCTGAAACACACTCTGTTTTAGGACAAGAAGCTTCCTCTTCTTTCCAGCGTATCCAATACAGCAAGAACCATGAGCATGCCCAGAAAAAAAGAACTGTGTTTCCTACTCATATGGACCATATGTAGTTCAACTCTGCTTATGAAACTGATACAAACCAACCTACACTTACATAAATGCTCTTTAGTTAATAGTGATAATCGCGTTGTGTTCTAGAACTGTGGAAAATCTTTTGCCGAAAATTCACTTGGTTTACCAGAAATGAACTCTTGCTTGTAGGAAGACACAGATCATTGAGTTTAACTCCGTTTCACATGGAAATGCAGACCAGTGTTCTCATCCATGAAATACACTCTGTTTTAATGCCAGAAATATGGTCTTCTTTCCAGAGTCTTCAATACAACAAGAAGCATGAGCATGCCCAGAAAAAAAGAACTGTGTTTCCTACTCATACGGTCCATATGTAGTTCAACTCTGCTTATGAAACTGATACAAACCACAGCTCCTCTTACATAAATGCTCTTTAGTTAATAGTGAGAATCGGTTTGGGTTGGTGAACTGCGAAAAATCATTTGAGCCGAAAATTCACTTTGTTTAACAGAAATCAAATCTTGCTTGTAGGAAGACACATATCTTGGGGTTTAACTCCGTTTCTGAAGGGAAATTCAGACCAGAGTTCTCATTCCTGAAACACCCTCTGCTTCAATGCAAGAAGCAAGCTATTCTTTCCAGAGTCTAAAATACAGCAAGAACACTGAGCATGCCCTGAAAAAAAGAAATGTGTTTCATACTCATACGGACCATAGGAAGTTCAACTCTGCTTATGAAACTCATACAAACCACAGTTCAGCTTTCATAAATGCTCTTTAGTTAATAGTGAGAATCGCGTTTGTTTGTGAACTGCGAAAAATCTTTTGAGCCCAAAATTCACTGGGTTATCCAGAAATCAACTCTTGCTTGTAGGAGGACACAGATCCTGGGGTTTAACTCCATTTCTGAATGGAAATTCAGGCCAGAGTTCTCATCCCTGAAACACACTCTGTTTTAGGACAAGAAGCATCCTCTTCTTTCCAGCGTATCCAATACAACAAGAACCATGAGCATGCCCAGAAAAAAAGAGCTGTGTTTCCTACTCATACGGACCATATGTAGTTCAACTCTGCTTATGAAACTGATACAGACCACAGCTCCTCTTACATAAATGCTCTTTAGTTAATAGTGATAAGCGCGTTGTGTTCTAGAACTGTGGAAAATCTTTTGAGCCGAAAATTCACTTGTTTTACCAGAAATGAATTCCTGCTGGTAGGAAGACACAGATCATGGGATTTAACTCCGTTTGTGAAGGGAAATTCAGACCTGAGTTCTCCTCAATGAAACACACCCTGTTTTAATGCAAGAAGCAATCTCTTCTTTCCAGCATCTCCAATACAGCAAGAACCATCAGCATTCCCTGAAAAAATGAACAGTGTTTCCTATTCATACAGACCATATGTAGTTCATCTCTGCTTATGAAACTGATATAAACCACAGCTCCACTAACATAAATGCTCTTTAGTTAATAGTGAGAATCGCGTTGGGTTCGTGAACTGCGAAAACTCATTTGTGCCCAAAATTCACTGGGGTAAACAGAAATGAACTCTTGCTTGTAGGAAGACACAGATCCTGGGGTTTAACTCCGTTTCTGAAGGGAAATTCAGACCAGAGTTCTCATCCCTGAAACACACTCTGTTTTAATACAAGAAGCATCCTCTTATTTCCAGCGTCACCAATACAGCAAGAAGCATGAGCATGCCCAGAAAAAAAGAACTGTGTTTCCTACTCATACGGACCGTATATAGTTCAACTCTGCTTATGAAACTGATACAGACCACAGCTCCTCTTACATAAATGCTCTTTAGTTAATAGTGATAATCGCGTTGTGTTCTAGAACTGTGGAAAATCTTTTGCCGAAAATTCACTTGGTTTACCAGAAATGAACTCTTGCTTGTAGGAAGACACAGATCATTGAGTTTAACTCCGTTTCAGATGGAAATGCAGACCAGTGTTCTCATCCATGAAATACACTCTGTTTTAATGCCAGAAATATGGTCTTCTTTCCAGAGTCTTCAATACAACAAGAAGCATGAGCATGCCCAGAAAAAAAGAACTGTGTTTCCTACTCATCCGGTCCATATGTAGTTCAACTCTGCTTATGAAACTGATACAAACCACAGTTCCTCTTACATAAATGCTCTTTAGTTAATAGTGAGAATCGGTTTGGGTTGGTGAACTGCGAAAAATCATTTGAGCCGAAAATTCACTTTGTTTAACAGAAATCAAATCTTGCTTGTAGGAAGACACATATCTTGGGGTTTAACTCCGTTTCTGAAGGGAAATTCAGACCAGAGTTCTCATTCCTGAAACACCCTCTGCTTCAATGCAAGAAGCAAGCTCTTCTTTCCAGAGTCTAAAATACAGCAAGAACACTGAGCATGCCCTGAAAAAAAGAAATGTGTTTCCTACTCATACGGACCATAGGTAGTTCAACTCTGCTTATGAAACTCATAAAAACCACAGTTCATCTTTCATAAATGCTCTTTAGTTAATAGTGAGAATCACGTTGGGTTCGTGAACTGCGAAAAATCTTTTGAGCCCAAAATTCACTGGGTTATCCAGAAATGAACTCTTGCTTGTAGGAAGACACAGATCCTGGGGTTTAACTCCATTTCTGAATGGAAATTCAGACCAGAGTTCTCATCCCTGAAACACACTCTGTTTTAGGACAAGAAGCATCCTCTTCTTTCCAGCGTATCCAATACAGCAAGAACCATGAGCATGCCCAGAAAAATAGAACTGTGTTTCCTACTCATATGGACCATATGTAGTTCAACTCTGCTTATGAAACTGATACAAACCACACCTACTCTTTCATAAATGCTCTTTAGTTAATAGTGATAATCGCGTTGGGTTCTAGAACTGTGGAAAGTCATTTGAGCCGAAAATTCACTTGGTTTACCAGAAATGAACTCCTGCTGGTAGGAAGACTCAGATCATGGGATTTAACTCCGTTTGTGAAGGGAAATTCAGACCAGAGTTCTCATCCATGAAACACACCCTGTTTTATTGCAAGAAGCAATCTCTTCTTCCCAGCGTCTCCAATACAGCAAGAACAATGAGCATTCCCTGAAAAAAAGAACAGTGTTTTCTTCTCATACAGACCATATGTAGTTCAACTCTGCTTATGAAACTGATACAAACCACAGCTCCTCTTACATAAATGCTCTTTAGTTAATAGTGAGAATCGGTTTGGGTTGGTGAACTGCGAAAAATCATTTGAGCCGAAAATTCACTTTGTTTAACAGAAATGAAATCTTGCTTGTAGGAAGACACATATCTTGGGGTTTAACTCCGTTTCTGAAGGGAAATTCAGACCAGAGTTCTCATTCCTGAAACACCCTCTGCTTCAATGCAAGAAGCAAGCTCTTCTTTCCAGAGTCTAAAATACAGCAAGAACACTGAGCATGCCCTGAAAAAAAGAAATGTGTTTCATACTCATACGGACCATAGGTAGTTCAACTCTGCTTATGAAACTCATACAAACCACAGTTCATCTTTCATAAATGCTCTTTAGTTAATAGTGAGAATCGCGTTTTTTTGTGAACTGCGAAAAATCTTTTGAGCCCAAAATTCACTGGGTTATCCAGAAATGAACTCTTGCTTGTAGGAGGACACAGATCCTGGGGTTTAACTCCATTTCTGAATGGAAATTCAGGCCAGAGTTCTCATCCCTGAAACACACTCTGTTTTAGGACAAGAAGCATCCTCTTCTTTCCAGCGTATCCAATACAGCAAGAACCATGAGCATGCCCAGAAAAAAAGAACTGTGTTTCCTACTCATACGGACCATATGTAGTTCAACTCTGCTTATGAAACTGATACAGACCACAGCTCCTCTTACATAAATGCTCTTTAGTTAATAGTGATAATCGCGTTGTGTTCTAGAACTGTGGAAAATCTTTTGAGCCGAAAATTCACTTGGTTTACCAGAAATGAACTCCTGCTGGTAGGAAGACACAGATCATGGGATTTAACTCCGTTTGTGAAGGGAAATTCAGACCAGAGTTCTCCTCAATGAAACATACCCTGTTTTAATGCAAGAAGCAATCTCTTCTTTCCAGCATCTGCAATAGAGCAAGAACCATCAGCATTCCCTGAAAAAATGAACAGTGTTTCCTATTCATACAGACCATATGTAGTTCATCTCTGCTTATGACACTGATATAAACCACAGCTCCGCTAACATAAATGCTCTTTAGTTAATAGTGATAATCGCGATGTGTTCTAGAACTGTGGAAAATCTTTTGCCTAAAATTCACTTGGTTTACCAGAAATGAACTCTTGCTTGTAGGAAGACACAGATCAGTGAGTTTAACTCCGTTTCAGATGGAAATGCAGACCAGTGTTCTCATCCATGAAATACACTCTGTTTTAATGCCAGAAATATGGTCTTCTTTCCAGAGTCTTCAATACAACAAGAAGCATGAGCATGCCCAGAAAAAAAGAACTGTGTTTCCTACTCATCCGGTCCATATGTAGTTCAACTCTGCTTATGAAACTGATATAAACCACAGTTCCTCTTACATAAATGCTCTTTAGTTAATAGTGAGAATCGGTTTGGGTTGGTGAACTGCGAAAAATCATTTGAGCCGAAAATTCACTTTGTTTAACAGAAATGAAATCTTGCTTGTAGGAAGAAACATATCTTGGGGTTTATCTCCGTTTCTGAAGGGAAATTTAGACCAGAGTTCTCATTCCTGAAACACCCTCTGCTTCAATGCAAGAAGCAAGCTCTTCTTTCCAGAGTCTAAAATACAGCAAGAACACTGAGCATGCCCTGAAAAAAAGAAATGTGTTTCCTACTCATACGGACCATAGGTAGTTCAACTCTGCTTATGAAACTCATACAAACCACAGTTCAGCTTTCATAAATGCTCTTTAGTTAATAGTGAGAATCGCGTTGGGTTCGTGAACTGCGAAAAATCTTTTGAGCCCAAAATTCACTGGGTTATCCAGAAATGAACTCTTGCTTGTAGGAAGACACAGATCCTGGGGTTTTACTCCATTTCCGAATGGAAATTCAGACCAGAGTTCTCATCCCTGAAACACACTCTGTTTTAGGACAAGAAGCATGCTCTTCTTTCCAGCGTATCCAATACAGCAAGAACCATGAGCATGCCCAGAAAAAAAGAACTGTGTTTCCTACTCATATGGACCATATGTAGTTCAACTCTGCTTATAAAACTGATACAAACCACACCTACTCTTACATAAATGCTCTTTAGTTAATAGTGATAATCGCGTTGTGTTCTAGAACTGTGGAAAGTCATTTGAGCCGAAAATTCACTTGGTTTACCAGAAATGAACTCCTGCTGGTAGGAAGACACAGATCATGGGATTTAACTCCGTTTGTGAAGGGAAATTCAGACCAGAGTTCTCATCCTTGAAACACACCCTGTTTTATTGCAAGAAGCAAGCTCTTCTTTCCAGCATCTCCAATACAGCAAGAACAATGAGCATTCCCTGAAAAAAAGAACAGTGTTTTATTCTCATACAGACCATATGTAGTTCAACTCTGCTTATGAAACTGATACAAACCACAGTTCCTCTTACATAAGTGCTCTTTAGTTGATACTGAGAATCGCGTTCGGTTCGTTAACTACGAAAAATCATTTCTGCCCAAAATTCACTGGGCTAACCTGAAACGAACTCTTGCTTGTAGGAAGACACAGATCCTGGGGTTTAACTCCGTTTCTGAAGGGAAATTCAGACCAGAGTTCTCATCCCTGAAACACACTCTGTTTTAAGACAAGAAGCATCTTCTTATTTCTAGCGTAACCAATACAGCAAGAACCATGATTATGCCCAGAAAAAAAGAACTGTGTTTCCTACTCATACAGACCATATGTAGTTCAACTCTGCTTATGATACTGATACAAACCACAGTTCCTCTTACATAAATGCTCTTTAGTTAATAGTGAGAATCGGTTTGGGTTGGTGAACTGCGAAAAATCATTTGAGCCGAAAATTCACTTTGTTTAACAGAAATGAAATCTTGCTTGTAAGAAGACACATATCTTGGGGTTTAACTCCGTTTCTGAAGGGAAATTCAGACCAGAGTTCTCATTCCTGAAACACCCTCTGCTTCAATGCAAGAAGCATGTCTTCTTTCCAGAGTCTAAAATACAGCAAAACCTTGAGCTTGCCCTGAAAAAAAGAAATGTGTTTCCTACTCATACGGACCATAGGTAGTTCAACTCTGCTTATGAAACTCATAAAAACCACAGCTCATCTTTCATAAATGTTCTTTAGTTAATAGTGAGAATCGCGTTGGGTTCGTGAACTGCGAAAAATCATTTGAACCCAAAATTCACTGGGGTAACCAGAAATGAACTCTTGCTTGTTTGAAGACACAGATCCTGGGGTTTATCTCCGTTTCTGAAGGAAAATTCAGACCAGAGTTCTCATCCCTGAAACACACTCTGTTTTAAGATAAGAAGCATCCTCTTATTTCCAGTGTCACCAATACAGCAAAAACCATGATTATGCCCAGAAAAAAAGAACTGAGTTTCCTACTCATATGGACCATATGTAGTTCAACTCTGCTTATGAAACTGATACAAACCACAGCTCCTCTTACATAAATGCTCTTTAGTTAATAGTGATAATCGCGTTGTTTTCTAGAAGTGTGATAAACCATTTGAGCCGAAAAATCAATTGGTTTACCAGAAATGAACTCTTGCTTGTAGGAAGTTACAGATCCTGGGGTTTAACTCTGTTTCTGAAGGGAAAATCAGACCAGTGTTCTCATCCATGAAACACACTCTGTTTTAACGCAAGAAGCAAGCTCTTCTTTCCAGAGTCTAAAATACAGCAAGAATCATGAGCATGCCCTGAAAAAAAGTACTGTGTTTCCTACTCATATGGACCATATGTAGTTCAACTCTTCTTATGAAACTAATACAAACCACAGCTTGTCTTACATAAATGCTCTTTAGTTAATAGTGAGAATCGCGTTGGGTTCGTGAACTGCGAAAATCATTTGAGCCGAAAATTCACTTGGTTTACTAGGAATGAACTCTTGCCTGTAGGAAGACACAGATCCTGGGGTTTAAAACCGTTTCTGAAGGGATATTCGTACCAGAGTTCTCATCCCTGAAACACACTCTGTTTTAACGCAAGAAGCAAGCTCTTCTTTCCAGAGTCTAAAATACAACAAGAACCATGAGCATGCCCTGAAAAAAGGAAATGTGTTTCCTACTCATACGGACCATATGTAGTTCAACTCTGCTTTGAAACTGATACAAACCACAGCTCCTCTTACATAAATTCTCTTTAGGGGATAGTGACAATCACGTTGGATTCCTGAACTGTGTAAAATCATTTGAGCCCAAAATTCACTGGGTTTACCAGAAATGAACTCTTGCTTGGAGGAAGACCCAGATTCTGGGGTTTAACGCTGTTTCTAAAGGAAAATTCAGACCTGTGTTCTAATCGATGAAACCATGCTGTTTTAACGCAAGAAGCATCCTGTTCTTTCCAGCGTCTCCAATAGAGCAAGAACCATGAGCATGCCCAGAAAAAAAGAACTGTGTTTCCTACTCATTCAGACTATATGCAATTCAACTCTGCTTATGAAACTGAAACAAACTGCCACGCCCATGACAGTGTCTCCTTCGTGACAAATGCCTTGGATAAGGTAGTTACGTGGGAAAGGGTGGCTCGCGGCCCTCGGGTCTATTCCCCTGGCGACCCCTCATCAGTCTGCCCGAATCAAGGTGCCAGGCTACACGGAACCACGCAGATCTGCTTGCAGAGGCTGGCTGGCACTCTGCCTTCTTCTCTTTGCAGCTGTAATTATTGCTGTTTCCTTGTGTATTAATTCCAAGAATTAACTCTTAATGTTCCTGATGTGCCCCTAAAGAGAGTAATGATTCCTCAAAAGTGGCTTCAATACCCCCACCTATGATTCAAGCTTTTAGGCCAACAGTTCAAGAGGGTCCCTAAAGTTTGGAGGAATTCATGAATGATTTAGAGCAGAAAGAACTCATGATTCAGAAGGACAAAGACTCTAGCGAAGAGAGAATGAAAGTAAAGTTACAGGCACTCATAGGCAATTCACACGCACAGCCGACAGCAGCTGCGAGGATCCAGTTACAGGAATTAGCCATTCCTACAAGAATTATTCAGGGACAAATAGAGTTTCTCATCAAGGGTCGATGGTGTCAACCACCTAACTTTAATCTTAGATACAGTAATTATTTAGAGCCATTACCTTTTACGGGAGATTATGACGTACATGGGAACTGATGTGTGAATCATAATGGTATGAAAACAGAATAGCATAAGTTACAGTTCATGGAAAGATAAGCTAGGTACCGACCCCCCTGGTGCCTTCTCACCCACAGGCAAAGGTTAAAATATTTTCACACAAATGAAACCATGGTTAGAACAATGATGGAAAGGGTTTAATTTTGATACAGAACAAAGGTGTAGAAGGAAAACTACAGCTAGGGCCGTAATGTTCTCTGTCCGGATGAGGAACCACAAAAGAAAAAGTAAAGGCTATACTCATGAGATCTATTAATCATTCTGAGAAAAGTGTGTAACTACATTGTTGATTCTATGTTTGTCACACTACTGGCCGATTGCCGTGTTTCCCCAAGTAACTGTATAAAATTCACTGCTTGGTCTGAGTAAAATTGCAGCAGCTTCACAACATACTCTCGTGTCTGTGGCTGTCTGTCATTCGCCGAATCCCACTTATCCTGAGTACCTTCACCCTGTTTTCCCTCGGTCTGGTGGTCTAGCTGAGATCCAGTCCGCGGCAACAAACCACAGCTCCTCTTAAAGAAATGCTCTTTAATTGATAGTGAGAATCACGTTGGGTTCGTGAACTGTTTAAAATCATTTGAGCCCAAAGTTCACCTGTTTTACCAGAAATGAACTCTTGCTTGTAGGAAGACAAAGATCCTGGGGTTAAACTCTGTTTCTGAATGGAAATTCAGACCAGTGTTCTCATCCATGAAACACATGCTGTTTTTACACAAGAAGCAGCCACTTCGTTCCGGCGAATCCAATACAGCAAGAACAATGAGAATGCCCAGAAAAAAAGAACAGTGTTTCCTACTCATACGGACCATATGTAGTTCAACTCTACTTGTGAAACTAATACAAACCACAGAACCTCTTACATAAAGGCTGTTTTGTTAATAGTGAGAATCATGTTCTGTTGGTGTACTGTGTAAAATCATTTGAGCCCAAAATTAACTTTGTTTACCAGAAAGGAACTCCTGCTTGTAGGAAAACACAGATCCTGGGGTTTAACTCCATTTCTGAAGGCAAATTCAGAACAGAATTCTCATCCCTGAGAAACACTCTGTTTTAAGGCATGAATCATCCACTTCTGTCCAGGGTCTCCAATACAGTAAGAACCATGAGCTTGCCAGGAAAAAAAGAACTGTGTTTCCTACTAATACGGATCATATGTAGTTCAACTCTGCTTACGAAACTGATACAGACCACAGCTCCTCTTACATAAATGCTCTTTAGTTAATAGTGATAATCGCATTGTGTTCTAGAATTGTGTAAAGTCATTTGAGCCAAAAATTCACATGGTTTACCAGAAATGAACTCTTGCTTGTAGGAAGACACAGATCATGGGGTTTATCTCCGTTTCTGAAGGCAAATTCAGACCAGATTTCTCATCCATGAAACACACTCTGTTTTAATGCAAGAAGCAAGCTCTTCTTTCCAGCGTCTCCAATACAGCAAGAACCATGAGCATTCCCTGAAAAAAGAACTGTGTTTCCTACTCATAAGGAAAAAATGTAGTTCAACTCTGTTTATGAAACTGATACAAATCACACCTCCTCTTACATAAATGCTCTTTAGTTAATACTGAGAATCGTGTAGGGTTCGTGAACTGTGAAAAATCATTTGAGCCCAAAATTCACTGGGTGAACCAGAAATGAACTCTTGCTGGTAGGAAGACACAGATCCTGGGGTTTAACTCCGTTTCTGAAGGGAAATTCAGACCAGAGTTCTCATTCCTGAAACACACTCTGTTTTAATGCAAGAAGCAAGCTCTTCTTTCCAGAGTCTCCAATACAGTAAGAAACATGAGCATTCCCAGAAAAAAAGAACTGATTTTCCTACTCAAACAGACCATATGTAGTTCAACTCTGCTTATGAAACTGATACAAAACACAGCTCCTCTTACATAAATGCTCTTTAGTTAATAGTGAGAATCACGTAGGGTTCGTGAACTGTGAAAAATCATTTGAGCCCAAAATTCACTTGGTTTACCAGAAATGAACTCTTGCTTGTAGGAAGACACAGATCATGGGGTTTAACTCCGTTTCTGAAGGGAAATTCAGACCACAGTACTCATCCAAGGAACACACTCTGTTTTAATGTAAGAAGCAAGCTCTTCTTTCTAGCATCTCCAAAACAGCAAGAACAATGAGCATGCCCAGATAAAAAGAACTGTGTTTCCTACTCATACGGAATATATGTTGTACAACTCTGCTTATGAAATGATACAGACCAGAGCTCCTCTTACATAAATGCTCTTTAGTTAATAATGATAATCGCATTGGGTTCTAGAACTGTGTAAATTCATTTGAGCCGAAAATTCACTTGGTTTAACAGAAATGAACTCTTGCTGGTAGGAAGACACAGATCCTGGGGTTTAACTCTGTTTCTGAAGGGAAATACACACCAGAGTTCTCATCCCAGAAACACACTCTGCTTTAACGCAAGAAGCAAGCTCTTCTTTCCAGAGTCTAAAATACAGCAAGAATCATGAGCATGCCATGAAAAAAGAAATGTTTTTCCTACTCATGCGGACCATATGTAGTTCAACTCTGCTTATGAAACTGATACAAACCACAGCTCCGCTTACATAAATGCTCTTTAGTTAATAGTGAGAAAAGGTATGGGTTGGTGAACTGCGAAAAATCATTTGAGCCCAAAATTCACTTGGTTTAACAGAAATGAACTCTTGTTTGTAGGAAGTCACAGATCCTGGGATTTAACATTTCTGAAGTTCAATTCAGACCAGAGTTCTCATCCCTGAAAAACACTCTGAATTAAGGCAAGAATCATCCTCTTATTTCCAGTGTCTCCAATACAGTAAAAACCATGAGCATGTCCAGAAAAAAAGAATTGTGTTTCCTACTCATACGGACCATATGTAGTTCAACTCTGCTTTTGAAATGATACAGACCACAGCTCCTCTTACATAAATGCTCTTTAGTTAATAGTGATAAACACGTTGGGTTCTAGAACTGTGTAAGCTCATTTGAGCTGAAAATTCACTTGGTTTAACAGAAATGAACTCTTGCTGGAAGGAAGACACAGATCCTGTGGTTTAACACATTTGTGAACGGAAATTCAGACCAGAATTCTCATCCCTGAGAAACACTCTGTTTAATACAAGAAGCAAGCTCTTCTTTCTAGCGTCACCAATACAGCAAGAATCATGAGCATGCCCTGAAAAAAAAGGACTGTGTTTCCTACTCGTACGGACCATATGTAATTCAACTCTGCTTATGAAACTGATACAAACCACAGCTCAGCTTACATAAATGCTCTTTAGTTAATAGTGAGAATCATGTTGGGTTGGTGAACTGCGAAAAATCATTTGAGCCCAAAATTCACTGGGTTTACCAGATATGAACTCTTGCATGTAGGAAGACACAGATCATGGGGTTTAACTCCGTTTCTGAAGGCAAATTCAGACCAGAGTTCTCATCCCTGAAAAACACACTATTTTAAGGTAAGAATCCTCCTCTTCTTTCCAGCGTCTCCAATATAGTAAGAAACATGAGCATGCCCAGAAAAAAAGAACTGTGTTTCCTACTCATACGTAACATATGTAGTTCAACTCTTCTTATGAAATGATACAGACAGGAGCTCCTCTTACATAAATGCTCTTTAGTTAATAGTGATAATCTCATTGGGTTCTAGAACTTTGTAAATTCATTTGAGCCGAAAATTCACTTGGTTTACCAGAAATGAACTCTTGCTGGTAGGAAGACACAGATCATGGGGTTTTACTTCGTTTTGGAAGGCAAATACAGACCAGAGTTCTCATCCCTGAAACACACTCTGTTTTAACGAAGAAGCAAGCTCTTCTTTCCCGAGTCTAAAATACAGCAAGAACCATGAGCATGGTCTGAAAAAAAAAACTGTGTTTCCTACTCATACTGACCATATGTAGTGCAACTCTGCTTATGAAACTGATACAAACCAAACCTCCTCTTACATAAATGCTCTTTAGTTAATAGTGAGAATAGCGTTGGGTTCAAGAACTGTGTAAAATCGTTTGAGCACAAAATTCACTGGGTTTACCAGAAATTAACTTTTGCTTGTAGGAAGACACAGATCCTGGGGTTTAACTCCATTTCAGAAGCGAAATTCAGACCGGAGTTCTCATCCATGAAACACACTCTGTTTTAACGGAAGAAGCAAGCTCTTCTTTCCAGAGTCCAAAATATAGCAAGAACCATGAGCATGCCCTGAAAAAAATTACTGTGTTTCCTACTACTACGGACCATATGTAGATCAACTCTGCTTATGAAACTGATACAAACCACAGCTCCGCTTACATAAATGCTCTTTAGTTAATAGTGAAAAAAGGTTTGGGTTGGTGAACTGCGAAAAATCATTTAAGGCCAAAATTCACTTGGTTTAACAGAAATGAACTCTTATTTGTAGGAAGTCACAGATCCTGGGGTTTAACACCATTTCGGAAGTTCAATTGAGACCAGAGTTCTCATCCCTGAAAAAAACTCTGTTTTAAGGCAAGAATCATCCTCTTCTATCCAGCATCTCCAATACAGTAAGAAACATGAGAATTCCCAGAAAAAAAATGAACTGTGTTTCCTACTCATACGGACCATATATAGTTCATCTCTACTTATTTAATGATACAGACCTCAGCTCCTCTTACATAATTGCTCTTTAGTTAATAGTCATAATCGTTTTGGGATCTAGAACTGTGTAAAGTCTTTGAGCCGAAAATTCTCTTGGGTTACCAGAAATTAACTCTTACTGGTAGGAAGACACAGATCATGGGGTTTAACTCCATTTGTGAAGGGAAATTCATACCAGAGTTCACATCCATGAAACACACCCTGTTTTAATTCAAGAAGCAAGCTCTTCTTTCCAGCGTCTCCAATACAACAAAAACAATGAGCATTCCCTGAAAAAAAGAACAGTGTTTTCTTCTCATACATACCATATGTAGTTCAGCTCTGCTTATGAAACTGATTCAAACCACAGCTCCTCTTACATAAATCCTCTTTAGTTAATAGTGAGAATCGCGTTGGGTTCGTGAACTGCAAAAAATCATTTGAGCCCAAAATTCACTGGGTTAACCAGAAATGAACTCTTGCTTGTAGGAAGAGACAGATCCTGGGCTTTAACTCCGTTTCAGAAGGGAAATTCAGACCAGAGTTCTCATCCCTGAAACACCATCTGTTTTAACGCAAGTAGCAAGGTCTTCTTTCCTTATTCTATAATACAGCAAGAACCATGAGCATGTTCAGAAAAAAAGAACCGTGTTTCCTCCTCATACAGACCATATGGAGTTCAACTCTGCTTATGAAACTGATACAAACAACAGCTCCTCTTACATAAATGCTCTTTAGTTAATAGTGAGAATCATGTTGGGTTGGTGAACTGCGAAAAATCATTTGAGCCCAAAATTCACTGGGTTTACCAGCAATGAACTCTTGCATGTAGGAAGACACTGATCCTGGGGTTTAACTCCGTTTCTGAAGGCAAATTCAGACCAGAGTTCTCATCCCTGAAAAACACTCTATTTTAAGGTAAGAATCCTCCTCTTCTTTCCAGCGTCTCCAATATAGTAAGAAACATGAGCATGCCCAGAAAAAAAGAACTGTGTTTCCTTCTCATACGTAACATATGTAGTTCAACTCTTCTTATGAAATGATACAGACAAGAGCTCCTCTTACATAAATGCTCTTTAGTTAATAGTGATAATCACATTGAGTTCTAAAACTATGTAAATTCATTTGAACCGAAAATTCACTTGGTTTACCAGAAATGAACTCTTGTTGGTAGAAGACACAGATCATGGGGTTTAACTCCGTTTTGGAAGGCAAATTCAGACCAGAGTTCTCATCCCTGAAACACACCCTGTTTTAATGCAGGAAGCAAGCTCTTCTTTCCAGCGTCTCCAATACAGCAAGAACCATGAGAATGCCCTTAAAAAAAGAACTGTGTTTCCTACTCTTATGGACCATATGTAGTTCAACTCTGCTTATGAAACTGATACAAACCACAGCTCCTCTTACATAAATGCTCTTTAGTTAATAGTGGGAATCGGTTTGGGTTGGTGAACTGCAAAAATCATTGGAGCCCAAAATTCACTATGTTTAACAGAAATGAACACTTGCTCATAGGAATACACAGATCCTGGGGCTTAAATGCGTTTCTGAAGGGTAATTCAGACAAGAGTTCTAATCCCTCAAACACACTCTGCTTTAATGCAAGAAGCAAGCTCTTCCTTCCAGATTCTAAAATACAGCAAGAACAATGAGCATGCCCTGAAAAAAAATGTTTTTCCTACTCATATGGACAATATGTAGTTCAACTGCGCTTATGAAACTAATACAAACCACAGCTCCTCTTACATAAAGGCTCTTTAGTCAATAGTGAGAATCGCGTTGGTTGCGTGAACTGTGAAAAATCATTTGATCCCAAAATTCACTGGGTTTACCTGAAATGAACTCTTGCTTGCAGGAAGACACAAATCTGGGGTTTAACTCCGTTTCGGAAGGCAAATTCAGACCAGAATTCTCAACCCTGAAAAACACTCTGATTTAAGGCAAGAATCATCCTCTTATTTCCAGTGTCTCCAATACAGTAAGAACCATGACCATGCCCAGAAAAAAAGAACTTTGATTCCCTCTCATACGGACCATATGTAGTCCACCTCTGCTTATGAAACTGATACAGACCACAGTGCCTCTGACATAAATGCTCTTTAGTTAATAGTAATAATCGCGTTGGGTTCTAGAACTCTGTAAATTCATTTGAGCAAAAATTCACTTTATTTACCAGATGAACTCTTGCTGGTAGGAAGACACAGATCATGGGGTTTAACTCCGTTTGTGAAGGGAAATTGAGACCAGAGTTCTCATCCATGAAACACACCCTGTTTTAATGTAAGAAGCAAGATCTTCTTTCCAGAGTCTCCAATACAGCAAGAACCATGAGCATGCCCTGAAAAAAAGAACTGTGTTTCCTACTCATACGGACCATATGTAGTTCAACTCTGCTTATGAAACTGATACTAACCACAGCTCCTCTTACATAAACGATCTTCAGTTAATAGTGAGAATCGCGTTGGGTTCATGAACTGTTAAAAATCATTTCAGCCCAAAATTCACTGG
The DNA here is from genome assembly GCA_949786405.1 of Onychomys arenicola. NCBI lineage: Eukaryota > Metazoa > Chordata > Mammalia > Rodentia > Cricetidae > Onychomys > Onychomys arenicola. The sequence continues at coordinate 932,119 of CATKUM010000029.1, forward strand.
GTTTACCAGAAATGAACTATTGCTTGTAGGAAGACACAGATCCTGGGTTTTAACTCCGTTTCTGAAGGCAAATTCAGACCAGAGTTCTCATCCCTGAAAAACACTCTGTTTTAAGGCAAGAATTGTCCTCTTCTTTCCAGTGTCTCCTATACAGTAAGAACCATGAGCATGCCCAGAAAAAAAGAACTCTGTATCCTACTCATACGTAACATATGTAGTTCAACTCTGCTTGTGAAACTGATTCAAACCACTTCTCCTCTTACATAATTCCTCTTTAGTTAATAGTGAGAATCGCGTTGGGTTCATGAACTGCTAAAAATCATTTCAGCCCAAAATTCACTGGGTTTACCAGAAATGAACTATTGCTTGTAGGAAGACACAGATCCTGGGTTTTAACTCCGTTTCTGAAGGCAAATTCAGAACAGAGTTCTCATCCCTGAAAAACACTCTGTTTTAAGGCAAGAATTGTCCTTTTCTTTCCAGTGTCTACTATACAGTAAGAACCATGAGCATGCCCAGAAAAAAAGAACTCTGTATCCTACTCATACGTAACATATGTAGTTCAACTCTGCTTATGAAACTGATTCAAACCACTGCTCCTCTTACATAAATGCTCTTTAGTTAATAGTGAGAATCATGTTGGGTTGGTGAACTGCGAAAAATCATTTGAGCCCAAAATTCACTGGGTTTACCAGATATGAACTCTTGCATGTAGGAAGACACTGATCCTGGGGTTTAACTCCGTTTCTGAAGGCAAATTCAGACCAGAGTTCTCATCCCTGAAAAACACTCTATTTTAAGGTAAGAATCCTCCTCTTCTTTCCAGCGTCTCCAATATAGTAAGAAACATGAGCATGCCCAGAAAAAAAGAACTGTGTTTCCTTCTCATACCTAACATATGTAGTTCAACTCTTCTTATGAAACTGATTCAAACCACTGCTCCTCTTACATAATTCCTCTTTAGTTAATAGTGAGAATCGCGTTGGGTTCATGAACTGCTAAAAATCATTTCAGCCCAAAATTCACTGGGTTTACCAGAAATGAACTATTGCTTGTAGGAAGACACAGATCCTGGGTTTTAACTCCGTTTCTGAAGGCAAATTCAGAACAGAGTTCTTATCCCTGAAAAACACTCTGTTTTAAAGCATGAATTGTCCTCTTCTTTCCAGTGTCTCCTATACAGTAAGAACCATGAGCATGCCCAGAAAAAAAGAACTCTGTATCCTACTCATACGTAACATATGTAGTTCAACTCTGCTTATGAAACTGATTCAAACCACTGCTCCTCTTACATAAATGCTCTTTAGTTAATAGTGAGAATCATGTTGGGTTGGTGAACTGCGAAAAATCATTTGAGCCCAAAATTCACTGGGTTTACCAGATATGAACTCTTGCATGTAGGAAGACACTGATCCTGGGGTTTAACTCCGTTTCTGAAGGCAAATTCAGACCAGAGTTCTCATCCCTGAAAAACACTCTATTTTAAGGTAAGAATCCTCCTCTTCTTTCCAGCGTCTCCAATATAGTAAGAAACATGAGCATGCCCAGAAAAAAAGAACTGTGTTTCCTACTCATACGTAACATATGTAGTTCAACTCTTCTTATGAAATGATACAGACAAGAGCTCCTCTTACATAAATGCTCTTTAGTTAATAGTGATAATCTCATTGGATTCCAGAACTGTGTAAATTCATTTGAGCCGAAAATTCACTTGGTTTAACCAGAAATGAACTCTTGGAGGTAGGAAGACAAAGATCATGGGGTTTTACTCCGTTTTGGAAGGGAAATTCAGACCAGAGTTCTCATCCCTGAAACACACTCTGTTATAACGAAGAAGCAAGCTCTTCTTTCCCGAGTCTAAAATACAACAAGAACCATGAGCATGGTCTGAAAAAAAAAAAAAAACTGTGTTTCCTATTCATACAGACCATATGTAGTTCAACTCTGCTTATGAAACTGATACAAACCACACCTCCTCTTACATAGATGCTCTTTAGTTAATAGTGAGAATAGCGTTGGGTTCAAGAACTGTGTAAAATCGTTTGAGCACAAAATTAACTGGGTTTACCAGAAATTAACTTTTGCTTGTAGGAAGACACAGATCCTGGGGTTTAACTCCGTTTCAGAAGCGAAATTCAGACCAGAGTTCTCATCCCTGAAACACACTCTGTTATAACGAAGAAGCAAGCTCTTCTTTCCCGAGTCTAAAATACAACAAGAACCATGAGCATGGTCTGAAAAAAAAAAACTGTGTTTCCTATTCATACAGCCCATATGTAGTTCAACTCTGCTTATGAAACTGATACAAACCACACCTCCTCTTACATAAATGCTCTTTAGTTAATAGTGAGAATAGCGTTGGGTTCAAGAACTGTGTAAAATCGTTTGAGCACAAAATTCACTGGGTTTACCAGAAATTAACTTTTGCTTGTAGGAAGACACAGATCCTGGGGTTTAACTCCGTTTCAGAAGCGAAATTCAGACCGGAGTTCTCATCCATGAAACACACTCTGTTTTAACGGAAGAAGCAAGCTCTTCTTTCCAGAGTCCAAAATATAGCAAGAATCATGAGCATGCCCTGAAAAAAAGAACTGTGTTTCCTACTCATACGGACCATATGTAGTTCAACTCTGCTTATGAAACTGATAAAACCACAGCTCCGCTTACAAAAATGCTCTTTAGTTAATAGTGCCAAACGGTTTGTGTTGGTGAACTGCGAAAAATCATTTGAGCCCAAAATTCACTTTTTTTTTTTTTTTTTAACAGAAATGAACTCTTGTTTGTAGGAAGTTACAGATCCTGGGGTTTAACACAGTTTCTGAAGTTCAATTCAGACCAGAGTTCTCATCCATGAAAAAAACTCTGTTTTAAGTCAAGAATCATCCTCTTCTATGCAGCGTCTCCAATACAGTAAGAAACATGAGCATTCCCAGAAAAAAATGAACTGTGTTTCCTACTAATACATAACATATGTAGTTCAACTCTGCTTATGAAACTGATTCAAACCACTGCTCCTCTTACATAAATGCTCTTTAGTTAATAGTGAGAATCATGTTGGGTTGGTGAACTGCGAAAAATCATTTGAGCCCAAAATTCACTGGGTTTACCAGATATGAACTCTTGCATGTAGGAAGACACTGATCCTGGGGTTTAACTCCGTTTCTGAAGGCAAATTCAGACCAGAGTTCTCATCCCTGAAAAACACTCTATTTTAAGGTAAGAATCCTCCTTTTCTTTCCAGCGTCTCCAATATAGTAAGAAACATGAGCATGCCCAGAAAAAAAGAACTGTGTTTCCTACTCATACGTAACATATGTAGTTCAACTCTTCTTATGAAATGATACAGACAAGAGCTCCTCTTACATAAATGCTCTTTAGTTAATAGTGATAATCTCATTGGATTCCAGAACTGTGTAAATTCATTTGAGCCGAAAATTCACTTGGTTTAACCAGAAATGAACTCTTGGAGGTAGGAAGACACAGATCATGGGGTTTTACTCCGTTTTGGAAGGGAAATTCAGACCAGAGTTCTCATCCCTGAAACACACTCTGTTATAACGAAGAAGCAAGCTCTTCTTTCCCGAGTCTAAAATACAACAAGAACCATGAGCATGGTCTGAAAAAAAAAAAAAAAACTGTGTTTCCTATTCATACAGCCCATATGTAGTTCAACTCTGCTTATGAAACTGATACAAACCACACCTCCTCTTACATAGATGCTCTTTAGTTAATAGTGAGAATAGCGTTGGGTTCAAGAACTGTGTAAAATCGTTTGAGCACAAAATTAACTGGGTTTACCAGAAATTAACTTTTGCTTGTAGGAAGACACAGATCCTGGGGTTTAACTCCGTTTCAGAAGCGAAATTCAGACCAGAGTTCTCATCCCTGAAACACACTCTGTTATAACGAAGAAGCAAGCTCTTCTTTCCCGAGTCTAAAATACAACAAGAACCATGAGCATGGTCTGAAAAAAAAAAAACTGTGTTTCCTATTCATACAGCCCATATGTAGTTCAACTCTGCTTATGAAACTGATACAAACCACACCTCCTCTTACATAAATGCTCTTTAGTTAATAGTGAGAATAGCGTTGGGTTCAAGAACTGTGTAAAATCGTTTGAGCACAAAATTCACGGGTTTACCAGAAATTAACTTTTGCTTGTAGGAAGACACAGATCCTGGGGTTTAACTCCGTTTCAGAAGCGAAATTCAGACCGGAGTTCTCATCCATGAAACACACTCTGTTTTAACGGAAGAAGCAAGCTCTTCTTTCCAGAGTCCAAAATATAGCAAGAATCATGAGCATGCCCTGAAAAAAAGAACTGTGTTTCCTACTCATACGGACCATATGTAGTTCAACTCTGCTTATGAAACTGATAAAACCACAGCTCCGCTTACAAAAATGCTCTTTAGTTAATAGTGCCAAACGGTTTGTGTTGGTGAACTGCGAAAAATCATTTGAGCCCAAAATTCACTTTTTTTTTTTTTTTAACAGAAATGAACTCTTGTTTGTAGGAAGTTACAGATCCTGGGGTTTAACACAGTTTCTGAAGTTCAATTCAGACCAGAGTTCTCATCCATGAAAAAAACTCTGTTTTAAGTCAAGAATCATCCTCTTCTATGCAGCGTCTCCAATACAGTAAGAAACATGAGCATTCCCAGAAAAAAATGAACTGTGTTTCCTACTAATACATAACATATGTAGTTCAACTCTGCTTATGAAACTGATTCAAACCACAGCTCCTCTTAAATAAATCCTCTTTAGTTAATAGTGAGAATCGCGTTGGGTTCATGTACAGCGAAAAATTATTTGAGCCCAAATTTCACTGGGATTACCTTCAATGAACTCTTGCTTGTAGGAAGACACAGATCCTGCAGTTTAACTCCGTTTTTGAAGGCAAATTCAGACAAGAATTCTCATCCCTGAAAAACACTCTGTCTTAAGGCAAGAATCATCCTGTTCTTTCCAGCGTCTCCAATACAGTAAGAACCATGAGCATGGTCTGAAAAAAAAACAAACCGTGTTTCCTATTCATACGGACCATATGTAGTTCAACTGTGCTTATGAAACTAATACAGACCACAGCTCCTCTCACATAAATGCTCTTTAGTTAATAGTGATAATCGCCTTAGGTTCTAGAACTGTGTAAAGTCATTTGAGCCGAAAATTTACTTGGTTTACCAGAAACGATCGCTTGCTGGTAGGAAGACACAATCATGGGGTTTAACCCCGTTTGTGAAGGGAAAATCAGACCAGAGTTCTCATCCATGGAACACACCCTGTTTTAATGCAAGAAGCAAGCTCTTTTTTCCAGCGTCTCCAATACAGCAAGAACCATGAGCATGCCCTGAAAAAAAGAACTGTGTTTCCTACTCATAAGGACCATATGTAGTTCAACTCTGCTCATGAAACTGATACAAACCACAGCTCCTCTTACATAAATGATCTTTAGTTAATACTGAGAATCGTGTTGGGTTCGTGAACTGCGAAAAATAATTTGAGCCCCAAATTCACTTCGTTTACCAGAAATGAACTCTTGCTTGTAGGAAGACACAGATCCTGGGGTTTAACTCCGTTTCTGAAGGGAAATTCAGACCAGAGTTCTCATCCCTGAAAAACACTCTGTTTTAAGGCAAGAATCATCCTCTTCTTTCCAGAGTCTCCAATACAGTAAGAAACATTAGCATGCCCAGAAAAAAAGAACTGTGTTTCCTTCTCATACCTAACATATGTAGTTCAACTCTTCTTATGAAATGATACAGACCAGCGCTCCTCTTACATAAATTCTCTTTAGTTAATAGTGATAATAGCATTGGGTTCTAGAACTCTGTAAATTCATTTGAGCCGAAAATTCACTTGGTTTACCAGATATGAACTCTTGCATGTAGGAAGACACTGATCCTGGGGTTTAACTCCGTTTCTGAAGGCAAATTCAGACCAGAGTTCTCATCCCTGAAAAACACTCTATTTTAAGGTAAGAATCCTCCTCTTCTTTCCAGCATCTCCAATATAGTATGAAACATGAGCATGCCCAGAAAAAAAGAACTGTGTTTCCTACTCATACGTAACATATGTAGTTCAACTCTTCTTATGAAATGATACAGACAAGAGCTCCTCTTACATAAATGCTCTTTAGTTAATAGTGATAATCTCATTGGGTTCCAGAACTGTGTAAATTCATTTGAGCCGAAAATTCACTTGGTTTACCAGAAATGAACTCTTGGAGGTAGGAAGACACAGATCATGGGGTTTTACTCCGTTTTGGAAGGGAAATTCAGACCAGAGTTCTCATCCCTGAAACACACTCTGTTATAACGAAGAAGCAAGCTCTTCTTTCCCGAGTCTAAAACACAACAAGAACCATGAGCATGGTCTGAAAAAAAAAAACTGTGTTTCCTATTCATACAGCCCATATGTAGTTCAACTCTGCTTATGAAACTGATACAAACCACACCTCCTCTTACATAAATGCTCTTTAGTTAATAGTGAGAATAGCGTTGGGTTCAAGAACTGTGTAAAATCGTTTGAGCACAAAATTCACTGGGTTTACCAGAAATTAACTTTTGCTTGTAGGAAGACACAGATCCTGGGGTTTAACTCCGTTTCAGAAGCGAAATTCAGACCGGAGTTCTCATCCATGAAACACACTCTGTTTTAACGGAAGAAGCAAGCTCTTCTTTCCAGAGTCCAAAATATAGCAAGAATCATGAGCATGCCCTGAAAAAAAGAACTGTGTTTCCTACTCATACGGACCATATGTAGTTCAACTCTGCTTATGAAACTGATAAAACCACAGCTCCGCTTACAAAAATGCTCTTTAGTTAATAGTGCCAAACGGTTTGTGTTGGTGAACTGCGAAAAATCATTTGAGCCCAAAATTCACTTTTTTTTTTTTAACAGAAATGAACTCTTGTTTGTAGGAAGTTACAGATCCTGGGGTTTAACACAGTTTCTGAAGTTCAATTCAGACCAGAGTTCTCATCCATGAAAAAAACTCTGTTTTAAGTCAAGAATCATCCTCTTCTATGCAGCGTCTCCAATACAGTAAGAAACATGAGCATTCCCAGAAAAAAATGAACTGTGTTTCCTACTAATACATAACATATGTAGTTCAACTCTGCTTATGAAACTGATTCAAACCACAGCTCCTCTTAAATAAATCCTCTTTAGTTAATAGTGAGAATCGCGTTGGGTTCATGTACAGTGAAAAATTATTTGAGCCCAAATTTCACTGGGATTACCTTCAATGAACTCTTGCTTGTAGGAAGACACAGATCCTGCAGTTTAACTCCGTTTTTGAAGGCAAATTCAGACAAGAATTCTCATCCCTGAAAAACACTCTGTCTTAAGGCAAGAATCATCCTGTTCTTTCCAGCGTCTCCAATACAGTAAGAACCATGAGCATGGTCTGAAAAAAAAACAAACCGTGTTTCCTATTCATACGGACCATATGTAGTTCAACTGTGCTTATGAAACTAATACAGACCACAGCTCCTCTCACATAAATGCTCTTTAGTTAATAGTGATAATCGCCTTAGGTTCTAGAACTGTGTAAAGTCATTTGAGCCGAAAATTTACTTGGTTTACCAGAAACGATCGCTTGCTGGTAGGAAGACACAATCATGGGGTTTAACCCCGTTTGTGAAGGGAAAATCAGACCAGAGTTCTCATCCATGGAACACACCCTGTTTTAATGCAAGAAGCAAGCTCTTTTTTCCAGCGTCTCCAATACAGCAAGAACCATGAGCATGCCCTGAAAAAAAGAACTGTGTTTCCTACTCATAAGGACCATATGTAGTTCAACTCTGCTTATGAAACTGACACAAACCACAGCTCCTCTTACATAAATGCTCTTTAGTTAATACTGAGAATCGTGTTGGGTTCGTGAACTGCGAAAAATAATTTGAGCCCCAAATTCACTTCGTTTACCAGAAATGAACTCTTGCTTGTAGGAAGACACAGATCCTGGGGTTTAACTCCGTTTCTGAAGGGAAATTCAGACCAGAGTTCTCATCCCTGAAAAACACTCTGTTTTAAGGCAAGAATCATCCTCTTCTTTCCAGCGTCTCCAATACAGTAAGAAACATTAGCATGCCCAGAAAAAAAGAACTGTGTTTCCTTCTCATACCTAACATATGTAGTTCAACTCTTCTTATGAAATGATACAGACAAGAGCTCCTCTTACATAAATGCTCTTTAGTTAATAGTGATAATCTCATTGGGTTCCAGAACTGTGTAAATTCATTTGAGCCGAAAATTCACTTGGTTTACCAGAAATGAAGTCTTGGAGGTAGGAAGACACAGATCCTGGGGTTTAACTCCGTTTCAGAAGCGAAATTCAGACCGGAGTTCTCATCCATGAAACACACTCTGTTTTAACGGAAGAAGCAAGCTCTTCTTTCCAGAGTCCAAAATATAGCAAGAATCATGAGCATGCCCTGAAAAAAAGAACTGTGTTTCCTACTCATACGGACCATATGTAGTTCAACTCTGCTTATGAAACTGATAAAACCACAGCTCCGCTTACAAAAATGCTCTTTAGTTAATAGTGCCAAACGGTTTGTGTTGGTGAACTGCGAAAAATCATTTGAGCCCAAAATTCACTTTTTTTTTTTTTTTTAACAGAAATGAACTCTTGTTTGTAGGAAGTTACAGATCCTGGGGTTTAACACAGTTTCTGAAGTTCAATTCAGACCAGAGTTCTCATCCATGAAAAAAACTCTGTTTTAAGTCAAGAATCATCCTCTTCTATGCAGCGTCTCCAATACAGTAAGAAACATGAGCATTCCCAGAAAAAAATGAACTGTGTTTCCTACTAATACATAACATATGTAGTTCAACTCTGCTTATGAAACTGATTCAAACCACAGCTCCTCTTAAATAAACCCTCTTTAGTTAATAGTGAGAATCGCGTTGGGTTCATGTACAGCGAAAAATTATTTGAGCCCAAATTTCACTGGGATTACCTTCAATGAACTCTTGCTTGTAGGAAGACACAGATCCTGCAGTTTAACTCCGTTTTTGAAGGCAAATTCAGACAAGAATTCTCATCCCTGAAAAACACTCTGTCTTAAGGCAAGAATCATCCTGTTCTTTCCAGCGTCTCCAATACAGTAAGAACCATGAGCATGGTCTGAAAAAAAAAACAAACCGTGTTTCCTATTCATACGGACCATATGTAGTTCAACTGTGCTTATGAAACTAATACAGACCACAGCTCCTCTCACATAAATGCTCTTTAGTTAATAGTGATAATCGCCTTAGGTTCTAGAACTGTGTAAAGTCATTTGAGCCGAAAATTTACTTGGTTTACCAGAAACGATCGCTTGCTGGTAGGAAGACACAATCATGGGGTTTAACCCCGTTGGTGAAGGGAAAATCAGACCAGAGTTCTCATCCATGGAACACACCCTGTTTTAATGCAAGAAGCAAGCTCTTTTTTCCAGCGTCTCCAATACAGCAAGAACCATGAGCATGCCCTGAAAAAAAGAACTGGTTTTCCTACTCATAAGGACCATATGTAGTTCAACTCTGCTTATGAAACTGACACAAACCACAGCTCCTCTTACATAAATGATCTTTAGTTAATACTGAGAATCGTGTTGGCTTCGTGAACTGCGAAAAATAATTTGAGCCCCAAATTCACTTCGTTTACCAGAAATGAACTCTTGCTTGTAGGAAGACACAGATCCTGGGGTTTAACTCCGTTTCTGAAGGGAAATTCAGACCAGAGTTCTCATCCCTGAAAAACACTCTGTTTTAAGGCAAGAATCATCCTCTTCTTTCCAGCGTCTCCAATACAGTAAGAAACATTAGCATGCCCAGAAAAAAAGAACTGTGTTTCCTTCTCATACCTAACATATGTAGTTCAACTCTTCTTATGAAATGATACAGACCAGCGCTCCTCTTACATAAATTCTCTTTAGTTAATAGTGATAATAGCATTGGGTTCTAGAACTCTGTAAATTCATTTGAGCCGAAAATTCACTTGGTTTACCAGATATGAACTCTTGCATGTAGGAAGACACTGATCCTGGGGTTTAACTCCGTTTCTGAAGGCAAATTCAGACCAGAGTTCTCATCCCTGAAAAACACTCTATTTTAAGGTAAGAATCCTCCTCTTCTTTCCAGCGTCTCCAATATAGTATGAAACATGAGCATGCCCAGAAAAAAAGAACTGTGTTTCCTACTCATACGTAACATATGTAGTTCAACTCTTCTTATGAAATGATACAGACAAGAGCTCCTCTTACATAAATGCTCTTTAGTTAATAGTGATAATCTCATTGGGTTCCAGAACTGTGTAAATTCATTTGAGCCGAAAATTCACTTGGTTTACCAGAAATGAACTCTTGCTTGTAGGTAGACACAGATACTGGGGTTTAACTCCGTTTCTGCAGGAAATGCACACCAGAGTTCTCATCCCTGAAACACACTCTGTTTAAACAAAGAAGGAAGCTCTTCTTTCCAGAGCCTAAAATACAGCAAGAACCATGAGCATGGCCTGAAAAAAAAGAACTGTGTTTCCTACTCATGCAGACCATATGTAGTTCAACTCTGCTTATGAAACTGATACAGACCACACCTCCTCTTACATAAATGCTCTTTAGTTAATAGTGAGAATAGCGTTGGTTTAGTGAACTGCAAAAAATCGTTTGAGCCCAAAATTCACTGGGTTAACCAGAAATGAACTCTTGCTTGTAGGAAGACACAGATCCTGGGGATTTAACTCCGTTTCTGCAGCAAAATCCAGACCAGAGTTCTCATCCCTAAAACACACTCTGTCATAACGTAAGAAGCAAGCTCTTCTGTCCAGAGTCTAAAATACAGCAAGAACCATGAGGATGTCCAGAAAAAAAGAACTGTGTTTCCTACTCATACAGACCATATGTAGTTCAACTCTGCTTATGAAACAGATACAGACCACACCTCCTCTTACATAAATGCTCTTTAGTTAATAGTGAGAATAGCGTTGGGTTCCTGAACTGCGAAAAATGATTTGAGCGCAAAATTCACTGGGTAACCAGAAATGAACTCCCGCTTGTAGGAGGACAGAGATCCTGGAGTTTAACTTCGTTTCTGAAGGGAAATTCATACCAGAGTTCTCATCCCTGAAACACACTCTGTTATAAAATAAGAAGCAAGCTCTTTTTTCCAGAGTCTTTAATACAGCAAGAAGCATGAGCATGCCCTGAAAAAAAGAACTGTGTTTCCTACAAATACGGACCATGTGTAGTTCAACTCTGCTTAAGAAACTGATACAAACCACAGCTCCTCTTAAATAAATGCTCTTTAGTTAAGAGTGAGGATCGCGTTGGGTTCGGGAACAGCGAAAAATCATTTGAGCCCAAAATTCACTGGGTTAACCAGAAATGAATTCTTGCTTGTAGGAAGACACAGATCCTGGGGTTTAACTCCGTTTCTGAAGGGAAATTCAGACCAGAGTTCTCATCCCTGAAACACACTGTGTTTTACCGCAAGGAGCAAGCTCTTCTTTCCAGAGTCAAAAATACAGCAACAACCCTGAGTAAGCCCTGAAAAAAAGAACTTTGTTTCCTTCTCTTACGGACCATATGTAGTTCAACTGTGCTTATGAAACTGATACAAACCACAGCACCTCTTACATAAATGCTCTTTAGTTAATAGTGAGAATCATGTTGGGTTCGTGAACTGCGAAATATCATTTGACCCCAAAATTCACAGGGTTTACCAGAAATGAACTCTTGCTTGTAGGAAGACACTGATCCTGAGGTTTAACTCTGTTTCTGAAGGCAAATTCAGATCAGAGATCTCATCCCTGAAAAAAACCTCTGTTTTAAGGCAAGAATGATCCTCTTCTTTACAGCATCTCCAATAAAGTAAGAACCATGAGCAGGCAAAGAAAAAGAACTTTTTCAAACTCATACGGACCATATGTAGTCAAACTCTGCTTAAAAAACTGATAGAGACCACATCTCCTCTTGCATAAATGCTCATTAGTTAATAGTGATAATCGTGTTGAGTTCTATAACTGTGTAAAATAATTAGAGCCCAAAATTCACGTGGTTTACCAGAAATGAACGCTTGCTTGTAGGAAGACACAGATCCTGGGGTTTATCACCGTTTCTGTTGGGAAATTCAGACCAGAGATCTCATCCCTAAACACACTCTGTTTAAAAGAAGAAGGAAGCTGTTCTTTCCAGAATCTAAAATACAGCAAGAACCATGAGCATGGCCTGAAAAAAAGAACTGTGTTTCCTATTCATACGGAACATATGTAGTTCAACTCTGCTTAGGAAACTGATACAGACCACACCTCCTCTTACATAAATGCTCTTTAGTTAATAGTGAGAATAGCGTTGGGTTCCTGAACTGTGAAAAATCATTTGAGCACAAAATTCACTTGGTTTACCAGAAATGAACTCTCGCTTGTAGGAAGACACAGATCATGGGGTTTAACTCCGTTTCTGAAGGGAAATTCAGAAGTGTTCTCATCCCTGAAACACACTCTGTTATAAAGCAAGAAGCAAGCTCTTTTTTCCAGAGTCTTTAATACAGCAAGAACCATGAGCATGCCCTGAAAAAAAGAACTGTGTTTCCTACTCATACGGACCATATGTAGTTCAACTCAGCTTATGAAACTGATACAAACCACATCTCCTCTTACATGAATCCTCTTTACTTAATAGTGAGAATAGCATAGGGTTTTTGAACTGCGAAAAATCATTTGAGCCTAAAATTCACTGGGTTTACCAGAAATGAAGTCTTGCTTGTAGGAGTACACAGATCATGGGGTTTAACTCCCTTTCTGCAGGGAAATTCAGAATAGAGTTCTCATCCCTGAAAAACACTCTGTTTTAAGGCAAGAATCATCCTCTTCTTTCCAGCATGTCCAATATAGTAAGACACATGAGCATGCCCAGAAAAAAAGAACTGTGTTTCCTACTCATACAGACCATATGTAGTTCAACTCCGGTTATGAAACTGATACAAACCACGGCTCCTCTTACATTTTTGCACTTTAGTTAATAGTGACAATCATGTTGTGTTTGTGAACTGCGAAAAATCATTAGAGCCCAAAATTCACTGGGTTTACTAGAAATGAAACCTTGCTTTTAGGAAGACACTGATCATGGGGTTTAATGCCGTTTCTGAAGGGAAATTCAAACCAGATTTCTCATCCCTGAAACACACTCTGTTTTAACCCAAGAAGCAAGCTCTTCTACCAGAGTCCAAAATACAGCAAGAACCATGAGCGTACTCTGAAAAATAGAACTGTGTTTCCTACTCATACTGACCATATGTAGTTCAACTCTGCTTATTAAACTGATACAAACCACTGCTCCTCTTACATAAATGCTCTTTAGTTAATAGTTATAATCACGTTGGGTTAGTGAAATGCGAAAAATCGTTTGAGCCCAAAATTCACTGGGTTAACCAGATATGAACTCTTGCTTGTAGGAAGACACAGAACCTGGGGATTTAACTCCGTTTCTGAAGGGAAATCCAGACCAGAATTCTCATCCCGGAAACACACTCTGTTATAACGCAAGAAGCAAGCTCTTCTTTCCAGAGTCTAAAAAACAGCAAGAACCATGAGCATGCCCTGAAAAAAAGAACTGTGTTTCCTACTAATACGGACCATGTGTAGTTCAACTCTGCTAAAGAAACTGATACAAACCACAGCTCCTCTTACATAAATGCTCTTTAGTTAATAGTGAGAATCACGTTGGCTTCGTGAACTACAAAAAATCATTTGAGACAAAAATTCACTTGGTTAACCAGAAATGAACTCTTGCTTGTAGGAAGACACAGATCCTGGGGATTAACTCCGTTTCTGAAGGGAAATTCAGACCAGAGTTCTCATCCATGAAACACACTCTGTTTTAACGCAAGAAGCAAGTTCTTCTTTCCAGAATCTAAAATACAGCAACAACCCTGAGTAAGCCCTGAAAAAAACAACTATGTTTCCTTCTCTTACGGACCATATGTAGTTCAACTGTGCTTATGAAACTGATACAAACCACAGCTCCTCTTACATAAATGCTCTTTAGTTAATAGTGAGAATCATGTTGGGTTCGTGAACTGCGAAAAATCATTTGACCCCAAAATTCACAGGGTTTACCAGAAATGAACTCTTCCTTGTAGGAAGACACTGATCCTGAGGTTTAACTCTGTTTCTGAAGGCAAATTCAGATCAGAGTTCTCATCCCTGAAAAAAACTCTGTTTTAATGCAAGAATGATCCTCTTCTTTACAGCATCTCCAATAAAGTAAGAACCATGAGCAGGCAAAGAAAAAGAACTGTTTCAAACTCATACGGACCATATGTAGTCAAACTCTGCTTAAAAAACTGATAGAGACCACATCTCCTCTTGCATAAATGCTCGTTAGTTAATAGTGATAATCGTGCTGAGTTCTATACCTGTGTAAAATCATTTGAGCCCAAAATTCACGTGGTTTACCAGAAATGAACTCTTGCTTGTAGGAAGACACAGATCCTGGGGTTTATCTCCGTTTCTGTTGGGAAATTCAGACCAGAGTTCTCATCCCTGAAACACATTCTGTTTAAAAGAAGAAGGAAGCTGTTCTTTCCAGAATCTAAAATACAGCAAGAACCACGAGCAAGGCCTGAAAAAAAGAACTGTGTTTCCTATTCATACGGAACATATGTAGTTCAATTCTGCTTAGGAAACTGATACAGACCACACCTCCTCTTACATAAATGCTCTTTAGTTAATAGTGAGAATAGCGTTGGGTTCCTGAACTACGAAAAATCGTTTGAGCACAAAATTCACTGGGTTTACCAGAAATGAACTCTCGCTTGTAGGAAGACACAGATCATGGGGTTTAACTCCGTTTCTGAAGGGAAATTCAGACCAGAGTTCTCATCCCTGAAACTCAACCTGTTTTAATGCAATAAGCAAGCTCTTCTTTCCAGCCTCACCAACACAGCAAGAACCATGAGCATGCCCTGAAAAAAAAGAACTGTTTTTCCTACTCATAAGGACCATATGTAGTTCAACTCTGCTTATGAAACTGATACAAACCACAGCCACTCTTACATAAATGCTCTTTAGTTAATAGTTATAATCACGTTGGGTTAGTGAAATGCGAAAAATCGTTTGAGCCCAAAATTCACTGGGTTAACCAGAAATGAACTCTTGCTTATAGGAAGACACAGAAACTGGGGATTTAACTTCGTTTCTGAAGGGAAATCCAGACCAGAATTCTCATCCCTAAAACACACTCTGTTATAACGCAAGAAGCAAGCTCTTCTTTCCAGAGTCTAAAAAACAGCAAGAACCATGAGCATGCCCTGAAAAAAAGAACTGTGTTTCCTACTAATAAGGACCATGTGTAGTTCAACTCTGCTTAAGAAACTGATACAAACCACAGCTCCTCTTACATAAATGCTCTTTAGTTAATAGTGAGAATCACGTTGGGTTCATGTACTACAAAACATCATTTGAGACAAAAATTCACTGGGTTAACCAGAAATAAACTATTGCTTGTAGGAAGACACAGATCCTGGGGTTTAACTCCGTTTCTGAATGGAAAATCAGACAAGAGTTCTCATCCCTAAAACACACTCTGTTATAACGCAAGAAGCAAGCTCTTCTTTCCAGATTCGAAAATACATCAAGAACAATGAGCATGCCCTGAACAAAAGAACTGTGTTTCTTACTCATAAGGACCATATGTAGTTCAACTCTGCTTATAAAACTGATACAAACCACGGCTCCTCTTACATACATGTCCTTTAGTTAATAGTGTGAATCGCATTGGGTTCGTGAACTGCGAAAAAATCATTTGAGCCCAAAATTCCCTGGGTTTACCAGAAATGTAGTCTTGCTTGTAGGAGGACACAAAATCTGGTGTTTAACTCCGTTTCTGCAGGGAAATTCAGAACAGAGTTCTCATCCCTGAAACACACTCTGTTTTAACAAAGAAGCAAGCTCTTCTTTCCAGAGTCTTTTATACAGCAAGAACCATGAGCATGCCCTGAAAAATGGAACAATGTTTCCTACTCATGTGGACCATATGTAGTTCAACTCTGCTTATGAATCTGATACAAACCACAGTTCCTCTTACATAAATGCTCTTTAGGTAATAGTGAGAATCATGTTGGGTTCGTCAACTGCCAAAAATCATTTGAGCCCAAAAATCACTGGGTTTACCAGAAATGAACTCTTGCTTGTAGGAAGACACTGATCCTGGTGTTTAACTCCGTTTCTGCCGGGAAATTCAGACCAGAGTTCTCATCCCTGAAACACACTCTGTTATAACGCAAGAAGCAAGCTCCTTTTTCCAGAGTCTTTTATACAGCAAGAACCATGAGCATGCCCTGAAAAAAAGAACTGTGTTTCCTACTCATACGGACCATATGTAGTTCAAATCTGCTCATGAAACTGATACAAACCACAGCTCCTCTTACATAAATGCTCTTTAGTTAATAGCTAGAATCGCGTTGGGTTCGTGAACTGCGAAAAAACATTTGAGCACAAAATTCACTGGGTTTACCAGAAATGAACTCTTGCTTGTACGAAGACACTGATATTGGGGTTTAACTCTGTTTCTGAAGACAAATTCATACCAGAGATCTCATCCCTGAAAAACTCTCTGTTTTAAGGCAAGAATCAACCTCTTTTTTCAAGCATCTCCAATATAGTAAGAAACATGAGCATGCCCTGAAAAAAAGAACTGTGTTTCCTACTAATACGGACCATGTGTAGTTCAACTCTGCTTATGAAACTGATACAAACCACAGCTCCTCTTACATAAATGCTCTTTAGTTAATAGTGAGAATCGTGTTGTTTTTGTGTACTGCGAAAAATCATTTGAGCCCAAAATTCACTGGGTTTACCAAAAATGAACTCTTGCTTGTAGGAAGACACAGATCCTGGAGTTTAACTCTGTTTCTGAAGGCAAATTCAGACCAGAGTTCTCATCCCTGAAACACACTCTGTTTAAACGAAGAAGGAAGCTCTTCTTTCCAGAGACTAAAATACAGCACGAACCATTAGCATGGCCTGAAAAAAAGAACTGTGTTTCCTACACATACGGACCATATGTAGTTCAACTCTGCTTATTAAACTGATACAAACCACAGCTCCTCTTACATAAATGCTCTTTAGTTAATAGTGAGAATCACATTGGCTTCGTGAACTACAAAAAATCATTTGAGACAAAAATTCACTGGGTTAACCAGAAATGAACTCTTGCTTGTAGGAAGACACAGATCCTGGGGTTTAACTCCGTTTCTGAAGGGAAATTCAGACCAGAGTTCTCATCCATGAAACACACTCTGTTTTAACGCAAGAAGCAAGCTCTTCTTTCCAGAATCTAAAATACAGCAACAACCCTGAGTAAGCCCTGAAAAAAAGAACTATGTTTCCTTCTCTTACGGACCATATGTAGTTCAACTGTGCTTATGAAACTGATACAAACCACAGCTCCTCTTACATAAATGCTCTTTAGTTAATAGTGAGAATCATGTTGGGTTCGTGAACTGCGAAAAATCATTTGACCCCAAAATTCACAGGGTTTACCAGAAATGAACTCTTGCTTGTAGGAAGACACTGATCCTGAGGTTTAACTCTGTTTCTGAAGGCAAATTCAGATCAGAGTTTTCATCCCTGAAAAAAACTCTGTTTTAAGGCAAGAATGACCTCTTCTTTACAGCATCTCCAATAAAGTAAGAACCATGAGCAGGCAAGGAAAAAGAACTGTTTCAAACTCATACGGACCATATGTAGTCAAACTCTGCTTAAAAAACTGATAGAGACCACATCTCCTCTTGCATAAATGCTCGTTAGTTAATAGTGATAATCGTGCTGAGTTCTATACCTGTGTAAAATCATTTGAGCCCAAAATTCACTGGGTTTACCAGAAATGTAGTCTTGCTTGTAGGAGGACACAAAATCTGGTGTTTAACTCCGTTTCTGCAGGGAAATTCAGAACAGAGTTCTCATCCCTGAAACACACTCTGTTTTAACAAAGAAGCAAGCTCTTCTTTCCAGAGTCTTTTATACAGCAAGAACCATGAGCATGCCCTGAAAAATGGAACAATGTTTCCTACTCATGTGGACCATATGTAGTTCAACTCTGCTTATGAATCTGATACAAACCACAGTTCCTCTTACATAAATGCTCTTTAGGTAATAGTGAGAATCATGTTGGGTTCGTCAACTGCCAAAAATCATTTGAGCCCAAAAATCACTGGGTTTACCAGAAATGAACTCTTGCTTGTAGGAAGACACTGATCCTGGTGTTTAAGTCCGTTTCTGCCGGGAAATTCAGACCAGAGTTCTTATCCCTGAAACACACTCTGTTATAACGCAAGAAGCAAGCTCCTTTTTCCAGAGTCTTTTATACAGCAAGAACCATGAGCATGCCCTGGAAAAAAGAACTGTGTTTCCTACTCATACGGACCATATGTAGTTCAAATCTGCTCATGAAACTGATACAAACCACAGCTCCTCTTACATAAATGCTCTTTAGTTAATAGCTAGAATCGCGTTGGGTTCGTGAACTGCGAAAAAATATTTGAGCACAAAATTCACTGGGTTTACCAGAAATGAACTCTTGCTTGTACGAAGACACTGATATTGGGGTTTAACTCTGTTTCTGAAGACAAATTCATACCAGAGATCTCATCCCTGAAAAACTCTCTGTTTTAAGGCAAGAATCAACCTCTTTTTTCAAGCATCTCCAATATAGTAAGAAACATGAGCATGCCCTGAAAAAAAGAACTGTGTTTCCTACTAATACGGACCATGTGTAGTTCAACTCTGCTTATGAAACTGATACAAACCACAGCTCCTCTTACATAAATGCTCTTTAGTTAATAGTGAGAATCGTGTTGTTTTTGTGTACTGCGAAAAATCATTTGAGCCCAAAATTCACTGGGTTTACCAAAAATGAACTCTTGCTTGTAGGAAGACACAGATCCTGGAGTTTAACTCTGTTTCTGAAGGCAAATTCAGACCAGAGTTTTCATCCATGAAACACACTCGGTTTAAACGAAGAAGGAAGCTCTTCTTTCCAGAGACTAAAATACAGCGAGAACCATGAGCATGGCCTGAAAAAAAGAACTGTGTTTCCTACACATACGGACCATATGTAGTTCAACTCTGCTTATTAAACTGATACAAACCACAGCTCCTCTTACATAAATGCTCTTTAGTTAATAGTGAGAATCACTTTGGTTTAGTGAACGGCATAAAATCGTTTGATCCCAAAATTCACTGGGTTAACCAGAGATGAACTCTTGCTTGTAGGAAGACACAGATCCTGGGGATTTAACTCCGTTTCTGCAGGGAAATCCAGACCAGATTTCTCATCCCTGAAACACACTCTGTTATAAAGCAAGAAGCAAGCTCTTTTTTCCAGAGTCTTTAATACAGCAAGAAGCATGAGCATGCCCTGAAAAAAAGAACTGTGTTTCCTACTAATACGGACCATGTGTAGTTCAACTCGGCTTAAGAAACAGATACAAACCACAGCTCCTCTTACATAAATGCTCTTTAGTTAAGAGTGAGGATCGCGTTGGGTTCGTGAACAGTGAAAAATCATTTGAGCCCAAATTCACTGGGTTAACCAGAAATGAACTCTTGCTTGTAGGAAGACACAGATCCTGGGGTTTAACTCCGTTTCTGAAGGGAAATTCAGACCAGAGTTCTCATCCCTGAAACACACTCTGTTTTAACGCAAGAAGCAAGCTCTTCTTTCCAGAATCTAAAATACAGCAACAACCCTGAGTAAGCCCTGAAAAAAAGAACTTTGTTTCCTTCTCTTACGGACCATATATAGTTCAACTGTGCTTATGAAACTGATACAAACCACAGCTCCTCTTACATAAATGCTCTTTAGTTAATAGTGAGAATCATGTTGGGTTCGTGAACTGCGAAAAATCATTTGAGCCCATAATTCACAGGGTTTACCAAAAATGGACTCTTGCTTGTAGGAAGACACTTATCCTGAGGTTTAACTCTGTTCCGGAAGGCAAATTCAGATCAGAGTTCTCATCCCTGAAAAACCTCTGTTTTAAGGCAAGAATGATCCTCTTCTTTACAGCATCTCCAATAAAGTAAGAACCATGAGCAGGCAAAGAAAAAGAACTGTGTCAAACTCATACGACCATATGTAGTCAAACTCTGCTTATAAAACTGATAGAGACCACATCTCCTCTTGCATAAATGCTCGTTAGTTAATAGTGATAATCGTGTTCAGTTCTATACCTGTGTAAAATCATTTGAGCCCAAAATTCACGTGGTTTACCAGAAATGAACTCTTGCTTGTAGGAAGACACAGATCCTGGGGTTTATCTCCGTTTCTGTTGGGAAATTCTGACCAGAGTTCTCATCCCTGAAACACACTCTGTTTAAAAGAAGAAGGAAGCTGTTCTTTCCAGAATCTAAAATACAGCAACAACCCTGAGCATGGCCTGAAAAAAAGAACTGTGTTTCCTATTCATACGGAACATATGTAGTTCACCTCTGCTTAGGAAACTGATACAGACCACACCTCCTCTTACATAAATGCTCTTTAGTTAATAGTGAGAATAGCGTTGGGTTCCTGAACTGCGAAAAATCATTTGAGCACAAAATTCACTGGGTTTACCAGAAATGAACTCTCGCTTGTAGGAAGACACAGATCATGGGGTTTAACTCTGTTTCTGAAGGGAAATTCAGACCAGAGTTCTCATCCCTGAAACACACCCTGTTTTAGTGCAATAAGCAAGCTCTTCTTCCAGAGTCACCAATACAGCAAGAACCATGAGCATGCCCTGAAAGAAAAGAACTGATTTTCCTACTCATACGGACCATATGTAGTTCAACTCTGCTTATGAAACTGATACAAACCACAGCCACTCTTACATAAATGCTCTTTAGTTAATAGTGAGAATCGCATTGGGTTCGTGAACTGCAAAAATATCATTTGAGCCCAAAATTCACTGGGTTTACCAGAAATGAAGTCTTGCTTTTAGGAAGACACAGAACCTGGGGATTTAACTCCATTTCTGAAGGGAAATCCAGACCAGAATTCTCATCCCTAAAACACACTCTGTTATAACGCAAGAAGCAAGCTCTTCTTTCCAGAGTCTAAAAAACTGCAAGAACCATGAGCATGCCCTTAAAAAAAGAACTGTGTTTCCTACTAATAGGGACCATGTGTAGTTCAACTCTGCTTAAGGAACTGATACAAACCACAGCTCCTTTTACATAAATGCTCTTTAGTTAATAGTGAGAATCACGTTGGGTTCGTGAACTACAAAAAATCATTTGAGTCAAAAATTCACTGGGTTAACCAGAAATGAACTCTTGCTTGTAGGAAGACACAGATCCTGGGGTTTAACTCCGTTTCTGAATGGAAATTCAGACAAGAGTTCACATCCCTAAAACACACTCTGTTATAATGCAAGAAGCAAGCTCTTCTTTCCAGATTCGAAAATACATCAAGAACCATTAGCATGCCCTGAACAAAAGAACTGTGTTTCCTACTCATAAGGACCATATGTAGTTCAACTCTGCTTATGAAACTGATACACGGCTCCTCTTACATACATGTTCTTTAGTTAATAGTGTGAATCGCAATGGGTTCGTGAACTGCGAAAAAATCATTTGAGCCCAAAATACACTGGGTTTACCAGAAATGTAGTCTTGCTTGTAGGAGGACACAGAATCTGGTGTTTAACTCCGTTTCTGCAGGGAAATTCAGAAGAGAGTTCTCATCCCTGAAACACACTCTGTTTTAAGGCAAGAATCATCCTCTTCTTTCAAGCATCTCCAATATACTAAGAAACATGAGCATGCCCAGAAAAAAAGAACTGTGTTTCCTAATCATACGTATCATATGTAGTTCAACTCTCCTTATGAAATGATACAGACCACAGCTCCACTTAAATAAATGCTCTTTAGTTAATAGTGAGAATCGCGTTGTGTTCGTGAACTGCGAAAAATCATTTGAGCCGAAAATTCACTGGGTTAACCTGAAATGAACTCTTGCTTGTAGGAAGACACACATTCTGGGGTCTAACTCCGTTTCTGAAGGGAAATTCAGAAAAGAGTTCTCATCCCTAAAACACACTCTGTTATAACACAAGAATCAAGCTCTTCTTTCCAGAGTCTAAAATACAGCAAGAACCATGAGGATGCCCTGAATAAAGAACTGTGTTTCCTACTCATAAGGACTACATGTAGTTCAACTCTGCTTACGAAACTGATACAATCCACGGCTCCGCTTACATAAATGCTCTTTAGTTAATAGTGAGATTCATGTTGGGTTCGTGAACTGCGAAAAATCATTTGAGCCCAAAAATCACTGTGTTTAACAGAAAGGAACTCTTGCTTGTAGGAAGACACAGATCCTGGGGTTTAACTCCGTTTCTGCAGGGAAATGCAGACCAGAGTTCTCATCCCTGAAACACACTCTGTTTAAACGAAGATGGAAGCTCTTTTTTCCAGAGTCTAAAATACAGCAAGAACTATGAGCATGGCCTGAAAAAAATAACTGTGTTTCCTATTCATAGGGAACATATGTAGTTCAACTATGCTTATGAAACTGAGAAAGACCACACCTCCTCTTACCTAAATGCTCTTTAGTTAATAGTGAGAATAGAGTTGGATTCCTGAACTGCATAAAATCATTTGAGCCCAAAATTCACTGGTTTTACCAGAAATGAACTCGTGCTTGTAGGAAGTCACTGATTCTGGGGTTTATCTCCGTTTATGAAGGCAAATTCAGACCAGAGTTCTCATCACTGAAAAACACTGTGTTTTAAGGTAAGATTCATCCTCTTCTTTCCAGCGTCTCCAATATAGTAAGAAACATGAGCCTGCCCAGAAAAAAAGAACTGTGTTTCCTACTCATACAGACCATATGTACTTCAACTCTGCTTATGAAACTGATACAAACCACAGCTCCTCTTACATAAGTCCTCTTTAGTTAATAGTGAGAATAACGTAGGGTTCGTGAACTGAGAAAAATCATTTGAGCCCAAAATTCACTGGGTTTACCAGAAATGAACTCTTGCTTGTAGGAAGAAACAGATCCTGGGGTTTAACTCCGTTTCTGAAGGGAAATTCAGAAACGAGTTCTCATCCCTAAAACACACTCTGTTATAACACAAGAAGCAAGCTCTTCTTTCCAGAGTCTAAAATACAGCAAGAACCATGAGCATGGCCTGAAAAAAAGAACTGTGCTTCCTACTCATATGAAATATATGTAGTTCAACTCTGCTTATGAAACTGATACAAACCATAGCTCCCTTACATAAATCCTCTTTAGTTATTAGTGAGAATAGAATAGGGTTCAAGAACTGCGAACAATCATTTGAGCCCAAAATTCACTGCGTATACCAGAAATGAACTCTTGCTTGTAGGAAGACACAAATCCTGGGGTTTAAATTCATTTCTGAAGGGAAATTCAGACCAGAGTTCTCATCCCTGAAACACACTCTGTTTTAACGCAAGAAGCAAGCTCTTCTTTCCATCGTCTAAAATACAGCAAGAACCATGAGCATGCCCTGAAAAAAAGAACTGTGTTTGCTACTCATACAGACCATATGTAGTTCAACTCTGCTTATGAAACTGATACAAACCAGAGCTCCTCATACATAAATGCTCTTTGGTTAAAAGTGATAATCGCGTTGGGTTCTAGAACTGTGTAACGTCATTTGGCCGAAAATTCACTTGGTTAACCAGAAATGAACTCTTACTTGTAGGAAGACACAGATCCTGTGGTTTAACTCCGTTACTGAAGGGAAATTCAGACCAGATTTCTCACCCCTGAAAAACACTCTTTTTAAAGGCACGAATCATCCTCTTCTTTCCAGCTTCTCCAATACAGTAAGAACCATGACAATGCCAAGAAAAAAAGAACTGTGTTTCCAAATCATAGGGACCATGTGTAGTCCAACTCTGCATAAGAAAATGATACAGACCACAGCTCCTATTACATAAGTGCTCTTAATTTAATAGTGAGAATCATGTTAGGTTCGTGAACTGTGAAAAATCATTTGAGCCCAAAATTCACTGGGTTTACCACAAATGAACTCTTGCATGTAGGAAGACACAGATCATGGGGTTTAACTCCGTTTGTGAAGGGAAATTCAGACCAGCGTTCTCATCCCTGAAACACAATCTGCTTTAACGCAAGAAGAAAGCTCTTCTTTCCAGATTCGAAAATACAGCAAGAACCAAGAGCATGCCATGAAAAAAAGAAATGTGTTTTCTACTCATACGGACCATAAGTAGTTCAACTCTGCTTATGAAACTGATACAAACCACAGCTCCGCATACATAAATGCTGTTTAGTTAATAGTGAGAATCGCATTGGGTTCGTGAACTGCGAAAAATCATTTGAGCCCAAAATTCACTGGGTTTTCCAGAACTGAACTCTTGCTTGTAGGAAGACACAGATCCTGGAGTTTAACTCCGTTTCTGAACGGAAATTCAGACCAGAGTTCTCATCCCTGAAAACCACTCTGTTTTAAGGCATGAATCATCCTCTCCTTTCCAGGGTCGCCAATACAGTAAGAAGCATGAGCATGCCAGGAATAAAAGAACTGTGTTTCCTACTCATACAGACCATATGTAGTTCAACTCTGCTTATGAAACTGATACAAACCACAGCTCCGCTTACATAAATGCTCTTTAGTTAATAGTGAGAATCATGTTGGGTTGGTGAACTGCAAAAAATCATTTGAGCCCAATACTCACTGGGTTTACGAGAAATTAACTCTTTCTTGTAGGAAGACACTGATCCTGGGGTTTAACTCCATTTCTGAAGGGAAATTCAGACCAGTGTTCTCATCCCTGAAACACACTCTGTTTTAACGAAGAAGCAATCTCTTCTTTCCAGATTCTAAAACATGGCAAGAACCATGAGCATGTTATGTAAAAAAGAACTGTGTTTCCTATTCATACGGACCATAAGTAGTTCAACTCTGCTTATGAAACTGATACAGACCACTCCTCCTCTTACATAAGTACTCTTTAGTTAATAGTGAGAATCATGTTAGGTTCGTGAACTGCGAAAAATCATTTGAGGCCAAAATTCACTGGGTTTACCAGTATTGAACTCTTCCTTGTAGGAAGACAGAGACCATGGGGTTTTACTCCGGTTCTGAAGGGAAATTCAGACCAGAGTTCTCATCCATGAAACACACTCTGTTTTAATGCAAGAAGCAAGCTCTCCTTCCAGCGTCTCCAATACAGCAAGAACCATGAGCATGCCCAGAAAAAATTACTGTGCTTCCTACTCATATGGAATATATGTAGTTCAACTCTGCTAATGAAACTGATACAAACCATAGATCCTCTTACATAAATCCTCTTTAGTTAATAGTGAGAATCATGTTGGGTTGGTGAACTGCAAAAAATCATTTGAGCCCAATACTCACTGGGTTTACGAGAACTTAACTCTTTCTTGTAGGAAGACACTGATCCTGGGGTTTAACTTCATTTCTGAAGGGAAATTCAGACCAGTGTTCTCATCCCTGAAACACACTCTGTTTTAACGAAGAAGCAATCTCTTCTTTCCAGAGTCTAAAACATGGCAAGAACCATGAGCATGTTATGAAAAAAAGAACTGTGTTTCCTATTCATACGGACCATATGTAGTTCAACTCTGCTTATGAAACTGATACAGACCACTCCTCCTCTTACATAAGTGCTCTTTAGTTAATAGTGAGAATCATGTTAGGTTCGTGAACTGCGAAAAATCATTTGAGGCCAAAATTCACTGGGTTTACAAGTATTGAACTCTTCCTTGTAGGAAGACAGAGATCATGGGGTTTTACTCCGGTTCTGAAGGGAAATTCAGACCAGAGTTCTCATCCATGAAACACACTCTGTTTTAATGCAAGAAGCAAGCTCTCCTTCCAGCGTCTCCAATACAGCAAGAACCATGAGCATGCCCAGAAAAAATTACTGTGCTTCCTACTCATATGGAATATATGTAGTTCAACTCTGCTAATGAAACTGATACAAACCATAGATCCTCTTACATAAATCCTCTTTAGTTATTAGTGAGAATAGAATAGGGGTCATGAACTGCAAACAATCATTTGAGCCCAAAGTTCACTGGGAATACCAGAAATGAACTCTTGCTTGTAGGAAGACACAGATCCTGGGGTTTAACTCCATTTCTGAAGGGAAATTCAGGCCAGAGTTCTCATCCCTGAACCACACTCTGTATTAACGCAAGAAGCAAGCTCTTCTTTCCATAGTCTAAAATACAGCAAGAACTATGAGCATGGCCTGAAAAAAAGAACTGTGTTTCCTATTCATAGGGAACATATGTAGTTCAAATATGCTTATGAAATTGATAAAGACCACACCTCCTCTTACCTAAATGCTCTTTAGTTAATAGTGAGAATAGAGTTCGTTTCCTGAACTGCATAAAATCATTTGAGCCCAAAATTAACTGGGTTAACCTGAAATGAACTCTTGCTTGTAGGAAGACACAGATCCTGGGGTTTAACTCTGTTTCAGAAGGGAAATTCAGACCAGAGTTCTCATCCCTAAAACACACTCTGTTATAACGCAAGAAGCAAGCTCTTCTTTCAAGAGTCTAAAATACAGCAAGAACCATGAGCTTGCCCTGAAAAAAAGAACTGTGTTTCCTACTCATAAGGACCATATGTAGTTCAACTCTGCTTATGAAACTGATACAAACCACGGCTCCTCTTACATAAATGCTCTTTAGTTAATAGTGAGAATCATGTTAGGTTCGTGAACTGCAAAAATCATTTGAGCCCAAAATTCACTGGGTTTACCAGAAATGAACTCGTGCTTGTAGGAAGACACAGAACCTGGGGTTTAACTCCGTTTCTGAAGGGAAATTCAGAAACGAGTTCTCATCCCTAAAACACACTCTGTTATAACACAAGAAGCAAGCTCTTCTTTCCAGAGTCTAAAATACAGCAAGAACCATGAGCATGGCCTGAAAAAAAGAACTGTGCTTCCTACTCATATGAAATATATGTAGTTCAGTCAGCTTATGAAACTGATACAAACCATAGCTCCTCTTACATAAATCCTCTTTAGTTATTAGTGAGAATAGAATAGGGTTCAGAACTGTGAACAATCATTTGAGCCCAAAATTCACTGGGTATACCAGAAATGAACTCTTGCTTGTAGGAAGACACAAATCCTGGGGTTTAAATTCATTTCTGAAGGGAAATTCAGACCAGAGTTCTCATCCCTGAAACACACTGTGTTTTAACGCAAGAAGCAAGCTCTTCTTTCCATCGTCTAAAATACAGCAAGAACCATGAGCATGCCCTGAAAAAAAGAACTGTGTTTGCTACTCATACAGACCATATGTAGTTCAACTCTGCTTATGAAACTGATACAAACCAGAGCTCCTCTTACATAAATCCTCTTTAGTTAATAGTGAGAATACCATAGGGTTCGTGAACTGCAAAAAATCATTTGAGCCCAAAATTCACTGGGTATACCAGAAATGAACTCTTGCTTATAGGAAGTCACAGATCCTTGAGTTTAACTCCGGTTCTGGTGTTAAATTCAGACCAGAGTTCTCATCCCTGAAACACACTGTGTTTTAACGCAAGAAGCAAGCTCTTCTTTCCATCGTCTAAAATACAGCAAGAACCATGAGCATGCCCTGAAAAAAAGAACTGTGTTTGCTACTCATACAGACCATATGTAGTTCAACTCTGCTTATGAAACTGATACAAACCAGAGCTCCTCTTACATAAATCCTCTTTAGTTAATAGTGAGAATACCATAGGGTTCGTGAACTGCAAAAAATCATTTGAGCCCAAAATTCACTGGGTATACCAGAAATGAACTCTTGCTTATAGGAAGTCACAGATCCTTGAGTTTAACTCCGGTTCTGAAGGGAAATTCAGACCAGAGTTCTCATCCCTGAAAAACACTCTGTTTTACGGGAAGAATCATCCTCCTCTTTCCAGCGTCCCCAATACAGTAAGAACCATGAGCATTCCCAGAAAAAAAGAAATGTGTTTCCTTCTCATACGTACCATATGTAGATCAACACTGCTTATGAAATGATACAGACCAGATCTCCTCATACATAAATGCTCTTTGGTTAAAAGTGATAATCGCGTTGGGTTCTAGAACTGTGTAACGTCATTTGGCCAAAAATTCACTTGGTTAACCAGAAATGAACTCTTGCTTGTAGGAAGACACAGATCCTGTGGTTTAACTCCGTTACTGAAGGGAAATTCAGACCAGATTTCTCACCCCTGAAAAACACTCTTTTTAAAGGCACGAATCATCCTCTTCTTTCCAGCTTCTCCAATACAGTAAGAACCATGACAATGCCAAGAAAAAAAGAACTGTGTTTCCTACTCATACGGACCATGTGTAGTCCAACTCTGCATAAGAAAATGATACAGAGCACAGCTCCTATTACATAAGTGCTCTTAATTTAATAGTGAGAATCATGTTAGGTTCGTGAACTGTGAAAAATCATTTGAGCCCAAAATTCACTGGGTTACCACAAATGAACTCTTGCATGTAGGAAGACAAAGATCATGGGGTTTAACTCCGTTTGTGAAGGGAAATTCAGACCAGCGTTCTCATCCCTGAAACACAATCTGCTTTAACGCAAGAAGAAAGCTCTTCTTTCCAGATTCTAAAATACAGCAAGAACCAAGAGCATGCCATGAAAAAAAGAAATGTGTTTTCTACTCATACAGACCATAAGTAGTTCAACTCTGCTTATGAAACTGATACAAACCACAGCTCCGCACACATAAATGCTGTTTAGTTAATAGTGAGAATCGCATTGGGTTCGTGAACTGCGAAAAATCATTTGAGCCCAAAATTCACTGGGTTTTCCAGAACTGAACTCTTGCTTGTAGGAAGACACAGATCCTGGAGTTTAACTCCGTTTCTGAACGGAAATTCAGACCAGAGTTCTCATCCCTGAAAACCACTCTGTTTTAAGGCATGAATCATCCTCTCCTTTCCAGGGTCGCCAATACAGTAAGAAGCATGAGCATGCCAGGAAAAAAAGAACTGTGTTTCCTACTCATACAGACCATATTTAGTTCAACTCTGCTTATGAAACTGATACAAACCACAGCTCCGCTTACATAAATGCTCTTTAGTTAATAGTGAGAATCATGTTGGGTTGGTGAACTGCAAAAAATCATTTGAGCCCAATACTCACTGGGTTTACGAGAAATTAACTCTTCCTTGTAGGAAGACAGAGACCAAGGGGTTTTACTCCGGTTCTGAAGGGAAATTCAGACCAGAGTTCTCATCCATGAAACACACTCTGTTTTAATGCAAGAAGCAAGCTCTCCTTCCAGCGTCTCCTATACAGCAAGAACCATGAGCATGCCCAGAAAAAATTACTGTGCTTCCTACTCATATGGAATATATGTAGTTCAACTCTGCTAATGAAACTGATACAAACCATAGCTCCTCTTACATAAATCCTCTTTAGTTAATAGTGAGAATCATGTTGGGTTGGTGAACTGCAAAAAATCATTTGAGCCCAATACTCACTGGGTTTACGAGAACTTAACTCTTTCTTGTAGGAAGACACTGATCCTGGGGTTTAACTCCATTTCTGAAGGGAAATTCAGACCAGTGTTCTCATCCCTGAAACACACTCTGTTTTAACGAAGAAGCAATCTCTTCTTTCCAGAGTCTATAACATGGCAAGAAGCATGAGCATGTTATGAAAAAAACAACTGTGTTTCCTATTCATACGGACCATATGTAGTTCAACTCTGCTTATGAAACTGATACAGACCACTCCTCCTCTTACATAAGTGCTCTTTAGTTAATAGTGAGAATCATGTTAGGTTCGTGAACTGCGAAAAATCATTTGAGGCCAAAATTCACTGGGTTTACCATTATTGAACTCTTCCTTGTAGGAAGACAGAGATCATGGGGTTTTACTCCGGTTCTGAAGGGAAATTCAGACCAGAGTTCTCATCCATGAAACACACTCTGTTTTAATGCAAGAAGCAAGCTCTCCTTCCAGCGTCTCCAATACAGCAAGAACCATGAGCATGCCCAGAAAAAATTACTGTGCTTCCTACTCATATGGAATATATGTAGTTCAACTCTTCTAATGAAACTGATACAAACCATAGATCCTCTTACATAAATCCTCTTTAGTTATTAGTGAGAATAGAATAGGGGTCATGAACTGCAAACAATCATTTGAGCCCAAAATTCACTGGGAATACCAGAAATGAACTCTTGCTTGTAGGAAGACACAGATCCTGGGGTTTAACTCCATTTCTGAAGGGAAATTCAGGCCAGAGTTCTCATCCCTGAACCACACTCTGTATTAACGCAAGAAGCAAGCTCTTCTTTCCATAGTCTAAAATACAGCAAGAACTATGAGCATGGCCTGAAAAAAAGAACTGTGTTTCCTATTCATAGGGAACATATGTAGTTCAAATATGCTTATGAAATTGATAAAGACCACACCTCCTCTTACCTAAATGCTCTTTAGTTAATAGTGAGAATAGAGTTGGTTTCCTGAACTGCATAAAATCATTTGAGCCCAAAATTAACTGGGTTAACCTGAAATGAACTCTTGCTTGTAGGAAGACACAGATCCTGGGGTTTAACTCTGTTTCAGAAGGGAAATTCAGACCAGAGTTCTCATCCCTAAAACACACTCTGTTATAACGCAAGAAGCAAGCTCTTCTTTCAAGAGTCTAAAATACAGCAAGAACCATGAGCTTGCCCTGAAAAAAAGAACTGTGTTTCCTACTCATAAGGACCACATGTAGTTCAACTCTGCTTATGAAACTGATACAAACCACGGCTCCTCTTACATAAATGCTCTTTAGTTAATAGTGAGAATCATGTTAGGTTCGTGAACTGCAAAAATCATTTGAGCCCAAAATTCACTGGGTTTACCAGAAATGAACTCGTGCTTGTAGGAAGTCACTGATTCTGGGGTTTATCTCCGTTTATGAGGGCAATTTCAGACCAGAGTTCTCATCACTGAAAACCACTGTGTTTTAAGGTAAGATTCATCCTCTTCTTTCCAGAGTCTCCAATATAGTAAGAAACATGAGCCTGCCCAGAAAAAAAGAACTGTGTTTCCTACTCATACAGACCATATGTACTTCAACTCTGCTTATGAAACTGATACAAACCACAGCTCCTCTTACATAAGTCCTCTTTAGTTAATAGTGAGAATAACGTAGGGTTCGTGAACTGAGAAAAATCATTTGAGCCCAAAATTCACTGGGTTTACCAGAAATGAACTCTTGCTTGTAGGAAGACACAGAACCTGGGGTTTAACTCCGTTTCTGAAGGGAAATTCAGAAACGAGTTCTCATCCCTAAAACACACTCTGTTATAACACAAGAAGCAAGCTCTTCTTTCCAGAGTCTAAAATACAGCAAGAACCATGAGCATGGCCTGAAAAAAAGAACTGTGCTTCCTACTCATATGAAATATATGTAGTTCAAGTCTGCTTATGAAACTGATACAAACCATAGCTCCTCTTACATAAATCCTCTTTAGTTATTAGTGAGAATGGAATAGGGTTCAAGAACTGCGAACAAACATTTGAGCCCAAAATTCACTGGGTATACCAGAAATGAACTCTTGCTTGTAGGAAGACACAAATCCTGGGGTTTAAATTCATTTCTGAAGGGAAATTCAGACCAGAGTTCTCATCCCTGAAACACACTGTGTTTTAACGCAAGAAGCAAGCTCTTCTTTCCATCGTCTAAAATACAGCAAGAACCATGAGCATGCCCTGAAAAAAAGAACTGTGTTTGCTACTCATACAGACCATATGTAGTTCAACTCTGCTTATGAAACTGATACAAACCAGAGCTCCTCTTACATAAATCCTCTTTAGTTAATAGTGAGAATACCATAGGGTTCGTGAACTGCAAAAAATCATTTGAGCCCAAAATTCACTGGGTATACCAGAAATGAACTCTTGCTTAGAGGAAGTCACAGATCCTTGAGTTTAACTCCGGTTCTGAAGGGAAATTCAGACCAGAGTTCTCATCCCTGAAAAACACTCTGTTTTACGGGAAGAATCATCCTCTTCTTTCCAGCGTCTCCAATACAGTAAGAACCATGAGCATTCCCAGAAAGAAAGAAATGTGTTTCCTTCTCATACGTACCATATGTAGATCAACACTGCTTATGAAATGATACAGACCATATCTCCTCATACATAAATGCTCTTTGGTTAAAAGTGATAATCGCGTTGGGTTCTAGAACTGTGTAACGTCATTTGGCCGAAAATTCACTTGGTTAACCAGAAATGAACTCTTGCTTGTAGGAAGACACAGATCCTGTGGTTTAACTCCGTTACTGAAGGGAAATTCAGACCAGATTTCTCACCCCTGAAAAACACTCTTTTTAAAGGCACGAATCATCCTCTTCTTTCCAGCTTCTCCAATACAGTAAAAACCATGACAATGCCAAGAAAAAAAGAACTGTGTTTCCTACTCATACGGACCATGTGTAGTCCAACTCTGCATAAGAAAATGATACAGACCACAGCTCCTATTACATAAGTGCTCTTAATTTAATAGTGAGAATTGTGTTGGGTTCTTGAACTGCGAAAAATCATTTGAGCCCAAAATTCACTGGGTTTTCCAGAACTGAACTCTTGCTTGTAGGAAGACACAGATCCTGGAGTTTAACTCCGTTTCTGAACGGAAATTCAGACCAGAGTTCTCATCCCTGAAAACCACTCTGTTTTAAGGCATGAATCATCCTCTCCTTTCCGGGGTCGCCAATACAGTAAGAAGCATGAGCATGCCAGGAAAAAAAGAACTGTGTTTCCTACTCATACAGACCATATGTAGTTCAACTCTGCTTATGAAACTGATACAAACCACAGCTCCGCTTACATAAATGCTCTTTAGTTAATAGTGAGGATCATGTTGGGTTGGTGAACTGCAAAAAATCATTTGAGCCCAATACTCACTGGGTTTACGAGAAATTAACTCTTTCTTGTAGGAAGACACTGATGCTGGGGTTTAACTCCGTTTCTGAAGGGAAATTCAGACCAGTGTTCTCATCCCTGAAACACACTCTGTTTTAACGAAGAAGCAATCTCTTCTTTCCAGAGTCTAAAACATGGCAAGAACCATGAGCATGTTATGAAAAAAAGAACTGTGTTTCCTATTCATACGGACCATAAGTAGTTCAACTCTGCTTATGAAACTGATACAGACCACTCCTCCTCTTACATAGGTGCTCTTTAGTTAATAGTGAGAATCATGTTAGGTTCGTGAACTGCGAAAAATCATTTGAGGCCAAAATTCACTGGGTTTACCAGTATTGAACTCTTCCTTGTAGGAAGACAGAGACCATGGGGTTTTACTCCGGTTCTGAAGGGAAATTCAGACCAGAGTTCTCATCCATGAAACACACTCTGTTTTAATGCAAGAAGCAAGCTCTCCTTCCAGTGTCTCCAATACAGCAAGAACCATGAGCATGCCCAGAAAAAATTACTGTGCTTCCTACTCATATGGAATATATGTAGTTCAACTCTGCTAATGAAACTGATACAAACCATAGCTCCTCTTACATAAATCCTCTTTAGTTAATAGTGAGAATCATGTTGGGTTGGTGAACTGCAAAAAATCATTTGAGCCCAATACTCACTGGGTTTACGAGAACTTAACTCTTTTTTGTAGGAAGACACTGATCCTGGGGTTTAACTCCATTTCTGAAGGGAAATTCAGACCAGTGTTCTCATCCCTGAAACACACTCTGTTTTAACGCAAGAAGCAAGCTCTTCTTTCCATAGTCTAAAATACAGCAAGAACCATGAGTATGCCCTGAAAGAAAGAACTGTGTTTCCTACTCATACAGACCATATGTAGTTCAACTCTGCTTATGAAACTGATACAAACCAGAGCTCCACTTACAGACATCCTCTTTAGTTAATAGTGAGAATAGCGTAGGGTTCGTGTACTGCGAAAAATCATTTGAGCCCAAAATTCTCTGGGTTTTTCAGAACTGAACTCTTACTTGTAGAAAGACACAGATCCTGGGGTTTAACACCCTTTCTGAAGGGAAATTCACACCAGAGTTCTCATCCCTGAAACACACTCTGTTTTAACGAAGAATAAATTTCATCTTTCCAGAGTCTAAAATACAGCAAGAACAATGAGCATGGTCTGAAAAAAGAACTGTGTCCCTATTCATATGTACCATATGTAGTTCAACTCTGCTTATGTAACTGATGCAAACCACAACTCCTCTTACATAAATGCTCTATAGTTAATAGTGAGAATAGAGTTGGTTTCCTGAACTGCATAAAATCATTTGAGCCCAAAATTAACTGGGTTAACCTGAAATGAACTCTTGCTTGTAGGAAGACACAGATCCTGGGGTTTAACTCTGTTTCAGAAGGGAAATTCAGACCAGAGTTCTCATCCCTAAAACACACTCTGTTATAACGCAAGAAGCAAGCTCTTCTTTCAAGAGTCTAAAATACAGCAAGAACCATGAGCTTGCCCTGAAAAAAAGAACTGTGTTTCCTACTCATAAGGACCATATGTAGTTCAACTCTGCTTATGAAACTGATACAAACCACGGCTCCTCTTACATAAATGCTCTTTAGTTAATAGTGAGAATCATGTTACGTTCGTGAACTGCAAAAATCATTTGAGCCCAAAATTCACTGGGTTTACCAGAAATGAACTCGTGCTTGTAGGAAGTCACTGATTCTGGGGTTTATCTCCGTTTATGAAGGCAAATTCAGACCAGAGTTCTCATCACTGAAAAACACTGTGTTTTAAGGTAAGATTCATCCTCTTCTTTCCAGTGTCTCCAATATAGTAAGAAACATGAGCCTGCCCAGAAAAAAAGAACTGTTTCCTACTCATACAGACCATATGTACATCAACTCTGCTTATGAAACTGATACAAACCACAGCTCCTCTTACATAAATCCTCTTTAGTTAATAGTGAGAATAACGTAGGGTTCGTGAACTGAGAAAAATCATTTGAGCCCAAAATTCACTGGGTTTACCAGAAATGAACTCTTGCTTGTAGGAAGACACAGAACCTGGGGTTTACCTCCGTTTCTGAAGGGAAATTCAGAAACGAGTTCTCATCCCTAAAACACACTCTGTTATAACACAAGAAGCAAGCTCTTCTTTCCAGAGACTAAAATACAGCAAGAACCATGAGCATGGCCTGAAAAAAAGAACTGTGCTTCCTACTCATATGAAATATATGTAGTTCAAGTCTGCTTATGAAACTGATACAAACCATAGCTCCTCTTACATAAATCCTCTTTAGTTATTAGTGAGAATAGAATAGGGTTCAAGAACTGCGAACAATCATTTGAGCCCAAAAATCACTGGGTATACCAGAAATGAACTCTTGCTTGTAGGAAGACACAAATCCTGGGGTTTAAATTCATTTCTGAAGGGAAATTCAGACCAGAGTTCTCATCCCTGAAACACACTGTGTTTTAACGCAAGAAGCAAGCTCTTCTTTCCATCGTCTAAAATACAGCAAGAACCATGAGCATGCCCTGAAAAAAAGAACTGTGTTTGCTACTCATACAGACCATATGTAGTTCAACTCTGCTTATGAAACTGATACAAACCAGAGCTCCTCTTACATAAATCCTCTTTAGTTAATAGTGAGAATACCATAGGGTTCGTGAACTGCAAAAAATCATTTGAGCCCAAAATTCACTGGGTATACCAGAAATGAACTCTTGCTTATAGGAAGTCACAGATCCTTGAGTTTAACTCCGGTTCTGAAGGGAAATTCAGACCAGAGTTCTCATCCCTGAAAAACACTCTGTTTTACGGGAAGAATCATCCTCTTCTTTCCAGCGTCTCCAATACAGTAAGAACCATGAGCATTCCCAGAAAAAAAGAAATGTCTTTCCTTCTCATACGTACCTTATGTAGATCAACACTGCTTATGAAATGATACAGACCAGATCTCCTCATACATAAATGCTCTTTGGTTAAAAGTGATAATCGCGTTGGGTTCTAGAACTGTGTAACGTCATTTGAGCCGAAAATTCACTTGGTTAACCAGAAATGAACTCTTGCTTGTAGGAAGACACAGATCCTGTGGTTTAACTCCGTTACTGAAGGGAAATTCAGACCAGATTTCTCATCCCTGAAAAACACTCTTTTTAAAGGCACGAATCATCCTCTTCTTTCCAGCTTCTCCAATACAGTAAGAACCATGATCATGCCAAGAAAAAAAGAACTGTTTTTCCTACTCATATGGACAATGTGTAGTCCAACTCTGCATATGGAAATGATACAGACCACAGCTCCTCTTACATAAATGCTATTTAGTTAATAGTGATAATCAAGGTTGGGATCTACAACTGTGTAAAATCATTTGAGCCCAAAATTAACTTGGTTTACCAGAAATGAACTCTTGCTTGTAGAGAGACACAGATCATGGAGTTTAACTCCGTTTCTGAAGGGAAATTCACACCAGAGTTCTCATCCATGAAACACACTTTTTTTAATGCAAGAAGCAAGCTCTTCTTTCCAGCGTCTCCAATACAGCAAGAACCATGAGCATGCCCTGAAAAAAGGAACTGTGTTTCCTACTCATACAGACCATATGTAGTTCAACTCTGCTTATGAAACTGATACAAACCAGAGCTCCACTTACAGACATCCTCTTTAGTTAATAGTGAGAATAGCGTAGGGTTCGTGTACTGCGAAAAATCATTTGAGCCCAAAATTCTCTGGGTTTTTCAGAACTGAACTCTTACTTGTAGAAAGACACAGATCCTGGGGTTTAACACCCTTTCTGAAGGGAAATTCACACCAGAGTTCTCATCCCTGAAACACACTCTGTTTTAACGAAGAATAAATTTCATCTTTCCAGAGTCTAAAATACAGCAAGAACAATGAGCATGGTCTGAAAAAAGAACTGTGTCCCTATTCATTTGTACCATATGTAGTTCAACTCTGCTTATGTAACTGATGCAAACCACAACTCCTCTTACATAAATGCTCTATAGTTAATAGTGAGAATAGAGTTGGTTTCCTGAACTGCATAAAATCATTTGAGCCCAAAATTAACTGGGTTAACCTGAAATGAACTCTTGCTTGTAGGAAGACACAGATCCTGGGGTTTAACTCTGTTTCAGAAGGGAAATTCAGACCAGAGTTCTCATCCCTAAAACACACTCTGTTATAACGCAAGAAGCAAGCTCTTCTTTCAAGAGTCTAAAATACAGCAAGAACCATGAGCTTGCCCTGAAAAAAAGAACTGTGTTTCCTACTCATAAGGACCATATGTAGTTCAACTCTGCTTATGAAACTGATACAAACCACGGCTCCTCTTACATAAATGCTCTTTAGTTAATAGTGAGAATCATGTTACGTTCGTGAACTGCAAAAATCATTTGAGCCCAAAATTCACTGGGTTTACCAGAAATGAACTCGTGCTTGTAGGAAGTCACTGATTCTGGGGTTTATCTCCGTTTATGAAGGCAAATTCAGACCAGAGTTCTCATCACTGAAAAACACTGTGTTTTAAGGTAAGATTCATCCTCTTCTTTCCAGTGTCTCCAATATAGTAAGAAACATGAGCCTGCCCAGAAAAAAAGAACTGTTTCCTACTCATACAGACCATATGTACATCAACTCTGCTTATGAAACTGATACAAACCACAGCTCCTCTTACATAAATCCTCTTTAGTTAATAGTGAGAATAACGTAGGGTTCGTGAACTGAGAAAAATCATTTGAGCCCAAAATTCACTGGGTTTACCAGAAATGAACTCTTGCTTGTAGGAAGACACAGAACCTGGGGTTTACCTCCGTTTCTGAAGGGAAATTCAGAAACGAGTTCTCATCCCTAAAACACACTCTGTTATAACACAAGAAGCAAGCTCTTCTTTCCAGAGACTAAAATACAGCAAGAACCATGAGCATGGCCTGAAAAAAAGAACTGTGCTTCCTACTCATATGAAATATATGTAGTTCAAGTCTGCTTATGAAACTGATACAAACCATAGCTCCTCTTACATAAATCCTCTTTAGTTATTAGTGAGAATAGAATAGGGTTCAAGAACTGCGAACAATCATTTGAGCCCAAAAATCACTGGGTATACCAGAAATGAACTCTTGCTTGTAGGAAGACACAAATCCTGGGGTTTAAATTCATTTCTGAAGGGAAATTCAGACCAGAGTTCTCATCCCTGAAACACACTGTGTTTTAACGCAAGAAGCAAGCTCTTCTTTCCATCGTCTAAAATACAGCAAGAACCATGAGCATGCCCTGAAAAAAAGAACTGTGTTTGCTACTCATACAGACCATATGTAGTTCAACTCTGCTTATGAAACTGATACAAACCAGAGCTCCTCTTACATAAATCCTCTTTAGTTAATAGTGAGAATACCATAGGGTTCGTGAACTGCAAAAAATCATTTGAGCCCAAAATTCACTGGGTATACCAGAAATGAACTCTTGCTTATAGGAAGTCACAGATCCTTGAGTTTAACTCCGGTTCTGAAGGGAAATTCAGACCAGAGTTCTCATCCCTGAAAAACACTCTGTTTTACGGGAAGAATCATCCTCTTCTTTCCAGCGTCTCCAATACAGTAAGAACCATGAGCATTCCCAGAAAAAAAGAAATGTCTTTCCTTCTCATACGTACCTTATGTAGATCAACACTGCTTATGAAATGATACAGACCAGATCTCCTCATACATAAATGCTCTTTGGTTAAAAGTGATAATCGCGTTGGGTTCTAGAACTGTGTAACGTCATTTGAGCCGAAAATTCACTTGGTTAACCAGAAATGAACTCTTGCTTGTAGGAAGACACAGATCCTGTGGTTTAACTCCGTTACTGAAGGGAAATTCAGACCAGATTTCTCATCCCTGAAAAACACTCTTTTTAAAGGCACGAATCATCCTCTTCTTTCCAGCTTCTCCAATACAGTAAGAACCATGATCATGCCAAGAAAAAAAGAACTGTGTTTCCTACTCATGCGGACCATGTGTAGTCCAATTCTGCATAAGAAAATGATACAGACCACAGCTGCTATTACATAAGTGCTCTTAAGTTAATAGTGAGAATCATGTTAGGTTCGTGAACTGTGAAAAATTATTTGAGCCCAAAATTCACTGGGTTTACCAGAAATGAACTCTTGCTTGTAGGAAGACACAGATCCTGGGGTTTGACTCTGTTTCTGAAGGGAAATTCAGAACAAAATTCTCAACCCTGAAACACAATCTGCTTTAACGCAAGAAGAAAGCTCTTCTTTCCAGATTCTAAAATACAGCAAGAACCAAGAGCATGCCATGAAAAAAAGAAATGTGTTTTCTACTCATACGGACCATAAGTAGTTCAACTCTGCTTATGAAACTGATACAAACCACAGCTCCGCATACATAAATGCTGTTTAGTTAATAGTGAGAATCGCATTGGGTTCGTGAACTGCGAAAAATCATTTGAGCCCAAAATTCACTGGGTATACCAGAAATGAACTCTTGCTTATAGGAAGTCACAGATCATTGGGTTTAACTCCGTTTCTGACGGGAAATTCAAACCAGAGTTCTTATCCCTGAAAAACACTCTGTTTTAAGGCAAGAATCATCCTCTTCTTTCCAAAGTCTCCAATACAGTAAGAACCATGAGCATTCCCAGAAAAAAGAACTGTGTTTCCTACTCATACGTACCATATGTAGTTATACTCTGCTTATGAAATGATACAGACCAGAGCCCCTCATACATAAATGCTCTTTATTTAAAAGTGATAATCGCGTTGGGTTCTAGAACTGTGTAACATCATTTGAGCTGAAAATTCCCTTGGTTTACCAGAAGTGAACTCTTGCTTGTAGGAAGACACAGATCATTGGGTTTAACTCCGTTTTTGAAGCTAAATTAGGACCAGAGTTCTCATCCATGAAACACACCCTGTTTTAATGCAAGAAGCAAGCTCTTCTTTCCAGGGTCTACAATACAGCAAGAAGAAGCATGACCTTAGAAAAAAGAACTGTGTTTCCTACTCATACGGACCATATGTAGTTCAATTCTGCTTATGAAACTGATAAAAACCACAGCTCTTCTTACATAAATGCTCGTTAGTTAATAGTGATAATCGTGTTGAGTTCTATACCTGTGTAAAATCATTTGAGCCCAAAATTCACTTGGTTTAACAGAAATGAACTCTTACTTGTAGGAAGACACAGATCCTGGGGTTGACTACGTTTCTGAAGGGAAATTGAGCCCAGATTTCTCGTCCCTGAAATACACTGTTTTAACAAATGAAGCAAGCTCTTCATTCCAGAATCTAAAATACAGCAAGAACCATGAGCATGGTCTGAAAAAAAGAACTTTGTTTCCTATTCATACAGACCATATGTATTTGAACTCTGCTTATGAAACTGATACACACCACACCTCCTCCTACATAAATCCTCTTTAGTTAATAGTGAGAATAGCATAGGGTTCGTGAACTGCGAACAATCATTTGAGCCCAGAAGTCACTGGGTATACCAGAAATGAACTCTTGCTTTAAGGAAGACAAAGATCCTGTGGATTAACTCCGTTAATGAAGGGAAATTCAGACCAGAATTCTCATCCCTGAAAAACACTCTTTTTAAAGGAAAGAATCATCCTCTTCTTTCCAGCTTCTCCAAAACAGTAAGAACCATGATCATGCCAAGAAAAAAAGAACTGTTTTTCCTACTCATATGGACAATGTGTAGTCCAACTCTGCATATGGAAATGATACAGACCACAGCTCCTCTTACATAAATGCTATTTAGTTAATAGTGATAATCAAGGTTGGGATCTACAACTGTGTAAAATCATTTGAGCCCAAAATTAACTTGGTTTACCAGAAATGAACTCTTGCTTGTAGAGAGACACAGATCATGGAGTTTAACTCCGTTTCTGAAGGGAAATTCACACCAGAGTTCTCATCCATGAAACACACTTTTTTTAATGCAAGAAGCAAGCTCTTCTTTCCAGCGTCTCCAATACAGCAAGAACCATGAGCATGCCCTGAAAAAAGGAACTGTGTTTCCTACTCATACAGACCATATGTAGTTCAACTCTGCTTATGAAACTGATACAAACCA
This sequence comes from Onychomys arenicola, assembly GCA_949786405.1. Lineage (NCBI taxonomy): Eukaryota > Metazoa > Chordata > Mammalia > Rodentia > Cricetidae > Onychomys > Onychomys arenicola. Next base: position 973,152 of record CATKUM010000029.1, read on the forward strand.
GAGCTCCACTTACAGACATCCTCTTTAGTTAATAGTGAGAATAGCGTAGGGTTCGTGTACTGCGAAAAATCATTTGAGCCCAAAATTCTCTGGGTTTTTCAGAACTGAACTCTTACTTGTAGAAAGACACAGATCCTGGGGTTTAACACCCTTTCTGAAGGGAAATTCACACCAGAGTTCTCATCCCTGAAACACACTCTGTTTTAACGAAGAATAAATTTCATCTTTCCAGAGTCTAAAATACAGCAAGAACAATGAGCATGGTCTGAAAAAAGAACTGTGTCCCTATTCATATGTACCATATGTAGTTCAACTCTGCTTATGTAACTGATGCAAACCACAACTCCTCTTACATAAATGCTCTATAGTTAATAGTGAGAATAGAGTTGGTTTCCTGAACTGCATAAAATCATTTGAGCCCAAAATTAACTGGGTTAACCTGAAATGAACTCTTGCTTGTAGGAAGACACAGATCCTGGGGTTTAACTCTGTTTCAGAAGGGAAATTCAGACCAGAGTTCACATCCCTAAAACACACTCTGTTATAACGCAAGAAGCAAGCTCTTCTTTCAAGAGTCTAAAATACAGCAAGAACCATGAGCTTGCCCTGAAAAAAAGAACTGTGTTTCCTACTCATAAGGACCATATGTAGTTCAACTCTGCTTATGAAACTGATACAAACCACGGCTCCTCTTACATAAATGCTCTTTAGTTAATAGTGAGAATCATGTTACGTTCGTGAACTGCAAAAATCATTTGAGCCCAAAATTCACTGGGTTTACCAGAAATGAACTCGTGCTTGTAGGAAGTCACTGATTCTGGGGTTTATCTCCGTTTATGAAGGCAAATTCAGACCAGAGTTCTCATCACTGAAAAACACTGTGTTTTAAGGTAAGATTCATCCTCTTCTTTCCAGTGTCTCCAATATAGTAAGAAACATGAGCCTGCCCAGAAAAAAAGAACTGTTTCCTACTCATACAGACCATATGTACATCAACTCTGCTTATGAAACTGATACAAACCACAGCTCCTCTTACATAAATCCTCTTTAGTTAATAGTGAGAATAACGTAGGGTTCGTGAACTGAGAAAAATCATTTGAGCCCAAAATTCACTGGGTTTACCAGAAATGAACTCTTGCTTGTAGGAAGACACAGAACCTGGGGTTTACCTCCGTTTCTGAAGGGAAATTCAGAAACGAGTTCTCATCCCTAAAACACACTCTGTTATAACACAAGAAGCAAGCTCTTCTTTCCAGAGACTAAAATACAGCAAGAACCATGAGCATGGCCTGAAAAAAAGAACTGTGCTTCCTACTCATATGAAATATATGTAGTTCAAGTCTGCTTATGAAACTGATACAAACCATAGCTCCTCTTACATAAATCCTCTTTAGTTATTAGTGAGAATAGAATAGGGTTCAAGAACTGCGAACAATCATTTGAGCCCAAAAATCACTGGGTATACCAGAAATGAACTCTTGCTTGTAGGAAGACACAAATCCTGGGGTTTAAATTCATTTCTGAAGGGAAATTCAGACCAGAGTTCTCATCCCTGAAACACACTGTGTTTTAACGCAAGAAGCAAGCTCTTCTTTCCATCGTCTAAAATACAGCAAGAACCATGAGCATGCCCTGAAAAAAAGAACTGTGTTTGCTACTCATACAGACCATATGTAGTTCAACTCTGCTTATGAAACTGATACAAACCAGAGCTCCTCTTACATAAATCCTCTTTAGTTAATAGTGAGAATACCATAGGGTTCGTGAACTGCAAAAAATCATTTGAGCCCAAAATTCACTGGGTATACCAGAAATGAACTCTTGCTTATAGGAAGTCACAGATCCTTGAGTTTAACTCCGGTTCTGAAGGGAAATTCAGACCAGAGTTCTCATCCCTGAAAAACACTCTGTTTTACGGGAAGAATCATCCTCTTCTTTCCAGCGTCTCCAATACAGTAAGAACCATGAGCATTCCCAGAAAAAAAGAAATGTCTTTCCTTCTCATACGTACCTTATGTAGATCAACACTGCTTATGAAATGATACAGACCAGATCTCCTCATACATAAATGCTCTTTGGTTAAAAGTGATAATCGCGTTGGGTTCTAGAACTGTGTAACGTCATTTGAGCCGAAAATTCACTTGGTTAACCAGAAATGAACTCTTGCTTGTAGGAAGACACAGATCCTGTGGTTTAACTCCGTTACTGAAGGGAAATTCAGACCAGATTTCTCATCCCTGAAAAACACTCTTTTTAAAGGCACGAATCATCCTCTTCTTTCCAGCTTCTCCAATACAGTAAGAACCATGATCATGCCAAGAAAAAAAGAACTGTTTTTCCTACTCATATGGACAATGTGTAGTCCAACTCTGCATATGGAAATGATACAGACCACAGCTCCTCTTACATAAATGCTATTTAGTTAATAGTGATAATCAAGGTTGGGATCTACAACTGTGTAAAATCATTTGAGCCCAAAATTAACTTGGTTTACCAGAAATGAACTCTTGCTTGTAGAGAGACACAGATCATGGAGTTTAACTCCGTTTCTGAAGGGAAATTCACACCAGAGTTCTCATCCATGAAACACACTTTTTTTAATGCAAGAAGCAAGCTCTTCTTTCCAGCGTCTCCAATACAGCAAGAACCATGAGCATGCCCTGAAAAAAGGAACTGTGTTTCCTACTCATACAGACCATATGTAGTTCAACTCTGCTTATGAAACTGATACAAACCAGAGCTCCACTTACAGACATCCTCTTTAGTTAATAGTGAGAATAGCGTAGGGTTCGTGTACTGCGAAAAATCATTTGAGCCCAAAATTCTCTGGGTTTTTCAGAACTGAACTCTTACTTGTAGAAAGACACAGATCCTGGGGTTTAACACCCTTTCTGAAGGGAAATTCACACCAGAGTTCTCATCCCTGAAACACACTCTGTTTTAACGAAGAATAAATTTCATCTTTCCAGAGTCTAAAATACAGCAAGAACAATGAGCATGGTCTGAAAAAAGAACTGTGTCCCTATTCATTTGTACCATATGTAGTTCAACTCTGCTTATGTAACTGATGCAAACCACAACTCCTCTTACATAAATGCTCTATAGTTAATAGTGAGAATAGAGTTGGTTTCCTGAACTGCATAAAATCATTTGAGCCCAAAATTAACTGGGTTAACCTGAAATGAACTCTTGCTTGTAGGAAGACACAGATCCTGGGGTTTAACTCTGTTTCAGAAGGGAAATTCAGACCAGAGTTCTCATCCCTAAAACACACTCTGTTATAACGCAAGAAGCAAGCTCTTCTTTCAAGAGTCTAAAATACAGCAAGAACCATGAGCTTGCCCTGAAAAAAAGAACTGTGTTTCCTACTCATAAGGACCATATGTAGTTCAACTCTGCTTATGAAACTGATACAAACCACGGCTCCTCTTACATAAATGCTCTTTAGTTAATAGTGAGAATCATGTTACGTTCGTGAACTGCAAAAATCATTTGAGCCCAAAATTCACTGGGTTTACCAGAAATGAACTCGTGCTTGTAGGAAGTCACTGATTCTGGGGTTTATCTCCGTTTATGAAGGCAAATTCAGACCAGAGTTCTCATCACTGAAAAACACTGTGTTTTAAGGTAAGATTCATCCTCTTCTTTCCAGTGTCTCCAATATAGTAAGAAACATGAGCCTGCCCAGAAAAAAAGAACTGTTTCCTACTCATACAGACCATATGTACATCAACTCTGCTTATGAAACTGATACAAACCACAGCTCCTCTTACATAAATCCTCTTTAGTTAATAGTGAGAATAACGTAGGGTTCGTGAACTGAGAAAAATCATTTGAGCCCAAAATTCACTGGGTTTACCAGAAATGAACTCTTGCTTGTAGGAAGACACAGAACCTGGGGTTTACCTCCGTTTCTGAAGGGAAATTCAGAAACGAGTTCTCATCCCTAAAACACACTCTGTTATAACACAAGAAGCAAGCTCTTCTTTCCAGAGACTAAAATACAGCAAGAACCATGAGCATGGCCTGAAAAAAAGAACTGTGCTTCCTACTCATATGAAATATATGTAGTTCAAGTCTGCTTATGAAACTGATACAAACCATAGCTCCTCTTACATAAATCCTCTTTAGTTATTAGTGAGAATAGAATAGGGTTCAAGAACTGCGAACAATCATTTGAGCCCAAAAATCACTGGGTATACCAGAAATGAACTCTTGCTTGTAGGAAGACACAAATCCTGGGGTTTAAATTCATTTCTGAAGGGAAATTCAGACCAGAGTTCTCATCCCTGAAACACACTGTGTTTTAACGCAAGAAGCAAGCTCTTCTTTCCATCGTCTAAAATACAGCAAGAACCATGAGCATGCCCTGAAAAAAAGAACTGTGTTTGCTACTCATACAGACCATATGTAGTTCAACTCTGCTTATGAAACTGATACAAACCAGAGCTCCTCTTACATAAATCCTCTTTAGTTAATAGTGAGAATACCATAGGGTTCGTGAACTGCAAAAAATCATTTGAGCCCAAAATTCACTGGGTATACCAGAAATGAACTCTTGCTTATAGGAAGTCACAGATCCTTGAGTTTAACTCCGGTTCTGAAGGGAAATTCAGACCAGAGTTCTCATCCCTGAAAAACACTCTGTTTTACGGGAAGAATCATCCTCTTCTTTCCAGCGTCTCCAATACAGTAAGAACCATGAGCATTCCCAGAAAAAAAGAAATGTCTTTCCTTCTCATACGTACCTTATGTAGATCAACACTGCTTATGAAATGATACAGACCAGATCTCCTCATACATAAATGCTCTTTGGTTAAAAGTGATAATCGCGTTGGGTTCTAGAACTGTGTAACGTCATTTGAGCCGAAAATTCACTTGGTTAACCAGAAATGAACTCTTGCTTGTAGGAAGACACAGATCCTGTGGTTTAACTCCGTTACTGAAGGGAAATTCAGACCAGATTTCTCATCCCTGAAAAACACTCTTTTTAAAGGCACGAATCATCCTCTTCTTTCCAGCTTCTCCAATACAGTAAGAACCATGATCATGCCAAGAAAAAAAGAACTGTGTTTCCTACTCATGCGGACCATGTGTAGTCCAATTCTGCATAAGAAAATGATACAGACCACAGCTGCTATTACATAAGTGCTCTTAAGTTAATAGTGAGAATCATGTTAGGTTCGTGAACTGTGAAAAATAATTTGAGCCCAAAATTCACTGGGTTTACCAGAAATGAACTCTTGCTTGTAGGAAGACACAGATCCTGGGGTTTGACTCTGTTTCTGAAGGGAAATTCAGAACAAAATTCTCAACCCTGAAACACAATCTGCTTTAACGCAAGAAGAAAGCTCTTCTTTCCAGATTCTAAAATACAGCAAGAACCAAGAGCATGCCATGAAAAAAAGAAATGTGTTTTCTACTCATACGGACCATAAGTAGTTCAACTCTGCTTATGAAACTGATACAAACCACAGCTCCGCATACATAAATGCTGTTTAGTTAATAGTGAGAATCGCATTGGGTTCGTGAACTGCGAAAAATCATTTGAGCCCAAAATTCACTGGGTTTACCAGAACTGATCTCTTGCTTGTAGGAAGACACAGATCCTGGAGTTTAACTCCGTTTCTCAAGGGAAATTCAGACCAGAGTTCTCATCCCTGAAAACCACTCTGTTTTAAGGCATGAATCATCCTCTCCTTTCCAGGGTCGCCAATACAGTAAGAAGCATGAGCATGCCAGGAAAAAAAGAACTGTGTTTCCTACTCATACGGACCACATGTAGTTCAACTCTGCTTATGAAACTGATAAAGACCACAGCTCCTCTTACATAAATGCTCTTTAGTTAATAGTGAGTATAGCGTTGGGTTAGTGAATTGCGAAAAATGATTGGAGCCCAAAATTCACTGGGGTTACCAGAAATGAACTCTTGCTTGTAGGAAGACACAGATGCTGGGGTTTAACTCCGTTTCTGAAGGGAAATTCAGACCAGAGTTCTCATCCCTGAAACACTCTCTGTTTTAATGAAATAATCAAGCTCTTCTTTCCAGCGTCTCCAATACAGCAAGAACCATGAGCATGCCCAGAAAAAAATAACTGTGCTTCCTACTCATATGGAATATATGTAGTTCAACTCTGCCTATGAAACTGATACAAACCACAGCTCCGCTTACATAAATGCTCTTTAGTTAATAGTGAGAATCATGTTGGGTTGGTGAACTGCAAAAAATCATTTGAGCCCAATACTCACTGGGTTTACGAGAAATTAACTCTTTCTTGTAGGAAGACACTGATCCTGGGGTTTAACTCCGTTTCTGAAGGGAAATTCAGACCAGTGTTCTCATCCCTGAAACACACTCTGTTTTAACGAAGAAGCAATCTCTTCTTTCCAGAGTCTAAAACATGGCAAGAACCATGAGCATGGTATGAAAAAAAGAACTGTGTTTCCTATTCATACGGACCATATGTAGTTCAACTCTGCTTATGAAACTGATACAGACCACTCCTCCTCTTACATAAGTGCTCTTAAGTTAATAGTGAGAATCATGTTAGGTTCGTGAACTGCGAAAAATCATTTGAGGCCAAAATTCACTGGGTTTACCAGTATTGAACTCTTCCTTGTAGGAAGACAGAGATCTTGGGGTTTTACTCCGGTTCTGAAGGGAAATTCAGACCAGAGTTCTCATCCATGAAACACACTCTGTTTTAATGCAAGAAGCAAGCTCTCCTTCCAGCGTCTCCAATACAGAAAGAACCATGAGCATGCCCAGAAAAAAGAACTGTGCTTCCTACTCATATGGAATATATGTAGTTCAACTCTGCTAATGAAACTGATACAAACCATAGCTCCTCTTACATAAATCCTCTTTAGTTATTAGTGAGAATTGAATAGGGGTCATGAACTGTGAACAATCATTTGAGCCCAAAATTCACTGGGAATACCAGAAATGAACTCTTGCTTGTAGGAAGACACAGATCCTGGGGTTTAACTCCGTTTCTGAAGGGAAATTCAGACCAGAGTTCTCATCCCTGAACCACACTCTGTTTTAACGCAAGAAGCAAGCTCTTCTTTCCATAGTCTAAAATACAGCAAGAACCATGAGTATGCCCTGAAAGAAAGAACTGTGTTTCCTACTCATACAGACCATATATAGTTCAACTCTGCTTATGTACCTGATACAAACCAGAGCTCCTCTTACATAAATCCTCTTTAGTTAATAGTGAGAATAGCATAGGGTTCGTGAACTGCGAAAAATCATTTGAGCCCAAAATTCACTGGGTATACCAGAAATGAACTCTTGCTTATAGGAAGTCACAGATCATTGGGTTTAACTCCGTTTCTCAAGGGAAATTCAAACCAGAGTTCTTATCCCTGAAAAACACTCTGTTTTAAGGCAAGAATCATCCTCTTCTTTCCAGAGTCTCCAAAACAGTAAGAACCATGAGCATTCCCAGAAAAAAGAACTGTGTTTCCTACTCATACGTACCATATGTAGTTCAACTCTGCTTATGAAATGATACAGACCAGAGCCCCTCATACATAAATGCTCTTTATTTAAAAGTGATAATCGCGTTGGGTTCTAGAACTGTGTAACGTCATTTGAGCTGAAAATTCCCTTGGTTTACCAGAAATGAACTCTTGCTTGTAGGAAGACGCAGATCATTGGGTTTAACTCCGTTTTTGAAGCTAAATTAGGACCAGAGTTCTCATCCATGAAACACACCCTGTTTTAATGTAAGAAGCAAGCTCTTCTTTCCAGGGTCTACAATACAGCAAGAAGAAGCATGACCTTAGAAAAAAGAACTGTGTTTCCTACTCATACGGACCATATGTAGTTCAACTCTGCTTATGAAACTGATAAAAACCACAGCTCTTCTTACATAAATGCTCTTTAGTTAATAGTGAGAATAGGTTTGGGTTGGTGAACTGCGAAAAATCATTTGAGCCCAAAATTCACTTGGTTTACCAGAAATGAACTCTTGCTTGTAGGAAGACACAGATCCTGGGGTTTAACACCCTTTCTGAAGGGAAATTCACACCAGAGTTCTCATCCCTGAAACACACTCTGTTTTAATGAAGAATAAAGTTCTTCTTTACAGAATCTAAAATACAGCAAGAACCATGAGCATGGTTTGAAATAAAGAACTGTGTTCCATTTTCATATGCACCATATGTAGTTCAACTCTGCTTTTGAAACTGATTCAAACCACACCTCATCTTACATAAATGCTCTTTTGTTAATACTGAGAATAGCGTTGGGTTCTAGAACTGTGTTAAATCATTTGAGCGCAAAATTCACTTTGTTTACCAGAAATGAACTGTTGCTTGTAGGAAGACACAAATTATGGGGTTTAACTCCGTTTCCTTAGGGAAATTCAGACCACAGTTCTCATCCATGAAACACACTCTGTTTTGATGCAAGAAGCAAGCTGTTCTTTCCAGGGTCTCCAAACAGCAAGAGCCATGAGCATGCCCAGAAAAAAGAACTGTGCTTCCTACTCATATGGAATATATGTAGTTCAACTCTCCTTATGAAACTGATACAAACCATAGCTCCTCTTACATAAATCCTCTTTAGATATTAGTGAGAATAGAATAGGGTTCATGAACTGCAAACAATCATTTGAGCACAAAAGTCACAGGGTATACCAGAAATGTACTCTTGCTTGTAGGAAGACACAGATCCTGGGGTTTATCTCCGTTTCTGAAGGGAAATTCAGACCAGAGTTCTCATCCCTGAAACACAGTCTGTTTTAACGCAAGAAGCAAGCTCTTCTTTCCATAGTCTAAAATACAGCAAGAACAATGATCATGCCAAGAAAAAAAGAACTGTGTTTCTTACTCATACGGACCATATGTAGTTCAACTCTGATTATGAAACTCATACAAACCACCGCTCCTCTTACATAAATTCGCTTTAGTTAATAGTGAAAATCATGTTTTGTTGGTGTACAGTGTAAAATCATTTGAGCCCAAAATTCACATTGTTTACCAGAAATGAACTCCTGCATGAGGGACAACACACATCCTGGGGTATTACTCCGTTTCTGAAGGGAAATTCAGAACAGAGTTCTCATCCCTGAAAAACACTCTGTTTTAATGCAAGAAGCAAGCTCTTCTTTCCAGAGTCTAAAATACAGCAAGAACAATGAGCATGCCCTGAAAAAAGAACTGTGTTTCCTACTCATACAGACCATATGTAGTTCAACTCTGCTTATGAAACAGATACAAACCACAGCTCCTCTTACATAAATGCTCTTTAGTTAATATTCAGAAGCATGTTGGGCTCATGAACTGCGAAATATCATTTGAGCCCAAAATTCACTGGGTTTACCAGAAATGAACTCTTGCTTGTAGGAAGACACAGATCCTGGTATTTAACTCTGTTTCTGAAGGGAAATTCAGGCCAGAATTCTCATCCCTGAAAACCACTCTGTTTTAAGGCATGAATCATCCTCTCCTTTCCAGGTTCTACAATACAGTAAGAAGCATAAGCATGCCAGGAAAAAAAGAACTGAGTTTCCTACTCATACGGACCATATGTAGTTCAACTCTGCTTATGAAAATGATAAAGACCACTCCTCCTTTTACATAAGTGCTCTTTAGTTAATAGTGAGAATAGCGTTGGCTTCGTGAACTGCGAAAAATCTTTTGAGCCCAAAATTCACTGGGTTTACCAGAAATGAACTCTTGCTTGTAGGAAGACACAGATCCTGGGGTTTAACTCCGTTTCTGAAGGGAAATTCAGACCAGAGTTCTCATCCCTGAAACACACTCTGTTTTAAAAAAGAAGGAAGCTCTTCTTTCCAGAATCTAAAATACAGCAAGAACCATGAGCATGGTCTGAAAAAAAGAACTTTGTTTCCTATTCATACGGACCATATGTAGTTGAACTCTGCTTATGAAACTGATATACACCACACCTCCTCTTACATAAATCCTCTTTAGTTAATAGTGGGAATAGCATAGGGTCCGTGAACTGCGAACAATCATTTGAGCCCACAATTCACTGGTTATACCAGAAATGAACTCTTGCTTGTAGGAAGACAAAGATCCTGTGGTTTAACTCTCTTACTGAAGGGAAATTCAGACCAGAATTCTCATCCCTAAAAAACACTCTTTTTAAAGGCAAGAATCATCCTCTTCTTTCCAGCTTCTCCAATACAGTAATAACCATGATCATGCCAAGAACAAAAGAACTGTGTTTCCTACTCATACGGACCATGTGTAGTCCAACTCTGCATTTGAAAATGATACAGAACACAGTTCCTCTTACATAAATGCTATTTAGTTAATAGTGATAATCAAGGTTGGGTTCTAGACCTGTGCAAAATCATTTGAGGCCAAAATTCACTTGGTTTACCAGAAATGAACTCTTGCTTGTACGGAGACAAGACCATGGGGTTTAACTCCGTTTCTGAAGGGAAATTCAGACCAGAGTTCTCATCCCTGAAACACACTCTCTTTTAACGAAGAAGCAAGCTCTTCTTTCCAGATTCTAAAACATGGCAAGAACCATGAGCATGGTATGAAAAAAAGAACTGTGTTTCCTATTCATACGGACCATATGTAGTTCAATTCTGCTTATGAAACTGATACAGACCACTCTTCCTCTTACATAAGTGCTCTTTAGTTAATAGTGAGAATCATGTTAGGTTCGTGAACTGCGAAAAATCATTTGAGCCCAAAATTCACTGGGTTTATCAGAACTGAACACTTACTTGTAGAAAGACACAGATCCTGGGGTTTAACTCCGTTTCTGAAGGGAAATTCAGACCAGAGTTCACATCCCTGAAACACACTCTGTTTTAAGACAAGAAGCATCCTCTTCTATTCAGCGTCAACAATACAGCAAGGATCATGATCATGCCCAGAAAAAAAGAACTGTGTTTCCTACTCATATGGACCATGTGTAGTTCAACTCTGATTATGTATCTCATACAAACCAGCGCTCCTCTTACATAAAGTCGCTTTAGTTAATAGTGAGAATCATGTTCTGTTGGTGTACAGTGTAAAATCATTTGAGCCCAAAATTCACTGGGTTTACCAGAAATGAACTCTTGCTTGTAGGAAGACACAGATGCTGGTATTTAACTCTGTTTCTGAAGGGAAATTCAGACCAGAATTCTCATCCCTGAAAACCACTCTGTTTTAAGGCATGAATCATCCTCTCCTTTCCAGGGTCTCCAATACAGTAAGAAGCATGAGCATGCCAGGAAAAAGAGAACTGAGTTTCCTACTCATACGGACCATATGTAGTTCAACTCTGCTTATGAAACTGATAAAGACCACTCCTCCTCTTACATAAGTGCTCTTTAGTTAATAGTGAGAATAGCGTTGTCTTCGTGAACTGCTAAAAATCTTTTGAGCCCAAAATTCACTGGGTTTACCAGAAATGAACTCTTGCTTGTAGGAAGACACAGATCCTGGGGTTTAACTCCGTTTCTGAAGGGAAATTCAGACCAGAGTTCTCATCCCTGAAACACACTCTGTTTTAACAAAAGAAGCAAGCTCTTCTTTCCAGAATCTAAAATACAGCAAGAACCATGAGCATGGTCTGAAAAAAAGAACTGTGTTTCCTATTCATACGGACCATATGTAGTTGAACTCTGCTTATGAAACTGATACACACCACAACTCCTCTTACATAAATCCTCTTTAGTTAATAGTGGGAATAGCATAGGGTTCGTGAACTGCAAAAAATCATTTGAGCCCATAATTCACTGGGTATACCAGAGATGAACTCTTGCTTTGTAGGAAGACAAAGGTCCTGTGGTTTAACTCCGTTACTGAAGGGAAATTCAGACCAGAATTCTCATCCCTGAAAAACACTCTTTTTAAAGGCAACAATCATCCTCTTCTTTCCAGCTTCTCCAATACAGTAAGAACCATGATCATGCCAAGAAAAAAAGAACTGTGTTTCCTACTCATACGGACCATGTGTAGTCCAACTCTGCATATGAAAATGATACAGACCACAGCTCCTCTTACATAAATGCTATTTAGTTAATAGTGATAATAAAGGTTGAGTTCTAGAACTGTGTAAAATCATTTAGGCCAAAATTCACTTGGTTTACCAAAAATGAACTCTTGCTTGTAGGGAGACAAGACCATGTGGTTTAACTCCGTTTCGGAAGGGAAATTCAGACCAGAGTTCTCATCCATGAAACACACTCTGTTTTAATGCAAGAAGCAAGCTCTTCTTTCCAGCGTCTCCAATACAGCAAGAACCATGAGCATGCCCTGAAAAAACGAACTGTGTTTCCTACTCATACAGACCATATGTAGTTCAACTCTGCTTATGAAACTGATACAAACCACAGGTCCTCTATCATAAAACCTCTTTAGTTAATAGTGGGAATAGCGTAGGGTTAATGAACTGCGAAAAATCATTTGAGCCCACATTTCACTGGGTTTACAAGAAATGAACTCTTGCTTGTGGGAAGACACAGATACTGGGGTTGAACTCCGTTTCTGAAGGGAAATTCAGACCAGAGTTCTCATCCCTGAAACACACCCTGTTTTAACGTAGAAGCAAGCTCTTCTTTCCAGAATCTAAAACACAGCAATAACCATGAGCATAGTATGAAAAATAGAACTGTGTTTCCTATTCATACGGACCATATATAGTACAACTCTGCTTATGAAACTGATACAGACCACTCCTCCTCTTACATAAGTGCTCTTTAGTTAATAGTGAGAATCATGTTAGGTTCGTGGACTGCGAAAAATCATTTGAGCCCAAAATTCACTGGGTTTATCAGAACTGAACACTTACTTGTAGAAAGACACAGATCCTGGGGTTTAACTCCGTTTCTGAAGGGAAATTCACACCAGAGTTCTCATCCCTGAAACACACTCTGTTTTAACGAAGAATAAAGTTCTTCTTTCCAGAGTCTAAAATACAGCAAGAACCATGAGGATGGTCTGAAAAAAAGAACTGTGTTCCATATTCATATGTACCATATGTAGTTCAACTCTGCTTATGAAACTGATGCAAACCACACCTCCTGTTACATAAATGCTCTTTAGTTAATAGTGAGAATAGCGTTGGGTTCTAGAACTGTGTAAAATCATTTGAGCCCAAAATTCACTTGGTTTACCAGAAATGAACTCTTGCTTGTATGGAGACAAGACCATGGGGTTTAACTCCGTTTCTGAAGGGAAATTCAGACCAGAGTTCTCATCCATGAAACACACTCTGTTTTAATGCAAGAAGCAAGCTCTTCTTTCCAGCGTCTCCAATACAGCAAGAACCATGAGCATGCCCTGAAAAAAGGAACTGTGTCTCCGACTCATACAGACCATATGTAGTTCAACTCTGCTTATGAAACTGATACAAACCACAGGTCCTCTATCATAAATCCTCTTCAGTTAATAGTGAGAATAGTGTAGGGTTAATGAACTGCGAAAAATCATTTGAGCCCACATTTTACTGGGTTTACAAGAAATGAATTCTTGCTTGTGGGAAGACACAGATACTGGGGTTGAACTCCGTTTCTGAAGGGAAATTCAGACCAGAGTTCTCATCCCTGAAACACACTCTGTTTTAACGAAGAAGCAAGCTCTTCTTTCCAGATTCTAAAACATGGCAAGTACCATGAGCATGGTATGAAAAAAAGAAAAGTGTTTCCTATTCATACGGACCATATGTAGTTCAACTCTGCTTATGAAACTGATACAGACCACTCCTCCTCTTACATAAGTGCTTTTTAGTTAATAGTGAGAATCATGTTAGGTTCGTGAACTGCGAAAAATCATTTGAGCCCAAAATTCACTGGGTTTATCAGAACTGAACACTTACTTGTAGAAAGACACAGATCCTGGGGTTTAACTCCGTTTCTGAAGGGAAATTCACACCATAGTTCTCTTCCCTGAAACACAGTCTGTTTTAACGCAAGAAGCAAGCTCTTCTTTCCATAGTCTAAAATACAGCAAGAACAATGACCATGCCCAGAAAAAAAGAACTGTGTTTCCTACTCATACGGACCATATATACTTCAACTCTGCTCATGAAACTGATAGAAACCACAGCTCCGCTTACATAAATGCTCTTTAATTAATAGTGAGAATCATGTTGGGTTGGTGAACTGCGAAAAATCATTTGAGCCCAAAATTCACTGGGTTTACCAGAAATGAACTCTTGCTTGTAGAAAGACACTGATCCTGGGGTGTAACTCCATTTCTGAAGGGAAATTCAGACCAGAGTTCTCATCCCTGAAACACACTCTGTTTTAAGACAAGAAGCATCCTCTTCTTTTCAGCGTCAACAATACAGCAAGAATCATGATCATGCCCAGAAAAAAAGAACTGTGTTTCGAACTCATATGGACCATATGTAGTTCAACTCTGATTATGAAATTCATACAAACCACTGCTCCTCTTACATAAAGTCGCTTTAGTTAATAGTGAGAATCATGTTCTGTTGGTGTACAGTGTAAAATCATTTGAGCCCAAAATTCACATTGTTTACCAGAAATGAACTCCTGCTTGAGAGACAACACAGATCCTGGGGTTTAACTCCGTTTCTGAAGGGAAATTCAGACCAGAGTTCTCATCCCTGAAGCACACTCTGTTTTAATGCAAGAAGAAAGCTCTTCTTTCCAGATTCTAAAATACAGCAAGAACAATGTGCATGCCCTGAAAAAAAGAACTGTGTTTTCTACTCATACGGACCATATGTAGTTCAACTCTGCTTATGAAACTGATACAAACCACAGCTCCTCTTACATAAATGCTCTTTAGTTAATAGTCAGATGCATGTTGGGTTCGTGAATTGCGAAATATTATTTGAGCCCAAAATTCACTGGGTTAACCAGAAATGAACTCTTGCTTGTAGGAAGACACAGATCCTGGTATTTAACTCTGTTTCTGAAGGGATATTCAGACCAGAATTCTCATCCCTGAAAACCACTCTGTTTTAAGGCATGAATCATCCTCTCCTTTCCAGGGTCTCCAATACAGTAAGAAGCATGAGCATGCCAGGAAAAAAGAACTGAGTTTCCTACTCATACGGACCATATGTAGTTCAACTCTGCTTATGAAACTGATAAAGACCACTCCTCCTCTTACATAAGTGCTCTTTAGTTAATAGTGAAAATAGCGTTGGCTTTGTGAACTGCGAAAAATATTTTGAGCCCAAAATTCACTGTGTTTACCAGAAATGAACTCTTGCTTGTAGGAAGACACAGATCCTGGTATTTAACTCTGTTTCTGAAGGGAAATTCAGACCAGAATTCTCATCCCTGAAAACCACTCTGTTTTAAGGCATGAAACATCCTCTCCTTTCCAGGGTCTCCAATACAGTAAGAAGCATGAGCATGCCAGGAAAAAGAGAACTGAGTTTCCTACTCATACGGACCATATGTAGTTCAACTCTGCTTATGAAACTGATAAAGACCACTCCTCCTCTTACATAAGTGCTCTTTAGTTAATAGTGAGAATAGCGTTGTCTTCGTGAACTGCTAAAAATCTTTTGAGCCCAAAATTCACTGGGTTTACCAGAAATGAACTCTTGCTTGTAGGAAGACACAGATCCTGGGGTTTAACTCCGTTTCTGAAGGGAAATTCAGACCAGAGTTCTCATCCCTGAAACACACTCTGTTTTAACAAAAGAAGCAAGCTCTTCTTTCCAGAATCTAAAATACAGCAAGAACCATGAGCATGGTCTGAAAAAAAGAACTGTGTTTCCTATTCATACAGACCATATGTAGTTGAACTCTGCTTATGAAACTGATACACACCACACCTCCTCTTACATAAATCCTCTTTAGTTAATAGTGGGAATAGCATAGGGTTCGTGAACTGCAAACAATCATTTGAGCCCATAATTCACTGGGTTTACCAGACATGAACTCTTGCTTGTAGGAAGACAAAGGTCCTGTGGTTTAACTCCGTTACTGAAGGGAAATTCAGACCAGAATTCTCATCCCTGAAAAACACTCTTTTTAAAGGCAACAATCATCCTCTTCTTTCCAGCTTCTCCAATACAGTAAGAACCATGATCATGCCAAGAAAAAAAGAACTGTGTTTCCTACTCATACGGACCATGTGTAGTCCAACTCTGCATATGAAAATGATACAGACCACAGCTCCTCTTACATAAATGCTATTTAGTTAATAGTGATAATCAAGGTTGGGTTCTAGAACTGTGTAAAATCATTTAGGCCAAAATTTACTTGGTTTACCAGAAATGAACTCTTGCTTGTAGGGAGACAAGACCATGGGGTTTAACTCCTTTTCGGAAGGGAAATTCAGACCAGAGTTCTCATCCATGAAACACACTCTGTTTTAATGCAAGAAGCAAGCACTTCTTTCCAGCGTCTCCAATACAGCAAGAACCATGAGCATGCCCTGAAAAAAGGAACTGTGTTTCCGACTCATACAGACCATATGTAGTTCAACTCTGCCTATGAAACTGATACAAACCACAGGTCATCTATCATAAATCCTCTTCAGTTAATAGTGAGAATAGCGTAGGGTTAATGAACTGCGAAAAATCATTTGAGCCCAAAATTCACTGGGTTTACCAGAAATGAACTCTTGCTTGTAGGAATACACTGATAGTGGGGTTTAACTCCGTTTCTGAAGGGAAATTCAGACCAGAGTTCTCATCCCTGAAACACACTCTGTTATAATGCAAGAAGCAAGCTGTTCTTTCCATAGTATAAAATACAGCAAGAATCATGAGCATGCCCTGAAAAATAACTGTGTTTCCTACTCACACACCCATATGTAATTTAACTCTGCTTATGAAACTGATACAAACAACACCTCCGCTTACATAAATGCTCTTTAGTTAATAGTGAGAATCATGTTGGGTTGGTGAACTGCGAAAAATCATTTGAGCCAAAAATCACTGGGTTTACCAGAAATGAACTCTTGCTTGTAGGAAGACACTGATCCTGGGGTTAAACTCCGTTTCTGAAGGGAATTTCAGACCAGAATTCTCATCCATGAAACACACTCTGTTTTAATGCAATAATCAAGCTCTTCTTTCCAGCGTCTCCAATACAGCAAGAACCATGAGCATGCCCAGAAAAAAAGAACTGTGCTTCCTACTCATACGGAATATATGTATTTCAACTCTGCTTATGAAACTGATACAATACACAGCTCCTCTTACATAAATCCTCTTTAGTTAATAGTGAGAATAGCATAGGGTTCGTGAACTGCGAAAAATCATTTGAGCCCCAAATTCACTGGGTATATCAGAAATGAACTCTTGCTTGTAGGAAGACACAGATCCTGGGGTTTAACTCCGTTTCTCAAGGGAAATCAGACCAGAGTTCTCATCTCTGAAACACACTCTGTTTTAACACAAGAAGCAAGCTCTTCTTTCCATAATCTAAAATACAGCAAAAACCATGAGCATTCCCTGAAAAAAAGAGCTGTGTTTCCTACTCATACGGACCATATATACTTCAACTCTGCTTATGAAACTGATGCAAACCACAGCTCCGCTTACATAAATGCTCTTTAGTTAATAGTGAGAATCATGTTGGGTTGGTGAACTGCGAAAAATCATTTGAGCCCAAAATTCACTGGGTTTACCATATATGAACTCTTGCTTGTAGGAAGACACAGATAGTGGGGTTTAACTCTGTTTCTGAAGGGAAATTCTGACCCGAGTTCTCATCCTGAAACACACTCTGTTATAATGCAAGAAGCAAGCTCTTCTTTCCATAGTATAAAATACAGCAAGAATCATGAGCATGCCCTGAAAAATAACTGTGTTTCCTACTCATACAGACCATATGTAGTTCTACTCTGCTTATGAAATTGAAACAAACCAGAGCTCCTCTTACATACCTCCTCTTTAGTTAATAGTGAGAATAGCATAGGGTTCGTGAACTGCGAAAAATCATTTGAGCCCAAAATTCACTGGGTTTACCAAAACTGAACTCTTGCTTGTAGGAATTCACAGATCCTGGGGTTAAATGTGTTTCTGAATGGAAATTCAGACCAGAGTTCTCATCCCTGAAAAACAATCTGTTTTAAGGCAATTATCATTCTCTTCTTTCCAGCTTTCCCAATACAGTAAGAACCATGAGAATACCCAGAAAAAAAGAACTGTGTTTCCTACTCATACGTAACATATGTAGTTCAACTCTGCTTATGAAATGATACAGACCAGAACTCTGCTTACATAAATGCTCTTTAGTTAATAGTGATAATCGCTTTGGTTCTAGAACTGTGTAACGCCTTTGAGCATAAAATTCACTTGGTTTACCAGAAATGAACTCTTGCTGGTAGGAAGACACAGATCATGGGGTTTAACTCCGTTTTTGAAGCTAAATTCAGGCCAGAGTTCTCATCCATGAAACACACCCTGTTTTAATGCAAGAAGCAAGCTCTTCTTTCCAGCGTCTCCAATGCAGCAAGAAGCATGAGCATGCCCTGAAAAAAAGAACTGTGCTTCCTACTCATACGGACAATATGTAGTTCAACTCTGCTTAAGAAACTGATACAAAACACTGCTCTTCTTACATAAATGCTCTTTAATTAACAGTGAGATTAGCGTTGGGTTCGTGAACTGCAATAAATGATTTAAGCCCAAAATTCAATCGGTTAACCAGAAATGAACTCTTGCTTGTAGGAAGACACAGATCTTGGGGTTTAACTCCGTTTCTGAAGGGAAATTCAGACCAGAGTTCTCATCCCTGAAAAACACTCTGTTTTAAGGCAAGAATCATCCTCTTCTTTCCAGAGTCTAAAATACAGCAAGAACCATGAGCATGGTCTGAAAAAAAGAACTGTGTTTCCTACTCCTAGGTACCATATGTAGTTCAACTCTGCTTATGAAAATGATAAGGCCACACCTTCTGTTACATAAATGCTCTTTAGTTCATAGTGAGATTCATGTTGGGTTCGTGAACTATGAAAAATCATTAGAGCCCAAAATTCACTGGGTTTACCAGAACAGAACTCTTGATTGTAGGATGACACAGATCGTGGGGTTTAACTCCGTTTCAGAAGGGAAATTCAGACCAGAATTCTCTACCCTGAAAATCACTCTGTTTTAAGGCATGAATCATCCTCTTCTTTCCAGGTTCTCCAATATAGTAAGAACCATGTGCATGCTAAGAAAAAAAGAACTGTGTTTCCTACTCATACGGACCACATGTAGTCCAACTCTGCTTATGAAAATGATACAGACCACAGCTTCTCTTACATGAATGCTCTGTAGTTAATAGTAATAATCAAGGTTGGGTTTTAGAACTGTGTAAAATCATTTGAGCCCAAAATTCACTTGGTTTACCAGAAATGAACTCTTGCTTGTAGGGAAACACGGATCATGGGGTTTAACTCCGTTTCTGAAAAGAAATTCAGACCAGAGTTCTCATTCATGAATCACACTCTGTTTTAAGGCAAGAAGCAAGCTCTTCTTTCCAGCGTCTCCAATACAGTAAGAACCCTGAGCATGCGCAGAAAAAAGAACTGTGTTTACTACTCATACGGACCATATGTAGTTCAACTCTGCTTATGAAATGATACAGACAACATCTCCTTTTACATAAATGCTCTTTAGTTAATAGTGATAATCGCATTGGGTTCTAGAACTGTGTAAAGTCATTTGAGCCGAAAATTCACTTGGTTTACCAGAACTGAACTCTTGCTGGTAGGAAGACACAGATCCTGGGATTTAGCAACGTTTGTTAAGGGAAATTAGTCCAAGTTCTCATCCATGAAACACACCCTGTTTTAATGCAAGAAGCAAGCACTTCTTTCCAGCGTCTCCAAAACAGCAAGAACCATGAGCATGCCCTGAAAAAAAGAACTGTGTTTCCTACTCTTACAGACCATATGAAGTTCAACTCTGCTTATGAAACTGATACAAACCACAGCTCCTCTTACATAAATGCTCTTTAGTTAATAGTGAGAATCGCGTTGGGTTGGTGAACTGCAAAAAATCATTTAATCCCAAAATTCACTGGGTTAACCAGAAATGAAATCTTGCTTGTAGGAAGACACAGATCCAGGGGTTTAACTCCATTTCAGAAGGGAAAATCAGACCAGAGTTCTCATCCCTGAAACACACTCTGTTTTAAGTCAATAAGCAAGCTCTTCTTTCCAGAGTCTATATACAGCAAGAACCATGAGCATGCCCAGAAAAAAAGAACTGTGTTTCCTACTCATACAGACCACATGTAGTTCAACTCTACTTATGAAACTGATACAAACCACAGCTCCTCTTACATAAATCATCTTTAGTTAAAATTGAGAATCGCGTTTTGGTTCGTGAACTGTGAAAAATCTTTTGAGTTCAAAATACCCTGGGATTAGCAGAAAAGAACTCTTGCTTGTAGGAAGACACACATCCTGGGGTTCAACTCCTTTTCAGAAGGAAAATTCAGACCAGAGTTCTCATCCATGAAACACACCCTGTTTTAACGCAAGAAGCAAGCTCTTCTTTCCAGAATCTAAAATACAGCAAGAATCATGAGCATGCCCTGTAAAAAAGAACTGTTTCCTGCTCATACGCACCATAAGTAGTTCAACTCTGTGTATGAACATTATACAAACCACAGCTCCTCTTGCATAAATGCTCTTTAGTTAATAGTGATAATCGCCTTAGGTTGGTGAACTGCGAAAAATCATTTGAGCCCAAAATTCACTGGGTTTACCAGAAATGAACTCTTTCTTGTAGGAAGACACAGATCCTGGGGATAACTCTGATTCTGAAGGTAAATTCAGGCCAGTGTTCTCATCCATGAAACACATGCTGTTTTAACGCTAGAAGCATCCTCTTCTTTCCAGCGTCTCCAAGACAGGAAGAATCATGAGAATGCCCAGAAAAAAATAACTATTTCCTCCTCATACAGACCATATGCAGTTCAACTCTGGTTATGAAACTGACACAACCACAGCTCATCTTACATAAATGCTCTTTAGTTAATAGTGAGAATCGCAATGGGTTTCTGAACTGTGAAAAATCATTTGAGCCCAAAATTCACTTGGTTTTCCAGAAATGAACTCTTGCATGTAGGAAGACAGAGATCGTGTGGTTTAACTCTGTTTCTGAAGGAAATTCAGACCAGTGTTCTCATCCCTGAAAAACACTCTGTTTTAAAGCAAGAATCATCCTCTTCTTTCCAGCGTCTCCAATACAATAAGAACCATGGGCATGCCAAGAAAAAAAGAACTGTGTTTCCTACTCATACATACAATATGTAGTTCAACTCTGCTTATGAAATTGATACAAACCACAGTTCCTCTTAGATAAATGCTCTTTAGTTAATAGTGAGAATCGCGTTTGGTTCATGAACTGCGAAAAATCATTAGAGCCCAAAATAAACTGGGTTAACCAGAAATGAACTCTTGCTTGTAGGAAGACACAGATCCTGGGGTTTAACTCCCTCTCTGAAGGGAAATTCGGACCAGTGTTCTCATCCCTGAAACTCACTCTGTTTTAACGCAAGAAGCAAGGTCTTCTTTCCTGAGTCTAAAATACAGCAAGAACCATAAGCATGCCTTGAAAAAACGAACTGTTTCCTACTCATACGGACCATATGTAGTTCAACACTGCTTATGAAACTGATACAAACCACAGCTCCTCTTACATAAATGCTCTTTAGTTAATAGTGAGAATCGCGATGCGTTTCTGAACTGTGAAAAATCATTTCAGCCCAAAATTCACTTGGTTTACCAAAAATGAACTCTTGCTTGTAGGAAGACACAGATCCTGTGGTTTAACTCTGTTTCTGAATGTAAAACCAGACAAGTGTACTCATCCACAAAACACACTCTGTTTTAATGCAAGAAGCAAGCTCTTCTTTCCAGGGTTTCCATACAGCAAGAACAATGAGCATTCCCTCAAAAAAGAACTGTGCTTCCCACTCATACAGACCATATGTAGATCAACTCAGCTTATGAAACTGATACAAACCACAGCACCTCTTAAATAAATGCTCTTTAGTGAATAGTGAGAATCCCATTGGGTTTTTGAACTTTGTAAAAAATTTTAGCCCAAAATTCACTTTGTGTACGAGCAATGAACTCTTGCTTGTAGGAAGACACAGATCCTGTGGTTTAACTCCGTTTCTGAAGGGAAATACAGACCAGTGTTCTCATCCATGAAACACACTCTCTTTTCACGCAAGAAGCATGCTCTGCTTTCCAGCGTCTCCAATACAGCAAGAACAATGAGCATGCCCAGAAAAAAAGAAATGTGATTCCTAGTCATATGGACCATATGTAGTTCAACTCTGCTTATGAACCTGATACAAACCACAGCTCCTCTTACATAAATGCTCTTTAGTTAATAGTGAGAATCGTGTTGGGTTCGTGAACTGCGAAAAACCATTTGAGCCCAAAATTCACTGGGTTTACCAGAAATGAACTCTGGCTTGTAGGAAGACACAGATCCTGGGGTTTAACTCCGTTTCTGAAGGAAAATTCAGACCATTGTTTTCATCCATGGAAAACATGCTGTTTTAACGCAAGAAGCATCCTCTTCTTTTCAGCATTTCCAATACACCAAGAATCATGAGAATGCCCATGAAAAAAGAACCGTGTTTCCTACTCATACGGACCATATGTAGTTCAACTCTGCTTATGAAACTGATACAAACCTCAGCTCCTCTTACGTAAACTCTCTTTAGATAATAGTGATAATCACGTTGTGTTCTAGAACTGTGTAAAATCATTTGGGCCAAAAATTAACTTGGTTTACCAGGAATGAACTCTTGCTTGTATGAAACCCAGATCCTGGGGTTTAACTCCGTTTCTGAAGGGAAATTCAGACCAGTGTTCTCATCCCTGAAACATACTTTTTATTAACACAAGAAGCAAGCTCTTCTTTGCAGCATCTCCAATACAACAAGAACCATGAGTATGCCCAGGAAAAATGAACTGTGTTTCCTACTCATACGGACCATATGTAGTTCAACTCTGCTTATGAAACTGAAACAAACCACAGCTCCTCTTACATAAATGCTCTTTAGTTAATAGTTGGAATCGCTTTGTATTCGTGCACTGTGTAAAATCATTTGAGCCCAAAATTCACTAGGTTCATCAGAAATGTACTCTTGATCGTAGGAATACACAGATCCTGGGGTTTAACTCTGATTCTGAAGGTAAATTCAGACCGGTGTTCTCATCCATGAAACACATGCTGTTTTAACGCAAAAAGCGTCCTCTTCTTTCAAACGTCTCCAATACAGGAAGAATCATGTGATTGCCCAGAAAAAAAATCAAAACTGTGTTTCCTCCTCATACAGACCATATGCAGTTCAACTCTGCTTATGAAACTGACACAAACCACAGTTCCTCTTACATAAATGCTCTTTAGTTAAAAGTGAGAATCGCAATGGTTTTCTCAAATGTGAAAAATCATTTGAGCCCAAAATTCACTTGGTTTACCAGAAATGAACTCTTGCTTGTAGGAAGACACAGATCCAGGGGTTTAACTCTGTGTCTGAAGTAAATTCAGACCAGAGTTCTCATCCCTGAAACACACACTGTTTTCACGCAAGAAGCAAGGTCTTCTTTCCAGAGTCTAAAATACAGCAAGAACCATGAGCATGCCCTGTAAAAAAGAACTTTTTCCTACTCGTACGCACCATATGTAGTTCAACTCTGCTTATGAAACTGATACAAACCACAGCTCCTCTTACATAAATGCTCTTTAGTTAATAGTGAGAATCGCGTTGTGTTCATGAACTGCGAAAAATCATTAGAGCCCAAAATAAACTGGGGTAACCAGAAATGAACTCTTGCTTGTAGGAAGACACAGATCCTGTGGTTTAACTCTGTTTCTGAATGTAAAATCAGACAAGTGTTCTCATTCATGAAACACACTCTGTTTTCACAAAGAAGCAAGCTCTTCTTTCCAGCGTCTCCAATACTGCAAGAACCATGAGCATGCCCAGAAAAAAAGAACTGTGTTTCCTATTCATACGGACCATATGTAGTTGAACTCTGCTTATGAAACTGATACAAACCACAGCTCCTCTTACGTAAATGCTCTTTAGTTAATAGTGAGAATCGTGTTGGGTTCATGAACTGCGAAAATCATTTGAGCCCAAAATTCACTGGGTTTACCAGAAATGAACTCTGGCTTGTAGGAAGACACAGATACTGGGGTTTAACTCCGTTTCTGAAGGAAAATTCAGACCAGTGTTTTCATCCATGGATAACATGCTGTTTTTACGCAACAACCATCCTCCTCTTTTCAGCATTTCCAATACAGCAAGAAACATGAGATTGCCCAGGAAAAAAGAACTGTGACTCCTCCTCATACATACCATATGAAGATCAACTCAGCTTATGAATCTGACACAAACCACAGCTCCTCTTACATATATGCTCTTTAGTTAATAGTTAGAATCGCGTTGGGTTCGTGAACTGCGAAAAATCATTTGAGCTCAAAATTCACTGGGTTTACCAGAAATGAACTCTTGCTTGTAGGAAGACACAGATCCGGGGGTTTAACTCAGTGTCTGAAGTAAATTCAGACCAGAGTTCTCATCCCTGAAACACACACTGTTTTCACACAAGAAGCAAGCACTTCTTTCCAGAGTCTAAAATACAGCAAGAACCAGGAGCATGCCCTGTAAAAAAGAACTTTTTCCTACTCATACGCACCATATGTAGTTCAACTCTGCTTATGAAACTGGTACAAATCACAGCTACTCTTACATAAATGCTCTTTAGTTAATAGCGATAATCGCCTTAGGTTGGTGAACTTGGAAAAATCATTTGAGCCCAAAATTCACTGGGTTTACCAGAAATGAACTCTTGCTTGTACGGAGACAAGACCATGGGGTTTAACTCCGTTTCTGAGGGGAAATTCAGACCAGAGTTCTCATCCCTGAAACACACTCTCTTTTAACGAAGAAGCAAGCTCTTCTTTCCAGATTCTAAAACATGGCAAGAACCATGAGCATGGTATGAAAAAAAGAACTGTGTTTCCTATTCATACGGACCATATGTAGTTCAACTCTGCTTATGAAACTGATACAGACCACTCTTCCTCTTACATAAGTGCTCTTTAGTTAATAGTGAGAATCATGTTAGGTTCGTGAACTGCGAAAAATCATTTGAGCCCAAAATTCACTGGGTTTATCAGAACTGAACACTTACTTGTAGAAAGACACAGTTCCTGGGGTTTAATTCCGTTTCTGAAGGGAAATTCAGACCAGAGTTCACATCCCTGAAACACACTCTGTTTTAAGACAAGAGGCATCCTCTTCTTTTCAGCGTCAACAATACAGCAAGAATCATGATCATGCCCAGAAAAAAAGAACTGTGTTTCCTACTCATACGGACCATGTGTAGTTCAACTCTGATTATGTATCTCATACAAACGACCGCTCCTCTTACATAAAGTCGCTTTAGTTAATAGTGAGAATCATGTTCTGTTGGTGTACAGTGTAAAATCATTTGAGCCCAAAATTCACATTGTTTACCAGAAATGAACTCCTACTTGAGGGACAACACAGATCCTGGGGTTTAACTCAGTTTCTGAATGGAAATTCAGAACAGAGTTCTCATCCCTGAAACACACTCTGTTTTAATGCAAGAAGCAAGCTCTTCTTTCCAGAGTCTAAAATACAGCAAGAACAATGAGCATGCCCTGAAAAAAAGAACTGTGTTTCCTACTCATACGGACCATATGTAGTTCAACTCTGCTTATGAAACTGATTCAAACCGCAGCTCCTCTTACATAAATGCTCTTTAGTTAATAGTCAGAAGCATGTTGGGTTCATGAACTGCTAAATATCATTTGAGCCCAAAATTCACTGGGTTTACCAGAAATGAACTCTTGCTTGTAGGAAGACACAGATCCTGGTATTTAACTTTGATTCTGAAGGGAAATTCAGACCAGAATTCTCATCCCTGAAAACCACTCTGTTTTAAGGCATGAATCATCCTCTCCTTTCCAGGGTCTCCAATACAGTAAGAAGCATGAGCATGCCAGGAAAAAGAGAACTGAGTTTCCTACTCATACGGACCATATGTAGTTCAACTCTGCTTATGAAACTGATAAAGACCACTCCTCCTCTTACATAAGTGCTCTTTAGTTAATAGTGAGAATAGAGTTGTCTTCGTGAACTGCGAAAAATCTTTTGAGCCCAAAATTCACTGGGTTTACCAGAAATGAACTCTTGCTTGTAGGAAGACACAGATCCTGGGGTTTAACTCCGTTTCTGAAGGGAAATTCAGACCAGAGTTCTCATCCCTGAAACACACTCTGTTTTAACAAAAGAAGCAAGCTCTTCTTTCCAGAATCTAAAATACAGCAAGAACCATGAGCATGGTCTGAAAAAAAGAACTGTGTTTCCTATTCATACGGACCATATGTAGTTGAACTCTGCTTATGAAACTGATACACACCACAACTCCTCTTACATAAATCCTCTTTAGTTAATAGTGGGAATAGCATAGGGTTCGTGAACTGCAAACAATCATTTGAACCCATAATTTACTGGGTAAACCAGAGATGAACTCTTGCTTGTAGGAAGACAAAGGTCCTGTGGTTTAACTCCGTTACTGAAGGGAAATTCAGACCAGAATTCTCATCCCTGAAAAACACTCTTTTTAAAGGCAACAATCATCCTCTTCTTTCCAGCTTCTCCAATACAGTAAGAACCATGATCATGCCAAGAAAAAAAGAACTGTGTTTCCTACTCATACGGACCATGTGTAGTCCAACTCTGCATATGAAAATGATACAGACCACAGCTCCTCTTACATAAATGCTATTTAGTTAATAGTGATAATAAAGGTTGGGTTCTAGAACTGTGTAAAATCATTTAGGCCAAAATTCACTTGGTTTACCAAAAATGAACTCTTGCTTGTAGGGAGACAAGACCATGGGGTTTAACTCCGTTTCGGAAGGGAAATTCAGACCAGAGTTCTCATCCATGAAACACACTCTGTTTTAATGCAAGAAGCAAGCTCTTCTTTCCAGCGTCTCCAATACAGCAAGAACCATGAGCATGCCCTGAAAAAAGGAACTGTGTTTCCTACTCATACAGACCATATGTAGTTCAACTCTGCTTATGAAACTGATACAAACCACAGGTCCTCTATCATAAAACCTCTTTAGTTAACAGTGGGAATAGCGTAGGGTTAATGAACTGCGAACAATCATTTGAGCCCACATTTCACTGGGTTTACAAGAAATGAACTCTTGCTTGTGGGAAGACACAGATACTGGGGTTGAACTCCGTTTCTGAAGGGAAATTCAGACCAGAGTTCTCATCCCTGAAACACACCCTGTTTTAACGTAGAAGCAAGCTCTTCTTTCCAGAATCTAAAACATAGCAAGAACCATGAGCATAGTATGAAAAAAAGAACTGTGTTTCCTATTCATACGGACCATATATAGTTCAACTCTGCTTATGAAACTGATACAGACCACTCCTCCTCTTACATAAGTGCTCTTTAGTTAATAGTGAGAATCATGTTAGGTTCGTGAACTGCGAAAAATCATTTGAGCCCAAAATTCACTGGGTTTACAAGAAATGAACTCTTGCTTGTGGGAAGACACAGATACTGGGGTTGAACTCCGTTTCTGAAGGGAAATTCAAACCAGAGTTCTCATCCCTGAAACACACTCTGTTTTAACGAAGAAGCAAGCTCTTCTTTCCAGATTCTAAAACATGGCAAGTACCATGAGCATGGTATGAAAAAAAGAAAAGTGTTTCCTATTCATATGGACCATATGTAGTTCAACTCTGCTTATGAAACTGATACAGACCACTCCTCCTCTTACATAAGTGCTTTTTAGTTAATAGTGAGAATCATGTTAGGTTCGTGAACTGCGAAAAATCATTTGAGCCCAAAATTCACTGGGTTTATCAGAACTGAACACTTACTTGTGGAAAGACACAGATCCTGGGGTTTAACTCCGTTTCTGAAGGGAAATTCACACCAAAGTTCTCATCCCTGAAACACAGTCTGTTTTAACGCAAGAAGCAAGCTCTTCTTTCCATAGTCTAAAATACAGCAAGAACAATGACCATGCCCGGAAAAAAAGAACTGTTTTTCCTACTCATACCGACCATATATACTTCAACTCTGCTCATGAAACTGATAGAAACCACAGCTCCGCTTACATAAATGCTCTTTAATTAATAGTGAGAAT
The DNA here is from genome assembly GCA_949786405.1 of Onychomys arenicola. Lineage (NCBI taxonomy): Eukaryota > Metazoa > Chordata > Mammalia > Rodentia > Cricetidae > Onychomys > Onychomys arenicola. The sequence goes on from CATKUM010000029.1 coordinate 1,001,249, forward strand.
CATGTTGGGGTGGTAAACTGCGAAAAATCATTTGAGCCCAAAATTCACTGGGTTTACCAGAAATGAACTCTTGCTTGTAGAAAGACACTGATCCTGGGGTGTAACTCCATTTCTGAAGGGAAATTCAGACCGGAGTTCTCATCCTGAAACACACTCTGTTTTAAGACAAGAAGCATCCTCTTCTTTTCAGCGTCAACAATACAGCAAGAATCATGATCATGCCCAGAAAAAAAGAACTGTGTTTCGAACTCATATGGACCATATGTAGTTCAACTCTGATTATGAAACTCATACAAACCACCGCTCCTCTTACATAAAGTCGCTTTAGTTAATAGTGAGAATCATGTTCTGTGGTGTACAGTGTAAAATCATTTGAGCCCAAAATTCACATTGTTTACCAGAAATGAACTCCTGCTTGAGGGACAACACAGATCCTGGGGTTTAACTCCGTTTCTGAAGGGAAATTCAGACCAGAGTTCTCATCCCTGAAGCACACTCTGTTTTAATGCAAGAAGCAAGCTCTTCTTTCCAGATTCTAAAATACAGCAAGAACAATGAGCATGCCCTGAAAAAAAGAACTGTGTTTTCTACTCATACGGACCATATGTAGTTCAACTCTGCTAATGAAACTGATACAAACCACAGTTCCTCTTAGATAAATGCTCTTTAGTTAATAGTGAGAATCGCGTTTGGTTCATGAACTGCGAAAAATCATTAGAGCCCAAAATAAACTGGGTTAACAAGAAATGAACTCTTGCTTGTAGGAAGACACAGATCCTGGGGTTTAACTCCCTCTCTGAAGGGAAATTCGGACCAGTGTTCTCATCCCTGAAACTCACTCTGTTTTAACGCAAGAAACAAGGTCTTCTTTCCTGAGTCTAAAATACAGCAAGAACCTTAAGCATGCCTTGAAAAAACGAACTGTTTCCTACTCATACGGACCATATGTAGTTCAAGACTGCTTATGAAACTGATACAAACCACAGCTCCTCTTACATAAATGCTCTTTAGTTAATAGTGAGAATCGCGATGCGTTTCTGAACTGTGAAAAATCATTTCAGCCCAAAATTCACTTGGTTTACCAAAAATGAACTCTTGCTTGTAGGAAGACACAGATCCTGTGGTTTAACTCTGTTTCTGAATGTAAAACCAGACAAGTGTACTCATCCACAAAACACACTCTGTTTTAGTGCAAGAAGCAAGCTCTTCTTTCCAGGGTTTCCATACAGCAAGAACAATGAGCATTCCCTCAAAAAAGAACTGTGCTTCCCACTCATACAGACCATATGTAGATCAACTCAGCTTATGAAACTGATACAAACCACAGCACCTCTTAAATAAATGCTCTTTAGTGAATAGTGAGAATCCCATTGGGTTTTTGAACTTTGTAAAAAATTTTAGCCCAAAATTCACTTTGTGTACGAGCAATGAACTCTTGCTTGTAGGAAGACACAGATCCTGTGGTTTAACTCCGTTTCTGAAGGGAAATACAGACCAGTGTTCTCATCCATGAAACACACTCTCTTTTCACGCAAGAAGCATGCTCTGCTTTCCAGCGTCTCCAATACAGCAAGAACAATGAGCATGCCCAGAAAAAAAGAAATGTGATTCCTAGTCATATGGACCATATGTAGTTCAACTCTGCTTATGAACCTGATACAAACCACAGCTCCTCTTACATAAATGCTCTTTAGTTAATAGTGAGAATCGTGTTGGGTTCGTGAACTGCGAAAAACCATTTGAGCCCAAAATTCACTGGGTTTACCAGAAATGAACTCTGGCTTGTAGGAAGACACAGATCCTGGGGTTTAACTCCGTTTCTGAAGGAAAATTCAGACCATTGTTTTCATCCATGGAAAACATGCTGTTTTAACGCAAGAAGCATCCTCTTCTTTTCAGCATTTCCAATACACCAAGAATCATGAGAATGCCCATGAAAAAAGAACCGTGTTTCCTACTCATACGGACCATATGTAGTTCAACTCTGCTTATGAAACTGATACAAACCTCAGCTCCTCTTACGTAAACTCTCTTTAGATAATAGTGATAATCACGTTGTGTTCTAGAACTGTGTAAAATCATTTGGGCCAAAAATTAACTTGGTTTACCAGGAATGAACTCTTGCTTGTATGAAACCCAGATCCTGGGGTTTAACTCCGTTTCTGAAGGGAAATTCAGACCAGTGTTCTCATCCCTGAAACATACTTTTTATTAACACAAGAAGCAAGCTCTTCTTTGCAGCATCTCCAATACAACAAGAACCATGAGTATGCCCAGGAAAAATGAACTGTGTTTCCTACTCATACGGACCATATGTAGTTCAACTCTGCTTATGAAACTGAAACAAACCACAGCTCCTCTTACATAAATGCTCTTTAGTTAATAGTTGGAATCGCTTTGTATTCGTGCACTGTGTAAAATCATTTGAGCCCAAAATTCACTAGGTTTATCAGAAATGAACTCTTGCTTGTAGGAAGACACAGATCCGGGGGTTTAACTCAGTGTCTGAAGTAAATTCAGACCAGAGTTCTCATCCCTGAAACACACACTGTTTTCACACAAGAAGCAAGCACTTCTTTCCAGAGTCTAAAATACAGCAAGAACCAGGAGCATGCCCTGTAAAAAAGAACTTTTTCCTACTCATACGCACCATATGTAGTTCAACTCTGCTTATGAAACTGGTACAAATCACAGCTACTCTTACATAAATGCTCTTTAGTTAATAGCGATAATAGCCTTAGGTTGGTGAACTTGGAAAAATCATTTGAGCCCAAAATTCACTGGGTTTACCAGAAATGAACTCTTGCTTGTACGGAGACAAGACCATGGGGTTTAACTCCGTTTCTGAAAGGAAATTCAGACCAGAGTTCTCATCCCTGAAACACACTCTCTTTTAACGAAGAAGCAAGCTCTTCTTTCCAGATTCTAAAACATGGCAAGAACCATGAGCATGGAATGAAAAAAAGAACTGTGTTTCCTATTCATACGGACCATATGTAGTTCAACTCTGCTTATGAAACTGATACAGACCACTCTTCCTCTTACATAAGTGCTCTTTAGTTAATAGTGAGAATCATGTTAGGTTCGTGAACTGCGAAAAATCATTTGAACCCAAAATTCACTGGGTTTATCATAACTGAACACTTACTTGTAGAAAGACACAGATCCTGGGGTTTAATTCCGTTTCTGAAGGGAAATTCAGACCAGAGTTCACATCCCTGAAACACACTCTGTTTTAAGCCAAGAGGCATCCTCTTCTTTTCAGCGTCAACAATACAGCAAGAATAATGATCATGCCCAGAAAAAAAGAACTGTGTTTCCTACTCATACGGACCATGTGTAGTTCAACTCTGATTATGTATCTCATACAAACCACCGCTCCTCTTACATAAAGTCGCTTTAGTTAATAGTGAGAATCATGTTCTGTTGGTGTACAGTGTAAAATCATTTGAGCCCAAAATAAACATTGTTTACCAGAAATGAACTCCTACTTGAGGGACAACACAGATCCTGGGGTTTAACTCTGTTTCTGAAGGGAAATTCAGAACAGAGTTCTCATCCCTGAAACTCACTCTGTTTTAACGCAAGAAGCAAGGTCTTCTTTCCTGAGTCTAAAATACAGCAAGAACCTTAAGCATGCCTTGAAAAAACGAACTGTTTCCTACTCATACGGACCATATGTAGTTCAAGACTGCTTATGAAACTGATACAAACCACAGCTCCTCTTACATAAATGCTCTTTAGTTAATAGTGAGAATCGCGATGCGTTTCTGAACTGTGAAAAATCATTTCAGCCCAAAATTCACTTGGTTTACCAAAAATGAACTCTTGCTTGTAGGAAGACACAGATCCTGTGGTTTAACTCTGTTTCTGAATGTAAAACCAGACAAGTGTACTCATCCACAAAACACACTCTGTTTTAGTGCAAGAAGCAAGCTCTTCTTTCCAGGGTTTCCATACAGCAAGAACAATGAGCATTCCCTCAAAAAAGAACTGTGCTTCCCACTCATACAGACCATATGTAGATCAACTCAGCTTATGAAACTGATACAAACCACAGCACCTCTTAAATAAATGCTCTTTAGTGAATAGTGAGAATCCCATTGGGTTTTTGAACTTTGTAAAAAATTTTAGCCCAAAATTCACTTTGTGTACGAGCAATGAACTCTTGCTTGTAGGAAGACACAGATCCTGTGGTTTAACTCCGTTTCTGAAGGGAAATACAGACCAGTGTTCTCATCCATGAAACACACTCTCTTTTCACGCAAGAAGCATGCTCTGCTTTCCAGCATCTCCAATACAGCAAGAACAATGAGCATGCCCAGAAAAAAAGAAATGTGATTCCTAGTCATATGGACCATATGTAGTTCAACTCTGCTTATGAACCTGATACAAACCACAGCTCCTCTTACATAAATGCTCTTTAGTTAATAGTGAGAATCGTGTTGGGTTCGTGAACTGCGAAAAACCATTTGAGCCCAAAATTCACTGGGTTTACCAGAAATGAACTCTGGCTTGTAGGAAGACACAGATCCTGGGGTTTAACTCCGTTTCTGAAGGAAAATTCAGACCATTGTTTTCATCCATGGAAAACATGCTGTTTTAACGCAAGAAGCATCCTCTTCTTTTCAGCATTTCCAATACACCAAGAATCATGAGAATGCCCATGAAAAAAGAACTGTGTTTCCTACTCATACGGACCATATGTAGTTCAACTCTGCTTATGAAACTGATACAAACCTCAGCTCCTCTTACGTAAATTCTCTTTAGTTAATAGTGATAATCACGTTGTGTTCTAGAACTGTGTAAAATCATTTGGGCCAAAAATTAACTTGGTTTACCAGGAATGAACTCTTGCTTGTATGAAACCCAGATCCTGGGGTTTAACTCCGTTTCTGAAGGGAAATTCAGACCAGTGTTCTCATCCCTGAAACATACTTTTTATTAACACAAGAAGCAAGCTCTTCTTTGCAGCATCTCCAATACAACAAGAACCATAAGTATGCCCAGAAAAAATGAACTGTGTTTCCTACTCATACGGACCATATGTAGTTCAACTCTGCTTATGAAACTGAAACAAACCACAGCTCCTCTTACATAAATGCTCTTTAGTTAATAGTTGGAATCGCTTTGTATTCGTGCACTGTGTAAAATCATTTGAGCCCAAAATTCACTAGGTTTATCAGAAATATACTCTTGATTGTAGGAATACACAGATCCTGGGGTTTAACTCTGATTCTGAAGGTAAATTCAGACCGGTGTTCTCATCCATGAAACACATGCTGTTTTAACGCAAAAAGCGTCCTCTTCTTTCAAACGTCTCCAATACAGGAAGAATCATGTGATTGCCCAGAAAAAAAATCAAAACTGTGTTTCCTCCTCATAGAGACCATATGCAGTTCAACTCTGCTTATGAAACTGACACAAACCACAGTTCCTCTTACATAAATGCTCTTTAGTTAAAAGTGAGAATCGCAATGGTTTTCTCAAATGTGAAAAATCATTTGAGCCCAAAATTCACTTGGTTTACCAGAAATGAACTCTTGCTTGTAGGAAGACACAGATCCAGGGGTTTAACTCTGTGTCTGAAGTAAATTCAGACCAGAGTTCTCATCCCTGAAACACACACTGTTTTCACGCAAGAAGCAAGGTCTTCTTTCCAGAGTCTAAATTACAGCAAGAACCATGAGCATGCCCTGTAAAAAAGAACTTTTTCCTACTCGTACGCACCATATGTAGTTCAACTCTGCTTATGAAACTGATACAAACCACAGCTCCTCTTACATAAATGCTCTTTAGTTAATAGTGAGAATCGCGTTGTGTTCATGAACTGCGAAAAATCATTAGAGCCCAAAATAAACTGGGGTAACCAGAAATGAACTCTTGCTTGTAGGAAGACACAGATCCTGTGGTTTAACTCTGTTTCTGAATGTAAAATCAGACAAGTGTTCTCATTCATGAAACACACTCTGTTTTCACAAAGAAGCAAGCTCTTCTTTCCAGCATCTCCAATACTGGAAGAACCATGAGCATGCCCAGAAAAAAAGAACTGTGTTTCCTATTCATACGGACCATATGTAGTTGAACTCTGCTTATGAAACTGATACAAACCACAGCTCCTCTTACGTAAATGCTCTTTAGTTAATAGTGAGAATCGTGTTGGGTTCATGAACTGCGAAAATCATTTGAGCCCAAAATTCACTGGGTTTACCAGAAATGAACTCTGGCTTGTAGGAAGACACAGATACTGGGGTTTAACTCCGTTTCTGAAGGAAAATTCAGACCAGTGTTTTCATCCATGGATAACATGCTGTTTTTACGCAACAAGCATCCTCCTCTTTTCAGCATTTCCAATACAGCAAGAAACATGAGATTGCCCAGGAAAAAAGAACTGTGACTCCTCCTCATACATACCATATGAAGATCAACTCAGCTTATGAATCTGACACAAACAACAGCTCCTCTTACATAAATGCTCTTTAGTTAATAGTTAGAATCGCGTTGGGTTCGTGAACTGCGAAAAATCATTTGAGCTCAAAATTCACTGGGTTTACCAGAAATGAACTCTTGCTTGTAGGAAGACACAGATCCGGGGGTTTAACTCAGTGTCTGAAGTAAATTCAGACCAGAGTTCTCATCCCTGAAACACACACTGTTTTCACACAAGAAGCAAGCACTTCTTTCCAGAGTCTAAAATACAGCAAGAACCAGGAGCATGCCCTGTAAAAAAGAACTTTTTCCTACTCATACGCACCATATGTAGTTCAACTCTGCTTATGAAACTGGTACAAATCACAGCTACTCTTACATAAATGCTCTTTAGTTAATAGCGATAATCGCCTTAGGTTGGTGAACTTGGAAAAATCATTTGAGCCCAAAATTCACTGGGTTTACCAGAAATGAACTCTTGCTTGTACGGAGACAAGACCATGGGGTTTAACTCCGTTTCTGAAGGGAAATTCAGACCAGAGTTCTCATACCTGAAACACACTCTCTTTTAACGAAGAAGCAAGCTCTTCTTTCCAGATTCTAAAACATGGCAAGAACCATGAGCATGGTATGAAAAAAAGAACTGTGTTTCCTATTCATACGGACCATATGTAGTTCAACTCTGCTTATGAAACTGATACAGACCACTCTTCCTCTTACATAAGTGCTCTTTAGTTAATAGTGAGAATCATGTTAGGTTCGTGAACTGCGAAAAATCATTTGAGCCCAAAATTCACTGGGTTTATCAGAACTGAACACTTACTTGTAGAAAGACACAGATCCTGGGGTTTAATTCCGTTTCTGAAGGGAAATTCAGACCAGAGTTCACATCCCTGAAACACACTCTGTTTTAAGACAAGAGGCATCCTCTTCTTTTCAGCGTCAACAATACAGCAAGAATCATGATCATGCCCCAAAAAAAAGAACTGTGTTTCCTACTCATACGGACCATGTGTAGTTCAACTCTGATTATGTATCTCATACAAACCACCGCTCCTCTTACATAAAGTCGCTTTAGTTAATAGTGAGAATCATGTTCTGTTGGTGTACAGTGTAAAATCATTTGAGCCCAAAATTCACATTGTTTACCAGAAATGAACTCCTACTTGAGGGACAAAACAGATCCTGGGGTTTAACTCTGTTTCTGAAGGGAAATTCAGAACAGAGTTCTCATCCCTGAAACACACTCTGTTTTAATGCAAGAAGCAAGCTCTTCTTTCCAGAGTCTAAAATACAGCAAGAACAATGAGCATGCCCTGAAAAAAAGAACTGTGTTTCCTACTCATACGGACCATATGTAGTTCAACTCTGCTTATGAAACTGATTCAAACCACAGCTCCTCTTACATAAATGCTCTTTAGTTAATAGTCAGAAGCATGTTGGTTTCATGAACTGCGAAATATCATTTGAGCCCAAAATTCACTGGGTTTACCAGAAATGAACTCTTGCTTGTAGGAAGACACAGATCCTGGTATTTAACTCTGTTTCTGAAGGGAAATTCAGACCAGAATTCTCATCCCTGAAAACCACTCTGTTTTAAGGCATGAATCATCCTCTCCTTTCCAGGGTCTCCAATACAGTAAGAAGCATGAGCATGCCAGGAAAAAGAGAACTGAGTTTCCTACTCATACGGACCATATGTAGTTCAACTCTGCTTATGAAACTGATAAAGACCACTCCTCCTCTTACATAAGTGCTCTTTAGTTAATAGTGAGAATAGAGTTGTCTTCGTGAACTGCGAAAAATCTTTTGAGCCCAAAATTCACTGGGTTTACCAGAAATGAACTCTTGCTTGTAGGAAGACACAGATCCTGGGGTTTAACTCCGTTTCTGAAGGGAAATTCAGACCAGAGTTCTCATCCCTGAAACACACTCTCTTTTAACAAAAGAAGCAAGCTCTTCTTTCCAGAATCTAAAATACAGCAAGAACCATGAGCATGGTCTGAAAAAAAGAACTGTGTTTCCTATTCATGCGGACCATATGTAGTTGAACTCTGCTTATGAAACTGATACACACCACAACTCCTCTTACATAAATCCTCTTTAGTTAATAGTGGGAATAGCATAGGGTTCGTGAACTGCAAACAATCATTTGAGCCCATAATTCACTGGGTATACCAGAGATGAACTCTTGCTTGTAGGAAGACAAAGGTCCTGTGGTTTAACTCCGTTACTGAAGGGAAATTCAGACCAGAATTCTCATCACTGAAAAACACTCTTTTTAAAGGCAACAATCATCCTCTTCTTTCCAGCTTCTCCAATACAGTAAGAACCATGATCATGCCAAGAAAAATGAACTGTGTTTCCTACTCATACGGACCATATGTAGTTCAACTCTGCTTATGAAACTGATACAAACCACAGGTCCTCTATCATAAAATCTCTTCAGTTAATAGTGAGAATAGCGTAAGGTTAATGAACTGCGAAAAATCATTTGAGCCCACATTTCACTGGGTTTACAAGAAATGAACTCTTGCTTGTGGGAAGACACAGATACTGTGGTTGAACTCCGTTTCTGAAGGGAAATTCAGACCAGAGTTCTCATCCCTGAAACACACTCTGTTTTAACGTAGAAGCAAGCTCTTCTTTCCAGAATCTAAAACATAGCAAGAACCATGAGCATAGTATGAAAAAAAGAACTGTGTTTCCTATTCATACGGACCATATATAGTTCCACTCTGCTTATGAAACTGATACAGACCACTCCTCCTCTTACATAGTGCTCTTTAGTTAATAGTGAGAATCATGTTAGGTTCGTGAACTGCGAAAAATCATTTGAGCCCAAAATTCACTGGGTTTATCAGAACTGAACACTTACTTGTAGAAAGACACAGATCCTGGGGTTTAACTCCGTTTCTGAAGGGAAATTCACACCAGAGTTCTCATCGCTGAAAAACACTGTGTTTTAACGAAGAATAAAGTTCTTCTTTCCAGAGTCTAAAATACAGCAAGAACCATGAGGATGGTCTGAAAAAAAGAACTGTGTTCCATATTCATATGTACCATATGTAGTTCAACTCTGCTTATGAAACTGATGCAAACCACACCTCCTGTTACATAAATGCTCTTTAGTTAATAGTGAGAATAGCGTTGGGTTCTAGAACTGTGTAAAATCATTTGAGCCCAAAATTCACTTGGTTTACCAGAAATGAACTCTTGCTTGTAGGGAGACAAGACCATGGGGTTTAACTCCGTTTCTGAAGGGAAATTCAGACCAGAGTTCTCATCCATGAAACACACTCTGTTTTAATGCAAGAAGCAAGCTCTTCTTTCCAGCGTCTCCAATACAGCAAGAACCATGAGCATGCCCTGAAAAAAGGAACTGTGTTTCCGACTCATACAGACCATAAGTAGTTCAACTCTGCTTATGAAACTGATACAAACCACAGGTCCTCTATCATAAATCCTCTTCAGTTAATAGTGAGAATAGCGTAAGGTTAATGAACTGCGAAAAATCATTTGAGCCCACATTTTACTGGGTTTACAAGAAATGAACTCTTGCTTGTGGGAAGACACAGATACTGGGGTTGAACTCCGTTTCTGAAGGGAAATTCAGACCAGAGTTCTCATCCCTGAAACACACTCTGTTTTAACGAAGAAGCAAGCTCTTCTTTCCAGATTCTAAAACATGGCAAGTACCATGAGCATGGTATGAAAAAAAGAAAAGTGTTTCCTATTCATACGGACCATATGTAGTTCAACTCTGCTTATGAAACTGATACAGACCACTCCTCCTCTTACATAAGTGCTTTTTAGTTAATAGTGAGAATCATGTTAGGTTCGTGAACTGCGAAAAATCATTTGAGCCCAAAATTCACTGGGTTTATCAGAACTGAACACTTACTTGTAGAAAGACACAGATCCTGGGGTTTAACTCCGTTTCTGAAGGGAAATTCACACCAGAGTTCTCATCCCTGAAACACAGTGTGTTTTAACGCAAGAAGCAAGCTCTTCTTTCCATAGTCTAAAATACAGCAAGAACAATGACCATGCCCGGAAAAAAAGAACTGTGTTTCCTACTCATACGGACCATATATACTTCAACTCTGCTCATGAAACTGATTCAAACCACAGCTCCGCTTACATAAATGCTCTTTAATTAATAGTGAGAATCATGTTGGGTTGGTGAACTGCGAAAAATCATTTGAGCCCAAAATTCACTGGGTTTACCAGAAATGAACTCTTGCTTGTAGAAAGACACTGATCCTGGGGTGTAACTCCATTTCTGAAGGGAAATTCAGACCAGAGTTCTCATCCCTGAAACACACTCTGTTTTAAGACAAGAAGCATCCTCTTCTTTTCAGCGTCAACAATACAGCAAGAATCATGATCATGCCCAGAAAAAAAGAACTGTGTTTCGAACTCATATGGACCATATGTAGTTCAACTCTGATTATGAAACTCATACAAACCACTGCTCCTCTTACATAAAGTCGCTTTAGTTAATAGTGAGAATCATGTTCTGTTGGTGTACAGTGTAAAATCATTTGAGCCCAAAATTCACATTGTTTACCAGAAATGAACTCCTGCTTGAGGGACAACACAGATCCTGGGGTTTAACTCCGTTTCTGAAGGGAAATTCAGAAAAGAGTTCTCATCCCTGAAGCACACTCTGTTTTAATGCAAGAAACAAGCTCTTCTTTCCAGATTCTAAAATACAGCAAGAACAATGAGCATGCCCTGAAAAAAAGAATGGTGTTTCCTACTCATACGGACCATATGTAGTTCAACTCTGCTTATGAAACTGATTCAAACCACAGCTCCTCTTACATAAATGCTCTTTAGTTAATAGTCAGAAGCATGTTGGGTTCATGAACTGCGAAATATCATTTGAGCCCAAAATTCACTGGGTTAACCAGAAATGAACTCTTGCTTGTAGGAAGACACAGATCCTGGTATTTAACTCTGTTTCTGAAGAGAAATTCAGACCAGAATTCTCATCCCTGAAAACCACTCTGTTTTAAGGCATGAAACATCCTCTCCTTTCCAGGGTCTCCAATACAGTAAGAAGCATGAGCATGCCAGGAAAAAGAGAACTGAGTTTCCTACTCATACGGACCATATGTAGTTCAACTCTGCTTATGAAACTGATAAAGACCACTCCTCCTCTTACATAAGTGCTCTTTAGTTAATAGGGAGAATAGCGTTGCTTGGTGAACTGCTAAAAATCTTTTGAGCCCAAAATTCACTGGGTTTACCAGAAATGAACTCTTGCTTGTAGGAAGACACAGATCCTGGGGTTTAACTCCGTTTCTGAAGGGAAATTCAGACCAGAGTTCTCATCCCTGAAACACACTCTGTTTTAACAAAAGAAGCAAGCTCTTCTTTCCAGAATCTAAAATACAGCAAGAACCATGAGCATGGTCTGAAAAAAAGAACTGTGTTTCCTATTCATACAGACCATATGTAGTTGAACTCTGCTTATGAAACTGATACACACCACACCTCCTCTTACATAAATCCTCTTTAGTTAATAGTGGGAATAGCATAGGGTTCGTGAACTGCAAACAATCATTTGAGCCCATAATTCACTGGGTATACCAGAAATGAACTCTTGCTTGTAGGAAGACAAAGGTCCTGTGGTTTAACTCCATTACTGAAGGGAAATTCAGACCAGAATTCTCATCCCTGAAAAACACTCTTTTTAAAGGCAACAATCATCCTCTTCTTTCCAGCTTCTCCAATACAGTAAGAACCATGATCATGCCAAGAAAAAAAGAACTGTGTTTCCTACTCATACGGACCATGTGTAGTCCAACTCTGCATATGAAAATGATACAGACCACAGCTCCTCTTACATAAATGCTATTTAGTTAATAGTGATAATCAAGGTTGGGTTCTAGAACTGTGTAAAATCATTTAGGCCAAAATTTACTTGGTTTACCAGAAATGAACTCTTGCTTGTAGGGAGACAAGACCATGGGGTTTAACTCCTTTTCGGAAGGGAAATTCAGACCAGAGTTCTCATCCATGAAACACACTCTGTTTTAATGCAAGAAGCAAGCTCTTCTTTCCAGCGCCTCCAATACAGCAAGAACCATGAGCATGCCCTGAAAAAAGGAACTGTGTTTCCGACTCATACAGACCATATGTAGTTCAACTCTGCTTATGAAACTGATACAAACCACAGGTCCTCTATCATAAATCCTCTTCAGTTAATAGTGAGAATAGCGTAGGGTTAATGAACTGCGAAAAATCATTTGAGCCCAAATTCACTGGGTTTACCAGAAATGAACTCTTGCTTGTAGGAATACACTGATAGTGGGGTTTAACTCCGTTTCTGAAGGGAAATTCAGACCAGAGTTCTCATCCCTGAAACACACTCTGTTATAATGCAAGAAGCAAGCTGTTCTTTCCATAGTATAAAATACAGCAAGAATCATGAGCATGCCCTGAAAAATAACTGTGTTTCCTACTCACACACCCATATGTAATTTAACTCTGCTTATGAAACTGATACAAACAACACCTCCGCTTACATAAATGCTCTTTAGTTAATAGTGAGAATCATGTTGGGTTGGTGAACTGCGAAAAATCATTTGAGCCAAAAATCACTGGGTTTACCAGAAATGAACTCTTGCTTGTAGGAAGACACTGATCCTGGGGTTAAACTCCGTTTCTGAAGGGAATTTCAGACCAGAATTCTCATCCATGAAACACACTCTGTTTTAATGCAATAATCAAGCTCTTCTTTCCAGCGTCTCCAATACAGCAAGAACCATGAGCATGCCCAGAAAAAAAGAACTGTGCTTCCTACTCATACGGAATATATGTATTTCAACTCTGCTTATGAAACTGATACAATACACAGCTCCTCTTACATAAATCCTCTTTAGTTAATAGTGAGAATAGCATAGGGTTCGTGAACTGCGAAAAATCATTTGAGCCCCAAATTCACTGGGTATATCAGAAATGAACTCTTGCTTGTAGGAAGACACAGATCCTGGGGTTTAACTCCGTTTCTCAAGGGAAATCAGACCAGAGTTCTCATCTCTGAAACACACTCTGTTTTAACACAAGAAGCAAGCTCTTCTTTCCATAATCTAAAATACAGCAAGAACCATGAGCATTCCCTGAAAAAAAGAACTGTGTTTCCTACTCATACGGACCATATATACTTCAACTCTGCTTATGAAACTGATGCAAACCACAGCTCCGCTTACATAAATGCTCTTTAGTTAATAGTGAGAATCATGTTGGATTGGTGAACTGCGAAAAATCATTTGAGCCCAAAATTCACTGGGTTTACCATATATGAACTCTTGCTTGTAGGAAGACACAGATAGTGGGGTTTAACTCTGTTTCTGAAGGGAAATTCTGACCCGAGTTCTCATCCTGAAACACACTCTGTTATAATGCAAGAAGCAAGCTCTTCTTTCCATAGTATAAAATACAGCAAGAACCATGAGCATGCCCAGAAAAAAAGAACTGTGCTTCCTACTCATACGGAATATATGTATTTCAACTCTGCTTATGAAACTGATACAATACACAGCTCCTCTTACATAAATCCTCTTTAGTTAATAGTGAGAATAGCATAGGGTTCGTGAACTGCGAAAAATCATTTGAGCCCCAAATTCACTGGGTATATCAGAAATGAACTCTTGCTTGTAGGAAGACACAGATCCTGGGGTTTAACTCCGTTTCTCAAGGGAAATCAGACCAGAGTTCTCATCTCTGAAACACACTCTGTTTTAACACAAGAAGCAAGCTCTTCTTTCCATAATCTAAAATACAGCAAGAACCATGAGCATTCCCTGAAAAAAAGAACTGTGTTTCCTACTCATACGGACCATATATACTTCAACTCTGCTTATGAAACTGATGCAAACCACAGCTCCGCTTACATAAATGCTCTTTAGTTAATAGTGAGAATCATGTTGGATTGGTGAACTGTGAAAAATCATTTGAGCCCAAAATTCACTGGGTTTACCATATATGAACTCTTGCTTGTAGGAAGACACAGATAGTGGGGTTTAACTCTGTTTCTGAAGGGAAATTCTGACCCGAGTTCTCATCCTGAAACACACTCTGTTATAATGCAAGAAGCAAGCTCTTCTTTCCATAGTATAAAATACAGCAAGAATCATGAGCATGCCCTGAAAAATAACTGTGTTTCCTACTCATACAGACCATATGTAGTTCTACTCTGCTTATGAAATTGAAACAAACCAGAGCTCCTCTTACATACCTCCTCTTTAGTTAATAGTGAGAATAGCATAGGGTTCGTGAACTGCGAAAAATCATTTGAGCCCAAAATTCACTGGGTTTACCAAAACTGAACTCTTGCTTGTAGAAATGCACAGATCCTGGGGTTAAATCTGTTTCTGAATGGAAATTCAGACCAGAGTTCTCATCCCTGAAAAACAATCTGTTTTAAGGCAATTATCATTCTCTTCTTTCCAGCTTTCCCAATACAGTAAGAACCATGAGAATACCCAGAAAAAAAGAACTGTGTTTTACTCATACGTACCATATGTAGTTCAACTCTGCTTATGAAATGATACAGACCAGAACTCTGCTTACATAAATGCTCTTTAGTTAATAGTGATAATCGCTTTGGTTCTAGAACTGTGTAACGCCTTTGAGCATAAAATTCACTTGGTTTACCAGAAATGAACTCTTGCTGGTAGGAAGACACAGATCATGGGGTTTAACTCCGTTTTTGAAGAGATTTCAGGCCAGAGTTCTCATCCATGAAACACACCCTGTTTTAATGCAAGAAGCAAGCTCTTCTTTCCAGCGTCTCCAATACAGCAAGAAGCATGAGCATGCCCTGAAAAAAAGAACTGTGCTTCCTACTCATACGGACAATATGTAGTTCAACTCTGCTTAAGAAACTGATACAAAACACTGCTCTTCTTACATAAGTGCTCTTTAATTAATAGTGAGATTAGCGTTGGGTTCGTGAACTGCAATAAATGATTTAAGCCCAAAATTCAAACGGTTAACCAGAAATGAACTCTTGCTTGTAGGAAGACACAGATCTTGGGGTTTAACTCCGTTTCTGAAGGGAAATTCAGACCAGAGTTCTCATCCCTGAAAAACACTCTGTTTTAAGGCAAGAATCATCCTCTTCTTTCCAGAGTCTAAAATACAGCAAGAACCATGAGCATGGTCTGAAAAAAAGAACTGTGTTTCCTACTCCTAGGTACCATATGTAGTTCAACTCTGCTTATGAAAATGATAAGGCCACACCTCCTGTTACATAAATGCTCTTTAGTTCATAGTGAGATTCATGTTGGGTTCGTGAACTATGAAAAATCATTTGAGCCCAAAATTCACTGTGTTTACCTGAACAGAACTCTTGATTGTAGGATGACACAGATCGTGGGGTTTAACTCCGTTTCAGAAGGGAAATTCAGACCAGAATTCTCTACCCTGAAAATCACTCTGTTTTAAGGCATGAATCATCCTCTTCTTTCCAGGTTCTCCAATATAGTAAGAACCATGTGCATGCTAAGAAAAAAAGAACTGTGTTTCCTACTCATACGGACCATATGTAGTCCAACTCTGCTTATGAAAATGATACAGACCACATCTTCTCTTACATGAATGCTCTTTAGTTAATAGTAATAATCAAGGTTGGGTTTTAGAACTGTGTAAAATCATTTGAGCCCAAAATTCACTTGGTTTACCAGAAATGAACTCTTGCTTGTAGGGAAACACAGATCATGGGGTTTAACTCCGTTTCTGAAAAGAAATTCAGACCAGAGTTCTCATTCATGAATCACACTCTGTTTTAAGGCAAGAAGCAAGCTCTTCTTTCCAGCGTCTCCAATACAGTAAGAACCCTGAGCATGCGCAGAAAAAAAGAACTGTGTTTACTACTCATACGGACCATATGTAGTTCAACTCTGCTTATGAAATGATACAGACAACATCTCCTTTTACATAAATGCTCTTTAGTTAATAGTGATAATCGCATTGGGTTCTAGAACTGTGTAAAGTCACTTGAGCCGAAAATTCACTTGGTTTACCAGAACTGAACTCTTGCTGGTAGGAAGACACAGATCCTGGGATTTAGCAACGTTTGTTAAGGGAAATTAGTCCAAGTTCTCATCCATGAAACACACCCTGTTTTAATGCAAGAAGCAAGCTCTTCTTTCCAGCGTCTCCAAAACAGCAAGAACCATGAGCATGCCCAGAAAAAAAGAACTGTGTTTCCTACTCTTACAGACCATATGAAGTTCAACTCTGCTTATGAAACTGATACAAACAACAGCTCCTCTTACATAAATGCTCTTTAGTTAATAGTGAGAATCGCGTTGGGTTGGTGAACTGCAAAAAATCATTTAATCCCAAAATTCACTGGGTTAACCAGAAATGAAATCTTGCTTGTAGGAAGACACAGATCCAGGGGTTTAACTACATTTCAGAAGGGAAAATCAGACCAGAGTTCTCATCCCTGAAACACACTCTGTTTTAAGTCAATAAGCAAGCTCTTCTTTCCAGAGTCTATATACAGCAAGAACCATGAGCATGCCCAGAAAAAATGAACTGTGTTTCCTACTCATACAGACCACATGTAGTTCAACTCTGCTTATGAAACTGA
The DNA here is from genome assembly GCA_949786405.1 of Onychomys arenicola. Classification (NCBI taxonomy): domain Eukaryota; kingdom Metazoa; phylum Chordata; class Mammalia; order Rodentia; family Cricetidae; genus Onychomys; species Onychomys arenicola. The sequence goes on from CATKUM010000029.1 coordinate 1,018,293, forward strand.
TACAAACCACAGCTCCTCTTACATAAATCATCTTTAGTTAAAATTGAGAATCGCGTTTTGGTTCATGAACTGCGAAAAATCTTTTGAGTTCAAAATACCCTGGGATTAGCAGAAAAGAACTCTTGCTTGTAGGAAGACACACATCCTGGGGTTCAACTCCTTTTCAGAAGGAAAATTCAGACCAGAGTTCTCATCCATGAAACACACCCTGTTTTAACGCAAGAAGCAAGCTCTTCTTTCCAGAATCTAAAATACAGCAAGAACCATGAGCATGCCCTGTAAAAAAGAACTGTTTCCTGCTCATACGCACCATAAGTAGTTCAACTCTGTTTATGAACATTATACAAACCACAGCTCCTCTTGCATAAATGCTCTTTAGTTAATAGTGATAATCGCCTTAGGTTGGTGAACTTCGAAAAATCATTTGAGCCCAAAATTCACTGGGTTTACCAGAAATGAACTCTTTCTTGTAGGAAGACACAGATCCTGGGGATAACTCTGATTCTGAAGGTAAATTCAGGCCAGTGTTCTCATCCATGAAACACATGCTGTTGTAAAGCTAGAAGCATCCTCTTCTTTCCAGCGTCTCCAAGACAGGAAGAATCATGAGAATGCCCAGAAAAAAATAACTATTTCCTCCTCATACAGACCATATGTACTTCAACTCTGCTTGTGAAACTGATACAAACCTCAGCTATTCTTACATAAATGCTCTTTAGTTAATAGTGAGAATTGTGTTGGGTTCGTGAACTGCAAAAAAATATTTGATTCCAAAATTCACTGGGTTTACCAGAAATGATCTCTTGCTTGTAGGAAGACACAGATCCTGGGGTTTAACTCCGTTTCTGAAATGAAATTCAGACCAGAGTTCTCATCCCTGAAACAAACACTGTTTTCACGAGAGAAGCAAGCTCTTCTTTCCACAGTCTAAAATACAGCAAGAAACATGAGCATGCCCTGTAAAAAAGAACTGTTTCCTACACATACGCACCATATGTAGTTCAACTCTGCTTATGAAACTGACACAAACCACAGCTCCTCTTACATAAATGCTCTTTAGTAAATAGTGAGAATCACAATGGGTTTCTGAACTGTGAAAAATCATTTGAGCCCAAAATTCACTTGGTTTACCAGAAATGAACTCTTGCTTGTAGGAAAACACAGATCCTGTGGTTTAACTCTGTTTCTGAAGGAAATTCAGACCAGTGTTCTCATCAATGAAACACACTCTGTTTTCACGCAAGAAGCAAGCTCGTCTTTCCAGCGTCTCCAAAACAGCAAGAACCTTGAGCATGCACAGAAAAAAAGAACTGTGTTTCCTACTCATACGGACCATATGTAGTTCAACTCTCCTTATGAAACTGATACAAACCACAGCTCCTCTTACATAAATGCTCGTTAGTTAATAGTGAGAATTGTGTTGGGTTCTTGAACTGCGAAAAAATATTTGAGCCCAAAATTCACTGGGTTTACCAGAAATGAACTCTTGCTTGTAGGAAGACACAGATCCTGGGGTTTAACTCCGTTTCTGAAGGGAAATTCAGACCAGAGTTCTCATCCCTGAAACACACACTGTTTTCACGCAAGAAGCAAGGTCTTCTTTCCAGAGTCTAAAATACAGCAAGAACCATGAGTATTCCGTGTAATAAAGAACTGTTTCCTACTCAAATGCACCATATGTAGTTCAACTCTGCTTATGAAACTGATACAAACCACAGCTCCTCTTACATAAATGCTCTTTAGTTAATAGTGATAATCGCCTTAGGTTGGTGAACTGCGAAAAATCATTTGAGCCCAATATTCACAGGGTTTACCAGAAATGAACTCTTGCTTGTAGGAAGACACAGATCCTGGGGTTAACTCTGAATATGAAGGTAAATTCAGAGCAGTTGTCTCATCCATGAAACACATGCCGTTTTAACGCTAGAAGCATCCTCTTCTTTCCAGCGTCTCCAATACAGGAAGAATCATGAGGATGCCCAGAAAAAATTAACTGTGTTTCCTCCTCATACAGACCATATGCAGTTCAACTCTGGTTATGAAACTGACCCAAACCAGAGCTCATCTTACATAAATGCTCTTTAGTTAATAGTGAGAATCGCAATGGCTTTCTGAACTGTGAAAAATCATTTGAGCCCAAAATTCACTTGGTTTTCCAGAAATGAACTCTTGCTTGTAGGAAGACACAGATCGTGTGGTTTAACTCTGTTTCTGAAGGAAATTCAGACCAGTGTTCTCATCCCTGAAAAACACTCTGTTTTAAAGCAAGAATCATCCTCTTCTTTCCAGCGTCTCCAATACAATAAGAACCATGGGCATGCCAAGAAAAAAAGAACTGTGTTTCCTACTCATACATACAATATGTAGTTCAACTCTGCTTATGAAACTCATACAAACCACAGTTCCTCTTAGATAAATGCTCTTTAGTTAATAGTGAGAATCGCGTTTGGTTCATGAACTGTGAAAAATCATTAGAGCCCAAAATAAACTGGGTTAACCAGAAATGAACTCTTGCTTGTAGGAAGACACAGATCCTGGGGTCTAACTCCCTCTCTGAAGGGAAATTCGGACCAGTGTTCTCATCCCTGAAACTCACTCTGTTTTAACGCAAGAAGCAAGGTCTTCTTTCCTGAGTCTAAAATACAGCAAGAACCTTAAGCATGCCTTGAAAAAACGAACTGTTTCCTACTCATACGGACCATATGTAGTTCAACACTGCTTATGAAACTGATACAAACCACAGCTCCTCTTACATAAATGCTCTTTAGTTAATAGTGAGAATCGCGATGCGTTTCTGAACTGTGAAAAATCATTTCAGCCCAAAATTCACTTGGTTTACCAAAAATGAACTCTTGCTTGTAGGAAGACACAGATCCTGTGGTTTAACTCTGTTTCTGAATGTAAAACCAGACAAGTGTACTCATCCACAAAACACACTCTGTTTTAATGCAAGAAGCAAGCTCTTCATTCCAGGGTTTCCATACAGCAAGAACAATGAGCATTCCCTCAAAAAAGAACTGTGCTCCCCACTCATACAGACCATATGTAGATCAACTCAGCTTATGAAACTGATACAAACCACAGCACCTCTTAAATAAATGCTCTTTAGTGAATAGTGAGAATCCCATTGGGTTTTTGAACTTTGTAAAAAATTTTAGCCCAAAATTCACTTTGTGTACGAGCAATGAACTCTTGCTTGTAGGAAGACACAGATCCTGTGGTTTAACTCCGTTTCTGAAGGGAAATACAGACCAGTGTTGTCATCCATGAAACACACTCTCTTTTCACGCAAGAAGCATGCTCTGCTTTCCAGCGTCTCCAATACAGCAAGAACAATGAGCATGCCCAGAAAAAAAGAAATGTGATTCCTAGTCATATGGACCATATGTAGTTCAACTCTGCTTATGAACCTGATACAAACCACAGCTCCTCTTACATAAATGCTCTTTAGTTAATAGTGAGAATCGTGTTGGGTTCGTGAACTGCGAAAAACCATTTGAGCCCAAAATTCACTGGGTTTACCAGAAATGAACTCTGGCTTGTAGGAAGACACAGATCCTGGGGTTTAACTCCGTTTCTGAAGGAAAATTCAGACCATTGTTTTCATCCATGGAAAACATGCTGTTTTAACGCAAGAAGCATCCTCTTCTTTTCAGCATTTCCAATACACCAAGAATCATGAGAATGCCCATGAAAAAAGAACTGTGTTTCCTACTCATACGGACCATATGTAGTTCAACTCTGCTTATGAAACTGATACAAACCTCAGCTCCTCTTACGTAAATTCTCTTTAGTTAATAGTGATAATCACGTTGTGTTCTAGAACTGTGTAAAATCATTTGGGCCAAAAATTAACTTGGTTTACCAGGAATGAACTCTTGCTTGTATGAAGACCCAGATCCTGGGGTTTAACTCCGTTTCTGAAGGGAAATTCAGACCAGTGTTCTCATCCCTGAAACATACTTTTTATTAACACAAGAAGCAAGCTCTTCTTTGCAGCATCTCCAATACAACAAGAACCATGAGTATGCCCAGAAAAAATGAACTGTGTTTCCTACTCATACGGACCATATGTAGTTCAACTCTGCTTATGAAACTGAAACAAACCACAGCTCCTCTAACATAAATGCTCTTTAGTTAATAGTTAGAATCGCTTTGTATTCGTGCACTGTGTAAAATCATTTGAGCCCAAAATTCACTAGGTTTATCAGAAATGTACTCTTGATCGTAGGAATACACAGATCCTGGGGTTTAACTCTGATTCTGAAGGTAAATTCAGACCGGTGTTCTCATCCATGAAACACATGCTGTTTTAACGCAAAAAGCGTCCTCTTCTTTCAAACGTCTCCAATACAGGAAGAATCATGTGATTGCCCAGAAAAAAAATCAAAACTGTGTGTCCTCCTCATAGAGACCATATGCAGTTCAACTCTGCTTATGAAACTGACACAAACCACAGTTCCTCTTACATAAATGCTCTTTAGTTAAAAGTGAGAATCGCAATGGTTTTCTCAAATGTGAAAAATCATTTGAGCCCAAAATTCACTTGGTTTACCAGAAATGAACTCTTGCTTGTAGGAAGACACAGATCCAGGGGTTTAACTCTGTGTCTGAACTAAATTCAGACCAGAGTTCTCATCCCTGAAACACACACTGTTTTCACGCAAGAAGCAAGGTCTTCTTTCCAGAGTCTAAAATACAGCAAGAACCATGAGCATGCCCTGTAAAAAAGAACTTTTTCCTACTCGTACGCACCATATGTAGTTCAACTCTGCCTATGAAACTGATACAAACCACAGCTCCTCTTACATAAATGCTCTTTAGTTAATAGTGAGAATCGCGTTGTGTTCATGAACTGCGAAAAATCATTAGAGCCCAAAATAAACTGGGGTAACCAGAAATGAACTCTTGCTTGTAGGAAGACACAGATCCTGTGGTTTAACTCTGTTTCTGAATGTAAAATCAGACAAGTGTTCTCATTCATGAAACACACTCTGTTTTCCCAAAGAAGCAAGCTCTTCTTTCCAGCGTCTCCAATACTGCAAGAACCATGAGCATGCCCAGAAAAAAAGAACTGTGTTTCCTATTCATACGGACCATATGTAGTTGAACTCTGCTTATGAAACTGATACAAACCACAGCTCCTCTTACGTAAATGCTCTTTAGTTAATAGTGAGAATCATGTTGGGTTCATGAACTGCGAAAATCATTTGAGCCCAAAATTCACTGGGTTTACCAGAAATGAACTCTGGCTTGTAGGAAGACACAGATACTGGGGTTTAACTCCGTTTCTGAAGGAAAATTCAGACCAGTGTTTTCATCCATGGATAACATGCTGTTTTTACGCAACAAGCATCCTCCTCTTTTCAGCATTTCCAATACAGCAAGAAACATGAGATTGCCCAGGAAAAAAGAACTGTGACTCCTCCTCATACATACCATATGAAGATCAACTCAGCTTATGAATCTGACACAAACCACAGCTCCTCTTACATAAATGCTCTTTAGTTAATAGTTAGAATCGCGTTGGGTTCGTGAACTGCGAAAAATCATTTGAGCTCAAAATTCACTGGGTTTACCAGAAATGAACTCTTGCTTGTAGGAAGACACAGATCCGGGGGTTTAACTCAGTGTCTGAAGTAAATTCAGACCAGAGTTCTCATCCCTGAAACACACACTGTTTTCACACAAGAAGCAAGCACTTCTTTCCAGAGTCTAAAATACAGCAAGAACCAGGAGCATGCCCTGTAAAAAAGAACTTTTTCCTACTCATACGCACCATATGTAGTTCAACTCTGCTTATGAAACTGGTACAAATCACAGCTACTCTTACATAAATGCTCTTTAGTTAATAGCGATAATCGCCTTAGGTTGGTGAACTTGGAAAAATCATTTGAGCCCAAAATTCACTGGGTTTACCAGAAATGAACTCTTGCTTGTACGGAGACAAGACCATGGGGTTTAACTCCGTTTCTGAAGGGAAATTCAGACCAGAGTTCTCATCCCTGAAACACACTCTCTTTTAAAGAAGAAGCAAGCTCTTCTTTCCAGATTCTAAAACATGGCAAGAACCATGAGCATGGTATGAAAAAAAGAACTGTGTTTCCTATTCATATGGACCATATGAAGTTCAACTCTGCTTATGAAACTGATACAGACCACTCTTCCTCTTACATAAGTGCTCTTTAGTTAATAGTGAGAATCATGTTAGGTTCGTGAACTGCGAAAAATCATTTGAGCCCAAAATTCACTGGGTTTATCAGAACTGAACACTTACTTGTAGAAAGACACAGATCCTGGGGTTTAATTCCGTTTCTGAAGGGAAATTCAGACCAGAGTTCACATCCCTGAAACACACTCTGTTTTAAGACAAGAGGCATCCTCTTCTTTTCAGCGTCAACAATACAGCAAGAATCATGATCATGCCCAGAAAAAAAGAACTGTGTTTCCTACTCATACGGACCATGTGTAGTTCAACTCTGATTATGTATCTCATACAAACCACCGCTCCTCTTACATAAAGTCGCTTTAGTTAATAGTGAGAATCATGTTCTGTTGGTGTACAGTGTAAAATCATTTGAGCCCAAAATTCACATTGTTTACCAGAAATGAACTCCTACTTGAGGGACAACACAGATCCTGGGGTTTAACTCTGTTTCTGAAGGGAAATTCAGAACAGAGTTCTCATCCCTGAAACACACTCTGTTTTAATGCAAGAAGCAAGCTCTTCTTTCCAGAGTCTAAAATACAGCAAGAACAATGAGCATGCCCTGAAAAAAAGAACTGTGTTTCCTACTCATACGGACCATATGTAGTTCAACTCTGCTTATGAAACTGATTCAAACCACAGCTCCTCTTACATAAATGCTCTTTAGTTAATAGTCAGAAGCATGTTGGGTTCGTGAACTGCGAAATATCATTTGAGCCCAAAATTCACTGGGTTTACCAGAAATGAACTCTTGCTTGTAGGAAGACACAGATCCTGGTATTTAACTCTGATTCTGAAGGGAAATTCAGACCAGAATTCTCATCCCTGAAAACCACTCTGTTTTAAGGCATGAATCATCCTCTCCTTTCCAGGGTCTCCAATACAGTAAGAAGCATGAGCATGCCAGGAAAAAGAGAACTGAGTTTCCTACTCATACGGACCATATGTAGTTCAACTCTGCTTATGAAACTGATAAAGACCACTCCTCCTCTTACATAAGTGCTCTTTAGTTAATAGTGAGAATAGAGTTGTCTTCGTGAACTGCGAAAAATCTTTTGAGCCCAAAATTCACTGGGTTTACCAGAAATGAACTCTTGCTTGTAGGAAGACACAGATCCTGGGGTTTAACTCCGTTTCTGAAGGGAAATTCAGACCAGAGTTCTCATCCCTGAAACACACTCTCTTTTAACAAAAGAAGCAAGCTCTTCTTTCCAGAATCTAAAATACAGCAAGAACCATGAGCATGGTCTGAAAAAAAGAACTGTGTTTCCTATTCATACGGACCATATGTAGTTGAACTCTGCTTATGAAACTGATACACACCACAACTCCTCTTACATAAATCCTCTTTAGTTAATAGTGGGAATAGCATAGGGTTCGTGAACTGCAAACAATCATTTGAGCCCATAATTCACTGGGTATACCGGAGATGAACTCTTGCTTGTAGGAAGACAAAGGTCCTGTGGTTTAACTCCGTTACTGAAGGGAAATTCAGACCAGAATTCTCATCCCTGAAAAACACTCTTTTTAAAGGCAACAATCATCCTCTTCTTTCCAGCTTCTCCAATACAGTAAGAACCATGATCATGCCAAGAAAAAAGAACTGTGTTTCCTACTCATACGGACCATGTGTAGTCCAACTCTGCATATGAAAATGATACAGACCACAGCTCCTCTTACATAAATGCTATTTAGTTAATAGTGATAATAAAGGTTGGGTTCTAGAACTGTGTAAAATCATTTAGGCCAAAATTCACTTGGTTTACCAAAAATGAACTCTTGCTTGTAGGGAGACAAGACCATGGGGTTTAACTCCGTTTCGGAAGGGAAATTCAGACCAGAGTTCTCATCCATGAAACACACTCTGTTTTAATGCAAGAAGCAAGCTCTTCTTTCCAGCGCCTCCAATACAGCAAGAACCATGAGCATGCCCTGAAAAAAGGAACTGTGTTTCCTACTCATACAGACCATATGTAGTTCAACTCTGCTTATGAAACTGATACAAACCACAGGTCCTCTATCATAAAACCTCTTTAGTTAATAGTGGGAATAGCGTAGGGTTAATGAACTGCGAAAAATCATTTGAGCCCACAATTCACTGGGTTTACAAGAAATGAACTCTTGCTTGTGGGAAGACACTGATCCTGGGGTTGAACTCCGTTTCTGAAGGGAAATTCAGACCAGAGTTCTCATCCCTGAAACACACCCTGTTTTAACGTAGAAGCAAGCTCTTCTTTCCAGAATCTAAAACATAGCAAGAACCATGAGCATAGTGTGAAAAAAAGAACTGTGTTTCCTATTCATACGGACCATATACAGTTCAACTCTGCTTATGAAACTGATACAGACCACTCCTCCTCTTACATAAGTGCTCTTTAGTTAATAGTGAGAATCATGTTAGGTTCGTGAACTGCGAAAAATCATTTGAGCCCAAAATTCACTGGGTTTATCAGAACTGAACACTTACTTGTAGAAAGACACAGATCCTGGGGTTTAACTCCGTTTCTGAAGGGAAATTCACACCAGAGTTCTCATCCCTGAAACACAGTCTGTTTTAACGCAAGAAGCAAGCTCTTCTTTCCATAGTCTAAAATACAGCAAGAACAATGACCATGCCCGGAAAAAAAGAACTGTGTTTCCTACTCATACGGACCATATATACTTCAACTCTGCTCATGAAACTGATAGAAACCAAAGCTCCGCTTACATAAATGCTCTTTAATTAATAGTGAGAATCATGTTGGGTTGGTGAACTGCGAAAAATCATTTGAGCCCAAAATTCACTGGGTTTACCAGAAATGAACTCTTGCTTGTAGAAAGACACTGATCCTGGGGTGTAACTCCATTTCTGAAGGGAAATTCAGACCAGAGTTCTCATCCCTGAAACACACTCTGTTTTAAGACAAGAAGCATCCTCTTCTTTTCAGCGTCAACAATACAGCAAGAATCATGATCATGCAAAGAAAAAAAGAACTGTGTTTCGAACTCATATGGACCATATGTAGTTCAACTCTGATTATGAAACTCATACAAACCACTGCTCCTCTTACATAAAGTCGCTTAAGTTAATAGTGAGAATCATGTTCTGTTGGTGTACAGTGTAAAATCATTTGAGCCCAAAATTCACATTGTTTACCAGAAATGAACTCCTGCTTGAGGGACAACACAGATCCTGGGGTTTAACTCCGTTTCTGAAGGGAAATTCAGAAAAGAGTTCTCATCCCTGAAGCACACTCTGTTTTAATGCAAGAAGCAAGCTCTTCTTTCCAGATTCTAAAATACAGCAAGAACAATGAGCATGCCCTGAAAAAAAGAACTGTGTTTTCTACTCATACGGACCATATGTAGTTCAACTCTGCTTATGAAACTGATACAAACCACAGCTCCTCTTACATAAATGCTCTTTAGTTAATAGTCAGATGCATGTTGGGTTCGTGAACTGCGAAATATCATTTGAGCCCAAAATTCACTGGGTTAACCAGAAATGAACTCTTGCTTGTAGGAAGACACAGATCCTGGTATTTAACTCTGTTTCTGAAGGGATATTCAGACCAGAATTCTCATCCCTGAAAAGCACTCTGTTTTAAGGCATGAATCATCCTCTCCTTTCCAGGGTCTCCAATACAGTAAGAAGCATGAGCATACCAGGAAAAAAGAACTGAGTTTCCTACTCATACGGACCATATGTAGTTCAACTCTGCTTATGAAACTGATAAAGACCACTCCTCCTCTTACATAAGTGCTCTTTAGTTAATAGTGAAAATAGCGTTGGCTTTGTGAACTGCGAAAAATATTTTGAGCCCAAAATTCACTGTGTTTACCAGAAATGAACTCTTGCTTGTAGGAAGACACAGATCCTCGTATTTAACTCTGTTTCTGAAGGGATATTCAGACCAGAATTCTCATCCCTGAAAACCACTCTGTTTTAAGGCATGAAACATCCTCTCCTTTCCAGGGTCTCCAATACAGTAAGAAGCATGAGCATGCCAGGAAAAAGAGAACTGAGTTTCCTACTCATACGGACCATATGTAGTTCAACTCTGCTTATGAAACTGATAAAGACCACTCCTCCTCTTACATAAGTGCTCTTTAGTTAATAGTGAGAATAGCGTTGTCTTCGTGAACTGCTAAAAATCTTTTGAGCCCAAAATTCACTGGGTTTACCAGAAATGAACTCTTGCTTGTAGGAAGACACAGATCCTGGGGTTTAACTCCGTTTCTGAAGGGAAATTCAGACCAGAGTTCTCATCCCTGAAACACACTCTGTTTTAACAAAAGAAGCAAGCTCTTCTTTCCAGAATCTAAAATACAGCAAGAACCATGAGCATGGTCTGAAAAAAAGAACTGTGTTTCCTATTCATACAGACCATTTGTAGTTGAACTCTGCTTATGAAACTGATACACACCACACCTCCTCTTACATAAATCCTCTTTAGTTAATAGTGGGAATAGCATAGGGTTCGTGAACTGCAAACAATCATTTGAGCCCATAATTCACTGGGTATACCAGAAATGAACTCTTGCTTGTAGGAAGACAAAGTTCCTGTGGTTTAACTCCATTACTGAAGGGAAATTCAGACCAGAATTCTCATCCCTGAAAAACACTCTTTTTAAAGGCAACAATCATCCTCTTCTTTCCAGCTTCTCCAATACAGTAAGAACCATGATCATGCCAAGAAAAAAAGAACTGTGTTTCCTACTCATACGGACCATGTGTAGTCCAACTCTGCATATGAAAATGATACAGACCACAGCTCCTCTTACATAAATGCTATTTAGTTAATAGTGATAATCAAGGTTGGGTTCTAGAACTGTGTAAAATCATTTAGGCCAAAATTTACTTGGTTTACCAGAAATGAACTCTTGCTTGTAGGGAGACAAGACCATGGGGTTTAACTCCTTTTCGGAAGGAAAATTCAGACCAGAGTTCTCATCCATGAAACACACTCTGTTTTAATGCAAGAAGCAAGCTCTTCTTTCCAGCGCCTCCAATACAGCAAGAACCATGAGCATGCCCTGAAAAAAGGAACTGTGTTTCCTACTCATACAGACCATATGTAGTTCAACTCTGCTTATGAAACTGATACAAACCACAGGTCCTCTATCATAAATCCTCTTCAGTTAATAGTGAGAATAGTGTAGGGTTAATGAACTGCGAAAAATCATTTGAGCCCAAAATTCACTGGGTTTACCAGAAATGAACTCTTTCTTTTAGGAAGACACTGATCCTGGGGTTAAACTCCGTTTCTGAAGGGAATTTCAGACCAGAATTCTCATCCATGAAACACACTCTGTTTTAATGCAATAATCAAGCTCTTCTTTTCACCGTCCCCAATACAGCAAGAACCATGAGCATGCCCAGAAAAAAAGAACTGTGCTTCCTACTCATACGGAATATATGTATTTCAACTCTGCTTATGAAACTGATACAATACACAGCTCCTCTTACATAAATCCTCTTTAGTTAATAGTGAGAATAGCATAGGGTTCGTGAACTGCGAAAAATCATTTGAGCCCCAAATTCACTGGGTATAGCAGAAATGAACTCTTGCTTGTAGGAAGACACAGATCCTGGGGTTTAACTCCGTTTCTCAAGGGAAATCAGACCAGAGTTCTCATCTCTGAAACACACTCTGTTTTAACACTAGAAGCAAGCTCTTCTTTCCATAATCTAAAATACAGCAAGAACAATGAGCATTCCCTGAAAAAAAGAACTGTGTTTCCTACTCATACAGACCATATATACTTCAACTCTGCTTATGAAACTGATGCAAACCACAGCTCCGCTTACATAAATGCTCTTTAGTTAATAGTGAGAATCATGTTGGGTTGGTGAACTGCGAAAAATCATTTGAGCCCAAAATTCACTGGGTTTACCATATATGAACTCTTGCTTGTAGGAAGACACAGATAGTGGGGTTTAACTCTGTTTCTGAAGGGAAATTCTGACCCGAGTTCTCATCCTGAAACACACTCTGTTATAATGCAAGAAGCAAGCTCTTCTTTCCATAGTATAAAATACAGCAAGAATCATGAGCATGCCCTGAAAAATAACTGTGTTTCCTACTCATACAGACCATATGTAGTTCTACTCTGCTTATGAAATTGAAACAAACCAGAGCTCCTCTTACATACCTCCTCTTTAGTTAATAGTGAGAATAGCATAGGGTTCGTGAACTGCGAAAAATCATTTGAGCCCAAAATTCACTGGGTTTACCAAAACTGAACTCTTGCTTGTAGGAATGCACAGATCCTGGGGTTAAATCTGTTTCTGAATGGAAATTCAGACCAGAGTTCTCATCCCTGAAAAACAATCTGTTTTAAGGCAAATATCATTCTCTTCTTTCCAGCTTTCCCAATACAGTAAGAACCATGAGAATACCCAGAAAAAAAGAACTGTGTTTTACTCATACGTACCATATGTAGTTCAACTCTGCTTATGAAATGATACAGACCAGAACTCTGCTTACATAAATGCTCTTTAGATAATAGTGATAATCGCTTTGGTTCTAGAACTGTGTAACGCCTTTGAGCATAAAATTCACTTGGTTTACCAGAAATGAACTCTTGCTGGTAGGAAGACACAGATCATGGGGTTTAACTCCGTTTTCGAAGCTAAATTCAGGCCAGAGTTCTCATCCATGAAACACACCCTGTTTTAATGCAAGAAGCAAGCTCTTCTTTCCAGCGTCTCCAATACAGCAAGAAGCATGAGCATGCCCTGAAAAAAAGAACTGTGCTTCCTACTCATACGGACAATATGTAGTTCAACTCTGCTTAAGAAACTGATACAAAACACTGCTCTTCTTACATAAGTGCTCTTTAATTAATAGTGAGATTAGCGTAGGGTTCGTGAACTGCAATAAATGATTTAAGCCCAAAATTCAATCTGTTAACCAGAAATGAACTCTTGCTTGTAGGAAGACACAGATCTTGGGGTTTAACTCCGTTTCTGAAGGGAAATTCAGACCAGAGTTCTCATCCCTGAAAAACACTCTGTTTTAAGGCAAGAATCATCCTCTTCTTTCCAGAGTCTAAAATACAGCAAGAACCATGAGCATGGTCTGAAAAAAAGAACTGTGTTTCCTACTCCTAGGTACCATATGTAGTTCAACTCTGCTTATGAAAATGATAAGGCCACACCTCCTGTTACATAAATGCTCTTTAGTTCATAGTGAGATTCATGTTGGGTTCGTGAACTATGAAAAATCATTTGAGCCCAAAATTCACTGGGTTTACCAGAACAGAACTCTTGATTGTAGGATGACACAGATCCTGGGGTTTAACTCCGTTTCAGAAGGGAAATTCAGACCAGAATTCTCTACCCTGAAAATCACTCTGTTTTAAGGCATGAATCATCCTCTTCTTTCCAGGTTCTCCAATATAGTAAGAACCATGTGCATGCTAAGAAAAAAAGAACTGTGTTTCCTACTCATACGGACCATATGTAGTCCAACTCTGCTTATGAAAATGATACAGACCACATCTTCTCTTACATGAATGCTCTTTAGTTAATAGTAATAATCAAGGTTGGGTTTTAGAACTGTGTAAAATCATTTGAGCCCAAAATTCACTTGGTTTACCAGAAATGAACTCTTGCTTGTAGGGAAACACAGATCATGGGGTTTAACTCCGTTTCTGAAAAGAAATTCAGACCAGAGTTCTCATTCATGAATCACACTCTGTTTTAAGGCAAGAAGCAAGCTCTTCTTTCCAGCATCTCCAATACAGTAAGAACCCTGAGCATGCGCAGAAAAAAAGAACTGTGTTTACTACTCATACGGACCATATGTAGTTCAACTCTGCTTATGAAATGATACAGACAACATCTCCTTTTACATAAATGCTCTTTAGTTAATAGTGATAATCGCATTGGGTTCTAGAACTGTGTGAAGACATTTGAGCCGAAAATTCACTTGGTTTACCAGAACTGAACTCTTGCTGGTAGGAAGACACAGATCCTGGGATTTAGCAACGTTTGTTAAGGGAAATTAGTCCAAGTTCTCATCCATGAAACACACCCTGTTTTAATGCAAGAAGCAAGCTCTTCTTTCCAGCGTCTCCAAAACAGCAAGAACCATGAGCATGCCCTGAAAAAAAGAACTGTGTTTCCTACTCTTACAGACCATATGAAGTTCAACTCTGCTTATGAAACTGATACAAACCACAGCTCCTCTTACATAAATGCTCTTTAGTTAATAGTGAGAATCACGTTGGGTTGGTGAACTGCAAAAAATCATTTAATCCCAAAATTCACTGGGTTAACCAGAAATGAAATCTTGCTTGTAGGAAGACACAGATCCAGGGTTTTAACTACATTTCAGAAGGGAAAATCAGACCAGAGTTCTCATCCCTGAAACACACTCTGTTTTAAGTCAATAAGCAAGCTCTTCTTTCCAGAGTCTATATACAGCAAGAACCATGAGCATGCCCAGAAAAAATGAACTGTGTTTCCTACTCATACAGACCACATGTAGTTCAACTCTGCTTATGAAACTGATACAAACCACAGCTCCTCTTACATAAATCATCTTTAGTTAAAATTGAGAATCGCGTTTTGGTTCATGAACTGCGAAAAATCTTTTGAGTTCAAAATACCCTGGGATTAGCAGAAAAGAACTCTTGCTTGTAGGAAGACACACATCCTGGGGTTCAACTCCTTTTCAGAAGGAAAATTCAGACCAGAGTTCTCATCCATGAAACACACCCTGTTTTAACGCAAGAAGCAAGCTCTTCTTTCCAGAATCTAAAATACAGCAAGAACCATGAGCATGCCCTGTAAAAAAGAACTGTTTCCTGCTCATACGCACCATAAGTAGTTCAACTCTGTTTATGAACATTATACAAACCACAGCTCCTCTTGCATAAATGCTCTTTAGTTAATAGTGATAATCGCCTTAGGTTGGTGAACTTCGAAAAATCATTTGAGCCCAAAATTCACTGGGTTTACCAGAAATGAACTCTTTCTTGTAGGAAGACACAGATCCTGGGGATAACTCTGATTCTGAAGGTAAATTCAGGCCAGTGTTCTCATCCATGAAACACATGCTGTTGTAAAGCTAGAAGCATCCTCTTCTTTCCAGCGTCTCCAAGACAGGAAGAATCATGAGAATGCCCAGAAAAAAATAACTATTTCCTCCTCATACAGACCATATGTACTTCAACTCTGCTTGTGAAACTGATACAAACCTCAGCTCCTCTTACATAAATGCTCTTTAGTTAATAGTGAGAATTGTGTTGGGTTCGTGAACTGCAAAAAAATATTTGATCCCAAAATTCACTGGGTTTACCAGAAATGATCTCTTGCTTGTAGGAAGACACAGATCCTGGGGTTTAACTCCGTTTCTGAAATGAAATTCAGACCAGAGTTCTCATTCCTGAAACAAACACTGTTTTCACGAGAGAAGCAAGCTCTTCTTTCCACATTCTAAAATACAGCAAGAAACATGAGCATGCCCTGTAAAAAAGAACTGTTTCCTACACATACGCACCATATGTAGTTCAACTCTGCTTATGAAACTGGCACAAACCACAGCTCCTCTTACATAAATGCTCTTTAGTAAATAGTGAGAATCACAATGGGTTTCTGAACTGTGAAAAATCATTTGAGCCCAAAATTCACTTGGTTTACCAGAAATGAACTCTTGCTTGTAGGAAAACACAGATCCTGTGGTTTAACTCTGTTTCTGAAGGAAATTCAGACCAGTGTTCTCATCAATGAAACACACTCTGTTTTCACGCAAGAAGCAAGCTCGTCTTTCCAGCGTCTCCAAAACAGCAAGAACCTTGAGCATGCACAGAAAAAAAGAACTGTGTTTCCTACTCATACGGACCATATGTAGTTCAACTCTCCTTATGAAACTGATACAAACCACAGCTCCTCTTACATAAATGCTCGTTAGTTAATAGTGAGAATTGTGTTGGGTTCTTGAACTGCGAAAAAATATTTGAGCCCAAAATTCACTGGGTTTACCAGAAATGAACTCTTGCTTGTAGGAAGACACAGATCCTGGGGTTTAACTCCGTTTCTGAAGGGAAATTCAGACCAGAGTTCTCATCCCTGAAACACACACTGTTTTCACGCAAGAAGCAAGGTCTTCTTTCCAGAGTCTAAAATACAGCAAGAACCATGAGTATTCCGTGTAATAAAGAACTGTTTCCTACTCAAATGCTCCATATGTAGTTCAACTCTGCTTATGAAACTGATACAAACCACAGCACCTCTTACATAAATGCTCTTTAGTTAATAGTGATAATCGCCTTAGGTTGGTGAACTGCGAAAAATCATTTGAGCCCAATATTCACAGGGTTTACCAGAAATGAACTCTTGCTTGTAGGAAGACACAGATCCTGGGGTTAACTCTGAATATGAAGGTAAATTCAGAGCAGTTGTCTCATCCATGAAACACATGCCGTTTTAACGCTAGAAGCATCCTCTTCTTTCCAGCGTCTCCAATACAGGAAGAATCATGAGGATGCCCAGAAAAAAATAACTGTGTTTCCTCCTCATACAGACCATATGCAGTTCAACTCTGGTTATGAAACTGACACAAACCAGAGCTCATCTTACATAAATGCTCTTTAGTTAATAGTGAGAATCGCAATGGGTTTCTGAACTGTGAAAAATCATTTGAGCCCAAAATTCACTTGGTTTTCCAGAAATGAACTCTTGCTTGTAGGAAGACACAGATCGTGTGGTTTAACTCTGTTTCTGAAGGAAATTCAGACCAGTGTTCTCATCCCTGAAAAACACTCTGTTTTAAAGCAAGAATCATCCTCTTCTTTCCAGCGTCTCCAATACAATAAGAACCATGGGCATGCCAAGAAAAAAAGAACTGTGTTTCCTACTCATACATACAATATGTAGTTCAACTCTGCTTATGAAACTCATACAAACCACAGTTTCTCTTAGATAAATGCTCTTTAGTTAATAGTGAGAATCGCGTTTGGTTCATGAACTGCGAAAAATCATTAGAGCCCAAAATAAACTGGGTTAACCAGAAATGAACTCTTGCTTGTAGGAAGACACAGATCCTGGGGTCTAACTCCCTCTCTGAAGGGAAATTCGGACCAGTGTTCTCATCCCTGAAACTCACTCTGTTTTAACGCAAGAAGCAAGGTCTTCTTTCCTGAGTCTAAAATACAGCAAGAACCTTAAGCATGCCTTGAAAAAACGAACTGTTTCCTACTCATACGGACCATATGTAGTTCAACACTGCTTATGAAACTGATACAAACCACAGCTCCTCTTACATAAATGCTCTTTAGTTAATAGTGAGAATCGCGATGCGTTTCTGAACTGTGAAAAATCATTTCAGCCCAAAATTCACTTGGTTTACCAAAAATGAACTCTTGCTTGTAGGAAGACACAGATCCTGTGGTTTAACTCTGTTTCTGAATGTAAAACCAGACAAGTGTACTCATCCACAAAACACACTCTGTTTTAATGCAAGAAGCAAGCTCTTCTTTCCAGGGTTTCCATACAGCAAGAACAATGAGCATTCCCTCAAAAAAGAACTGTGCTTCCCACTCATACAGACCATATGTAGATCAACTCAGCTTATGAAACTGATACAAACCACAGCACCTCTTAAATAAATGCTCTTTAGTGAATAGTGAGAATCCCATTGAGTTTTTGAACTTTGTAAAAAATTTTAGCCCAAAATTCACTTTGTGTACGAGCAATGAACTCTTGCTTGTAGGAAGACACAGATCCTGTGGTTTAACTCCGTTTCTGAAGGGAAATACAGACCAGTGTTCTCATCCATGAAACACACTCTCTTTTCACGCAAGAAGCATGCTCTGCTTTCCAGCGTCTCCAATACAGCAAGAACAATGAGCATGCCCAGAAAAAAAGAAATGTGATTCCTAGTCATATGGACCATATGTAGTTCAACTCTGCTTATGAACCTGATACAAACCACAGCTCCTCTTACATAAATGCTCTTTAGTTAATAGTGAGAATCGTGTTGGGTTCGTGAACTGCGAAAAACCATTTGAGCCCAAAATTCACTGGGTTTACCAGAAATGAACTCTGGCTTGTAGGAAGACACAGATCCTGGGGTTTAACTCCGTTTCTGAAGGAAAATTCAGACCATTGTTTTCATCCATGGAAAACATGCTGTTTTAACACAAGAAGCATCCTCTTCTTTTCAGCATTTCCAATACACCAAGAATCATGAGAATGCCCATGAAAAAAGAACTGTGTTTCCTACTCATACGGACCATATGTAGTTCAACTCTGCTTATGAAACTGATACAAAACTCAGCTCCTCTTACGTAAATTCTCTTTAGTTAATAGTGATAATCACGTTGTGTTCTAGAACTGTGTAAAATCATTTGGGCAAAAAATTAACTTAGTTTACCAGGAATGAACTCTTGCTTGTATGAAGACCCAGATCCTGGGGTTTAACTCCGTTTCTGAAGGGAAATTCAGACCAGTGTTCTCATCCCTGAAACATACTTTTTATTAACACAAGAAGCAAGCTCTTCTTTGCAGCATCTCCAATACAACAAGAACCATGAGTATGCCCAGAAAAAATGAACTGTGTTTCCTACTCATATGGACCATATGTAGTTCAACTCTGCTTATGAAACTGAAACAAACCACAGCTCCTCTTACATAAATGCTCTTTAGTTAATAGTTAGAATCGCTTTGTATTCGTGCACTGTGTAAAATCATTTGAGCCCAAAATTCCCTGGGTTAACCAGAAATGAACCTTTGCTTGTACAAAGATACTGACCCTGGGGTTTAACTCCTTTTCTGAAGGGAAATTCAGACCAGTGTTCTCATCCATGAAACACACTCTGATTTAAAGCAAGAAGCAAGCTCTTCTTTCCAGAGTCTAAAATATATCAAGAACAATGAGAATGCCTTGAAAAAAAGAACTGTGTTTCCTACTCATACGGACCATATGTAGTTCAACTCTGCTTATGCAACTGATACAAACCAAAGCTCCTCTTACATTAAAGCTCTTTAGTTAATAGTGAGAATCTCGTTGGGTTCCTACACTGTGTTTAATCATTTGAGCCCAAAATTCACTGGATTTATCTGAAATGAACTCTGGCTTGTAGGAAGACACAGTCCCTGGGATTTAACGTCATTTATGAAGGGGAATGCAGACCAGTGTTCTCATCCATGAAACACACTCTGTTTTCATGCAGGAGGCAAGCTCCTCTTTCCAGTGGCTCCAATACAGTAAGAACCATGAGCATGCCCAGAAAAAAAGAACTCTGTTTCCTACTCATACGGACCATATGTAGTTCAACGCTGCTTATGAAACTGATACAAACCACAGCTCCAATTGCATAAATCCTCTTTAGTTATTAGTGAGAATAGCGTTGGCTTCGTGATCTGCAAAAAGTCATTTGAGCCCAAAATTCCCTGGGTTAACCAGAAATGAACCTTTGCTTGTACGAAGACACTGACCCTGGGGTTTAACTCCTTTTCTGAAGGGAAATTCAGACCAGTGTTCTCATCCATGAAACACACTCTGGTTTAAAGAAAGAAGCAAGCTCTTCTTTCCAGAGTCTAAAATATATCAAGAACAATGAGCATGCCTTGAAAAAAAGAACTGAGTTTCCTACTCATACGGACCATATGTAGTTCAACTCTGCTTATGCAACTGATACAAACCAAAGCTCCTCTTACATAAAAGCTCTTTAGTTAATAGTGAGAATCTCGTTGGGTTCCTGCACTGTGTTTAATCATTTGAGCCCAAAATTCACTGGGGTTACCTGAATTGAACTCTTGCTTGTAGGAAGACAGGGATCCTGGGATTAACGTCGTTTCTGAAGGAAAATTCAAACCAGAGTTCTCATCCCTAAAACACACTCTGCTTTAACACAAGAAGCAAGCTCTTCTTTCCAGAGGCTAATATACATCAAGAACCATGATCATGCCCTGAAAAAAAGAACTGTGTTTCCTACTCATATGGACCATGTGTACTTCAACTCTGCTTATGAAACTGATACAAACCACAGCTCCTCTTGCATAAATCCTCTTTAGTTAATAGTGAGAATCGCGTTGTAGTTCCTGAACTGCGAAAAATAATTTGAACCCCAAAAACCTGGGTTTACCAGAAAAGAACTCTCGCTTGTAATTAGACACAGATTCTTGGCTTTAACTCTGATTCTGAAGGCAAATTCAGACCAGAATTCTCAACCCTGAAAAACGCTCTGTTTTAAGGCATGAATCATCCTCTTCTTTCCAGGGTCTCCAATACAGTAAGAACCATGAGCATGCCAAGAAAAAAAGAACAGTGTTTCCTACTCATAGGGACCATATGTAGTCCACCTCTGCTTATGAAACTGATACAGACCACAGCTCTTCTTACATGAATGCTCTTTAGTTAATAGTGATAATTGCGTTGGGTTCTAGAACTGTGTAAAATCATTTGAGCCGAAAATTTACTTGGTTTACCAGAAATGAAAACTTTCTTGTAGGAAGACACAGATCATGGGGTTTAACTCTGTTTCCGAACGGAAATTAGACCAGTGTTCTCATCCATGGAACAGAGTCTGTATAAATGCAAGAAGCAAGCTCTTCTTTCCAGCGTCTCCAATACAATAAGAACCTTGAGCATGCCCAGAATAAAAGAACTGTGTCTCCTACTCATAAGGACAATATGTAGTTCAACTCTGCTTATGAAACTGAAACAAACCACAGCTCCTCCTGCATAAATGCTGTTTAGTTAATCGTGAGAATCGGTTTGGGTTGGTGAACTGTAAAAAATCATTTGAGCCCCAAATTCACTTGCGTTACCAGAAATGAACTCTTGCTTGTAGGAAGACACAGAACATGGGGTTTAACTCCGTTTCTGAAGGGAAATTCAGACCAGTGCTCTCATCCATGGAACACAGTCTGTTTAAAGGCAGGAAGCAAGCTCTTCTTTCCAGCGTCTCCAATACAGCAAGAACCTTGAGCATGCCCAGAAAAAAAGAACTGTGTCTCCTACTCATAAGGACAATATGTAGTTCAACTCTGCTTATGAAACTGAAACAAACCACAGCTCCTCTTACATAAATTCTCTTTAGTTAATACTGAGAATCTGTTTGGGTTGGTGAACTGTGAAAAATCATTTGAGCACAAAATTCCGTTGCGTTACCAGAAATGAACTCTTGCTTGTAGGAAGACACAGATCCTGGGGTTTAACTCCGTTTCTGAAGGTAAATTCACACCAGAATTCTCATCCCTGAAACACACACTGCTTGGTTCTTGCTCTATTTTAGACTCTGGAAATAAGAGCTTGCTTCTTGCGTTAAAACAGAGTGTGTTTCAGGGATGAGAACTCTGGTCTGAATTTCCCTTCAGAAACGGAGGTAAACCCACGATATGTGTCTTCCTACCAGCAAGAGTTCATCTGCTAAACCCAGTGAATTTTGGGCTCAAATGATTTTTCGCAGTTCATGAACCCTACTCTATTCTCACTATTAACCAATGAGGATTTATGTAAGAGCATCTGTGCTTTGTATCAGTTTCATAAGCAGAGTTGAACTACAAATGGTTTGTATGAGAAGGAAACACAGTTCTTTTTTCTTGGCATGCTCATGTTTGTTACTGTATTGAGACACTGGAAAGAAGAGGATGATTCTTGCCTTAAAACAGAGTGTTTTCCAGGGATGAGAACTCTGGTCCGAATTTGCCTTCAGAAAATGAGTTAAACCCCAGGATCAGTGTCTTCCTACAAGCAAGAGTTCAGTTCTGGTAAACCCAGTGATTTTTTGGCATAAATGATTTTTCACAATTCAAGAACCCAACATGATTCTCAAAATTAACTTAAGAGCATTTATGTAAGAGGAGCTGTGGTTTGTATCAGTTTCATAAGCAGAGTTGAACTACATATGGTTCGTATGAGTAGGAAACACAGTTCTTTTTTTCAGGGCATGCTCATGGTTCTTGCTGTATTTTAGACTCTGGAAAGAAGAGATTGCTTCTTGCTTTAAAACACAGTGTGTTTCAGGAATGAGAACCCTGGTCTGAATTTCCCTTCAGAAACGGTGTTAAACCCCAGAATCTGTGTCTTCCTACAAGCAAGTGTTCATTTCTGGTAAACAAAGTGAATTTTGGGCTCAAATGTTTTTTCACAGTTCAGCAACCCAATCCGATTCTCACTATTAACTAAAGTGCATTAATGTAAGAGGAGCTGTTGTTTGTATCAGTTTCATAAGCAGAGTTGAACTACATATGATCCGTATGAGTAGGAAACACAGTTCTTTTTTTCTGGGCATGCTCATATTTCTTACTCTATTGGAGACGCTGGAAAGAAGAGGATGATTCCTGCCTTAAAACAGATTGTTTTTCAGGGATGAGAACTCTGGTCTGAATTTGCCTTCAGAAACGGATTTAAACCCCATGATCTGTGTCTTCCTACAAGCAAGAGTTCAGTTCAGGTAAAACCAGTGATTTTTTGGCACAAATGATTTTTCGCAATTCAAGAACCCAAGATGATTCTTTCTATTAACTAAAGAGCATTTATGTAAGAGGACCTGTGGTTTGTATCAGTTTCATAAGCAGAGTTGAACTACATATGGTCTGTCTAAATAGGAAACACAGTTTTTTTTTTTCAGGGCATGCTCATGGTTCTTGCTGTATTTTAGACTCTGGAAAGAAGAGCTTGCTTCTTGCGGAAAAACAAAGTGTGTTTCATGGATGAGAATACTGGTCTGAATTTCCCTTCAGAAACGGAGTTAAACCCCAGGATCTGTGTCTTCCTACAAGCAAGTTCATTTCTGGTAAACACAGTGAATTTTGGGTTGAAATGATTTTTTCGCAGTTCACGAACCCAACATGATTCTCACTATTAACTAAAGAGCATTTATGTAAGAGGAGCCATGGTTTGTATCAGTTTCATAAGCAGAGTTGAACTACATATGGTCCTTATGAGTACGAAACACAGTTCTTTTTTTCAGTGCATGCTCATGATTCTTGCTCTATTTTAGACTCTAGAAAGAAGAGCTTGCTTCTTGCGTTGTAACATAGTATGTTTTAGGGATGAGAACTCTGGTCTGAATTTCACTTCAGAAACGGAGTTCAACCCCA
Organism: Onychomys arenicola; assembly: GCA_949786405.1. Taxonomy (NCBI): domain Eukaryota; kingdom Metazoa; phylum Chordata; class Mammalia; order Rodentia; family Cricetidae; genus Onychomys; species Onychomys arenicola. The sequence goes on from CATKUM010000029.1 coordinate 1,041,542, forward strand.
GGACCTGTGTCTACCTACAAGCAAGAGTTCATTTCTGGTTAACCCAGTGAATTTTGGGCTCAAATGATTATTCGCAGTTTCGGAACCCAACGCTATTTTCACTATTAACTAAAGAGCATTTATGTAAGAGGAGCTGTTGTTTGTATCAGTTTCATAAGCAGAGTTGAACTACATATGGTCCGTCTGAGTAGGAAACACAGTTCTTTTTTTCAGGGCATGCTCATGGTTCTTGCTGTATTTTAGACTCTGGAAAGAAGAGCTTGCTTCTTGCGTTAAAACAGAATGTGTTTCAGGGATGAGAACTCTGGTCTGAATTTCCCTTCAGAAAGGGAGTTAAACCCCAGGATCTGTGTCTTCCTACAATCGAGAGTGCATTTCTGGTAAACCCAGTGAATTTTGTGCTCAAATGATTTTTTGCTGTTCAGTAACCAAACGCTATTCTCACTGTTAACTAAAGAGCATTTATGTAAGAGGAAGTGTGGTCTGTATCAGTTTCATAAGCAGAGTTGAACTACATATGGTCCGTATGAATAGGAAACCCAGTTCATTTTTTCAGGGCATGCTCAAGGTTCTTGCTGTATTTAGACTCTAGAAAGAAGAGCATGCTTCTTGCGTTAAAACAGAGTGTGTTTCAGAGATGAGAACTCTGGTCTGAATTTCCCTTCAGAAACGGAGTTAAACCCCAGGATCTGTGTCTTCCTACAAGCAAGTGTTCTTTTCTGGTAAACCAAGTGAATTTTCGGCTCAAATGAGTTTACACAGTTCTAGAACCCAACGCGATTATCACTATTAACTAAATAGCATTTGTGTAAGAGGAGCTGCGGTCTGTATCATTTCATAAGCAGAGTTGAACTACATACGGTCCGTATGAGTAGGAAACACAGTTCTTTTTTTCTGGGCATGCTCTCGGTTCTTACTGTATTGGAGACGCTGGAAAGAAGAGGATGATTCTTGCCTTAAAACAGATTGTTTTTCAGGGATGAGAACTCTGGTCTGAATTTGCCTTCAGAAACGGAGTTAAACCCATGATCTGTGTCTTCCTACAAGCAATAGTTCAGTTCTGGTAAACCAGTGATTTTTTGGCACAAATGATTTTTCGCAATTCAAGAACCCAACATGATTCTTTCTATTAACTAAAGAGCATTTATGTAAGAGGAGCTGTGGTTTGTATCAGTTTCATAAGCAGAGTTGAACTACATATGGTCTGTCTAAGTAGGAAACACAGTTCTTTTTTTCAGGGCATGCTAATGGTTCTTGCTGTATTTTAGACTCTAGAATGAAGAGCTTGCTTCTTGCGTTAAAACAGAGTGTATTTCAGTGATGAGAACTCTGGTCTGAATTTCCCTTCAGAAACGGAGTTAAAGCACAGGAACTGTGTCTTCCTACAAGCAAGTGTTCATTTCTGGTAAACCAAGTGAATTTTCAGCTCAAATGAGTTTACACAGTTCTAGAACCCAACGCGATTATCACTATTAACTAAAGAGTATTTATGTAAGAGGAGCTGCGGTCTGTATCATTTCAAAGCAGAGTTGAACTACATATGGTCCGTTTGAGTATGAAACACAGTTCTTTTTTTCTGGGCATGCTCATGTTCCTCGCTGTATTTTAGACTCTAGAAAGAAGAGGTTGCTTCTTGCGTTAAAACAGAGTGTGTTTCAGTGATGAGAACGCTGATCTGAATTTCCCTTCAGAAACGGAGTTAAACCCCAGGATCTGTGTCTTCCTACAAGCAAGTGTTCATTTCTGGTAAACCAAGTGAATTTTCGGGTCAAATGAGTTTACACAGTTCTAGAAACCAACAGGATTATCAGTATTAACTAAAGAGCATTTATTTAAGAGTAGCTGTGGTCTGTATCATTTCATAAGCAGAGTTGAACTACATATGGTCCATATGAGTAGGAAACACAGTTCTTTTTTTCTGGGCATGCTCTCGGTTCTTACTGTATTGGAGACACTGGAAAGAAGAGGATGATTCTGGCCTTAAAACAGAGTGTTTTTCAGGGATGTTAACTCTGGTCTGAATTTGTCTTCAGAAAAGTAGTTATTCCCCAGAATATGTGTCTTCCTACAAGCAAGAGTTCAGTTCTTGAAACCAAGTGAATTTCGGGCTCAAATGATTATTTGCAGTTCAGGAACCCAACGCTATTTTCACTATTAACTAAAGAGCATTTATGTAAGAGGAGCTGTGGTTTGTATCAGTTTCATAAGTAGAGTTGAACTACATATGGTCCGTCTGAGTAGGAAACAAAGTCCTTTTTTTAGGGAATGCTCATGGTTCTTGCTGTATTTTAGACTCTAGAAAGAAGAGCTTGCTTCTTGCGTTAAAACAGAGTATGTTTCAGGGATGAGAACTCTGGTCTGAATTTCCCTTCAGAAACGGAGTTAAACCCCAGGATCTGTGTCTACCTACAAGCAAGAGTTCATTTCTGGTTAACCCAGTGAATTTTGGGCTCAAGTGATTTTTTAGCTGTTCATGAACCCAACGCGATTCTCACTACTAACTGAAGAGCATTTATGTAAGAGGAGCTGTGGTTTGTATGAGTATCATAAGCAGAGTTGAATTACATATGGTCCTTATGTGTAGGAAATACAGTCCTTTTTTTCAGGGCATGCCCTTGGTTCTTGCTGTATTTTAGACTCTGGAAAGAAGAGCTTGCTTCTTGCGTTAAAACAGAATGTGTTTCAGGGATGAGAATTCTGGTCTGAATTTCCCTTCAGAAACGGAGTTAAACCCCAGGATCTGTGTCTACCTACAAGCAAGAGTTCATTTCTGGTAAACCCAGTGAATTTTGTGCTCAAATGATTTTTCGCTGTTCAGTAACCAAACGCTATTCTCACTGTTAACTAAAGAGCATTTATGTAAGAGCAAGTGTGGTCTGTATCAGTTTCATAAGCAGAGTTGAACTACATATGGTCCGTATGAATAGGAAACCCAGTCATTTTTTCAGGGTATGCTCATGGTCCTTGCTGTATTTTAGACTCTAGAAAGAAGAGCTTGCTTCTTGCGTTAAAACAGAGTGTGTTTCAGGGATGAGAACTCTGGTCTGAATTTCCCTTCAGAAACGAAGTTAAACCCCAGGATCTGTGTCTTCCTACAAGCAAGTGTTCATTTCTGGTAAACCAAGTGAATTTTCGGCTCAAATGAGTTTACACAGTTCTAGAACCCAACGCGATTATCACTATTAACTAAATAGCATTTGTGTAAGAGGAGCTGCGTCTGTATCATTTCATAAGCAGAGTTGAACTACATATGGTCCGTATGAGTAGGAAACACAGTTCTTTTTTTCTGGGCATGCTCTCGGTTCTTACTGTATTGGAGACGCTGGAAAGAAGAGGATGATTCTTGCCTTAAAACAGATTGTTTTTCAGGGATGAGAACTCTGGTCTGAATTTGCCTTCAGAAACAGAGTTAAACCCCAGAATCAGTGTCTTCCTACAAGCAAGAGTTCATTTCTGGTAAACCCAGTTACTTTTGGGCTCAAATGATGTTTCACAGTTTATGAACGCAAGATGATTCTCACTATTAACTAAAGAGCATTTATGTAAGAGGAGCCGTGGTTTTTATCAGTTTCATAAGCTTAGTTGAACTACATATGGTCCTTATGAGTAGGAAACACAGTTCTTTTTTTCTGGGCATGCTCATGGTTCTTGCTGTATTTTAGACTCTAGAAACAAGAGGTTGCTTCTTGCGTTAAAACAGAGTGTGTTTCATGGATGAGAAGTCTGGCCTGAATTTTCCTTCAGAAACCGAGTTAAACCCCAGGATCTGTGTCTTCCTACAAGCAAGTGTTCATTTCAGGTAAACCAAGTGAATTTTCGGCTCAAATGAGTTTACACAGTTCTAGAACACAACAGGATTCTCACTATTAACTAAAGAGCATTTATGTAAGAGGAGCCATGGTTTTTATCAGTTTCATATGCAGAAAAGAACTACATATGGTCCTTATGAGTAGGAATCACAGTCCTTTTTTTCAGGGCATGCTAATGGTTCTTGCAGTATTTTAGACTCTGGAAAGAAGAGCTTGCATCTTGCTTTAAAACAGAGTGTGTTTCAGTGATGAGAACTCTGGTCTGAATTTCCCTTCAGAAAAGAAGTTAAACCCCAGGATCAGTGTCTTCCTACAAGCAAGAGTTCAGTTCTGGTAAACCCCTTGATTTTTGGGCTCAAATGATTTTTCGCAGTTCAGGAACCCTATGCTATTGTCACTATTAACTAAAGAGCATTTATGTAAGAGCAGGTGTGGTCTGTATCAGTTTCATTAGCAGAGTTGAACTACATATGTTCCTTATGAATAGGAAACACAGTTCTTTTTTTCAGGGCATGCTCATGGTTATTGCTGTATTTTAGACTCTAGAAACAAGAGGTTGATTCTTGCTTTAAAACAGAGTGTGTTTCAGTGATGAGAACTCTGGTCTGAATTTCCCTTCAGAAACGGAGTTAAACCCCAGGATCTGTGTCTTCCTACAAGCAAGTGTTCATTTCTGGTAAACCAAGTGAATTTTCGGCTCAAATGAGTTTACACAGTTCTAGAACCCAACGCGATTATCACTACTAACTAAAGAGTATTTATGTAAGAGGAGCTGCGGTCTGTATCATTTCTTAAGCAGTGTTGAACTACATATGGTCCGTATGAAAAGGAAACACAGTTCTTTTTTCTGGGCATGCTCGTGGTTCTTGCTGTATTTTAGACTCTAGAAAGAAGAGGTTGCTTCTTGCGTTAAAACAGAGTGTGTTTCAGGGATGAGAACTCTGGTCTGAATTTCCCTTCAGAAACGGAGTTAAACCACAGGATCTGTGTCTTCCTACAAGCAAGTGTTCATTTCTGGTAAACCAAGTGAATTTATGGCTCAAATGAGTTTACACAGTTCTAGAACCCAACGCGATTATCACTATTAACTAAAGAGCATTTATGTAAGATTAGCGGTGGTCTGTATCAATTCCTAAGCAGAGTTGAACTACATATGGTCCGTATGAGTACGAAACACAGTTCATTTTTCTGGGCATGCTCACGGTTCTTACTGTATTGGAGACGCTGGAAAGAAGAGGATGATTCTTGAATTAAAACAGAGTGTTTTTCAGGGTTGAGAATTCTGGTCAGAATTTGTCTTCATAAACGGAGTTAAACCCCACGATCTATGTCTTACTACAAGCAAGAGTTCAGTTCTGGTAAACCCAGTGAATTTTGGGCTCAAATGATTATTTGCAGTTCAGGAACCCAACGTTATTTTCACTATTAACTAAAGAGCATTTATGTAAGAGGAGCTGTGGTTTGTATCAGTTTCATAAGCAGAGTTGAACTACATATGATCCGTCTGAGTAGGAAACACAGTTCTTTTTTTCAGGGCATGCTCATGGTTCTTGCTGTATTTTAGAATCTAGAAAGAAGAGCTTGCTTCATTCGTTACAACAGAGTGTGTTTCATGGACGAAAACACTGGTCTGAATTTCCCTTTAGAAACGGAGTTCATCCCTAGGATCTGTGTCTTCCTACAACCAAGAGTTCATTTCTGGTAAACCCAGTGAATTTTGGGCACAAATGATTTTTTGCAGTTCACGAACCCTACGCTATTCTCACTATGAACCAATGAGGATTTATGTAAGAGCAACTGTGCTTTGTATCAGTTTCATAAGCAGAGTTGAACTACAAATGGTTTGTATGAGAAGGAAACACAGTTCTTTTTTCTTGGCATGCTCATGTTTGTTACTGTATTGAGACACTGGAAAGAAGAGGATGATTCTTGCCTTAAAACAGAGTTTTTTCCAGGATTGAGAACTCTGGTCAGAATTTGCCTTCAGAAAATGAGTTAAACCCCAGGATTAGTGTCTTCCTACAAGCAAGAGTCCATTTCTGGTAAAGCCAGTGAATTTTGGGCTCAAATGATTTTTCGCAGTTCATGAACCCAACATGATTCTCACTATTAACTAAAGAGCATTTATGTAAGATGAGCTGTGGTTTGTATCAGTTTCATAAGCACAGTTGAACTACTTATGGTCCGTCTGAGTAGGAAACACAGTTCTTTTTTTCAGGGCATGCTCATGGTTCTTGCTGTATTTTAGACTCTGGAAAGAAGAGCTTGCTTCTTGAGGTAAAACAGAGTGTGTTTCCTGGATGAGAACACTGGTCTGAATTTCCCTTCAGCAACGGAGTTAAACCCCAGGATCTGTGTCTTCCTACAAGCAAGAGTTCAGTTCTAGTAAACCCAGTGAATTTTGGGCTCAATTGACTTTTTGCAGTTCAGGAACCCAACGTTATGCTTACTATTAACTAAAGAGCATTTATTTAAGGGGAGCTGCGGTCTGTATCATTTCATAAGCAGAGTTGAACTACATATGGTTTGTATGAGTAGGAAACACAGTTCTTTTTTTCAGGGCATGCTCATGGTTCTTGGTGTATTTTAGACTCTGAAAAGAAGAGCTTGCTTTTTGCGTTATAACAGAGTGTGTTTTAGGGATGAGAACTCTGGTCTGAATTTCACTTCAGAAATGGAGTTCAACCCCAGGATCTGTGTCTACCTACAAGCAAGAGTTCATTTCTGGTTAACCCAGTGAATTTTGGGCTCAAATGGTTATTCGCAGTTTCCGAACCCAATGCTATTTTCACTATTAACTAAAGAGCATTTATGTAAGAGAAGCTGTTGTTTTTATCAGTTTCATAAGCAGAGTTGAACTACATATGGTCCGTCTGAGTAGGAAACACAGTTCTTTTTTTCAGGACATGCTTATGGTTCTTGTTGTATTTTAGACTCTGAAAAGAAGAGCTTGCTTTTTGCGTTATAACAGAGTGTGTTTTAGGGATGAGAACTATGGTCTGAATTTCCCTTCAGAAACGGAGTTAAACCCCAGGATCTGTGTCTACCTACAAGCAAGAGTTCATTTCTGGTTAACCCAGTGAATTTTGGGCTCAAATGATTTTTTCGCTGTTCACGAACCCAACGCGATTGTCACTATAAACTGATGAGCATTTATGTAAGAGGAGCTGTGGTTTGTATCAGTATCATAAGCAGAGTTGAATTATATATGGTCCTTATGAGTAGGAAACACAGTCCTTTTTTTCAGGGCATGCCCTTTGTTCTTGGTGTATTTTAGACTCTGGAAAGAAGAGCTTGCGTCTTACATTAAAACAGAATGTGTTTCAGGGACGAGAACTCTGGTTTGAATTTCCCTTCAGAAACGGAGTTAAACCCCAGGATCTGTGTCTTCCTACAATCGAGAGTTCATTTCTGGTAAACCCAGTGAATTTTGGGCTCAAATGATTTTTTGCAAGTCACGAACCCAAGATGATTCTCACTATTAACTAAAGAGCATTTATGTAAGAGGAGCCGTGGTTTTTATCAGTTTCATAAGCAGAGTTGAACTCCATATGGTCCTTAAGAGTAGGAAACACAGTTCTTTTTTTCAGGGCATGCTCATGGTTCTTGCTCTATTTTAGAATCTGAAAGGAAGAGCTTGCTTTTTGCGTTATAACAGAGTGTGTTTTAGGAAAGAGAACTATGGTCTGAATTTGCCTTCAGAAACGGAGTTAAACCCCATGATCAGTGTCTTCCTACAATCAAGAGTTCATTTCTGGTAAATCCAGTGAATTTTGGGCTCAAATAATTTTACATAAGTCACGAACCCAAGATGATTCTTACTATTAACTAAAGAGCATTTATGTAAGAGGAGCTGTGGTTTTTATCAGTTTCATATGCAGAGTTGAACTACATATGGCTCTTATGAGGAGGAGACACAGTCCTTTTCTTCAGTGCATGCTCATGGTTCTTGCTGTATTTTAGACTCTTTAAAGAAGAGCTTGCCTCTTGCTTTAAAACAGAGTGTGTTTCAGTGATGAGAACTCTGGTCTGAATTTCCCTTCAGAAAAGAAGTTAAACCCCAGGATCAGTGTCTTCCTACAAGCAAGAGTTCAGTTCTGGTTAAACCCCGTGATTTTTGGGCTCAAATGATTTTTCGCAGTTCAGGAACCCTATGCTATTGTCACTATTAACTAAAGAGCATTTATGTAAGAGCAGGTGTGGTCTGTATCAGTTTCATAAGCACAGATGAACTACATATTGCTCTTATGAATAGGAAACACAGTTCTTTTTTTCAGGCGATGTTCATGGCTCTTGCTGTATTTTAGACTCTGGAAAGAAGAGCTTGATTCTTGCTTTAAAACAGAGTGTGTTTCAGTGATGAGAACTCTGGTCTGAATTTCCCTTCAGAAACGGAGTTAAACCCCAGGATCTGTGTCTTCCTACAAGCAAGTGTTCATTTCTGGTAAACCAAGTGAATTTTCGGCTCAAATGAGTTTACACAGTTCTAGAACCCAACGCGATTATCACTACTAACTAAAGAGTATTTATGTAAGAGGAGCTGCGGTCTGTATCATTTCTTAAGCAGTGTTGAACTACATATGGTCCGTATGAAAAGGAAACACAGTTCTTTTTTCTGGGCATGCTCGTGGTTCTTGCTGTATTTTAGACTCTAGAAAGAAGAGGTTGCTTCTTGCGTTAAAACAGAGTGTGTTTCAGGGATGAGAACTCTGGTCTGAATTTCCCTTCAGAAACGGAGTTAAACCACAGGATCTGTGTCTTCCTACAAGCAAGTGTTCATTTCTGGTAAACCAAGTGAATTTATGGCTCAAATGAGTTTACACAGTTCTAGAACCCAACGCGATTATCACTATTAACTAAAGAGCATTTATGTAAGATTAGCGGTGGTCTGTATCAATTCCTAAGCAGAGTTGAACTACATATGGTCCGTATGAGTACGAAACACAGTTCATTTTTCTGGGCATGCTCACGGTTCTTACTGTATTGGAGACGCTGGAAAGAAGAGGATGATTCTTGAATTAAAACAGAGTGTTTTTCAGGGTTGAGAATTCTGGTCAGAATTTGTCTTCATAAACGGAGTTAAACCCCACGATCTATGTCTTACTACAAGCAAGAGTTCAGTTCTGGTAAACCCAGTGAATTTTGGGCTCAAATGATTATTTGCAGTTCAGGAACCCAACGTTATTTTCACTATTAACTAAAGAGCATTTATGTAAGAGGAGCTGTGGTTTGTATCAGTTTCATAAGCAGAGTTGAACTACATATGATCCGTCTGAGTAGGAAACACAGTTCTTTTTTTCAGGGCATGCTCATGGTTCTTGCTGTATTTTAGAATCTAGAAAGAAGAGCTTGCTTCATTCGTTACAACAGAGTGTGTTTCATGGACGAAAACACTGGTCTGAATTTCCCTTTAGAAACGGAGTTCATCCCTAGGATCTGTGTCTTCCTACAACCAAGAGTTCATTTCTGGTAAACCCAGTGAATTTTGGGCTCAAATGATTTTTCGCAGTTCACGAACCCTACGCTATTCTCACTATGAACCAATGAGGATTTATGTAAGAGCAACTGTGCTTTGTATCAGTTTCATAAGCAGAGTTGAACTACAAATGGTTTGTATGAGAAGGAAACACAGTTCTTTTTTCTTGGCATGCTCATGTTTGTTACTGTATTGAGACACTGGAAAGAAGAGGATGATTCTTGCCTTAAAACAGAGTTTTTTCCAGGATTGAGAACTCTGGTCAGAATTTGCCTTCAGAAAATGAGTTAAACCCCAGGATTAGTGTCTTCCTACAAGCAAGAGTCCATTTCTGGTAAAGCCAGTGAATTTTGGGCTCAAATGATTTTTCGCAGTTCATGAACCCAACATGATTCTCACTATTAACTAAAGAGCATTTATGTAAGATGAGCTGTGGTTTGTATCAGTTTCATAAGCACAGTTGAACTACTTATGGTCCGTCTGAGTAGGAAACACAGTTCTTTTTTTCAGGGCATGCTCATGGTTCTTGCTGTATTTTAGACTCTGGAAAGAAGAGCTTGCTTCTTGAGGTAAAACAGAGTGTGTTTCCTGGATGAGAACACTGGTCTGAATTTCCCTTCAGCAACGGAGTTAAACCCCAGGATCTGTGTCTTCCTACAAGCAAGAGTTCAGTTCTAGTAAACCCAGTGAATTTTGGGCTCAATTGACTTTTTGCAGTTCAGGAACCCAACGTTATGCTTACTATTAACTAAAGAGCATTTATTTAAGGGGAGCTGCGGTCTGTATCATTTCATAAGCAGAGTTGAACTACATATGGTTTGTATGAGTAGGAAACACAGTTCTTTTTTTCAGGGCATGCTCATGGTTCTTGGTGTATTTTAGACTCTGAAAAGAAGAGCTTGCTTTTTGCGTTATAACAGAGTGTGTTTTAGGGATGAGAACTCTGGTCTGAATTTCACTTCAGAAATGGAGTTCAACCCCAGGATCTGTGTCTACCTACAAGCAAGAGTTCATTTCTGGTTAACCCAGTGAATTTTGGGCTCAAATGATTATTCGCAGTTTCCGAACCCAATGCTATTTTCACTATTAACTAAAGAGCATTTATGTAAGAGAAGCTGTTGTTTTTATCAGTTTCATAAGCAGAGTTGAACTACATATGGTCCGTCTGAGTAGGAAACACAGTTCTTTTTTTCAGGACATGCTTATGGTTCTTGTTGTATTTTAGACTCTGAAAAGAAGAGCTTGCTTTTTGCGTTATAACAGAGTGTGTTTTAGGGATGAGAACTATGGTCTGAATTTCCCTTCAGAAACGGAGTTAAACCCCAGGATCTGTGTCTACCTACAAGCAAGAGTTCATTTCTGGTTAACCCAGTGAATTTTGGGCTCAAATGATTTTTTCGCTGTTCACGAACCCAACGCGATTGTCACTATAAACTGATGAGCATTTATGTAAGAGGAGCTGTGGTTTGTATCAGTATCATAAGCAGAGTTGAATTATATATGGTCCTTATGAGTAGGAAACACAGTCCTTTTTTTCAGGGCATGCCCTTTGTTCTTGGTGTATTTTAGACTCTGGAAAGAAGAGCTTGCTTCTTACATTAAAACAGAATGTGTTTCAGGGACGAGAACTCTGGTTTGAATTTCCCTTCAGAAACGGAGTTAAACCCCAGGATCTGTGTCTTCCTACAATCGAGAGTTCATTTCTGGTAAACCCAGTGAATTTTGGGTTCAAATGATTTTTTGCAAGTCACGAACCCAAGATGATTCTCACTATTAACTAAAGAGCATTTATGTAAGAGGAGCCGTGGTTTTTATCAGTTTCATAAGCAGAGTTGAACTCCATATGGTCCTTAAGAGTAGGAAACACAGTTCTTTTTTTCAGGGCATGCTCATGGTTCTTGCTCTATTTTAGAATCTGAAAAGAAGAGCTTGCTTTTTGCGTTATAACAGAGTGTGTTTTAGGAAAGAGAACTATGGTCTGAATTTGCCTTCAGAAACGGAGTTAAACCCCATGATCAGTGTCTTCCTACAATCAAGAGTTCATTTCTGGTAAATCCAGTGAATTTTGGGCTCAAATAATTTTACGTAAGTCACGAACCCAAGATGATTCTTACTATTAACTAAAGAGCATTTATGTAAGAGGAGCTGTGGTTTTTATCAGTTTCATATGCAGAGTTGAACTACATATGGCTCTTATGAGGAGGAGACACAGTCCTTTTCTTCAGGGCATGCTCATGGTTCTTGCTGTATTTTAGACTCTTTAAAGAAGAGCTTGCCTCTTGCTTTAAAACAGAGTGTGTTTCAGTGATGAGAACTCTGGTCTGAATTTCCCTTCAGAAAAGAAGTTAAACCCCAGGATCAGTGTCTTCCTACAAGCAAGAGTTCAGTTCTGGTTAAACCCCGTGATTTTTGGGCTCAAATGATTTTTCGCAGTTCAGGAACCCTATGCTATTGTCACTATTAACTAAAGAGCATTTATGTAAGAGCAGGTGTGGTCTGTATCAGTTTCATAAGCACAGATGAACTACATATGGCTCTTATGAATAGGAAACACAGTTCTTTTTTTCAGGCGATGTTCATGGCTCTTGCTGTATTTTAGACTCTGGAAAGAAGAGCTTGATTCTTGCTTTAAAACAGAGTGTGTTTCAGTGATGAGAACTCTGGTCTGAATTTCCCTTCAGAAACGGAGTTAAACCCCAGGATCTGTGTCTTCCTACAAGCAAGTGTTCATTTCTGGTAAACCAAGTGAATTTTCGGCTCAAATGAGTTTACACAGTTCTAGAACCCAACGCGATTATCACTACTAACTAAAGAGTATTTATGTAAGAGGAGCTGCGGTCTGTATCATTTCTTAAGCAGTGTTGAACTACATATGGTCCGTATGAAAAGGAAACACAGTTCTTTTTTCTGGGCATGCTCGTGGTTCTTGCTGTATTTTAGACTCTAGAAAGAAGAGGTTGCTTCTTGCGTTAAAACAGAGTGTGTTTCAGGGATGAGAACTCTGGTCTGAATTTCCCTTCAGAAACGGAGTTAAACCACAGGATCTGTGTCTTCCTACAAGCAAGTGTTCATTTCTGGTAAACCAAGTGAATTTATGGCTCAAATGAGTTTACACAGTTCTAGAACCCAACGCGATTATCACTATTAACTAAAGAGCATTTATGTAAGATTAGCGGTGGTCTGTATCAATTCCTAAGCAGAGTTGAACTACATATGGTCCGTATGAGTACGAAACACAGTTCATTTTTCTGGGCATGCTCACGGTTCTTACTGTATTGGAGACGCTGGAAAGAAGAGGATGATTCTTGAATTAAAACAGAGTGTTTTTCAGGGTTGAGAATTCTGGTCAGAATTTGTCTTCATAAACGGAGTTAAACCCCACGATCTATGTCTTACTACAAGCAAGAGTTCAGTTCTGGTAAACCCAGTGAATTTTGGGCTCAAATGATTATTTGCAGTTCAGGAACCCAACGTTATTTTCACTATTAACTAAAGAGCATTTATGTAAGAGGAGCTGTGGTTTGTATCAGTTTCATAAGCAGAGTTGAACTACATATGATCCGTCTGAGTAGGAAACACAGTTCTTTTTTTCAGGGCATGCTCATGGTTCTTGCTGTATTTTAGAATCTAGAAAGAAGAGCTTGCTTCATTCGTTACAACAGAGTGTGTTTCATGGACGAAAACACTGGTCTGAATTTCCCTTTAGAAACGGAGTTCATCCCTAGGATCTGTGTCTTCCTACAACCAAGAGTTCATTTCTGGTAAACCCAGTGAATTTTGGGCTCAAATGATTTTTCGCAGTTCACGAACCCTACGCTATTCTCACTATGAACCAATGAGGATTTATGTAAGAGCAACTGTGCTTTGTATCAGTTTCATAAGCAGAGTTGAACTACAAATGGTTTGTATGAGAAGGAAACACAGTTCTTTTTTCTTGGCATGCTCATGTTTGTTACTGTATTGAGACACTGGAAAGAAGAGGATGATTCTTGCCTTAAAACAGAGTTTTTTCCAGGATTGAGAACTCTGGTCAGAATTTGCCTTCAGAAAATGAGTTAAACCCCAGGATTAGTGTCTTCCTACAAGCAAGAGTCCATTTCTGGTAAAGCCAGTGAATTTTGGGCTCAAATGATTTTTCGCAGTTCATGAACCCAACATGATTCTCACTATTAACTAAAGAGCATTTATGTAAGATGAGCTGTGGTTTGTATCAGTTTCATAAGCACAGTTGAACTACTTATGGTCCGTCTGAGTAGGAAACACAGTTCTTTTTTTCAGGGCATGCTCATGGTTCTTGCTGTATTTTAGACTCTGGAAAGAAGAGCTTGCTTCTTGAGGTAAAACAGAGTGTGTTTCCTGGATGAGAACACTGGTCTGAATTTCCCTTCAGCAACGGAGTTAAACCCCAGGATCTGTGTCTTCCTACAAGCAAGAGTTCAGTTCTAGTAAACCCAGTGAATTTTGGGCTCAATTGACTTTTTGCAGTTCAGGAACCCAACGTTATGCTTACTATTAACTAAAGAGCATTTATTTAAGGGGAGCTGCGGTCTGTATCATTTCATAAGCAGAGTTGAACTACATATGGTTTGTATGAGTAGGAAACACAGTTCTTTTTTTCAGGGCATGCTCATGGTTCTTGGTGTATTTTAGACTCTGAAAAGAAGAGCTTGCTTTTTGCGTTATAACAGAGTGTGTTTTAGGGATGAGAACTCTGGTCTGAATTTCACTTCAGAAATGGAGTTCAACCCCAGGATCTGTGTCTACCTACAAGCAAGAGTTCATTTCTGGTTAACCCAGTGAATTTTGGGCTCAAATGATTATTCGCAGTTTCCGAACCCAATGCTATTTTCACTATTAACTAAAGAGCATTTATGTAAGAGAAGCTGTTGTTTTTATCAGTTTCATAAGCAGAGTTGAACTACATATGGTCCGTCTGAGTAGGAAACACAGTTCTTTTTTTCAGGACATGCTTATGGTTCTTGTTGTATTTTAGACTCTGAAAAGAAGAGCTTGCTTTTTGCGTTATAACAGAGTGTGTTTTAGGGATGAGAACTATGGTCTGAATTTCCCTTCAGAAACGGAGTTAAACCCCAGGATCTGTGTCTACCTACAAGCAAGAGTTCATTTCTGGTTAACCCAGTGAATTTTGGGCTCAAATGATTTTTTCGCTGTTCACGAACCCAACGCGATTGTCACTATAAACTGATGAGCATTTATGTAAGAGGAGCTGTGGTTTGTATCAGTATCATAAGCAGAGTTGAATTATATATGGTCCTTATGAGTAGGAAACACAGTCCTTTTTTTCAGGGCATGCCCTTTGTTCTTGGTGTATTTTAGACTCTGGAAAGAAGAGCTTGCTTCTTACATTAAAACAGAATGTGTTTCAGGGACGAGAACTCTGGTTTGAATTTCCCTTCAGAAACGGAGTTAAACCCCAGGATCTGTGTCTTCCTACAATCGAGAGTTCATTTCTGGTAAACCCAGTGAATTTTGGGCTCAAATGATTTTTTGCAAGTCACGAACCCAAGATGATTCTCACTATTAACTAAAGAGCATTTATGTAAGAGGAGCCGTGGTTTTTATCAGTTTCATAAGCAGAGTTGAACTCCATATGGTCCTTAAGAGTAGGAAACACAGTTCTTTTTTTCAGGGCATGCTCATGGTTCTTGCTCTATTTTAGAATCTGAAAAGAAGAGCTTGCTTTTTGCGTTATAACAGAGTGTGTTTTAGGAAAGAGAACTATGGTCTGAATTTGCCTTCAGAAACGGAGTTAAACCCCATGATCAGTGTCTTCCTACAATCAAGAGTTCATTTCTGGTAAATCCAGTGAATTTTGGGCTCAAATAATTTTACGTAAGTCACGAACCCAAGATGATTCTTACTATTAACTAAAGAGCATTTATGTAAGAGGAGCTGTGGTTTTTATCAGTTTCATATGCAGAGTTGAACTACATATGGCTCTTATGAGGAGGAGACACAGTCCTTTTCTTCAGGGCATGCTCATGGTTCTTGCTGTATTTTAGACTCTTTAAAGAAGAGCTTGCCTCTTGCTTTAAAACAGAGTGTGTTTCAGTGATGAGAACTCTGGTCTGAATTTCCCTTCAGAAAAGAAGTTAAACCCCAGGATCAGTGTCTTCCTACAAGCAAGAGTTCAGTTCTGGTTAAACCCCGTGATTTTTGGGCTCAAATGATTTTTCGCAGTTCAGGAACCCTATGCTATTGTCACTATTAACTAAAGAGCATTTATGTAAGAGCAGGTGTGGTCTGTATCAGTTTCATAAGCACAGATGAACTACATATGGCTCTTATGAATAGGAAACACAGTTCTTTTTTTCAGGCGATGTTCATGGCTCTTGCTGTATTTTAGACTCTGGAAAGAAGAGCTTGCTTCTTGCGTTAAAACAGAGTGTGTTTCAGGGATGAGAACTCTGGTCTGAATTTCCCTTCAGAAAGGGAGTTAAACCCCAGGATCTGTGTCTTCCTACAATCGAGAGTTCATTTCTGGTAAACCCAGTGAATTTTGTGCTCAAATGATTTTTCGCTGTTCAGTAACCAAACGCTATTCTCACTGTTAACTAAAGAGCATTTATGTAAGAGGAAGTGTGGTCTGTATCAGTTTCATAAGCAGAGTTGAACTACATATGGTCCGTATGAATAGGAAACCCAGTTCATTTTTTCAGGGCATGCTCATGGTTCTTGCTGTATTTTAGACTCTAGAAAGAAGAGGTTGCTTCTTGCGTTAAAACAGAGTGTGTTTCAGAGATGAAAACTCTGGTCTGAATTTCCCTGCAGAAACGGAGTTAAACCCCAGGATCTGTGTCTTCCTACAAGCAAGTGTTCTTTTCTGGTAAACCAAGTGAATTTTCGGCTCAAATGAGTTTACACAGTTCTAGAACCCAACGCGATTATCACTATTAACTAAATAGCATTTGTGTAAGAGGAGCTGCGGTCTGTATCATTTCATAAGCAGAGTTGAACTACATATGGTCCGTATGAGTAGGAAACACAGTTCTTTTTTTCTGGGCATGCTCTCGGTTCTTACTGTATTGGAGACGCTGGAAAGAAGAGGATGATTCTTGCCTTAAAACAGATTGTTTTTCAGGGATGAGAACTCTGGTCTGAATTTGCCTTCAGAAACGGAGTTAAACCCATGATCTGTGTCTTCCTACAAGCAATAGTTCAGTTCTGGTTAACCAGTGATTTTTTGACACAAATGATTTTTCGCAATTCAAGAACCCAACATGATTCTTTCTATTAACTAAAGAGCATTTATGTAAGAGGAGCTGTGGTTTGTATCAGTTTCATAAGCAGAGTTGAACTACATATGGTCTGTCTAAGTAGGAAACACAGTTCTTTTTTTCAGGGCATGCTAATGGTTCTTGCTGTATTTTAGACTCTAGAAAGAAGAGCTTGCTTCTTGCGTTAAAACAGAGTCTGTTTCAGGGATGAGAACTCTGGTCTGAATTTCCCTTCAGTAATGGAGTTAAACCCAAGGATCTGTGTCTACCTACAAGCAAGAGTTCATTTCTGGTAAACCCAGTGAATTTTGTGCTCAATTGTTTATTCGCAGTTCAGGAACCCAGCGCTATTCTTACTATTAACTAAAGAGCATTAATTTAAGAAGAGCTGCAGTCTGTATCATTTCATAAGCAGAGTTGAACTACATATTTTCTGAAGGAGTCGGAAACACAGTTCTTTTTTTCTGGGCATGCTCATGTTTCTTACTATATTGGAAAAGATGGAAAGAAGAATATGATTCTTGCCTTAAAACAGAGTGTTTTTCAGGGAGCAGAACTCAGGTCTGAATTTGCCTTGAGAAACGGAATTAAACCCCAGGATGAGTGTCTTCCTACAACCAAGAGTTCATTTCTGGTAAACCCAGTGATTTTTTGGCGCAAATGATTTTTTGCAGTTAAAGAACCCAACATGATTCTCACTATTAACTAAAGAGCATTTATGTAAGAGGAGCTGCGGTTTGTATCATTTCATAAGCAGAGTTGAACTACATATGGTCCGTAAGAGTAGGAAACAAAGTTCTTTTTTTCAGGGCATGCTCATGGTTCTTGCTCTATTTTAGATTCTGGAAAGAAGAGGTTGCTTCTTGCGTTAAAACTGAGTGTATTTCAGTGATGAGAACTCTGGTCTGAATTTCCCTTCAGAAACGGAGTTAAACCACAGGAACTACGTCTTCCTACAAGCAAGAGTTCATTTCTGGTAAACCAAGTGAATTTTCGGCTCAAATGATTTTTTAGCTGTTCAAGAACCCAACGCGATTCTCACTATTAACTAAAGAGTATTTATGTAAGAGGAGCTGCGGTCTGTATCATTTCAAAGCAGAGTTGAACTACATATGGTCCGTATGAGTAGGAAACACAGTTCTTTTTTTCTGGGCATGCTCATGGTTCTCGCTGTATTTTAGACTCTAGAAAGAAGAGGTTGCTTCTTGCGTTAAAACAGAGTGTGTTTCAGTGATGAGAACTCTGATCTGAATTCCCCTTCAGAAACGGAGTTAAACCCCAGGATCTGTGTCTTCCTACAAGCAAGAGTTCATTTCTGGTTAACCCAGTGAATTTTGGGCTCAAATGATTTTTCGCTGTTCAGTAACCAAACGCTATTCTCACTGTTAACTAAAGAGCATTTATGTAAGAGGAAGTGTGGTCTGTATCAGTTTCATAAGCAGAGTTGAACTACATATGGTCCTTAAGAGTAGGAAACACAGTTCTTTTTTTCAAGGCATGCTCATGGTTCTTGCTCTATTTTAGATTCTGGAAAGAAGAGGTTGCTTCTTGCATTAAAACTGAGTGTATTTCAGTGATGAGAACTCTGGTCTGAATTTCCCTTCAGAAACGGAGTTAAACCACAGGAACTGTGTCTTCCTACAAGCAAGTGTTCATTTCTGGTAAACCAAGTGAATTTTCGGCTCAAATGAGTTTACACAGTTCTAGAACCCAACGCGATTATCACTATAAACTAAAGAGTATTTATGTAAGAGGAGCTGCGGTCTGTATCATTTCAAAGCAGAGTTGAACTACATATGGTCCGTATGAGTAGGAAACACAGTTCTTTTTTTCTGGGCATGCTCATGATTCTCGCTGTATTTTAGACTCTAGAAAGAAGAGGTTGCTTCTTGCGTTAAAACAGAGTGTGTTTCAGTGATGAGAACTCTGATCTGAATTTCCCTTCAGAAACGGAGTTAAACCCCAGGATCTGTCTCTTCCTACAAGCAAGAGTTCATTTCTGGTAAACCAAGTGAATTTTTGGCTCAAATGATTTTTTAGCTGTTCAAGAACCCAACGCGATTCTCACTACTAACTGAAGAGCATTTATGTAAGAGGAGTTGTGGTTTGTATCAGTATCATAAGCAGAGTTGAATTACATATGGTCCTTATGAGTAGGAAACACAGTCCTTTTTTTCAGGGCATGCCCTTGGTTCTTGCTGTATTTTAGACTCTGGAAAGAAGAGCTTGCTTCTTGCGTTAAAACAGAATGTGTTTCAGGGATGAGAACTCTGGTCTGAATTTCCCTTCAGAAACGGAGTTAAACCCCAGGATCTGTGTCTACCTACAAGCAAGAGTTCATTTCTGGTAAACCCAGTGAATTTTGTGCTCAAATGATTTTTCGCTGTTCAGTAACCAAACGCTATTCTCACTGTTAACTAAAGAGCATTTATGTAAGAGGAAGTGTGGTCTGTATCAGTTTCATAAGCAGAGTTGAACTACATATGGTCCGTATGAGTAGGAAACACAGTTCTTTTTTTCTGGGCATGCTCTCGGTTCTTACTGTATTGGAGACGCTGGAAAGAAGAGGATGATTCTTGCCTTAAAACAGATTGTTTTTCAGGGATGAGAACTCTGGTCTGAATTTGCCTTCAGAAACGGAGTTAAACCCCAGAATCAGTGTCTTCCTACAAGCAAGAGTTCATTTCTGGTAAACCCAGTTACTTTTGGGCTCAAATGATGTTTCACAGTTTATGAACGCAAGATGATTCTCACTATTAACTAAAGAGCATTTATGTAAGAGGAGCCGTGGTTTTTATCAGTTTCATAAGCTTAGTTGAACTACATATGGTCCATATGAGTAGGAAACACAGTTCTTTTTTTCTGGGCATGCTCATGGTTCTTGCTGTATTTTAGACTCTAGAAACAAGAGGTTGCTTCTTGCGTTAAAACAGAGTGTGTTTCAGGGATGAGAAGTCTGGCCTGAATTTTCCTTCAGAAACGGATTTAAACCCCAGGATCTGTGTCTTCCTACAAGCAAGTGTTCATTTCAGGTAAACCAAGTGAATTTTTGGCTCAAATGAGTTTACACAGTTCTAGAACCCAACAGGATTATCACTATTAACTAAAGAGCATTTATGTAAGAGGAGCTGCCGTCTGTATCATTTCATAAGCACAGTTGAACTACATATGGTCCTTATGAGTAGGAAACACAGTTCTTTTTTTCTGGACAAGCTCTCGGATCTTACTGTATTGGAGACACTGGAAAGAAGAGGATGATTCTGGCCTTAAAAAAGAGTGTTTTTCAGGGATAAGAACTATGGTCTGAATTTGCCTTCAGAAACGGCGTTAAACCCCAGGATCAGTGTCTTCCTACAATCAAGAGTTCATTTCTGGTAAACCCAGTGAATTTTGGGCTCAAATGATATTTCGCAGGTCACATACCCAAGATGATTCTCACTATTAACTTAAGAGCATTTATGTAAGAGGAGCCATGGTTTTTATCAGTTTCATATGCAGAGTTGAACTACATATGGTCCTTATGAGTAGGAATCACAGACCTTTTTTTCAGGGCATGCTCATGGTTCTTGCAGTATTTTAGACTCTGGAAAGAAGAGCTTGCATCTTGAATTAAAACAGAGTGTGTTTCAGTGTTGAGAACTCTGGTCTGAATTTCCCTTCAGAAAAGAAGTTAAACCCCAGGATCAGTGTCTTCCTACAAGCAAGAGTTCAGTTCTGGTATACCCCTTGATTTTTGGGCTCAAATGATTTTTCGCAGTTCAGGAACCCTATGCTATTGTCACTATTAACTAAAGAGCATTTATGTAAGAGCAGGTGTGGTCTGTATCAGTTTCATTAGCAGAGTTGAACTACATATGTTCCTTATGAATAGGAAACACAGTTCTTTTTTTCAGGGCATTCTCATGGTTATTGCTGTATTTTAGACTCTAGAAACAAGAGGTTGATTCTTGCGTTAAAACAGAGTGTGTTTCAGTGATGAGAACTCTGGTCTGAATTTCCCTTCAGAAACGGAGTTAAACCCCAGGATCTGTGATTTCCTACAAGCAAGTGTTCATTTCTGGTAAACCAAGTGAATTTTCGGCTCAAATGAGTTTATACAGTTCTAGAACCCAACGCGATTATCACTACTAACTAAAGAGTATTTATGTAAGAGGAGCTGCGGTCTGTATCATTTCATGAGCAGAGTTGAACTACATATGGTCCGTATGAAAAGGAAACACAGTTCTTTTTTTCTGGGCATGCTCGTGGTTCTTGCTGTATTTTAGACTCTAGAAAGAAGAGGTTGCTTCTTGCGTTAGAACAGAGTGTGTTTCAGGGATGAGAACTCTGGTCTGAATTTCCCTTCAGAAACGGAGTTAAACCACAGGATCTCTGTCTTCCTACAAGCAAGTGTTCATTTCTGGTAAACCAAGTGAATTTATGGCTCAAATGAGTTTACACAGTTCTAGAACCCAACGCGATTATCACTATTAACTAAAGAGCATTTATGTAAGATTAGCGGCGGTCTGTATCAATTCCTAAGCAGAGTTGAACTACATATGGTTTGTATGAGTAGGAAACACAGTTCTTTTTTTCTGGGCATGCTCATGGTTCTTACTGTATTGGAGACGCTGGAAAGAAGAGGATGATTCTTGCCTTAAAACAGAGTGTTTTTCACTGTTGAGAATTCTGGTCTGAATTTGCCTTCATAAATGGAGTTAAACCCCAGGATATGTGTCTTCCTACAAGCAAGAGTACAATTCTGGTAAACCCAGGGAATTTGGGGCTCAATTGATTTTTCGCAGTTCAGGAACCCAACGCTATGCTTACTATTAACTAAAGAGCATTTATTTAAGAGGAGCTGCGGTCTGTATCATTTCATAAGCAGAGTTGAACTACATATGGTTTGTATGAGTAGGAAACACAGTTCTTTTTTTCTGGGCATGCTCATGGTTCTTACTGTATTGGAGACGCTGGAAAGAAGAGGATGATTCTTGCCATAAAACAGAGTGTTTTTCACGGTTGAGAATTCTGGTCTGAATTTGCCTTCATAAACAGAGTTAAACCCCAGGATTGGTGTCTTACTACAGTCAAGAGTTCAGATCTGGTAAACGCAGTGAATTTTGGGCTCAAATGATTTTTCACAGTTCAGGAACACAACACTATTTTCACTATTAACTAAAGAGCATTTATGGAAAAGAAGCTGTGGATTGTATCAGTTTCATAAGCAGAGTTGAACTACATATGGTCCTTATGATTAGGAAACACAGTTCTTTTTTAAGGGCATGCTCATGGTTCTTGCTCTATTTTAGACTCTGGAAAGAAGAGCTTGCTTCTTGAGGTAAAACAGAGTGTGTTTCATGGATGAGAACACTGGTCTGAATTTCCCTTCAGAAACGGAGTTAATCCCCAGGATATCTGTTTTCCGACAAGCAAGAGTACATTTCTGGTAAACCCAGTGAATTTTGGGCTCAATTGATTTTTCGCAGTTCACAAACCCTACGCTATTCTCACTATTAACTAAAGAGCATTTATGTAAGAGGAGCTGTGGTTTGTATCAGTTTCATAAGCAGAGTTGAACTACATATGGTCTGTATTACTCGGAAACACAGTTCTTTTTTTGGGGGCATGCTCATGTTTGTTACTCTATTGGAGACGCTGGAAAGAAGAGGATGATTCTTGCCTTAAAACAGAGTGTTTTTCAGGGATGAGAACTCTGGTCTGAATTTCCCTTCAGAAACGGAGTTAAACCCCAGGATCTGTGTCCTCCTACAATCGAGAGTTCATTTCTGGTAAACCCAGTGAATTATGTGTTCAATGATTTTTCACAGTTCAGTAACCCAACGCTATTCTCACTATTAACTAAAGAGCATTTATGTAAGAGGAAGTGTGGTCTGTATCAGTTTCATAAGCAGAGTTGAACTACATATGGTCCGTATGAATAGGAAACCCAGTTCTTTTTTTCAGTGCATGCTCATGGCTCTTGCTGTATTTTAGACTCTAGAAAGAAGACCTTGCTTCTTGCGTTAAAACAGAGTGTGTTTCAGGGATGAGAACTCTGGTCTGAATTTCCCTTCAGAAACGGAGTTAAACCCCAGGATCTGTCTCTTCCTACAAGCAAGTGATCATTTCTGGTAAACCAAGTGAATTTTCGGCTCAAATGAGTTTACACAGTTCTAGAACCCAACGCGATTATCACTATTAACTAAATAGCATTTGAGTAAGAGGAGCTGCTGTCTGTATCATTTCATAAGCAGAGTTGAACTACATATGGTCGTTATGAGTAGGAAACACAGTTCTTTTTTTCTGGGCATGCTCTCGGTTCTTACTGTATTGGAGACGCTGGAAAGAAGAGGATGATTCTGGCCTTAAAAGAGAGTGTTTTTCAGGGATGAGAACTCTGGTCTGAATTTGTCTTCAGAAAAGGAGTTAAACCCCAGGATAAGTGTCTTCCTACAACAAGAGTTCAGTTCTGGTAAACCCAGTGATTTTTCGGCTCAAATGATTTTTCGCAGTTCAGGAACCCTATGCTATTCTCACTATTAACTAAAGAGCATTTATGTAAGAGGAGGTGTGGTCTGTATCAGTTTCATAAGCAGAGATGAACTACATATGGTCCGTACGAATAGGAAACACAGTTCTTTTTTTCAGGGCATGCTCATGGTTCTTGCTGTATTTTAGACTCTAGAAAGAAGAGCTTGCTTCTTGCGTTAAAACAGAGTGTGTTTCAGGGATGAGAACTCTTGTCTGAATTTCCCTTCAGAAACGGAGGTAAACCCATGATCTGTGTCTTCCTACAAGCAAGATTTCATTTCTGGTAAACCCAGTGAATTTTGGGCTCAAATGATTTTTCGCAGTTCATGAACCCTACGCTATTCTCACTATTAACCAATGAGGATTTATGTAAGAGCAGCTGTGCTTTGTATCAGTTTCATAAGCAGAGTTGAACTACAAATGGTTTGTATGAGAAGGAAACACAGTTCTGTTTTCTTGGCATGCTCATGTTTGTTACTGTATTGAGACAGTGGAAAGAAGAGGATGATTCTTGCCTTAAAACAGAGTGTTTTTTAAGGGATGAGAACTCTGGTCTGAATTTGCCTTCAGAAAATGAGTTAAACCCCAGGATCAGTATCTTCCTACAAGCAAGAGTACATTTCTGGTAAAGCCAGTGAATTTTGGATCAAATAATTTTTCGCAGTTCACGAACCCAACATGATTCTCATTATTAACTAAAGAGCAGTTATGAAAGAGGAGCCGTGGTTTTTATCAGTTTCATAAGCAGAGTTGAACTACATATGGTCCTTATGAGTAGGAAACACATTTCTTTTTCTTCAGGGCATGCATATGGTTTTTGCTGTATTTTAGATCTGGAAAGAAGAGCTTGCTTCTTGCGTTATAACACAGTGTGTTTCAGGGATGAGAACTCTGGTCTGAATTTGCCTTCATAAACGGAGTTAAACCCCAGGATCTGTGTCTTCCTACAAGCAAGAGTTCAATTCTGGTAAACCCAGTGAATTTTGGGCTCAATTGATTTTTCGCAGTTCAGGAACCCAACGATATGCTTACTATTAACTAAAGAGCATTTATTTAAGAGGAGCTGCGGTCTGTATCATTTCATAAGCAGAGTTGAACTACATATGTTTTGTATGAGTAGGAAACACAGTTCTTTTTCTCTGGGCATGCTCATGGTTCTTACTGTATTGGAGACGCTGGAAAGAAGAAGATGATTCTTGCCTTAAAACAGAGTGTTCTTCACTGTTGAGAATTCTGGTCTGAATTTGCCTTCATAAACGGAGTTAAACCTGAGGATCTGTGTCTTCCTACAAGCAAGAGTTCAATTCTGGTAAATCCAGGGAATTTTGGGCTCAATTGATTTTTCGCAGTTCAGGAACCCAACGCTATGCTTACTATTAACTAAAGAGCATTTATTTAAGAGGAGCTGCGGTCTGTATCATTTCATAAGCAGAGTTGAACTACATATGGTTTGTATGAGTAGGAAACACAGTTCTTTTTTTCTGGGCATACTCATGGTTCTTACTGTATTGGAGACGCTGGAAAGAAGAGGATGATTCTTGCCTTAAAACAGAGTATTTTTCACTGTTGAGAATTCTGGTCTGAATTTGCCTTCACAAACGGAGTTAAACCCCAGGATCTGTGTCTTACTACAATCAAGAGTTCAGTTCTGGTAAACCCAGAGAATTTTGGGCTCAAATGATTTTTCGCATTCAGGAACCCATCGCTATTTTCACTATTAACTAAAGAGCATTTATGTAAGAGGAGCTGCAGTCTGTATCATTTCATAAGCAGAGTTGAACTACATAATTTCTGTATGAGTCGGAAACACAGTTCTTTTTTTCTGGGCATGCTCATTATTCTTACTATATTGGAAATGCTGGAAAGAAGAGCTTCCTTCTTGCCTTAAAACAGAATGTTTTTCAGGGATGAGAACTCAGGTCTGAATTTGCCTTCAGAAACGGAGTTAAACCCCAGGATCAATGTCTTCCTAAAAACAAGAGTTCATTTCTGGGAAACCCAGTGATTTTTTGGCCCAAATGATTTTTCGCAGTTAAAGAACCCAACATGATTCTCACTATTAACTAAAGAGCATTTATGTAAGAGGAGCTGCGGTTTGTATCATTTCATAAGCAGAGTTGAACTACATATGGTCCGTAAGAGTAGGAAACACAGTTCTTTTTTTCAGGGCATGCTCATGGTTCTTGCTCTATTTTAGACTCTGGAAAGAAGAGGTTGCTTCTTGCGTTAAAACTAAGTGTATTTCAGTGATGAGAACTCTGGTCTGAATTTCCCTTCAGAAACGGAGTTAAACCACAGGAACTGTGTCTTCCTACAAGCAAGTGTTCATTTCTGGTAAACCAAGTGAATTTTCGGCTCAAATGAGTTTACACAGTTCTAGAACCCAGCTTGATTCTCACTATTAACTAAAGAGCATTTATGTAAGAGGAGCTGTGGTTTGTATCAGTTTAATAAACAGAGTTGAAATACATATGGTCTGTCTGAGTAGGAAACACAGTTCTTTTTTTCAGGGCATGCTCATGGTTCTTGCTGTATTTTAGATTCTAGAAAGAAGAGGTTGCTTCTTGCGTTATAACAGAGTGTGTTTCAGGGATGAGAACTCTGGTCTGAATTTCCCTTCAGAAATGGAGTTAAACCCCAGGATCTGTGTCTTCCTAAAAGCAAGTGTTCATTTCTGATAAACCAAGAGAATATTCCGCTCAAGTGACTTTAGACAGTTCTACAACCCAATGCGATTATCACTTTTAACTAAAGAGCATTTATGCAAGAGGAGCTGCGGTATGTATCATTACATAAGCAGAGTTGAACTACATATGGTTTGTATGAGTAGGAAACACAGTTCTTTTTTTGGGGGGCATGTTCATGGTTCTTACGGTAATGGAGACGCTGGAAAGAAGAGGATGATTCTTGCCTTAAAACAGAGTGTTTTTCACGGTTGAGAATTCTGGTATGAATTTGACTTCATAAACAGAGTTAAACCCCAGGATCGGTGTCTTACTACAGTCAAGAGTTCAGTTTTAGTAAACCCAGTGAATTTTGGGCTCAAATGATATTTCGCAGTTCAGGAACACAACGCTATTTTCACTATTAACTAAAGAGCAATTATGGAAAAGAAGCTGTGGTTAGTATCAGTTTCATAAGCAGAGTTGAACTACATATGGTCCTTATGATTAGGAAAAACAGTTTTTTTTTAAGGGCATGCTCATGGTTCTTGCTCTATTTTAGACTCTGGAAAGAAGAGCTTGCTTCTTGAGGTAAAACAGAGTGTGTTTCATGGATGAGAACACTGGTCTGAATTTCCCTTCAGAAACGGAGTTAATCCCCAGGATATCTGTTTTCCGACAAGCAAGAGTTCATTTCTGGTAAACCCAGTGAATTTTGGGCTCAATTGATTTTTCGCAGTTCACAAACCCTACGCTATTCTCACTATTAACTAAAGAGCATTTATGTAAGAGGAGCTGTGGTTTGTATCAGTTTCATAAGCAGAGTTGAACTACATATGGTCTGTATTACTCGGAAACACAGTTCTTTTTTTGGGGGCATGCTCATGTTTGTTACTCTATTGGAGACGCTGGAAAGAAGAGGATGATTCTTGCCTTAAAACAGAGTGTTTTTCAGGGATGAGAACTCTAGTCTGAATTTCCCTTCAGAAACGGAGTTAAACCCCAGGATCTGTGTCCTCCTACAATCGAGAGTTCATTTCTGGTAAACCCAGTGAATTATGTGCTCAAATGATTTTTCGCAGTTCAGTAACCCAACGCTATTCTCAGTATTAACTAAAGAGCATTTATGTAAGAGGAAGTGTGGTCTGTATCAGTTTCATAAGCAGAGTTGAACTACATATGGTCCGTATGAATAGGAAACCCAGTTCTTTTTTTCAGGGCATGCTCATGGTTCTTGCTGTATTTTAGACTCTAGAAAGAAGAACTTGCTTCTTGCGTTAAAATAGAGTGTGTTTCAGGGATGAGAACTCTGGTCTGAATTTCCCTTCAGAAACGGAGTTAAACCCCAGGATCTGTCTCTTCCTACAAGCAAGTGTTCATTTCTGGTAAACCAAGTGAATTTTCGGCTCAAATGAGTTTACACAGTTCTAGAACCCAACGCGATTCTCACTATTAACTAAAGAGCATTTATTTAAGAGGAATTGCGGTCTGTATCATTTCATAAGCAGAGTTGAACTACATATGGTCCTTATGAGTAGGAAACACAGTTCTTTTTTTCTGGGCATGCTCTCGGTTCTTACTGTATTGGAGACGCTGGAAAGAAGAGGATGATTCTGGCCTTAAAACAGAGTGTTTTTCAGGGATGAGAACTCTGGTCTGAATTTGTCTTCAGAAAAGGAGTTAAACCCCAGGATAAGTGTCTTCCTACAAGCAAGAGTTCAGTTATGGTAAACCCAGTGATTTTTCGGCTCAAATAATTTTTCGCAGTTCAGGAACCCTATGCGATTCTCACTATTAACTAAAGAGCATTTATGTAAGAGGAGCTGTGGTTTGTATCAGTTTCATAAGCAGAGTTGAACTACATATGGTCCTTATGATTAGTAAAAACAGTTCTTTTTTTAAGGGCATGCTCATGGTTCTTGCTCTATTTTAGACTCTGGAAAGAAGAGCTTGCTTCTTGAGGTAAAACAGAGTGTGTTTCATGGATGAGAACACTGGTCTCAATTTCCGTTCAGAAACGGAGTTAATCCCCAGGATCTGTGTCTTCCTACAAGGAAGAGTTCATTTCTGGTATCCAGTGATGTGGGCTGAAATGATTTTTAGCAGTTCATGAACCCTAGGCTATTCTCACTATTAACCAATGAGGATTTATGTAAGAGCAGCTGTGCTTTGTATCAGTTTCATAAGCAGAGTTGAACTACAAATGGTTTGTATGAGAAGGAAACACAGTTCTTTTTTCTTGGCATGCTCATATTTGTTACTGTATTGAGACACTGGAAAGAAGAGGATGATTCTTGCCTTAAAACAGAGTGTTTTTCACGGATGAGAACTCTGGTCTGAATTTGCCTTCAGAAAATGAGTTAAACCCCAGGATCAGTATGTTCCTACAATCAAGAGTTCATTTCTGGTAAAGCCAGTGAATTTTGGGCTCAAATAATTTTTCGCAGTTCAAGAACCCAACATGATTCTCATTATTAACTAAAGAGCATTTATGTAAGCGGAGCTGTTGTTTGTATCAGTTTCATAAGCAGAGTTGAACTGCATATGGTCTGTATGAGGAGGAAACACAGTTCTTTTTTTCTGGGCATGCTCATGGTTCTTGCTGTATTATAGACTCAGGAATGAAGACCTTGCTACTTGCGTTAAAACATAGTGTGTTTCATGGATGAGAACTCTGGTCTGAATTTCCCTTCTGAAACGGAGTTAAACCCCAGGATCTGTGTCTTCCTACAAGGAAGAGTTCATTTCTGGTATCCAGTGATGTGGGCTGAAATGATTTTTAGCAGTTCATGAACCCAACGCGATTCTCACTATTAACTAAAGATCGTTTATGTAAGAGGAGCTGTGGTTAGTATCAGTTTCATAAGCAGAGTTGAACTACATATGGTCCGTATGAGTAGGAAACACAGTTCTTTTTTTCAGGGCATGCTCATGGTTCTTGCTGTATTGGAGACTCTGGAAAGAAGAGCTTGCTTCTTGCATTAAAACACGGTGTGTTTCATGGATGAGAACTCTGGTCTCAATTTCCCTTCACAAACGGAGTTAAACCCCACAATATGTGTCTTCCTACCAGCAAGAGTTCATCTGGTAAAGAAAGTGAATTTTTGATCAAATGAATTTACAGAGTTCTAGAACCCAACGCGATTATTACTATTAACTAAAGAGCATTTATATCAGAGGAGCTGTCGTATGTATCAGTTTCATAAGCAGAGGTGGACTACATATGGTCCGTATGAGTAGGAAACACAGTTCTTTTTTTCTGGGCATGCTCATGGTTCTTACTATATTGGAGACGCTGGAAAGAAGAGGAGGATTCTTACCTTAAAATAGAGTGTTTTTCAGGGTTGAGAATTCTGGTCTCAATTTGCCTTCAGAAACGGAGTTAAACCCCAGGATCAGTGTCTTCCTGCAAGCAAGACTTCATTTCTGGTAAACCAAGTGAATTTTGGGCTGAAATGATTTTTCGCAGTTTTCCAACCCAACATGATTCTCACTATTAACTACAGAGCATTTATGTAAGAGGAGCAGTGGTTTAAATCAGTTTCATAAGCAGAGTTGAACTACATATGGTCCTTATGAGTAGGAAACACAGTTCTTTTTTTCTGGGCATCCTCATGTTTCTTACTATATTGGAGACGCAGGAAAGAAGAGGATTATTCTTGGCTTAAAACAGAGTGTTTTTCAGGGATGAGAACTCTGGTCTGAATTTGTCTTCAGAAAAAATGTTAAACCACAGGATATGTGTCTTCCTACAAGCAATAGTTCAGTTCTGGAAACCCAGTGAATTTTGTGCTCAAATGATTTTTCGCAGTTCAGGAACCCTATGCTATTCTCACTATTAACTAAAGAGCGTTTATATAAGAGGAGGTGTGGTCTGTATCAGTTTCATAAGCAGAGTTGAACTACATATGGTCCGTATGAATAGGAAACACAGTTCTTTTTTCATTGCATGCTCATGGTTCTTGCTGTATTTTAGACTCTAAAAAGAATAGCTTGCTTCTTGCGTCAAAATAGAGTGTGTTTCAGGGATGAGAACTCTGGTCTGAATTTCCCTTCAGAAACGGAGTTAAACCCCAGGATCTGTGTCTTCCTACAAGCAAGTGTTCATTTCTGGTAAACCAAGTGAATTTTCGCCTCAAATGACTTTACACAGTTCTAGAACCCAACGCGATTATCACTATTAACTAAAGAGCATTTATGTAAGATTAGGTGTGGTCTGTATCATTTCATAAGCAGAGTTGAACTACATATGGTCCGTCTGAGTAGGAAACACAGTTCATTTTTCTGGGCATGCTCATGGTTCTTACTGTATTGGAGACGCTGGAAAGAAGAGGATGATTCTTGACTTAAAACAGAGTGTTTTTCAGGGTTGAGTATTCTGGTCTGAATTTGTCTTCATAAACGGAGTTAAACCCCAGGATCTGTGTCTTCCTAGAAGCGAGAGTTCATTTCTGGTAAACCCAGTGAATTTTGGGCTCAAATGATTTTTTCGCAGTTTCCGAACCCAACGCTATTTTCACTATTAACTAAAGAGCATTTATGTAAGAGGAGCTGTTGTTTGTATCAGTTTCATAAGCAGAGTTGAACTACATATGGTCCGTCTGAGTAGGAAACACAGTTCTTTTTTTCAGGGCATGCTTATGGTTCTTGCAGTATTTTAGACTCTGGAAAGAAGAGCTTGCTTCTTGAGGTAAAACAGAGTGTGTTTCATGGATGAGAACACTGGTCTGAATTTCCCTGCAGAAACGGAGTTAATCCCCAGGATCTGTGTCTTCCGACAAGCAAGAGTTCATTTCTGGTAAAACCAGTGAATTTTGGGCTCAATTGATTTTTCGCAGTTCACGAACCCTACGCTATTCTCACTATTAACTAAAGAGCATTTATGTAAAAGGAGCTGTGGTTTGTATCAGTTTCATAAGCAGAGTTGAACTACATATGGTCTGTATTACTCGGAAACACAGTTCTTTTTTTTGGGGCATGCTCATGTTTGTTACTCTATTAGAGATGCTGGAAAGAAGAGGATGAATCTTGAGTTAAAACAGAGTGTTTTTCAGGGATGAGAACTCTGGTCTGAATTTCCCTTCATAAACGGAGTTAAAACCCAGGATCTGTCTCTTCCTACAAGCAAGTGTTCATTTTGGTAAACCAAGTGAATTTTCGGCTCATTGAGTTTACACACTTCTAGAACCCAACGCGATTCTCACTATTAACTAAAGAGCATTTATTTAAGAGGAGCTGCGGTCTGTATCATTTCATAAGCAGAGTTGAACTATATATGGTCCTTATGAGTAGGAAACACAGTTCTTTTTTTCTGGGCTTGCTCTCGGTTCTTACTGTATTGGAGACGCTGGAAAGAAGAGGATGATTCTGGCCTTAAAACAGAGTGTTTTTCAGGGATGAGAACTCTGGTCTGAATTTGTCTTCAGAAAAGGAGTTAAACCCCAGGATAAGTGTCTTCCTACAAGCAAGAGTTCAGTTATGGTAAACCCAGTGATTTTTCGGCTCAAATGATTTTTCGCAGTTCAGGAACCCTATGCTATTCTCACTATTAACTAAATAGCATTTATGTAAGAGGAGTTGTGGTCTGTATCAGTTTCATAAGCAGAGTTGAACTACATATGGTCCGTATGAACAGGAAACCCAGTTCTTTTTTTCAGGGCATGCTCATGGTTCTTGCTGTATTTTAGACTCTAGAAAGAAGAGGTTGCTTCTTGCATTAAAACAGAGTGTGTTTCAGGGATGAGAACTCTGGTATGAATTTCCCTTCAGAAACGGAGTTAAACCCATGATCTCTGTCTTCCTACATGAAAGTGTTCATTTCTGGTAAACCAAGTGAATTTTCGGCTCAAATGAGTTTACAGAGTTCTAGAACCCAACGCGATTATCACTATTAACTAAAGAGCATTTATGTAAGAGGAGGTGTGGTTTGTATCAGTTTCATAAGCAGAGTTGAACTACATATGGGCCGTATGAATAGGAAACACAGTTTTTTTTTTTTTCAGACCATGCTCATGGTTCTTGCTGTATTTTAGACTCGGGAAAGAAGAGCTTGCTTCTTCTTTAAAACAGAGTGTGTTTCAGGGATGAGAACTCTGGTCTGTATCTGCCTTCCAAAACGGAGTAAAACCCC
Source organism: Onychomys arenicola (assembly GCA_949786405.1). Classification (NCBI taxonomy): domain Eukaryota; kingdom Metazoa; phylum Chordata; class Mammalia; order Rodentia; family Cricetidae; genus Onychomys; species Onychomys arenicola. The sequence continues at coordinate 1,073,371 of CATKUM010000029.1, forward strand.
ATCATCTGTGTCTTCCTACCAGCAAGAGTTCATTTCTGGTAAACCAAGTGAATTTTCGGCTCAAATGAATTTACACAGTTCTAGAACCCAATGAGATTATCACTATTAACTAAAGAGCATTTATGTAAGAGGAGCTCTTGTCTGTATCATTTCATAAGAAGAGTTGAACTATATATGTTAGGTATGAGGAGGAAACACAGTTCTTTTTTTCTGGGCATGCTCATGGTTCTTGCTGTATTATAGACTCAGGAAAGAAGACCTTGCTACTTGCGTTAAAACAGAGTGTTTTTCAGGGATGAGAACTCTGGTCTGAATTTGCCTTCAGAAACGGAGTTAAACCCCAGGATCAGTGTCTTCCTACATGCAAGAGTTCATATCTGGTAAACCCAGTAAATTTGGGCTCAAATGATTTTTCGCAGTTCACGAACCCAACGCGATTCTCACTATTAACTAAAGAGGAATTATGTAAGAGCAACTGTGGTTTGAATCAGTTTCATAAGCAGAGTTGAACTACATATGTTACGTATGAGTAGGATACACAGTTCTTTTTTTCTGGGCATGCTCATGGTTCTTACTGTATAGGAGACACTGGAAAGAAGAGCTTGCTTCTTGCCTTAAAACAGAGAGTTTTTCATGGATGAGAACTCTGGTCTCAATTTCCCTTCACAAACGGAGTTAAAACCCCACGATATGTGTCTTCCTACCAGCAAGAGTTCATCTGGTAAACAAAGTGAATTTTTGCTCAAATGAATTTACAGAGTTCTAGAACCCAACACGATTATTACTATTAACTAAAGAGCATTTATGTCAGAGGAGCTGTGGTATGTATCACTTTCATAAGCAGAGGTGGACTACGTATGGTCCGTATGAGAAGGAAACACAGTTCTTTTTTTCTGGGCATGCTCATGGTTCTTACTATGTTGGAGACGCTGGAAAGAAGAGGATGATTCTTGCCTTAAATCAGAGTGTTTTTCAGGGTTGAGAATTCTGGTCTGAATTTGCCTTCAGAAACGGAGTTAAACCCCAGGATCAGTGTCTTCCTGCAAGCAAGAGTTCATTTCTGGTAAACCCAGTGAATTTTGGGCTCAAATGATTTTTCGCAGTTTTCCAACCCAACATGATTCTCACTATTAACTAAACAGCCTTTATGTAAGAGGAGCTGTGGTTTGTATCAGTTTCATAAGCAGAGTTGAACTGCATATGGTCTGTATGAGGAGGAAACACAGTTCTTTTTTTCTGGACATGCTCATGGTTCTTGCTGTATTATAGACTAAGGAAGGAAGACCTTGCTACTTGCGTTAAAACAGATTATGTTTCAGGGATGAGAACTCTGGTCTGAATTTCCCTTCTGAAACGGAGTTAAACCCCAGGATCTGTGTCTTCCTACAAGCAAGAGTTCATTTCTGGTTAACCCAGTGAATTTTGGGCTCAAATGATTTTTTGTAGTTCACAAACCCAACGCGATTCTCACTATTAACTAAAGAGGATTTATGTAAGAGGAGCTGTGGTTTGAATCAGTTTCATAAGCAGAGTTGAACTACATATGGTACGTATGAGCAGGAAACACAGTTATTTTTTCAGGGCATGCTCATGGTTCATGCTGTATTGGAGACGCTGGAAAGAAGAGCTTGCTTCTTGCATTAAGACAGGGTCTGTTTCATGGCTGAGAACTCTGGTCTGAATTTCCTTTCCAAAACGTAGTAAAACCCCATGATCTGTGTCTTCCTACCAGCAAGAGTTCATTTCTTGTAAACCAAGTGAGTTTTCGGCTCAAATGAATTTACAGAGTTCTAGAACCCAATGCTATTATCACTATTAACTAAAGAGAAGTTATGTAAGAGGAGCTCTGGTCTGTATCATTTCATAAGAAGAGTTGAACTACATATGTTACGTATGAGAAGGAAACACAGTTCTTTTTTTCTGGGCATGCTCATGTTTCTTACTGTATTGGAGATGCTGGAAAGAAGAGGATGATTCTTGCCTTAAAACAGATGTTTTTCAGGGGTGAGAACTCTGGTCTGAATTTCCCTTCAGAAACGGAGTTAAACCCCAGGATCTGTGTCTTTCTACAAGCAAGAGTTCATTTCTGGTAAACGAAGTGAATTTGGGGCTCAAATTATTTTTCGCAGTTCACGAACCCAACACGATTCTCAGTATTAACTAAAGATCATTTATGTAAGAGGAGCTGTGGTTTGTGTCAGTTTCATAAGCAGAGTTGAACTACATATGGTCCATATGAGTAGGAAACACAGTTCTTTTTTTTAGGGCTTGCTCATGGTTCTTGCTGTATTGGAGACGCTGGAAAAAAGAGCTTGCTTCTTGCATTAAAACAGGGTTTGTTTCATGGATGAGAACTCTGGTCTGATTTTCCCTTCACAAACGGGGTTAAACCCCATGATCTGTGTCTTCCTACCAGCAAGAGTTCATTTCTGGTAAACCAAGTAAGTTTTCGGCTCAAATGACTTTACACAGTTCAAGATCCTAAGGCGATTATCTATATTAACTAAAGAGCACTTATGTGAGAGGAGCTGTGGTCTGTATTAGTTTCATACACAGAGTTGAACTACATATGGTCCGTATGAGTAGGAATCACAGTTCTTTATTCTGGGCATGCTCATGGTTCTTACTGTATTGGAGAACCTGGAAGAAGAGGATGATTCATCCATTAAAACAGAGTGATTATCAGGGATGAAAATTCTGGTCTGAATTTCTCTTCAGAAACGGAGTTAAACCCCAGGATCTGTGTCTTCATACAAGCAAGAGTTAATTTCTGTTAAACCCAGTGAATTTTGTTCTCAAATGACTTTACACAGTTCTTCAACCCAAAGCTATTCTCACTATTAACTAAAGACCATTTATGTAAGACGAGGTGTGGTTTGTATCAGTTTCATAAGCAGAGTTGAACTACATATTTTCTGTATGAATAGGAAACACAGTTTGTTTTTTTTTCAGACCATGCTCATGGTTCTTACTGTATTGGAGACGCTGGAAAGAACAGGAAGATTCTTGCCTTAAGACAGAGTGTTTTTCAGGGATGAGAATTCTTGTCTGAATTTGCATTCAGAAACAGAGTTAAACCCTAGGATCTGTGTCTTCCTACAAGCAAGAGTTAATTTCTTGTAAACCCAGTGAATTTTGTTCTCATACGATTTTACACAGTTCTTGAACCCAACGTTATTCTCACTATTAATTAAAGTGCATTTATGTAAGAGGAGGTGTGGTTTGTATCAGTTTCATAAGCAGAGTTGAACTACATATGGGCTGTATGAATAGGAAACACAGTTATTTTTTCTGACCATGATCATATTCTTGCTGTATTTTAGACTCGGGGAAGAAAAGCTTGCTTCTTCGTTAAAACAGAGTGTGTTTCAGTGATGAGAACTCTGGTTTGAATTTCTCTTCCAAAACGGAGTTAATCACCATGATCTGTGTCTTCCTACCAGCAAGAGTTCATTTCTGATAAACCAAGTGAATTTTTGGCTCAAATGAATTTACACAGTTCTAGAATCCAATGCTATTATCACTATTAACTAAAGAGCATTTATGTAGGAGGAGCTCTAGTCTGTATCATTTCATAAGAAGAGTTGAACTATATATGTTATGTAAGGTAGGAAATAAAGTTCTTTTTTTCTTGGCATGCTCATGTTTCTTACTGTAGTGGAGACACTGGAAAGAAGAGGATGATTCTTGCCTTAAAACAGAGTGTTTTTCAGGGTTGAGAATTCTGGTATGAATTTGCCTTCAGAAACGGAGTTAAACCCCAGCTTCTGTGTCTTCCTAACAGCAAGAGTTCATTTCTGGTAAACCCAGTGAATTTTGGGCTCAAATGATTTTTTCGCAGTTCACGAACCCAACGAAATTCTCACTATTAACTAAAGATCATTTATGTAAGAGGAGCTGTGGTTTGTATCAGTTTCATAAGCAGAGTTGAACTACATATGGTCCGAATGAAGAGGAAACACAGTTCTTTTTTTCAGGGCATGCTCATGGTTCTGGCTGTATTGGAGACTCTGGAAAGAAGAGCTTGCTTCTTGCATTAAAACAGGGTGTGTTTCATGGATGAGAACTCTGGTCTGAATTTCCCTTCAACAAGGAGTTAAACCCGACGATCCGTGTCTTCCTACCAGCAAGAGATCATTTCTGGTAAACAAAGTGAATTTTAGGCTCAAATGAATTTACACAGTTCTAGAACCCGACGCGATTATCACTATTAACTAAAGACCAATCATGTCAGAAGAGCTGTGGTCTGTATCAATTCATCAGCAGAGTTGAACTACATATGGTTCCTATGAGTAGGAAACACAGTTCTTTTTTTCTGGTCATGCTCATTGTTCTTACTCTATTGTAGAACCTGGAAAGAAGAGGATGATTCTTGCCTTAAAACAGGGTGTTTTTCAGGGTTTAGAATTCTTGTCTGAATTTGCCTTCAGAAATGGAGTTAAACCCCAATATCTGTGTCATCCTACAAGCAAGAGTTCATTTCAGGTAAACCCAGTGAATTTTGGGATCTAATGATTTTTCACAGTTCACGAAACCAAAGAAATTCTCACTATTAACTAAAGAGCATTTATGTAAGAGGAGCTGTGGTTTGTATCAGTTTCAAAAGCACAGTTGAACTACATATTGTCCATATGAGTAGGAAAAACATTTTTTTTTTTGCAGGGCATGCTCATTGTTCTTGCTGTGATTTAGAATATGGAAGGGTGAGCTTGCTTCTTACATTAAAGCAGAGTGTGTTTCAGGGATTAGAACTCTGGTCTGAATTACCATTCAGAAACGGAGTTAAACCCCAGGATCTGTGTCTTCCTATGAGCAAGAGTTCATTTTTGTTAAACCTTGAATTTTGGGCTCAAATGATTTTTGCAGTTCACCAACCCAAACCGATTCCCACTATTAACTAAAGAGCATTTATGTAAGAGGAGCTGTGGTTTGTATCAGTTTCATAAGCAGAGTTGAACTACATATGGTCCGTATGAAGAGGAAACACAGTTATTTTTTTCAGGGCATGCTCATGGTTCTGGCTGTATTGGAGACTCTGGAAAGAAGAGCTTGCTTCTTGCATTAAAACAGGGTGTGTTTCATGGATGAGAACTCTGGTCTGAATTTCCCTTCAACAAGGAGTTAAACCCAACGATCCGTGTCTTCCTACCAGCAAGAGATCATTTCTGGTAAACAAAGTGAATTTTCGGCTCAAATGAATTTACACAGTTCTAAACCCAAAGCGATTATCATTATTAATTAAGACCAATCATGTCAGAAGAGCTGTGGTCTGTATCAATTCATCAGCAGAGTTGAACTACATATGGTTCGTGTGAGTAGGAAACACAGTTCTTTTTTTCTGGTCATGCTCATTGTTCTTACTCTATGGTAGAACCTGCAAAGAAGAGGATGATTCTTGCCTTAAAACGGTGTTTTCAGGGTTGAGAATTCTTGTCTGAATTTGCCTTCAGAAATGGAGTTAAACCCCAAGATCTGTGTCTTCCTACAAGCAAGAGTTCATTTCAGGTAAACCCAGTGAATTTTGGGATCTAATGATTTTTCACAGTTCACGAAACCAAAGAAATTCTCACTATTAACTAAAGAGCATTTATGTAAGAGGAGCTGTGGTTTGTATCAGTTTCAAAAGCACAGTTGAACTACATATTGTCCATATGAGTAGGAAAAACATTTCTTTTGGAGGGCATGCTCATTGTTCTTGCTGTGATTTAGTATATGGAAGGGTGAGCTTGCTTCTTACATTAAAGCAGAGTATGTTTCAAGGAATAAAACTCTGGTCCTAATTACCATTCAGAAACGGAGTTAAACCCCAGGATCTGTGTCTTCTTATGAGCAAGAGTTCATTTTTGTTAAACCTTGAATTTTGGGCTCAAATGATTTTTGCAGTTCACCAACCCAAACCAATTCCCACTATTAAATAAAGAGCATTTATGTAAGAGGAGCTGTGGTTTGTATCAGTTTCATAAGCAGAGTTGAACTACATATGCTCCGTATGAGTAGGAAACACAGTTCTTTTTTTCAGGGCATGCTCATGGTTCTTGCTGTATTGGAGACGCTGGAAAGAAGAGATTGCTTCCTGCATTAAAACAGGGTGTGTTTCATGGATGAGAACTTTGGTCTGATTTTCCCTTCCAAAACGTAGTTAAACCCCATGATCTGTGTCTTCCTACCAGCAAGAGTTCATTTCTGGTAAACCAAGTGAATTTTCCGCTCAAATGAATTTACACATTTCTAGAACCCAATGCGATTATCACTATTAGCTAAAGAGCATTTATGTAAGAGGAGCTGTGGTCTGTATCATTTTCATAAGCAGAGTTGGACTACAAATGTTCCGTATGTGTAGGAAACACAGTTCTTTTTTTCAGGGCATGCTCATGGTACTTACTGTATTGGAGAACCTGGAAAGAAGAGGATGATTCATGCCTTAAAACAGAGTGTTTTTCAGGGATGAGAATTCTGGTCTGAATTTGCCTTCAGAAACGGAGTTAATCTCCAGGATCTGTGTCTTCGTACAAGCAAGAGTTCAGTTCTGGAAAACTCAGTGATTTTTGTGCTCAAATGATTATTCGTAGTTCACGAACCCAACATGATTCTCATTATTAACTAAAGAGCATTTATGAAAAGAAGGTGTGGTCTGTACCAGTTTCATAAGAAGAGTTGAACTACATATGGTCCCTATGAATAGGAAACACAGTTCTTTTTTTCAGACCATGCTCATGGTTCTTGCTGTATTTTTGACTCTGGAAAGAAGAGCTTGCTTCTTCCTTAAAACAGATTGTGTTTCAGGGGTGAGAACTCTGGTCTGAATTTCCCTTCAGAAACAGAGTTAAACCCCAGGATCTGTGTCCTCCTACAAGCAAGAGTTCATTTCTGGTAAACCCAGTGAATTTTGGGCTCCAATGATTTTTGCAGTTCACCAACCCAAACCGATTCCCACTATTAACTAAAGAGCATTTATGTAAAAGAATGTGTTGTCTGTACCAGTTTCATAAGAAGAGTTGAACTACATATGGTCCCTATGAATAGGAAACACAGTTCTTTTTTTCAGACCATGCTCATGGTTCTTGCTGTATTTTCGACTTTGGAAAGAAGACCTTGCTTCTTTGTTAATCAGAATATGCTTCAGGGATGAGAACTCTGGTCTGAATTTCCCTTCGGAAACAGAGTTAAACCCCAGGATCTGTGTCCTCCTACAAGCAAGAGTTCATTTCTGTTTAACCCAGTGAATTTTGGGCTCAAATGATTATTTGCAGTTCACGAACCCAACGCGATTCTCACTATTAACTAAAGAGGATTTATGTAAGAGGAGCTGTAGTTTGAATCAGTTTCATAAGCAGAGTTGAACTACATATGGTCCGTATGAGCAGGAAACACAGTTCTTTGTTTCAGGGCATGCTCATGGTTCTTGCTGTATTGGAGACGCTGGAAAGAAGAGCTTGCTTCTTCGTTAAAACAGATTGTGTTTAAGGCTGAGAACTCTGGTCTGAATTTCCCTTCAGAAACAGAGTTAAACCCCAGGATCTGTGTCCTCCTATAAGCAAGAGTTCATTTCTCGTAAACCCAGTGAATTTTGGGCTCCAATGATTTTTGCAGTTCACCAACCCAAACGGATTCCCACTATTAACTAAAGAGCATTTATGTAAAAGAATGTGTTGTCTGTACCAGTTTCATAAGAAGAGTTCAACTACATATGGTCCGTATGAATAGGAAACACAGTTCTTTTTTTCAGACCATGCTCATGGTTCTTGCTGTATTTTCGACTCTGGAAAGAAGACCTTGCTTCTTTGTTAATCAGAATATGTTTCAGGGATGAGAACTCTGGTCTGAATATCCCTTCGGAAACAGAGTTAAACCCCAGGATCTGTGTCCTCCTACAAGCAATAGTTCATTTCTGTTTAACCCAGTGAATTTTGGGCTCAAATGATCATTTGCAGTTCACGAACCCAACGCGATTCTCACTATTAACTAAAGAGGATTTATGTAAGAGGAGCTGTGGTTTGAATCAGTTTCATAAGCAGAGTTGAACTACATATGGTCCGTATGAGTAGGAAACACAGTTCTTTTTTTCAGGGCATGCTCATGGTTCTTGCTGTATTGGAGACGCTGGAAAAAAGAGCTTGCTTCTTGCATTAAAACGGGGTGTGTTCCATGGATGAGAACTCTGGTCTGATTTTCCCTTCACAAACGGGGTTAAACCCCATGATCTGTGTCTTCCTACCAGCAAGCGATCGTTTCTGGTAAACCAAGTAAATTTTCGGCTCAAATGACTTTACACAGTTCTAGAACCTAAGGCGATTATCACTATTAACTAAAGAGCATTTATGTGAGAGGAGCTGTGGTTTGAATCAGTTTCATAAGCAGAGTTGAACTACATATGTTATGTATGAGTAGGAAACACAGTTCATTTTTTTCTGGGAATGCTCATGTTTCTTACTGTATTGGAGACGCTGCATAGAAGAGGATGATTCTTGTCTTAAAACAGAGTTTTTTTCATGGATGAGAACTCTGGTCTGAATTGAACTTCAGAAACGGTGTTAAACACCAGGATCTGTAACTTCCTACAAACAAGAGTTCATTTCTGTTAAAAAAAAGTGAATTTTGGGCTCAAATGATTTTTCGCAGTTCACCAACCCAAACCGTTTCTCACTATTAACTAAAGAGCATTTATGTAAGCGGAGCTGTGGTTTGTATCAGTTTCATAAGCAGAGTTGAACTACATATGGTTCGTGTGAGTAGGAAACACAGTTCTTTTTTTCTGGTCATGCTCATTGTTCTTACTCTATGGTGGAACCTGCAAAGAAGAGGATGATTCTTGCCTTAAAACGGTGTTTTCAGGGTTGAGAATTCTTGTCTGAATTTGCCTTCAGAAATGGAGTTAAACCCCAAGATCTGTGTCTTCCTACAAGCAAGAGTTCATTTCAGGTAAACCCAGTGAATTTTGGGATCTAATGATTTTTCACAGTTCACGAAACCAAAGAAATTCTCACTATTAACTAAAGAGCATTTATGTAAGAGGAGCTGTGGTTTGTATCAGTTTCAAAAGCACAGTTGACCTACATATTGTCCATATGAGTAGGAAAAACATTTTTTTTTGCAGGGCATGCTCATTGTTCTTGCTGTGATTTAGTATATGGAAGGGTGAGCTTGCTTCTTACATTAAAGCAGAGTGTGTTTCAAGGAATAAAACTCTGGTCTGAATTACCATTCAGAAACGGAGTTAAACCCCAGGATCTGTGTCTTCTTATGAGCAAGAGTTCATTTTTGTTAAACCTTGAATTTTGGGCTCAAATGATTTTTGCAGTTCACCAACCCAAACCAATTCCCACTATTAACTAAAGAGCATTTATGTAAGAGGAGCTGTGGTTTGTATCAGTTTCATAAGCAGAGTTGAACTACATATGCTCCGTATGAGTAGGAAACACAGTTCTTTTTTTCAGGGCATGCTCATGGTTCTTGCTGTATTGGAGACGCTGGAAAGAAGAGATTGCTTCCTGCATTAAAACAGGGTGTGTTTCATGGATGAGAACTTTGGTCTGATTTTCCCTTCCAAAACGTAGTTAAACCCCATGATCTGTGTCTTCCTACCAGCAAGAGTTCATTTCTGGTAAACCAAGTGAATTTTCCGCTCAAATGAATTTACACATTTCTAGAACCCAATGCGATTATCACTATTAGCTAAAGAGCATTTATGTAAGAGGAGCTGTGGTCTGTATCATTTTCATAAGCAGAGTTGGACTACAAATGTTCCGTATGTGTAGGAAACACAGTTCTTTTTTTCAGGGCATGCTCATGGTACTTACTGTATTGGAGAACCTGGAAAGAAGAGGATGATTCATGCCTTAAAACAGAGTGTTTTTCAGGGATGAGAATTCTGGTCTGAATTTGCCTTCAGAAACGGAGTTAATCTCCAGGATCTGTGTCTTCGTACAAGCAAGAGTTCAGTTCTGGAAAACTCAGTGATTTTTGTGCTCAAATGATTATTCGTAGTTCACGAACCCAACATGATTCTCATTATTAACTAAAGAGCATTTATGTAAAAGAAGGTGTGGTCTGTACCAGTTTCATAAGAAGAGTTGAACTACATATGGTCCCTATGAATAGGAAACACAGTTCTTTTTTTCAGACCATGCTCATGGTTCTTGCTGTATTTTTGACTCTGGAAAGAAGAGCTTGCTTCTTCGTTAAAACAGATTGTGTTTCAGGGGTGAGAACTCTGGTCTGAATTTTCCTTCAGAAACAGAGTTAAACCCCAGGATCTGTGTCCTCCTACAAGCAAGAGTTCATTTCTGTTTAACCCAGTGAATTTTGGGCTCAAATGATTATTTGCAGTTCACGAACCCAACGCGATTCTCACTATTAACTAAAGAGGATTTATGTAAGAGGAGCTGTAGTTTGAATCAGTTTCATAAGCAGAGTTGAACTACATATGGTCCGTATGAGCAGGAAACATAGTTCTTTTTTTCAGGGCATGCTCATGGTTCTTGCTGTATTGGAGACGCTGGAAAGAAGAGCTTGCTTCTTCGTTAAAACAGATTGTGTTTAAGGCTGAGAACTCTGGTCTGAATTTCCCTTCAGAAACAGAATTAAACCCCAGGATCTGTGTCCTCCTATAAGCAAGAGTTCATTTCTCGTAAACCCAGTGAATTTTGGGCTCCAATGATTTTTGCAGTTCACCAACCCAAACCGATTCCCACTATTAACTAAAGAGCATTTATGTAAAAGAATGTGTTGTCTGTACCAGTTTCATAAGAAGAGTTCAACTACATATGGTCCGTATGAATAGGAAACACAGTTCTTTTTTTCAGACCATGCTCATGGTTCTTGCTGTATTTTCGACTCTGGAAAGAAGACCTTGCTTCTTTGTTAATCAGAATATGTTTCAGGGATGAGAACTCTGGTCTGAATTTCCCTTCGGAAACAGAGTTAAACCCCAGGATCTGTGTCCTCCTACAAGCAAGAGTTCATTTCTGTTTAACCCAGTGAATTTTGGGCTCAAATGATTATTTGCAGTTCACGAACCCAACGCGATTCTCACTATTAACTAAAGAGGATTTATGTAAGAGGAGCTGTGGTTTGAATCAGTTTCATAAGCAGAGTTGAACTACATATGGTCCGTATGAGCAGGAAACACAGTTCTTTTTTTCAGGGCATGCTCATGGTTCTTGCTGTATTGGAGACGCTGGAAAGAAGAGCTTGCTTCTTGCATTAAGACAGGGTCTGTTTCATGGCTGAGAACTCTGGTCTGAATTTACTTTCCAAAACGGAGTTAAACCCCATGATCTGTGTCTTCCTACCAGCAAGAGTTCATTTCTGGTAAACCAAGTGAATTTTCGGCTCAAATGAATTTACAGAGTTCTAGAACCCAATGCTATTATCACTATTAACTAAAGAGAATTTATGTAAGAGGAGCTCTGGTCTGTATCATTTCATAAGAAGAGTTCAACTACATATGTTAGGTATGAGAAGGAAACACAGTTCTTTTTTTCTGGGCATGCTAATGTTTCTTACTGTATTGGAGACGCTTGAAAGAAGAGGATGATTCTTGCCTTAAAACAGAGTGTTTTTCAGGGATGAGAACTCTGGTCTGAATTTCCCTTCAGAAACGGAGTTAAACCCCAGGATCTGTGTCTTCCTACAAGCAAGAGTTCATTTCTGGTAAACGAAGTGAATTTGGGGCTCAAATTATTTTTCGCAGTTCACGAACCCAACACGATTCTCAGTATTAACTAAAGATCATTTATGTAAGAGGAGCTGTGGTTTGTATCAGTTTCATAAACAGAGTTGAACTACATATGGTCCGTATGAGTAGGAAACACAGTTCTTTTTTTCAGGGCATGCTCATGGTCCTTGCTGTATTGGAGACGCTGGAAAAAAGAGCTTGCTTCTTGCATTAAAACGGGGTGTGTTCCATGGATGAGAACTCTGGTCTGATTTTCCCTTCACAAACGGGGTTAAACCCCATGATCTGTGTCTTCCTACCAGCAAGCGATCGTTTCTGGTAAACCAAGTAAATTTTCGGCTCAAATGACTTTACACAGTTCTAGAACCTAAGGCGATTATCACTATTAACTAAAGAGCATTTATGTGAGAGGAGCTGTGGTTTGAATCAGTTTCATAAGCAGAGTTGAACTACATATGTTATGTATGAGTAGGAAACACAGTTCATTTTTTTCTGGGAATGCTCATGTTTCTTACTGTATTGGAGACGCTGCATAGAAGAGGATGATTCTTGACTTAAAACAGAGTTTTTTTCATGGATGAGAACTCTGGTCTGAATTGAACTTCAGAAACGGTGTTAAACACCAGGATCTGTAACTTCCTACAAACAAGAGTTCATTTCTGTTAAAAAAAAGTGAATTTTGGGCTCAAATGATTTTTCGCAGTTCACCAACCCAAACCATTTCTCACTATTAACTAAAGAGCATTTATGTAAGCGGAGCTGTGGTTTGTATCAGTTTCATAAGCAGAGTTGAACTACATATGGTTCGTGTGAGTAGGAAACACAGTTCTTTTTTTCTGGTCATGCTCATTGTTCTTACTCTATGGTAGAACCTGCAAAGAAGAGGATGATTCTTGCCTTAAAACGGTGTTTTCAGGGTTGAGAATTCTTGTCTGAATTTGCCTTCAGAAATGGAGTTAAACCCCAAGATCTGTGTCTTCCTACAAGCAAGAGTTCATTTCAGGTAAACCCAGTGAATTTTGGGATCTAATGATTTTTCACAGTTCACGAAACCAAAGAAATTCTCACTATTAACTAAAGAGCATTTATGTAAGAGGAGCTGTGGTTTGTATCAGTTTCAAAAGCACAGTTGAACTACATATTGTCCATATGAGTAGGAAAAACATTTTTTTTTGCAGGGCATGCTCATTGTTCTTGCTGTGATTTAGTATATGGAAGGGTGAGCTTGCTTCTTACATTAAAGCAGAGAGTGTTTCAAGGAATAAAACTCTGGTCCTAATTACCATTCAGAAACGGAGTTAAACCCCAGGATCTGTGTCTTCCTATGAGCAAGAGTTCATTTTTGTTAAACCTTGAATTTTGGGCTCAAATGATTTTTGCAGTTCACCAACCCAAACCAATTCCCACTATTAACTAAAGAGCATTTATGTAAGAGGAGCTGTGGTTTGTATCAGTTTCATAAGCAGAGTTGAACTACATATGCTCCGTATGAGTAGGAAACACAGTTCTTTTTTTCAGGGCATGCTCATGGTTCTTGCTGTATTGGAGACGCTGGAAAGAAGAGATTGCTTCCTGCATTAAAACAGGGTGTGTTTCATGGATGAGAACTTCGGTCTGATTTTCCCTTCCAAAACGTAGTTAAACCCCATGATCTGTGTCTTCCTACCAGCAAGAGTTCAGTTCTGGAAAACTCAGTGATTTTTGTGCTCAAATGATTATTTGTAGTTCACGAACCAAACATGATTCTCATTATTAACTAAAGAGCATTTATGTAAAAGAAGGTGTGGTCTGTACCAGTTTCATAAGAAGAGTTGAACTACATATGGTCCCTATGAATAGGAAACACAGTTCTTTTTTTCAGACCATGCTCATGGTTCTTGCTGTATTTTTGACTCTGGAAAGAAGAGCTTGCTTCTTCGTTAAAACAGATTGTGTTTCAGGGGTGAGAACTCTGGTCTGAATTTCCCTTCAGAAACAGAGTTAAACCCCAGGATCTGTGTCCTCCTACAAGCAAGAGTTCATTTCTGGTAAACCCAGTGAATTTTGGGCTCCAATGATTTTTGCAGTTCACCAACCCAAACCGATTCCCACTATTAACTAAAGAGCATTTATGTAAAAGAATGTATTGTCTGTACCAGTTTCATAAGAAGAGTTGAACTACATATGGTCCGTATGAATAGGAAACACAGTTCTTTTTTTCAGACCATGCTCATGGTTCTTGCTGTATTTTCGACTCTGGAAAGAAGACCTTGCTTCTTTGTTAATCAGAATATGTTTCAGGGATGAGAACTCTGGTCTGAATTTCCCTTCGGAAACAGAGTTAAACCCCAGGATCTGTGTCCTCCTACAAGCAAGAGTTCATTTCTGTTTAACCCAGTGAATTTTGGGCTCAAATGATTATTTGCAGTTCACGAACCCAACGCGATTCTCACGATTAACTAAAGAGGATTTATGTAAGAGGAGCTGTAGTTTGAATCAGTTTCATAAGCAGAGTTGAACTACATATGGTCCGTATGAGCAGGAAACATAGTTCTTTTTTTCAGGGCATGCTCATGGTTCTTGCTGTATTGGAGACGCTGGAAAGAAGAGCTTGCTTCTTCGTTAAAACAGATTGTGTTTAAGGCTGAGAACTCTGGTCTGAATTTCCCTTCAGAAACAGAGTTAAACCCCAGGATCTGTGTCCTCCTATAAGCAAGAGTTCATTTCTCGTAAACCCAGTGAATTTTGGGCTCCAATGATTTTTGCAGTTCACCAACCCAAACCGATTCCCACTATTAACTAAAGAGCATTTATGTAAAAGAATGTGTTGTCTGTACCAGTTTCATAAGAAGAGTTGAACTACATATGGTCCCTATGAATAGGAAACACAGTTCTTTTTTTCAGACCATGCTCATGGTTCTTGCTGTATTTTCGACTTTGGAAAGAAGACCTTGCTTCTTTGTTAATCAGAATATGCTTCAGGGATGAGAACTCTGGTCTGAATTTCCCTTCGGAAACAGAGTTAAACCCCAGGATCTGTGTCCTCCTACAAGCAAGAGTTCATTTCTGTTTAACCCAGTGAATTTTGGGCTCAAATGATTATTTGCAGTTCACGAACCCAACGCGATTCTCACTATTAACTAAAGAGGATTTATGTAAGAGGAGCTGTAGTTTGAATCAGTTTCATAAGCAGAGTTGAACTACATATGGTCCGTATGAGCAGGAAACACAGTTCTTTGTTTCAGGGCATGCTCATGGTTCTTGCTGTATTGGAGACGCTGGAAAGAAGAGCTTGCTTCTTCGTTAAAACAGATTGTGTTTAAGGCTGAGAACTCTGGTCTGAATTTCCCTTCAGAAACAGAGTTAAACCCCAGGATCTGTGTCCTCCTATAAGCAAGAGTTCATTTCTCGTAAACCCAGTGAATTTTGGGCTCCAATGATTTTTGCAGTTCACCAACCCAAACGGATTCCCACTATTAACTAAAGAGCATTTATGTAAAAGAATGTGTTGTCTGTACCAGTTTCAAAAGAAGAGTTCAACTACATATGGTCCGTATGAATAGGAAACACAGTTCTTTTTTTCAGACCATGCTCATGGTTCTTGCTGTATTTTCGACTCTGGAAAGAAGACCTTGCTTCTTTGTTAATCAGAATATGTTTCAGGGATGAGAACTCTGGTCTGAATATCCCTTCGGAAACAGAGTTCAACCCCAGGATCTGTGTCCTCCTACAAGCAATAGTTCATTTCTGTTTAACCCAGTGAATTTTGGGCTCAAATGATCATTTGCAGTTCACGAACCCAACGCGATTCTCACTATTAACTAAAGAGGATTTATATAAGAGGAGCTGTGGTTTGAATCAGTTTCATAAGCAGAGTTGAACTACATATGGTCCGTATGAGTAGGAAACACAGTTCTTTTTTTCAGGGCATGCTCATGGTCCTTGCTGTATTGGAGACGCTGGAAAAAAGAGCTTGCTTCTTGCATTAAAACGGGGTGTGTTCCATGGATGAGAACTCTGGTCTGATTTTCCCTTCACAAACGGGGTTAAACCCCATGATCTGTGTCTTCCTACCAGCAAGCGATCGTTTCTGGTAAACCAAGTAAATTTTCGGCTCAAATGACTTTACACAGTTCTAGAACCTAAGGCGATTATCACTATTAACTAAAGAGCATTTATGTGAGAGGAGCTGTGGTTTGAATCAGTTTCATAAGCAGAGTTGAACTACATATGTTATGTATGAGTAGGAAACACAGTTCATTTTTTTCTGGGAATGCTCATGTTTCTTACTGTATTGGAGACGCTGCATAGAAGAGGATGATTCTTGTCTTAAAACAGAGTTTTTTTCATGGATGAGAACTCTGGTCTGAATTGAACTTCAGAAACGGTGTTAAACACCAGGATCTGTAACTTCCTACAAACAAGAGTTCATTTCTGTTAAAAAAAAGTGAATTTTGGGCTCAAATGATTTTGCGCAGTTCACCAACCCAAACCGTTTCTCACTATTAACTAAAGAGCATTTATGTAAGCGGAGCTGTGGTTTGTATCAGTTTCATAAGCAGAGTTGAACTACATATGGTTCGTGTGAGTAGGAAACACAGTTCTTTTTTTCTGGTCATGCTCATTGTTCTTACTCTATGGTGGAACCTGCAAAGAAGAGGATGATTCTTGCCTTAAAACGGTGTTTTCAGGGTTGAGAATTCTTGTCTGAATTTGCCTTCAGAAATGGAGTTAAACCCCAAGATCTGTGTCTTCCTACAAGCAAGAGTTCATTTCAGGTAAACCCAGTGAATTTTGGGATCTAATGATTTTTCACAGTTCACGAAACCAAAGAAATTCTCACTATTAACTAAAGAGCATTTATGTAAGAGGAGCTGTGGTTTGTATCAGTTTCAAAAGCACAGTTGACCTACATATTGTCCATATGAGTAGGAAAAACATTTTTTTTTGCAGGGCATGCTCATTGTTCTTGCTGTGATTTAGTATATGGAAGGGTGAGCTTGCTTCTTACATTAAAGCAGAGTGTGTTTCAAGGAATAAAACTCTGGTCTGAATTACCATTCAGAAACGGAGTTAAACCCCAGGATCTGTGTCTTCTTATGAGCAAGAGTTCATTTTTGTTAAACCTTGAATTTTGGGCTCAAATGATTTTTGCAGTTCACCAACCCAAACCAATTCCCACTATTAACTAAAGAGCATTTATGTAAGAGGAGCTGTGGTTTGTATCAGTTTCATAAGCAGAGTTGAACTACATATGCTCCGTATGAGTAGGAAACACAGTTCTTTTTTTCAGGGCATGCTCATGGTTCTTGCTGTATTGGAGACGCTGGAAAGAAGAGATTGCTTCCTGCATTAAAACAGGGTGTGTTTCATGGATGAGAACTTTGGTCTGATTTTCCCTTCCAAAACGTAGTTAAACCCCATGATCTGTGTCTTCCTACCAGCAAGAGTTCATTTCTGGTAAACCAAGTGAATTTTCCGCTCAAATGAATTTACACATTTCTAGAACCCAATGCGATTATCACTATTAGCTAAAGAGCATTTATGTAAGAGGAGCTGTGGTCTGTATCATTTTCATAAGCAGAGTTGGACTACAAATGTTCCGTATGTGTAGGAAACACAGTTCTTTTTTTCAGGGCATGCTCATGGTACTTACTGTATTGGAGAACCTGGAAAGAAGAGGATGATTCATGCCTTAAAACAGAGTGTTTTTCAGGGATGAGAATTCTGGTCTGAATTTGCCTTCAGAAACGGAGTTAATCTCCAGGATCTGTGTCTTCGTACAAGCAAGAGTTCAGTTCTGGAAAACTCAGTGATTTTTGTGCTCAAATGATTATTCGTAGTTCACGAACCCAACATGATTCTCATTATTAACTAAAGAGCATTTATGTAAAAGAAGGTGTGGTCTGTACCAGTTTCATAAGAAGAGTTGAACTACATATGGTCCCTATGAATAGGAAACACAGTTCTTTTTTTCAGACCATGCTCATGGTTCTTGCTGTATTTTTGACTCTGGAAAGAAGAGCTTGCTTCTTCGTTAAAACAGATTGTGTTTCAGGGGTGAGAACTCTGGTCTGAATTTTCCTTCAGAAACAGAGTTAAACCCCAGGATCTGTGTCCTCCTACAAGCAAGAGTTCATTTCTGTTTAACCCAGTGAATTTTGGGCTCAAATGATTATTTGCAGTTCACGAACCCAACGCGATTCTCACTATTAACTAAAGAGGATTTATGTAAGAGGAGCTGTAGTTTGAATCAGTTTCATAAGCAGAGTTGAACTACATATGGTCCGTATGAGCAGGAAACATAGTTCTTTTTTTCAGGGCATGCTCATGGTTCTTGCTGTATTGGAGACGCTGGAAAGAAGAGCTTGCTTCTTCGTTAAAACAGATTGTGTTTAAGGCTGAGAACTCTGGTCTGAATTTCCCTTCAGAAACAGAATTAAACCCCAGGATCTGTGTCCTCCTATAAGCAAGAGTTCATTTCTCGTAAACCCAGTGAATTTTGGGCTCCAATGATTTTTGCAGTTCACCAACCCAAACCGATTCCCACTATTAACTAAAGAGCATTTATGTAAAAGAATGTGTTGTCTGTACCAGTTTCATAAGAAGAGTTCAACTACATATGGTCCGTATGAATAGGAAACACAGTTCTTTTTTTCAGACCATGCTCATGGTTCTTGCTGTATTTTCGACTCTGGAAAGAAGACCTTGCTTCTTTGTTAATCAGAATATGTTTCAGGGATGAGAACTCTGGTCTGAATTTCCCTTCGGAAACAGAGTTAAACCCCAGGATCTGTGTCCTCCTACAAGCAAGAGTTCATTTCTGTTTAACCCAGTGAATTTTGGGCTCAAATGATTATTTGCAGTTCACGAACCCAACGCGATTCTCACTATTAACTAAAGAGGATTTATGTAAGAGGAGCTGTGGTTTGAATCAGTTTCATAAGCAGAGTTGAACTACATATGGTCCGTATGAGCAGGAAACACAGTTCTTTTTTTCAGGGCATGCTCATGGTTCTTGCTGTATTGGAGACGCTGGAAAGAAGAGCTTGCTTCTTGCATTAAGACAGGGTCTGTTTCATGGCTGAGAACTCTGGTCTGAATTTACTTTCCAAAACGGAGTTAAACCCCATGATCTGTGTCTTCCTACCAGCAAGAGTTCATTTCTGGTAAACCAAGTGAATTTTCGGCTCAAATGAATTTACAGAGTTCTAGAACCCAATGCTATTATCACTATTAACTAAAGAGAATTTATGTAAGAGGAGCTCTGGTCTGTATCATTTCATAAGAAGAGTTCAACTACATATGTTAGGTATGAGAAGGAAACACAGTTCTTTTTTTCTGGGCATGCTAATGTTTCTTACTGTATTGGAGACGCTTGAAAGAAGAGGATGATTCTTGCCTTAAAACAGAGTGTTTTTCAGGGATGAGAACTCTGGTCTGAATTTCCCTTCAGAAACGGAGTTAAACCCCAGGATCTGTGTCTTCCTACAAGCAAGAGTTCATTTCTGGTAAACGAAGTGAATTTGGGGCTCAAATTATTTTTCGCAGTTCACGAACCCAACACGATTCTCAGTATTAACTAAAGATCATTTATGTAAGAGGAGCTGTGGTTTGTATCAGTTTCATAAACAGAGTTGAACTACATATGGTCCGTATGAGTAGGAAACACAGTTCTTTTTTTCAGGGCATGCTCATGGTCCTTGCTGTATTGGAGACGCTGGAAAAAAGAGCTTGCTTCTTGCATTAAAACGGGGTGTGTTCCATGGATGAGAACTCTGGTCTGATTTTCCCTTCACAAACGGGGTTAAACCCCATGATCTGTGTCTTCCTACCAGCAAGCGATCGTTTCTGGTAAACCAAGTAAATTTTCGGCTCAAATGACTTTACACAGTTCTAGAACCTAAGGCGATTATCACTATTAACTAAAGAGCATTTATGTGAGAGGAGCTGTGGTTTGAATCAGTTTCATAAGCAGAGTTGAACTACATATGTTATGTATGAGTAGGAAACACAGTTCATTTTTTTCTGGGAATGCTCATGTTTCTTACTGTATTGGAGACGCTGCATAGAAGAGGATGATTCTTGACTTAAAACAGAGTTTTTTTCATGGATGAGAACTCTGGTCTGAATTGAACTTCAGAAACGGTGTTAAACACCAGGATCTGTAACTTCCTACAAACAAGAGTTCATTTCTGTTAAAAAAAAGTGAATTTTGGGCTCAAATGATTTTTCGCAGTTCACCAACCCAAACCATTTCTCACTATTAACTAAAGAGCATTTATGTAAGCGGAGCTGTGGTTTGTATCAGTTTCATAAGCAGAGTTGAACTACATATGGTTCGTGTGAGTAGGAAACACAGTTCTTTTTTTCTGGTCATGCTCATTGTTCTTACTCTATGGTAGAACCTGCAAAGAAGAGGATGATTCTTGCCTTAAAACGGTGTTTTCAGGGTTGAGAATTCTTGTCTGAATTTGCCTTCAGAAATGGAGTTAAACCCCAAGATCTGTGTCTTCCTACAAGCAAGAGTTCATTTCAGGTAAACCCAGTGAATTTTGGGATCTAATGATTTTTCACAGTTCACGAAACCAAAGAAATTCTCACTATTAACTAAAGAGCATTTATGTAAGAGGAGCTGTGGTTTGTATCAGTTTCAAAAGCACAGTTGAACTACATATTGTCCATATGAGTAGGAAAAACATTTTTTTTTGCAGGGCATGCTCATTGTTCTTGCTGTGATTTAGTATATGGAAGGGTGAGCTTGCTTCTTACATTAAAGCAGAGTGTGTTTCAAGGAATAAAACTCTGGTCCTAATTACCATTCAGAAACGGAGTTAAACCCCAGGATCTGTGTCTTCCTATGAGCAAGAGTTCATTTTTGTTAAACCTTGAATTTTGGGCTCAAATGATTTTTGCAGTTCACCAACCCAAACCAATTCCCACTATTAACTAAAGAGCATTTATGTAAGAGGAGCTGTGGTTTGTATCAGTTTCATAAGCAGAGTTGAACTACATATGCTCCGTATGAGTAGGAAACACAGTTCTTTTTTTCAGGGCATGCTCATGGTTCTTGCTGTATTGGAGACGCTGGAAAGAAGAGATTGCTTCCTGCATTAAAACAGGGTGTGTTTCATGGATGAGAACTTCGGTCTGATTTTCCCTTCCAAAACGTAGTTAAACCCCATGATCTGTGTCTTCCTACCAGCAAGAGTTCAGTTCTGGAAAACTCAGTGATTTTTGTGCTCAAATGATTATTTGTAGTTCACGAACCAAACATGATTCTCATTATTAACTAAAGAGCATTTATGTAAAAGAAGGTGTGGTCTGTACCAGTTTCATAAGAAGAGTTGAACTACATATGGTCCCTATGAATAGGAAACACAGTTCTTTTTTTCAGACCATGCTCATGGTTCTTGCTGTATTTTTGACTCTGGAAAGAAGAGCTTGCTTCTTCGTTAAAACAGATTGTGTTTCAGGGGTGAGAACTCTGGTCTGAATTTCCCTTCAGAAACAGAGTTAAACCCCAGGATCTGTGTCCTCCTACAAGCAAGAGTTCATTTCTGGTAAACCCAGTGAATTTTGGGCTCCAATGATTTTTGCAGTTCACCAACCCAAACCGATTCCCACTATTAACTAAAGAGCATTTATGTAAAAGAATGTATTGTCTGTACCAGTTTCATAAGAAGAGTTGAACTACATATGGTCCGTATGAATAGGAAACACAGTTCTTTTTTTCAGACCATGCTCATGGTTCTTGCTGTATTTTCGACTCTGGAAAGAAGACCTTGCTTCTTTGTTAATCAGAATATGTTTCAGGGATGAGAACTCTGGTCTGAATTTCCCTTCGGAAACAGAGTTAAACCCCAGGATCTGTGTCCTCCTACAAGCAAGAGTTCATTTCTGTTTAACCCAGTGAATTTTGGGCTCAAATGATTATTTGCAGTTCACGAACCCAACGCGATTCTCACGATTAACTAAAGAGGATTTATGTAAGAGGAGCTGTAGTTTGAATCAGTTTCATAAGCAGAGTTGAACTACATATGGTCCGTATGAGCAGGAAACATAGTTCTTTTTTTCAGGGCATGCTCATGGTTCTTGCTGTATTGGAGACGCTGGAAAGAAGAGCTTGCTTCTTCGTTAAAACAGATTGTGTTTAAGGCTGAGAACTCTGGTCTGAATTTCCCTTCAGAAACAGAGTTAAACCCCAGGATCTGTGTCCTCCTATAAGCAAGAGTTCATTTCTCGTAAACCCAGTGAATTTTGGGCTCCAATGATTTTTGCAGTTCACCAACCCAAACCGATTCCCACTATTAACTAAAGAGCATTTATGTAAAAGAATGTGTTGTCTGTACCAGTTTCATAAGAAGAGTTCAACTACATATGGTCCGTATGAATAGGAAACACAGTTCTTTTTTTCAGACCATGCTCATGGTTCTTGCTGTATTTTCGACTCTGGAAAGAAGACCTTGCTTCTTTGTTAATCAGAATATGTTTCAGGGATGAGAACTCTGGTCTGAATTTCCCTTCGGAAACAGAGTTAAACCCCAGGATCTGTGTCCTCCTACAAGCAAGAGTTCATTTCTGTTTAACCCAGTGAATTTTGGGCTCAAATGATTATTTGCAGTTCACGAACCCAACGCGATTCTCACTATTAACTAAAGAGGATTTATGTAAGAGGAGCTGTGGTTTGAATCAGTTTCATAAGCAGAGTTGAACTACTTATGGTCCGTATGAGCAGGAAACACAGTTCTTTTTTTCAGGGCATGCTCATGGTTCTTACTGTATTGGAGACGCTGGAAAGAAGAGCTTGCTTCTTGCATTAAGACAGGGTCTGTTTCATGGCTGAGAACTCTGGTCTGAATTTACTTTCCAAAACGGAGTTAAACCCCATGATCTGTGTCTTCCTACCAGCAAGAGTTCATTTCTGGTAAACCAAGTGAATTTTCGGCTCAAATGAATTTACAGAGTTCTAGAACCCAATGCTATTATCACTATTAACTAAAGAGAATTTATGTAAGAGGAGCTCTGGTCTGTATCATTTCATAAGAAGAGTTCAACTACATATGTTAGGTATGAGAAGGAAACACAGTTCTTTTTTTCTGGGCATGCTAATGTTTCTTACTGTATTGGAGACGCTTGAAAGAAGAGGATGATTCTTGCCTTAAAACAGAGTGTTTTTCAGGGATGAGAACTCTGGTCTGAATTTCTCTTCAGAAACGGAGTTAAACCCCAGGATCTGTGTCTTCCTACAAGCAAGAGTTCATTTCTGGTAAACGAAGTGAATTTGGGGCTCAAATTATTTTTCGCAGTTCACGAACCCAACACGATTCTCAGTATTAACTAAAGATCATTTATGTAAGAGGAGCTGTGGTTTGTATCAGTTTCATAAACAGAGTTGAACTACATATGATCCGTATGAGTAGGAAACACAGTTCTTTTTTTCAGGGCATGCTCATGGTCCTTGCTGTATTGGAGACGCTGGAAAAAAGAGCTTGCTTCTTGCATTAAAACGGGGTGTGTTCCATGGATGAGAACTCTGGTCTGATTTTCCCTTCACAAACGGGGTTAAACCCCATGATCTGTGTCTTCCTACCAGCAAGCGATCGTTTCTGGTAAACCAAGTAAATTTTCGGCTCAAATGACTTTTTACAGTTCTAGAACCTAAGGCGATTATCACTATTAACTAAAGAGCATTTATGTGAGAGGAGCTGTGGTTTGAATCAGTTTCATAAGCAGAGTTGAACTACATATGTTATGTATGAGTAGGAAACACAGTTCATTTTTTTCTGGGAATGCTCATGTTTCTTACTGTATTGGAGACGCTGCATAGAAGAGGATGATTCTTGTCTTAAAACAGAGTTTTTTTCATGGATGAGAACTCTGGTCTGAATTGAACTTCAGAAACGGTGTTAAACACCAGGATCTGTAACTTCCTACAAACAAGAGTTCATTTCTGTTAAAAAAAAGTGAATTTTGGGCTCAAATGATTTTTCGCAGTTCACCAACCCAAACCGTTTCTCACTATTAACTAAAGAGCATTTATGTAAGCGGAGCTGTGGTTTGTATCAGTTTCATAAGCAGAGTTGAACTACATATGGTTCGTGTGAGTAGGAAACACAGTTCTTTTTTTCTGGTCATGCTCATTGTTCTTACTCTATGGTGGAACCTGCAAAGAAGAGGATGATTCTTGCCTTAAAACGGTGTTTTCAGGATTGAGAATTCTTGTCTGAATTTGCCTTCAGAAATGGAGTTAAACCCCAAGATCTGTGTCTTCCTACAAGCAAGAGTTCATTTCAGGTAAACCCAGTGAATTTTGGGATCTAATGATTTTTCACAGTTCACGAAACCAAAGAAATTCTCACTATTAACTAAAGAGCATTTATGTAAGAGGAGCTGTGGTTTGTATCAGTTTCAAAAGCACAGTTGAACTACATATTGTCCATATGAGTAGGAAAAACATTTTTTTTTGCAGGGCATGCTCATTGTTCTTGCTGTGATTTAGTATATGGAAGGGTGAGCTTGCTTCTTACATTAAAGCAGAGTGTGTTTCAAGGAATAAAACTCTGGTCTGAATTACCATTCAGAAACGGAGTTAAACCCCAGGATCTGTGTCTTCCTATGAGCAAGAGTTCATTTTTGTTTAACCTTGAATTTTGGGCTCAAATGATTTTTGCAGTTCACCAACCCAAACCAATTCCCACTATTAACTAAAGAGCATTTATGTAAGAGGAGCTGTGGTTTGTATCAGTTTCATAAGCAGAGTTGAACTACATATGCTCCGTATGAGTAGGAAACACAGTTCTTTTTTTCAGGGCATGCTCATGGTTCTTGCTGTATTGGAGACGCTTGAAAGAAGAGATTGCTTCCTGCATTAAAACAGGGTGTGTTTCATGGATGAGAACTTTGGTCTGATTTTCCCTTCCAAAACGTAGTTAAACCCCATGATCTGTGTCTTCCTACCAGCAAGAGTTCATTTCTGGTAAACCAAGTGAATTTTCCGCTCAAATGAATTTACACATTTCTAGAACCCAATGCGATTATCACTATTAGCTAAAGAGCATTTATGTAAGAGGAGCTGTGGTCTGTATCATTTTCATAAGCAGAGTTGGACTACATATGGTCCGTATGTGTAGGAAACACAGTTCTTTTTTTCAGGGCATGCTCATGGTACTTACTGTATTGGAGAACCTGGAAAGAAGAGGATGATTCATGCCTTAAAACAGAGTGTTTTTCAGGGATGAGAATTCTGGTCTGAATTTGCCTTCAGAAACGGAGTTAATCTCCAGGATCTGTGTCTTCGTACAAGCAAGAGTTCAGTTCTGGAAAACTCAGTGATTTTTGTGCTCAAATGATTATTCGTAGTTCACGAACCCAACATGATTCTCATTATTAACTAAAGAGCATTTATGTAAAAGAAGGTGTGGTCTGTACCAGTTTCATAAGAAGAGTTGAACTACATATGGTCCCTATGAATAGGAAACACAGTTCTTTTTTTCAGGGCATGCTCATGGTTCTTGCTGTATTGGAGACGCTGGAAAAAAGAGCTTGCTTCTTGCATTAAAACGGGGTGTGTTCCATGGATGAGAACTCTGGTCTGATTTTCCCTTCACAAACGGGGTTAAACCCCATGATCTGTGTCTTCCTACCAGCAAGCGATCGTTTCTGGTAAACCAAGTAAATTTTCGGCTCAAATGACTTTTCACAGTTCTAGAACCTAAGGCGATTATCACTATTAACTAAAGAGCATTTATGTGAGAGGAGCTGTGGTTTGAATCAGTTTCATAAGCAGAGATGAACTACATATGTTATGTATGAGTAGGAAACACAGTTCATTTTTTTCTGGGAATGCTCATGTTTCTTACTGTATTGGAGACGCTGCATAGAAGAGGATGATTCTTGACTTAAAACAGAGATTTTTTCATGGATGAGAACTCTGGTCTCAATTGAACTTCAGAAACGGTGTTAAACACCAGGATCTGTAACTTCCTACAAACAAGAGTTCATTTCTGTTAAAAAAAAAGTGAATTTTGGGCTCAAATGATTTTTCGCAGTTCACCAACCCAAACTGTTTCTCACTATTAACTAAAGAGCATTTATGTAAGCGAAGCTGTGGTTTGTATCAGTTTCATAAGCAGAGTTGAACTACATATGGTCCGTATGAGTAGGAAACACAGTTCTTTTTTTCAGGGCATGCTCATGATTCTTGCTATATTTTGGACTCTGGAAAGAAGAGCTTGCTTCTTCCGATAAAACAGAGTGTGTTTCATGGATGGAAACTCCGGTCTGAATTTCGCTTCTGAAACGGAATTAAACCCCAGGATCTGTCTCTTCCTACAAGCAAAAGTTAATTTCTGGTAAACCCAGTGTATTTTGTGCTCAAACGATTTTACACAGTTCTTGAACCCAACGCTATTCTCACTATTAACTAAAGAGCATTTATGTAAGAGGAGGTGTGGTTTGTATCAGTTTCATAAGCAGAGTTGAACTACATATGGGCCGTATGAATAGGAAACACAGGTTTTTTTTTTTTTCAGAAATGCTCATGGTTCTTGCTGTATTTTAGACTCGGGAAAGAAGAGCTTGCTTCTTCGTTAAAACAGAGTGTGTTTCAGGGATGAGAACTCTGGTCTGTATCTGCCTTCCCAAACGGAGTAAAACCCCATCATCTGTGTCTTCCTACCAGCAAGAGTTCATTTCTGGTAAACCAAGTGAATTTTCGGCTCAAATGATTTTACACAGTTCTAGAACCCAATGAGATTATCACTATTAACTAAAGAGCATTTATGTAAGAGGAGCTCTTGTCTGTATCATTTCATAAGAAGAGTTGAACTACATATGTTACGTATGAGTAGGAAACACAGTTCTTTTTTTTTGGGCATGCTCATGTTTCTTACTATATTGGAGAAGCTGGAAAGAAGAGGAGGATTCTTACCTTAAAATAGAGTGTTTTTCAGGGATGAGAACTCTGGTCTGAATTAGCCTTCAGAAACGGAGTTAAACCCCAGGATCAGTGTCTTTCTACATGCAAGAGTTCATATCTGGTAAACCCAGTGAATTTTGCGCTCAAATGATTTTTCGCAGTTCACCAACCCAACATGATTCTCACTATTAACTAAAGAGCATTTATGTAAGCGGAGCTGTTGTTTGTTTCAGTTTCATAAGCAGAGTTGAACTGCATATGGTCTGTATGAGGAGGAAACACAGTTCTTTTTTTCTGGGCATGCTCCTGGTTCTTGCTGTATTATAGACTCAGGAAAGAAGACCTTGCTACTTGCGTTAAAACAGAGTGTTTTTCAGGGATGAGAACTCTGGTGTGAATTTCCCTTCAGAAACGGAGTTAAACCCCAGGATCAGTGTCTTCCTACATGCAAGAGTTCATATCTGGTAAACCCAGTGAATTTGGGCTCAAATGATTTTTCACAGTTCACGAACCCAACGCGATTCTCACTATTAACTAAAGAGGAATTATGTAAGAGGAACTGTGGTTTGAATCAGTTTCATAAGCAGAGTTGAACTACATATGTTACGTATGAGTAGGATACACAGTTCTTTTTTTCTGGGCATGCTCATGGTTCTTACTGTATAGGAGACACTGGAAAGAAGAGGATGATTCTTGCCTTAAAACAGAGAGTTTTTCAGGGATGAGAACTCTGTTCTGAATTTGCCTTCAGAAACGGAGTTAAACCCCAGGATCTGTGTCTTCCTACAAGCAATAGTTCATTTCTGGTAAACCCAGTGAATTTTGGGCTGAAATGATTTTTAGCAGTTCATGATCCCAACGCGATTCTCACTATTAACTAAAGATCGTTTATGTAAGAGGAGATGTGGTTAGTATCAGTTTCATAAGCAGAGTTGAACTACATATGGTCCGTATGAGTAGGAAACACAGTTCTTTTTTTCAGGGCATACTCATGGTTCTTGCTGTATTGGGGACTCTGGAAAGAAGAGCTTGCTTCTTGCATTAAAACAGGGTGTGTTTCATGGATGAGAACTCTGGTCTCAATTTCCCTTCACAAACGGAGTTAAACCCCACGATATGTGTCTTCCTACCAGCAAGAGTTCATCTGGTAAACAAAGTGAATTTTTGCTCAAATGAATTTACAGAGTTCTAGAACCCAACGCGATTATTACTATTAACTAAAGAGCATTTATGTCAAGGAGCTGTGGTATGTATCAGTTTCATAAGCAGAGGTGGACTACGTATGGTCCGTATGAGAAGGAAACACAGTTCTTTTTTTCTGGGCATGCTCATGGTTCTTACTATGTTGGAGACGCTGGAAAGAAGATGATGATTCTTGCCTTAAATCAGAGTGTTTTTCAGGGTTGAGAATTCTGGTCTGAATTTGCCTTCAGAAACGGAGTTAAACCCCAGGATCAGTGTCTTCCTGCAAGCAAGAGTTCATTTCTGGTAAACCCAGTGAATTTTGGGCTCAAATGATTTTTCGCAGTTTTCCAACCCAACATGATTCTCACTATTAACTAAATAGCATTTATGTAAGAGGAGCTGTGGTTTGTATCAGTTTCATAAGCAGAGTTGAACTGCATATGGTCTGTATGAGGAGGAAACACGGTTCTTTTTTTCTGGACATGCTCATGGTTCTT
The DNA here is from genome assembly GCA_949786405.1 of Onychomys arenicola. Taxonomy (NCBI): domain Eukaryota; kingdom Metazoa; phylum Chordata; class Mammalia; order Rodentia; family Cricetidae; genus Onychomys; species Onychomys arenicola. The sequence goes on from CATKUM010000029.1 coordinate 1,101,629, forward strand.
GCTGTATTATAGACTAAGGAAAGAAGACCTTGCTACTTGCGTTAAAACAGAATGTGTTTCAGGGATGAAAACTCTGGTCTGAATTTCCCTTCTGAAACGGAGTTAAACCACAGGATCTGTGTCTTCCTACAAGCAAGAGTTCATTTCTGGTTAACCCAGTGAATTTTGGGCTCAAATGATTTTTTGCAGTTCACAAACCCAACGTGATTCTCACTATTAACTAAAGAGGATTTATGTAAGAGGAGCGTGGTTTGAATCAGTTTCATAAGCAGAGTTGAAATACATATGGTCCGTATGAGCAGGAAACACAGTTATTTTTTCAGGGCATGCTCATGGTTCATGCTGTATTGGAGACGCTGGAAAGAAGAGCTTGCTTCTTGCATTAAGACAGGGTCTGTTTCATGGCTGAGAACTCTGGTCTGAATTTTTTCCAAAATGTAGTAAAACCCCATGATCTGTATCTTCCTACCAGCAAGAGTTCATTTCTGGTAAACCAAGTGAGTTTTCGGCTCAAATGAATTTACAGAGTTCTAGAACCCAATGCCATTATCAATATTAACTAAAGAGAAGTTATGTAAGAGGAGCTCTGGTCTGTATCATTTCATAAGAAGAGTTGAACTACATATGTTACGTATCAGAAGGAAACACAGTTCTTTTTTTCTGGGCATGCTCATGTTTCTTACTCTATTGGAGATGCTGGAAAGAAGAGGATGATTCTTGCCTTAAAACAGATGTTTTTCAGGGGTGAGAACTCTGGTCTGAATTTCCCTTCAGAAACGGAGTTAAACCCCAGGATCTGTGTCTTTCTACAAGCAAGAGTTCATTTCTGGTAAACGAAGTGAATTTGGGGCTCAAATTATTTTTTGCAGTTCACGAACCCAACACGATTCTCAGTATTAACTAAAGATCATTTATGTAAGAGGAGCTGTGGTTTGTGTCAGTTTCAGAAGCAGAGCTGAACTACATATGGTCCGTATGAGTAGGAAACACAGTTCGTTTTTTTAGGGCATGCTCATGGTTCTTGCTGTATTGGAGACGCTGGAAAAAAGAGCTTGCTTCTTGCATTAAAACAGGGTTTGTTTCATGGATGAGACCTCTGGTCTGATTTTCCCTTCACAAACGGGGTTAAACCCCATGATCTGTGTCTTCCTACCAGCAAGAGTTCATTTCTGGTAAACCAAGTTAGTTTTCAGCTCAAATGACTTTACACAGTTCAAGAACCTAAGGCGATTATCTATATTAACTAAAGAGCACTTATGTGAGAGGAGCTGTGGTCTGTATTAGTTTCATACACAGAGTTGAACTACATATGGTCCGAATGAGTAGGAAACACAGTTCTTTTTTTCTGGGCATGCTCATGGTTCTTACTGTATTGGAGAACCTGGAAAGAAGAGGATGATTCATCAATTAAAACAGAGTGATTATCAGGGATGAAAATTCTGGTCTGAATTTCTCTTCAGAAACGGTGTTAAACCCCAGGATCTGTGTCTTCATACAAGCAAGAGTTAATTTCTGGTAAACCCAGTGAATTTTGTTCTCAAACGATTTTACACAGTTCTTCAACCCAAAGCTATTCTCACTATTAACTAAAGACCATTTATGTAAGAGGAGGTGTGGTTTGTATCAGTTTCATAAGCAGAGTTGAACTACATATGGTCTGTATGAATAGGAAACACAGTTTGTTTTTTTTTCAGACCATGCTCATGGTTCTTACTGTATTGGAGACGCTGGAAAGAACAGGATGATTCTTGCCTTAAGACAGAGTGTTTTTCAGGGATGAGAATTCTTGTCTGAATTTGCCTTCAGAAACGGAGTTAAACCTCAGGATCTGTGTCTTCCTACAAGCAAGAGTTAATTTCTGGTAAACCCAGTGAATTTTGTGCTCATACGATTTTACACAGTTCTTGAACCCAACGCTATTCTCACTATTAATTAAAGAGCATTTATGTAAGAGGAGGTGTGGTTTGTATCAGTTTCATAAGCAGAGTTGAACTACATATGGGCCGTACGAATAGGAAACACAGTTATTTTTTCAGACCATGATCATATTCTTGATGTATTTTAGACTCGGGAAAGAAAAGCTTGCTTCTTCGTTAAAACAGAGTGTGTTTCAGTGATGAGAACTCTGGTTTGAATTTCCCTTCCAAAACGGAGTTAATCCCCATAATCTGTGTCTTCCTACCAGCAAGAGTTCATTTCTGATAAACCAAGTGAATTTTTGGCTCAAATGAATTTACACAGTTCTAGAATCCAATGCCATTATCACTATTAACTAAAGAGCATTTATGTAGGAGGAGCTCTGGTCTGTATCATTTCATAAGAAGAGTTGAACTATATATGTTATGTATAGGTAGGAAACACAGTTCTTTTTTTCTTGGCATGCTCATGTTTCTTACTGTAGTGGAGACACTGGAAAGAAGAGGATGATTCTTGTCTTAAAACAGAGTGTTTTTCAGGGTTGAGAATTCTGGTATGAATTTGCCTTCAGAAACGGAGTTAAACCCCAGCATATGTGTCTTCCTACCAGCAAGAGTTCATTTCTGGTAAACCCAGTGAATATTGGGCTCAAATGATTTTTTCGCAGTTCACGAACCCAACGAAATTCTCACTATTAACTAAAGATCATTTATGTAAGAGGAGCTGTGGTTTGTATCAGTTTCATAAGCAGAGTTGAACTACATATGGTCCGTATGAAGAGGAAACACAGTTCTTTTTTTCAGGGCATGCTCATGGTTCTGGCTGTATTGGAGACTCTAGAAAGAAGAGCTTGCTTCTTGCATTAAAACAGGGTGTGTTTCATGGATGAGAACTCTGGTCTGAATTTCCCTTAAACAAGGAGTTAAACCCGACGATCTGTGTCTTCCTACCAGCAAGAGATCATTTCTGGTAAACAAAGTGAATTTTCGGCTCAAATGAATTTACACAGTTCTAGAACCCAACGCGATTATCACTATTAACTAAAGACCAATCATGTCAGAAGAGCTGTGGTCTGTATCAATTCATCAGCAGAGTTGAACTACATATGGTTCGTATGAGTAGGAAACACAGTTCTTTTTTTCTCGTCATGCTCATTGTTCTTACTCTATTGTAGAACCTGGAAAGAAGAGGATGATTCTTGCCTTAAAACAGGGTGTTTTTCAGGGTTGAGAATTCTTGTCTGAATTTGCCTTCAGAAATGGAGTTAAACCCCAAGATCTGTGTCTTCCTACAAGCAAGAGTTCATTTCAGGTAAAACCAATGAATTTTGGGATCAAATGATTTGTCACAGTTCACGAAACCAACGCAATTCTCACTATTAACTAAAGAGCATTTATGTAAGAGGAGCTGTGGTTGGTATCAGTTTCAAAAGCACAGTTGAACTACATATTGTCCATATGAGTAGGAAAAACATTTATTTTTGCAGGGCATGCTCATTGTTCTTGCTGTGATTTAGAATATGGAAGGGTGAGCTTGCTTCTTACATTAAAGCAGAGTGTGTTTCAGGGATTAGAACTCTGGTCTGAATTACCATTCAGAAACGGAGTTAAACCCCAGGATCTGTGTCTTCCTATGAGCAAGAGTTCATTTTTGTTAAACCTTGAATTTTGGGCTCAAATGATTTTTGCAGTTCACCAACCCAAACCGATTCCCACTATTAACTAAAGAGCATTTATGTAAGAGGAGCTGTGGTTTGTATCAGTTTCATAAGCAGAGTTGAACTACATATGGTCCGTATGAGTAGGAAACACAGTTTTTTTTCAGGGCATGCTCATGGTTCTTGCTGTATTGGAGACGCTGGAAAGAAGAGATTGCTTCCTGCATTAAAACAGGGTGTGTTTTATGGATGAGAACTCTGGTCTGATTTTCCCTTCCAAAACGTAGTTAAACCCCATGATCTGTGTCTTCCTACCAGCCAGAGTTCATTTCTGGTAAACCAAGTGAATTTTCGGCTCAAATGAATTTACACAGTTCTAGAACCCAATGTGATTATCACTATTAACTAAAGAGCATTTATGTAAGAGGACCTCTGGTCTGTATCATTTCATAAGAAGAGTTGAAATACATATGTTACGTATGAGTAGGAAACACAGTTCTTTTTTTCAGGGCATGCTCATGGTTCTTGCTGTATTGGAGACACTGGAAAGAAGAGGATGATTCTTGCCTTAAAACAGAGTGTTTTTCAGGGTTGAGAATTCTGGTCTGAATTTGCTTCAGAAACAGAGTGAAACCCCAGGATCTGTGCCTTCCTACAAGCAAGAGTTCATTTCTGGTAAACCCAGTGATTTTTGGGCTCAAATGATTTTCGCAGTTCACAAACCCAACGCGATACTCACTATTAACTAAAGATCATTTATGTAAGAGGAGGTGTGGTTTGTATCAGTTTCATAAGCAGAGTTGAACTACATATGGTCCGTATGAGTAGGAAACACAGTTCTTTTTTTCAGGGCATGCTCATGGTTCTTGCTGTATTGGAGGCGCTGGAAAGAAGAGCTTCCTTCCTGCATTAAAACAGGGTGTGTTTCATGGATGAGAACTCTGGTCTGATTTTCCCCTCACAAACGGGGTTAAACCCCATGATCTGGGTGTTCCTACTAGCAAGAGTTCATTTCTCGCAAACCAAGTAAATTTTCGGCTCAAATGACTTTACACAGTTCTAGAACCCAACATTGATCATTACTATTAGCTAAAGAACATTTATGTAAGAGGAGCTGTGGTCTGTATCATTTTCATAAGCAGAGTTGGACTACATATGGTCCGTATGAGTAGGAAACACAGTTCTTTTTTTCTTGGCATGCTCATGGTACTTACTGTATTGGAGAACCTGGAAAGAAGAGGATGATTCATGCCTTAAAACAGAGTGTTTTTCAGGGATGAGAATTCTGGTCTGAATTTCCCTTCAGAAACGGAGTTAATCTCCAGATTCTGTGTCTTCGTACAAGCAAGAGTTCAGTTCTGGAAAACTCAGTGATTTTTGTGCTCAAATGATTTTTCGTAGTTCACGAACCCAACATGAGTCTCATTATTAACTAAAGAGCATTTATGTAAAAGAAGGTGTGGTCTGTACCAGTTTCATAAGAAGAGTTGAACTACATATGGTACCTATGAATAGGAAACACAGTTCTTTTTTTCAGACCATGCTCATGGTTCTTGCTGTATTTTTGACTCTGGAAAGAAGAGCTTGCTTCTTCGTTAAAACAGATTGTGTTTCAGGGGTGAGAACTCTGGTCTGAATTTCCCTTCAGAAACAGAGTTAAACCCAAGGATCTGTGTCCTCCTACAAGCAAGAGTTCATTTCTCGTAAACCCAGTGAATTTTGTGCTCCAATGGTTTTTGCAGTTCACCAACCCAAACCGATTCCCACTATTAACTAAAGAGCATTTATGTAAAAGAATGTGTTGTCTGTACCAGTTTCATAAGAAGAGTTCAACTACATATGGTCCGTATGAATAGGAAACACAGTTCTTTTTTTCAGACCATGCTCATGGTTCTGGCTGTATTTTCGACTCTGGAAAGAAGACCTTGCTTCTTTGTTAATCAGAATATGTTTCAGGGATGAGAACTCTGGTCTGAATTTCCCTTCGGAAACAGAGTTAAACCCCAGGATCTGTGTCCTCCTACAAGCAAGAGTTCATTTCTGTTTAACCCAGTGAATTTTGGGCTCAAATGATTATTTGCAGTTCACGAACCCAACGCGATTCTCACTATTAACTAAAGAGGATTTATGTAAGAGGAGCTGTGGTTTGAATCAGTTTCATAAGCAGAGTTGAACTACATATGGTCCGTATGAGCAGGAAACACAGTTCTTTTTTTCAGGGCATGCTCATGGTTCTTGCTGTATTGGAGACGCTGGAAAGAAGAGCTTGCTTCTTGCATTAAGACAGGGTCTGTTTCATGGCTGAGAACTCTGGTCTGAATTTACTTTCCAAAACGGAGTTAAACCCCATGATCTGTGTCTTCCTACCAGCAAGAGTTCATTTCTGGTAAACCAAGTGAATTTTCGGCTCAAATGAATTTACAGAGTTCTAGCACCCAATGCTATTATCACTATTAAGTAAAGAGAATTTATGTAACAGGAGCTCTGGTCTGTATCATTTCATAAGAAGAGTTGAACTACATATGTTAGGTATGAGAAGGAAACACAGTTCTTTTTTTCTGGGCATGCTAATGTTTCTTACTGTATTGGAGACGCTGGAAAGAAGAGGATGATTCTTGCCTTAAAACACAGTGTTTTTCAGGGATGAGAACTCTGGTCTGAATTTCCCGTCAGAAACGGAGTTAAACCCCAGGATCTGTGTCTTCCTACAAGCAAGAGTTCATTTCTGGTAAACGAAGTGAATTTGGGGCTCAAATTATTTTTCGCAGTTCACGAACCCAACACGATTCTCAGTATTAACTAAAGATCATTTATGTAAGAGGAGCTGTGGTTTGTATCACTTTCATAAGCAGAGTTGAACTACATATGGTCCGTATGAGTAGGAAACACAGTTCTTTTTTTCAGGGCATGCTCATGGTTCTTGCTGTATTGGAGACGCTGGAAATAAGAGCTTGCTTCTTGCATTAAAACAGGGTGTGTTCCATGGATGAGAACTCTGGTCTGATTTTCCCTTCACAACCGGGGTTAAACCCCATGATCTGTGTCTTCCTACCAGCAGGCGATCGTTTCTGGTAAACCAAGTAAATTTTCGGCTCAAATGACTTTACACAGTTCTAGAACCTAAGGCGATTATCACTATTAACTAAAGAGCATTTATGTGAGAGGAGCTGTGGTCTGTATTAGTTTCATAAGCACAGTTGAACTACATATGGTCCGTATGAATAGGAAACACAGTTTGTTTTTTTTTTCAGACCATGCTCATGGTTCTTACTGTATTGGAGACGCTGGAAAGAACAGGATGATTCTTGCCTTAAAACACAGTGTTTTTCAGGGATGAGAATTCTGGTCTGAATTTGCCTTCAGAAACGGAGTTAAACCCCAGGATCAGTGTCTTCCTACATGCAAGAGTTCATATCTGGTAAACCCAGTGAATTTTGGGCTCAAATGATTTTTCGCAGTTCACCAACCCAACATGATTCTCACTATTAACTAAAGAGCATTTATGTAAGCGGAGCTGTTGTTTGTATCAGTTTCATAAGCAGAGTTGAACTGCATATGGTCTGTATGAGGAGGAAACCCAATTCTTTTTTTCTGGGCATGCTCATGGATCTTGCTGTATTATAGACTCAGGAAAGAAGACCTTGCTACTTGCGTTAAAATAGAGTGTTTTTCAGGGATGAGAACTCTGGTCTGAATTTGCCTTCAGAAACGGAGTTAAACCCCAGGATCAGTGTCTTCCTACATGCAAGAGTTCATATCTGGTAAACCCAGTAAATTTGGGCTCAAATGATTTTTCGCAGTTCACGAACCCAACGCGATTCTCACTATTAACTAAAGAGGAATTATGTAAGAGGAACTGTGGTTTGAATCAGTTTCATAAGCAGAGTTGAACTACATATGTTACGTATGAGTAGGATACACAGTTCTTTTTTTCTGGGCATGCTCATGGTTCTTACTGTATAGGAGACACTGGAAAGAAGAGGATGATTCTTGCCTTAAAACAGAGACTTTTTCAGGGATGAGAACTCTGTTCTGAATTTGCCTTCAGAAACGGAGTTAAACCAAAGGATCTGTGTCTTCCTACAAGCAATACTTAATTTCTGGTAAACCCAGTGAATTTGGGGCTGAAATGATTTTTAGCAGTTCATGATCCCAACGTGATTCTCACTATTAACTAAAGATCGTTTATGTAAGAGGAGCTGTGGTTAGTATCAGTTTCATAAGCAGAGTTGAAATACATATGGTCCGTATGAGTAGGAAACACAGTTCTTTTTTTCAGGGCATGCTCATGGTTCTTGCTGTATTGGCGACTCTGGAAAGAAGAGCTTGCTTCTTGCATTAAAACAGGGTGTGTTTCATGGATGAGAACTCTGGTCTCAATTTCCCTTCACAAACGGAGTTAAACCCCACGATATGTGTCTTCCTACCAGCAAGAGTTCATCTGGTAAACAAAGTGAATTTTTGCTCAAATGAATTTACAGAGTTCTAGAACCCAACGCTATTATTACTATTAACTAAAGAGCATTTATGTCAGAGGAGCTGTGGTATGTATCAGTTTCATAAGCAGCGGTGGACTACCTATGGTCCCTATGAGAAGGAAACACAGTTCTTTTTTTCTGGGCATGCTCATGGTTCTTACTATATTGGAGACGCTGGAAAAAAGAGGATGATTCTTGCCTTAAATCAGAGTGTTTTTCAGGGTTGAGAATTCTGGTCTGAATTTGCCTTCAGAAACGGAGTTAAACCCCAGGATCAGTGTCTTCCTGCAAGCAAGAGTTCATTTCTGGTAAACCCAGTGAATTTTGGGCTCAAATGATTTTTCGCAGTTTTCTAACCCAACATGATTCTCACTATTAACTAAACAGCATTTATGTAAGAGGAGCTGTGTTTGTATCAGTTTCATAAGCAGAGTTGAACTGCATATGGTCTGTATGAGGAGGAAACACGGTTCTTTTTTTTCTGGACATGCTCATGGTTCTTGCTGTATTATAGACTAAGGAAAGAAAGCCTTGCTACTTGCGTTAAAACAGATTGTGTTTCAGGGATGAGAACTCTGGTCTGAATTTCCCTTCTGAAACGGAGTTAAACCCCAGGATCTGTGTCTTCCTACAAGCAAGAGTTCATTTCTGGTTAACCCAGTGAATTTTGGGCTCAAATGATTTTTTGCAGTTCACAAACCCAACGCGATTCTCACTACTAACTAAAGAGGATTTATGTAAGAGGAGCTGTGGTTTGAATCAGTTTCATAAGCAGAGTTGAACTACATATGGTCCGTATGAGCAGGAAACACAGTTATTTTTTCAGGGCATGCTCATGGTTCATGCTGTATTGGAGACGCTGGAAAGAAGAGCTTGCTTCTTGCATTAACACAGGGTCTGTTTCATTGCTGAGAATTCTGGTCTGAATTTCCTTTCCAAAACGGAGTAAAACCCCATGATCTGTGTCTTCCTACCAGCAAGCGATCATCTCTGGTAAACCAAGTAAATTTTCGGCTCAAATGACTTTACACAGTTCTAGAACATAAGGCGATTATCACTATTAACTAAAGAGCATTTATGTGAGTGGAGCTGTGGTCTGTATTAGTTTCATAAGCAGAGTTTTACTATATATGGTCCATATGAGTAGGAAACACAGTTCTTTTTTTCAGGGCATGCTCATCGTTCTTGCTGTATTGGAGACGCTGGAAAGAAGAGCTTGCTTCTTCCATTAAAATAGAGTGTTGTTCATGGATGAGAACGCTGGTCTGAATTTCCCTTCAGAACCGGAGTTAAACCCCATGATCTGTGTCTCCCTACAAGCAAGAGTTCATTTCTGTTAAACCAAGTGAATTTTGACTCAAATGATGTTGCACAGTTCTAGAAGCCAACATTGATTATCACTATAACTAAAGAGCATTTATGTAAGAGGAACTGTGGTCTGTATCATTTTCATAAGCAGAGTTGGACTACATATGGTCCGTATGAGTAGGAAACACAGTTCTTTTTTTCTTGGCATGCTCATGGTTCTTACTGTATTGGGGAACCTGGAAAGAAGAGGATGATTCATGCCTTAAAACAGAGTGTTTTTCAGGGATGAGAATTCTGGTCTGAATTTCCCTTCAGAAACGGAGTTAAACCCCAGGATCTGTGTCTTCCTACAAGCAAGAGTTCATTTCTGGAAAACTCAGTGAATTTTGTGCTCAAATGATTTTTCGTAGTTCACGAACCCAACATGATTCTCATTATTATCTAAAGAGCATTTATGTAAAAGAATGTCTGGTCTGTACCAGTTTCATAAGAAGAGTTGAACTACATATGGTCCGTATGAATATGAAATACAGTTCTTTTTTTCAGACCATGCTCATGGTTCTTGATGTATTTTAGACTCTGGAAAGAAGAGCTTGCTTCTTCGTTAAAACAGAATGTGTTTCAGGGATGAGAACTCTGGTCTGAATTTGCCTTCAGAAACAGATTTAAACCCCAGTATCTGTGTCTTCCTATGAGCAAGAGTTCATTTCTGTTAAACCTGGTGAATTTTGGGCTCCAATGATTTTTGCAGTTCACCAACCCAAACCGATTCCCACTATTAACTAAAGAGCATTTATGTAAGAGGAGCTATGGTTTGTATCACTTTCATAAGCAGAGTTGAACTACATATGGTCCGTATGAGTAGGAAACACAGTTCTTTTTTTCAGGGCATGCTCATGGTTCTTGCTGTATTGGAAACGATGTAAAGAAGAGCTTGCTTCCTGCATTAAAACAAAGTGTGTTTCATGGATGAGAACTCTGGTCTTATTTTCCCTTCACAAACGGGGTTAAACCCCATGATCTGTGTCTTCCTACCAGCAAGAGTTCATTTCTGGTAAACCAAGTAAGTTTTCGGCTCAAATGACTTTACACAGTTCAAGAACCTAAGGCGATTATCACTATTAACTAAAGAGCACTTATGTGAGAGGAGCTGTGGTCTGTATTAGTTTCATACACAGAGTTGAACTACATATGGTCCGTATGAGTAGGAAACACAGTTCTTTTTTTCTGGGCATGCTCATGGTTCTTACTGTATTGGAGAACCTGGAAAGAAGAGGATGATTCATCCATTAAAACAGAGTGTTTTTCAGGGATGAAAATTCTGGTCTGAATTTCTCTTCAGAAACCGAGTTAAACCCCAGGATCTGTGTCTTCATGCAAGCAAGAGTTAATTTCTGGTAAACCCAGTGAATTTTGTGCTCAAACGATTTTACACAGTTCTTGAACCCAAAGCTATTCTCACTATTAACTAAAGACCATTTATGTAAGAGGAGGTGTGGTTTGTATCAGTTTCATAAGCAGAGTTGAACTACATATGGTCTGTATGAATAGGAAACACAGTTTGTTTTTTTTTCAGACCATGCTCATGGTTCTTACTGTATTGGAGACGCTGGAAAGAACAGGATGATTCTTGCTTTAGACAGAGTGTTTTTCAGGGATGAGAATTCTTGTCTGAATTTGCCTTCAAAAACGGAGTTAAACTGCAGGATCTGTGTCTTCCTACAAGCAAGAGTTCATTGAAGGTAATCCCAGTGAAATTTGGGCTCAAATAATTTTTCGCTGTACATGAACCCAACGCGATTCTCACTATTAACTAAAGAGGATTTATTTAAGAGGAGCTGTGGTTTGAATCAGTTTCATAAGCAGAGTTGAACTACATATGTTATGTATTAGTAGGAAACACAGTTCATTTTTTTCTGGGAATGCTCATGTTTCTTACTGTATTGGAGACACTGCATAGAAGAGGATGATTCTTGACTTAAAACAGACTTTTTTTCATGGATGAGAACCTTGGTCTGAATTGAACGTCAGAAACTGTGTTAAACCCCAGGATCTGTAACTTCCTACAAACAAGAGTTCATTTCTGTTAAAAAAAAAAAAGTGAATTTTGGGCTCAAATGATTTTTCGCAGTTCACCAACCCAAACCGTTTCTCACTATTAACTAAAGAGCATTTTTGTAAGCGGAGCTGTGGTTTTATCAGTTTCATAAGCAGAGTTGAACTACATATGGTCCGTATGAGTAGGAAACACAGTTCTTTTTTTCAGGGCATGCTCATCGTTCTTGCTGTATTGGAGACGCTGGAAAGAAGACCTTGCTTCTTCCATTAAAATAGAGTGTTGTTCATGGATGAGAACGCTGGTCTGAATTTCCCTTCAGAACCGGAGTTAAACCCCATGATCTGTGTCTCCCTACAAGCAGGAGTTCATTTCTGTTAAACCAAGTGAATTTTGACTCAAATGATGTTACACAGTTCTAGAAGCCAACATTGATTATCACTATAACTAAAGAGCATTTATGTAAGAGGAACTGTGGTCTGTATCATTTTCATAAGCAGAGTTGGACTACATATGGTCCGTATGAGTAGGAAACACAGTTCTTTTTTTCTTGGCATGCTCATGGTTCTTACTGTATTGGGGAACCTGGAAAGAAGAGGATGATTCATGCCTTAAAACAGAGTGTTTTTCAGGGATGAGAATTCTGGTCTGAATTTCCCTTCAGAAACAGAGTTAAACCCCAAGATCTGTGTCTTCCTACAAGCAAGAGTTCAGTTCTGGAAAACTCAGTCAATTTTGTGCTCAAATGATTTTTCGTAGTTCACGAACCCAACACGATTCTCATTATTATCTAAAGAGCATTTATGTAAAAGAATGTCTGGTCTGTACCAGTTTCATAAGAAGAGTTGAACTACATATGGTCCGTATGAATATGAAATACAGTTCCTTTTTTCAGACCATGCTCATGGTTCTTGATGTATTTTAGACTCTGGAAAGAAGAGCTTGCTTCTTCGTTAAAACAGAATGTGTTTCAGGGATGAGAACTCTGGTCTGAATTTGCCTTCAGAAAGAGATTTAAACCCCAGTATCTGTGTCTTCCTATGAGCAAGAGTTCATTTCTGTTAAACCTGGTGAATTTTGGGCTCCAATGATTTTTGCAGTTCACCAACCCAAACCGATTCCCACTATTAACTAAAGAGCATTTATGTAAGAGGAGCTATGGTTTGTATCACTTTCATAAGCAGAGTTGAAATACATATGGTCCGTATGAGTAGGAAACACAGTTCTTTTTTTCAGGGCATGCTCATGGTTCTTGCTGTATTGGAAACGATGTAAAGAAGAGCTTGCTTCCTGCATTAAAACAAAGTGTGTTTCATGGATGAGAACTCTGGTCTTATTTTCCCTTCACAAACGGGGTTAAACCCCATGATCTGTGTCTTCCTACCAGCAAGAGTTAATTTCTGGTAAACCAAGTAAGTTTTCGGCTCAAATGACTTTACACAGTTCAAGAACCTAAGGCGATTATCACTATTAACTAAAGAGCACTTATGTGAGAGGAGCTGTGGTCTGTATTAGTTTCATACACAGAGTTGAACTACATATGGTCCGTATGAGTAGCAAACACAGTTCTTTTTTTCTGGGCATGCTCATGGTTCTTACTGTATTGGAGAACCTGGAAAGAAGAGGATGATTCATCCATTAAAACAGAGTGTTTTTCAGGGATGAAAATTCTGGTCTGAATTTCTCTTCAGAAACCGAGTTAAACCCCAGGATCTGTGTCTTCATACAAGCAAGAGTTAATTTCTGGTAAACCCAGTGAATTTTGTGCTCAAACGATTTTACACAGTTCTTGAACCCAAAGCTATTCTCACTATTAACTAAAGACCATTTATGTAAGAGGAGGTGTGGTTTGTATCAGTTTCATAAGCAGAGTTGAACTACATATGGTCTGTATGAATAGGAAACACAGTTTGTTTTTTTTTTTTCAGACCATGCTCATGGTTCTTACTGTATTGGAGACGCTGGAAAGAACAGGATGATTCTTGCCTTAAGACAGAGTGTTTTTCAGGGATGAGAATTCTTGTCTGAATTTGCCTTCAAAAACGGAGTTAAACTGCAGGATCTGTGTCTTCCTACAAGCAAGAGTTCATTGAAGGTAATCCCAGTGAAATTTGGGCTCAAATAATTTTTCGCTGTACATGAACCCAACGCGATTCTCACTATTAACTAAAGAGGATTTATTTAAGAGGAGCTGTGGTTTGAATCAGTTTCATAAGCAGAGTTGAACTACATATGTTATGTATTAGTAGGAAACACAGTTCATTTTTTTCTGGGAATGCTCATGTTTCTTACTGTATTGGAGAAGCTGCATAGAAGAGGATGATTCTTGACTTAAAACAGAGTTTTTTTCATGGATGAGAACTCTGGTCTGAATTGAACGTCATAAACTGTGTTAAACCCCAGGATCTGTAACTTCCTACAAACAAGAGTTCATTTCTGTTAAAAAAAAAAAAAGTGAATTTTGGGCTCAAATGATTTTTCGCAGTTCACCAACCCAAACCGTTTCTCACTATTAACTAAAGAGCATTTTTGTAAGCGGAGCTGTGGTTTTATCAGTTTCATAAGCAGAGTTGAACTACATATGGTCGGTATGAGTCGGAAACACAGTTCTTTTTTTCAGGGCATGCTCATATTTCTTGCTATATTTTGGACTCTGGAAAGAAGAGCTTGCTTCTTCCGCTAAAACAGAGTGTGTTTCATGGATGAGAACTCCGGTCTGAATTTCGCTTCTGAAACGGAGTTAAACCCCAGGATCTGTGTCTTCCTACAAGCAAAAGTTAATTTCTGGTAAACCCAGTGAATTTTGTGCTCAAACGATTTTACACAGTTTCTTGAACCCAACGCTATTCGCACTATTAACTAAAGAGCATTTATGTAAGAGGAGGTGTGGTTTGTATCAGTTTCATAAGCAGAGTTGAACTACATATGGGCCGTATGAATAGGAAACACAGTTTTTTTTTCAGACCATGCTCATGGTTCTTGTTGTATTTTAGACTCGGAAAAGAAGAGCTTGCTTCTTCGTTATAACAGAGTGTGTTTCAGGGATGAGAACTCTGGTCTGAATTTCCCGTCCAAAACGGAGTAAAACCCCATGATCTGTGTCTTCCTACCTCCAAGAGTTCATTTCTGGTAAACCAAGTGAATTTTCGGCTCAAATGAATTTACACAGTTCTGGAACCCAATGAGATTATCACTATTAACTAAAGAGCATTTATGTAAGAGGAGCTCTTGTCTGTATCATTTCATAAGAAGAGTTGAACTACATATGTTACGTATGAGTAGGAAACACAGTTCTTTTTTTCTGGGCCTGCTCATGTTTCTTACTATATTGGAGACGCTGGAAAGAAGAGGAGGATTCTTACCTTAAAATAGAGTGTTTTTCAGGGATGAGAACTCTGGTCTGAATTTGCCTTCAGAAACGGAGTTAAACCCCAGGATCAGTGTCTTCCTACATGCAAGAGTTCATATCTGGTAAACCCAGTGAATTTTGGGCTCAAATGATTTTTCGCAGTTCACCAACCCAACATGATTCTCACTATTAACTAAAGAGCATTTATGTAAGCGGAGCTGTTGTTTGTATCAGTTTCATAAGCAGAGTTGAACTGCATATGGTCTGTATGAGGAGGAAACACAGTTCTTTTTTTCTGGGCATGCTCCTGGTTCTTGCTGTATTATAGACTCAGGAAAGAAGACCTTGCTACTTGCCTTAAAACAGAGTGTTTTTCAGGGATGAGAACTCTGTTATGAATTTGCCTTCAGAAACGGAGTTAAAACCCATGATCTGTGTCTTCCTACAAGTAATAGTTCATTTCTGGTAACCTCAGTGAATTTTGGGCTGAAATGATTTTTAGCAGTTCATGAACCCAACGCGATTCTCACTATTAACTAAAGATCGTTTATGTAAGAGGAGCTGTGGTTAGTATCAGTTTCATAAGCAGAGTTGAACTACATATGGTCCGTATGAGTAGGAAACACAGTTCTTTTTTTCAGGGCATGCTCATGGTTCTTGCTGTATTGGAGACTCTGGAAAGAAGAGCTTGCTTCTTACATTAAAACAGGGTGTGTTTCATGGATGAGAACTCTGGTCTCAATTTCCCTTCACAAACGGAGTTAAACCCCACGATCTGTGTCTTCCTACCAGCAAGATTTCATCTGGTAAATAAATTGAATTTTTGCTCAAATGAATTTACAGAGTTCTAGAACCCAACGCGATTATTACTATTAACTAAAGAGCATTTATGTGAGAGGAGCTGTGGTCTGTATCAGTTTCATAAGCAGAGGTGGACTACATATGGTCCGTATGAGAAGGAAACAAAGTTCTTTTTTTCTGGGCATGCTCATGGTTCTTACTGTATTTTAGAATCTGGAAGGAAGAGCTTGCTTCTTGCATTAAAGCAGAGTGTGTTTGAGGGATTAGAACTCTTGTCTGAATTACCCTTCATAACCGCAGTTAACCCCAGGATCTGTGTCTTCCTATGAGCAAGAGTTCATTTCTGTTAAACATAGTGAATTTTGGGCTCCAATGATATTTGCAGTTCACCAACCCAAACCGATTCCCACTATTAACTAAAGAGCATTTATGTAAGAGGAACTGTGGTTTGTATCAGTTTCATAAGCAGAGTTGAACTACATATGGTCCATATGAGTAGGAAACACAGTTCTTTTTTTAAGGGCATGCTCATGGTTCTTGCTGTATTGGAGACGCTGGTAAGAAGAGCTTGCTTCCTGCATTAAAACAGGGTGTGTTTCAGGGATGAGAACTCTGGTCTGAATTTGCCTTCCAAAACGGAGTTGAACCCCATGATCTGTGTCTTCCTACCAGCAAGAGTTCATTTCTGGTAAACCAAGTGAATTTTCGGTTCAAATGAATTTACATAGTTCTAGAACCCAATGTGATTATCACTATTAACTAAAGAGCATTTATGTAAGAGGAGCTCTGTTCTGTATCATTTCATATGAAGTGTTGAACTATATATGTTAGGTATGAGAAGGAAACACAGTTCTTTTTTTCTGGGCATGCTCATGTTTCTTACTATATTGGAGACGCTGGAAAGAAGAGGATGATTCTTGCCTTAAAATAGAGTGTTTTTCAGGGATGAGAACTCTGGTCTGAATTTTCCTTCAGAAACGGAGTTAAACCCCAGGATCAGTGTCTTCCTACATGCAAGAGTTCATTGCTGGTAAACCCAGTGAATATTGGGCTCAAATGATTTTTCGCAGTTCACCAACCCAACATGATTCTCACTATTAACTAAAGAGCATTTATGTAAGAGGAGCTGTTGTTTGTATCAGTTTCATAAGCAGAGTTGAACTGCATATGGTCTGTATGAGGAGGAAACACGGTTCTTTTTTTCTGGACATGCTCATGGTTCTTGCTGTATTATAGACTAAGGAAAGAAGACCTTGCTACTTGCGTTAAAACAGATTGTTTCAGGGATGAGAACTCTGGTCTGAATTTCCCTTCTGAAGCGGAGTTAAACCCCAGGATCTGTGTCTTCCTACAAGCAAGAGTTCATTTCTGGTTAACCCAGTGTATTTTGGGCTCAAATGATTTTTTGCAGTTCACGAACCCAACGCGATTCTCACTATTAACTAAAGATGATTTATGTAAGAGGAGCTGTGGTTTGAATCAGTTACATAAGCAGAGCTGAACTACATATGGTCCGTATGAGCAGGAAACACAGTTCTTTTTTTCAGGGAATGCTCATTGTTCTTGCTGTATTGGAGACGCTGGAAAGAAGAGCTTGCTTCTTGAATTAAAACAGGGTGTGTTTCATGGATGTGAACTCTGGTATGAATTTCCCTTCACAAATGGAGTTAAACCCCATGATCTGTGTCTTCCTACAAGCAAGAGTTAATTTCTGGTAAACCAAGAGAATTTTCGGCTCAAAGACTTTACACAGTTCTAGATCCCAACACGATTATGACTATTAACTAAAGAGCAATTATGTAAGAGGAGCTGAGGTCTGTATCATAAAAAAAGTAGAGATGAACTATATATGGTCCGTATGAGTAGGAAACACAGTTCATTTTTTTCTGGGTATTCTCATGTTTCTTACTGTATTGGAGATGCTGGATAGAAGAGGATGATTCTTGCCTTAAAACAGAGTTTTTTTCAGGGATGAGAACTCTGGTCTCAATTGAACTTCAGAAATGGTGTTAAACCCCAGGATCTGTGACTTCCTACAAATAAGCGTTCATTTCTGTTAAACCAAGTGAATTTTGGCCTTAAATGATTTTTCGCAGTTCACCAACCCATACCTTTTCTCACTATTAACTAATGAGCATTTATGTAAGCGGAGCTGTGGTTTGTATCAGTTTCATAAGCAGAGTTGAACTACATATGGTCCGCATGAGTAGGAAAACATTTCTTTTTTTCATGGCATGCTCACGTTTCTTGCTGTATTTTAGAATCTGGAAAGAAGAACTTGCTTCTTGCGTTAAAGCAGAGTGTGTTCCTGGGATGAGAACTCTGGTCTGTATTTCCCTTCAGAAACAGTTAAACGCCAGGATCTGTGTCTTCCTACCAGCAAGAGTTCATTTCTGGTAAACCAAGTGAATTTTCGGCTCAAATGAATTTACACAGTTCTAGAACCCAATGCGATTATCATTATTAACTAAAGAGCATTTATGTAAGAGGAGCTCTGGTCTGTATCATTTCATAAGCAGAGTTGAACAACATATATTCTGTATGAGTAGGAAACACAGTTCTTTTTATCTGGGCATGCTCATTGTTCTTGCTGTTTTGGAGACGCTAGAAAGAAGAGCTTGCTTCTTACATTAAAACAGAGTGTGTTCCTTGGATGAGTACTGTGGTCTGAATTTCCCTTCAGAAACGGAGTTAAACCCCATGATCTGTGTCTTCCTACAAGCAAGAGTTCATTTCTGGTAAACCAAGTGAATTTTGGGCTCAAATGATTTTTCACAGTTCACGAACCCTACGTGATTCTCACTATTAACTAAAGAGCATTTATGTAAGAGGAGCTGTGTTTTGTATCAGTTTCATAAGCAGAGTTGAACTACATATGGTCTGTTTGAGTAGGAAAAACAGTTCTTTTTTTCTGGGAATGCTCATGTTTCTTACTGTATTGGAGATGCTGGAAAGAAGAGCTTGCTTCTTGCATTAAAACAGAGTGTCTTTCAGGAATGAGAACTCTGGTCTGAATTTCCCTTCAGAAACGGAGTTAAACCCCAGGATCTGTGTCTTCCTACCAGCAAGAGTTCATTTCTGGTTCACCCAGTGAGTTGTGGGCTCAAATGATTTTTCACAGTTCACGAACCCTACGCGATTCTCAGTATTAACTAAAGAGCATTTATGTAAGAGGAGGTGTGATTTGTATCAGTTTCATAAACAGAGTTGAACTACATTTTGTCCTTATGAGTAGGAAACACAGTTCTTTTTTCAGGGAATGCTCATGGTTCTTGCTGTATTGGAGACGCTGGAAAGAAGAGCTTGCTTCTTGCATTAAAACAGAGTGTGTTTCATGGATGAGAAATCTGGTCTGAATTTGCCTTCAGAAACGGAGATAAACCCCATGCTCTGTGTCTTCCTACAAGCAAGAGTTCATTTCTGGTAAACCATGTGAATTTTTGGCTCAAATGACTTTACACAATTCTAGAACACAATGCGATTATCACTATTAACTAAAGAGCATTTATGTAAGAGGAGCTGTGGTCTGTATCAGTTTCGTAAGCAGAGTTGAACTACATATGATCCGTATTAGTAGGAAACACAGTTCTTTTTTTCCTGGCATGCTCATGGTTCTTACTGTATTGGAGACCCTGGACAGAAGTGGATGATTCATGCCTTAAAACAGAGTGTTTCTCAGGGATGAGAATTCTGGTCTGAATTTGCCTTCAGAAACGGAGTTAAACCCCCGGATCTGTGTTTTCCTACAAGCAGGAGTTCATTTCTGGTAAACAAAGTTAATTTTGGGCTCAAATGATTTTACACAGTACACCAACAGAACATGATTCTCACTATTAACAAAACAGCCTTTATGTAAGAGGTTCTGTGGTTTGTATCAGTTTCATAAGTAGAGTTGAACTACATATGGTCCGTATGAGTAGGAAACACTGTTCTTTTTTTCTGGGCATTCTCATTGTTCTTCCTGTATTGGATTCGCCGGAACGAAGTGGCTGCTTCTTGCGTAAAAACAGCATGTGTTTCATGGATGAGAACACTGGTCTGAATTTCCATTCAGAAACAGAGTTTAACCCCAGGATCTTTGTCTTCCTACAAGCAAGAGTTCATTTCTGGTAAAACAGGTGAATTTTGGGCTCAAATGATTTTAAACAGTTCACGAACCCAACGTGATTCTCACTATCAATTAAAGAGCATTTCTTTAAGAGGAGCTGTGGTTTGTTGCCGCGGACTGGATCTCAGCTAGACCACCAGACCGAGGGAAAACAGGGTGAAGGTACTCAGGATAAGTGGGACTCGGCGAATGACAGACAGCCACAGACACGAGAGTATGTTGTGAAGCTGCTGCAATTTTACTCAGACCAAGCAGTGAATTTTATACAGTTACTTGGGGAAACACGGCAATCGGCCAATAGTGTGACAAACATAGAATCAACAATGTAGTTACACACTTTTCTCAGAATGATTAATAGATCTCATGAGTATAGCCTTTACTTTTTCTTTTGTGGTTCCTCATCCGGACAGAGAACATTACGGCCCTAGCTGTAGTTTTCCTTCTACACCTTTGTTCTGTATCAAAATTAAACCCTTTCCATCATTGTTCTAACCATGGTTTCATTTGTGTGAAAATATTTTAACCTTTGCCTGTGGGTGAGAAGGCACCAGGGGGGTCGGTACCTAGCTAATCTTTCCATGAACTGTAACTTATGCTATTCTGTTTTCATACCATTATGATTCACACATCAGTTCCCATGTACGTCATAATCTCCCGTAAAAGGTAATGGCTCTAAATAATTACTGTATCTAAGATTAAAGTTAGGGGGTTGCCACCATCGACCCTTGATGAGAAACTCTATTTGTCCCTGAATAATTCTTGTAGGAATGGCTAATTCCTGTAACTGGTTCCTCGCAGCTGCTGTCAGCTGTGCGTGTGAATTGCCTATGAGTGCCTGTAACTTTACTTTCATTCTCTCTTCGCTAGAGTCTTTGTCCTTCTGAATCATGAGTTCTTTCTGCTCTAAATCATTCATGAATTCCTCCAAACTTTAGGGACCCTCTTGAACTGTTGGCCTAAAAGCTTGAATCATAGGTGGGGGTATTAAAGCCACTTTTGAGGAATCATTACTCTCTTTAGGGGCACATGAGGAACATTAAGAGTTAACTTCTTGGAATTCATACACAAGGAAACAACAATAATTACAGCTGCAAAGAGAAGAAGGCAGAGTGCCAGCCAGCCTCTGCAAGCAGATCTGCGTGGTTCCGTGTAGCCTGGCACCTTGATTCGGGCAGACTGATGAGGGGTCGCCGGGGGAATAGACCCGAGGGCCGCGAGCCACCCTTTCCCACGTAACTACCTTATCCAAGGCATTTGTCACGAAGGAGACACTGTCATGGGCATGGCAGTTTGTTTCAGTTTCATAAGCAGAGTTGAATTGCATATAGTCTGAATGAGTAGGAAAAACAGTTCTTTTTTTCTGGGCATGCTCATGGTTCTTGCTCTATTGGAGACGCTGGAAAGAACAGGATGCTTCTTGCGTTAAAACAGCATGGTTTCATCGATTAGAACACAGGTCTGAATTTTCCTTTAGAAACAGCGTTAAACCCTAGAATCTGGGTCTTCCTCCAAGCAAGAGTTCATTTCTGGTAAACCCAGTGAATTTTGAGCTCAAATGATTTTACACAGTTCAGGAACCCAACGTGATTGTCACTATCCCCTAAAGAGAATTTATGTAAGAGGAGCTGTGGTTTGTATCAGTTTCAAAGCAGAGTTGAACTACATATGGTCCGTATGAGTAGGAAACACATTTCCTTTTTTCAGGGCATGCTCATGGTTCTTGTTGTATTTTAGACTCTGGAAAGAAGAGCTTGCTTCTTGCGTTAAAACAGAGTGTGTTTCAGGGATGAGAACTCTGGTACGAATATCCCTTCAGAAACGGAGTTAAACCCCAGGATCTGTGTCTTCCTACAGGCAAGAGTTCATTTCTGGTAAACCAAGTGAATTTTCAGCTCAAATGATTTTCGCAGTTCACGAACCCAATGCGATTCTCACTATTAACTAAAGAGCATTTATGTAAGACGAGCTGTGGTTTGTATTAGTTTCATAAGAAGAGTTGAACTAGATATGGTCCATATGAGTAGGAAACACAGTACTTTTTTTCAGGGCATGCTCATGATTCTTGCTGTATTTTAGAATCTGGAAAGAAGAGCTTGCTTCTTGCATTAAAACAGAGTGTGTCTCATGGATGAGAACACTGGTCTGATTTTCCCTTCAGAAACAGAGTTAAACCCCAGGATCTGTATCTTCCTACAAGCAAGAGTTCATTTCTGGGAAACCAATTGATTTTTCAGCTCAAATGGTTTATCACACTTCTAGAACACAACGCAATTATCACTATTAACTAAAGAGCATTTATGTAAGAGGAGCTGTGGTTTGTATCAGCTTCATAAGCAGAGTTGAACTACATATGGTCCGTATGAGTAGGAAACTCAGTTCTTTTTTTCTGGGCATAATCATGGTTCTTGCTGTATTGGTGACGCTGGAAATAAGAGGATGCTTCTTATCTTAAAACAGAGTGTGTTTCAGGGATGAGAACTCTGGTCTGAATTTCCCTTCAGAAACGGAGATAAACCCCAGGATCTGTGTCTTCCTACAAGCAAGAGTTCATTTCTGGTTACCCAGGGAATTTTGGGCTCAAATGATTTTTCGCAGTTCACGAACCCAACGCGATTCTCACTATTAACTAAAGAACATTTATGAAAGATGAGCAGTGGTTTGTATGAGTTTCATAAGCAGAGTTGAACTACCTATGGTCCGTATGAGTAGGAAACACATTTCTTTTTTTCAGGGCAAGCTCAATGTTTTGCTGTATTTAGACTCTGGAAAGAAGACATGCTTCTTGCATTGAAGCAGAGGGTGTTTCAGGAATGAGAACTCGGGTTGAATTTCCATTCAGAAACGGAGTTAAACCCCAAGATATGTGTCTTCTTACAAGCAAGATTTCATTTCTGTTAAACAAAGTGATTTTTCGGCTCAAATGATTTTTCGCAGTTCACCAACCCAAACCGATTCTCACTATTAACTAAAGAGCATTTATGTAAGAGGAACTGTGGTTTGTATCAGTTTCATAAGCAGAGTTGAACTACATATGGTCCGTATGAATAGGAAACACAGTTCTTTTTTTCTGGGCATAATCATGGTTCTTGCTGTATTGGTGACGCTGGAAATAAGAAGATGCTTCTTGTCTTAAAACAGAATGTGTTTCAGGAATGAGAACTCGGGTTGAATTTCCATTCAGAAACGGAGTTAAACCCCAGGATCTGTGTCTTTCTACAAGCAAGAGTTCGATTCAGGTTAGCCCAGTGAATTTTGGGCAGAAATGATTTTTCGTAGTTAACGAACCCAAAGCGATTCTCACTATTAACTAAAGAACACTTATGTAAGAGGAACTGTGGTTTGTATCAGTTTCATAAGCAGAGTTGAACTACATATGGTCTGTATGAGAAGAAAACACTGTTCTTTTTTTTCAGGTAATGCTCATTGTTCTTGCTGTATTGGAGACGCTGGAAAGAAGAGCTTGCTTCTTGCAATAAAACAGGGTGTGTTTCATGGATGAGAACTCTGGTCTGAATTTCTCTTCACAAACGGAGTTAAATCCCATGATCTGTGTCTTCCTACCAGCAGGAGTTGATTTCTGGTAAACCAAGTGAATTTTCGGCTCAAATGACTTTACACAGTTCTAGATCCCAACGCGATTATCACTATTAACTAAAGAGCATTTATGTAAGAGTAGGTGTGGTTTGTATCAGTTTCATAAGCAGAGTTGAACTACATATGGTCCATATGAGTAGGAAACACAGTTCTATTTTTCTGGGCATGCTCATGGTTCTTGCTGTATTGGATACGCTGGAAAGAAGAGGATGCTTCTTGTCCTAAAACAGAGTGTGTTTCAGGGATGAGAACTCTGGTCTGAATTTCCATTCAGAAATGGAGTTAAACCCCAGGATCTGTGTCTTCCTACAAGCAAGAGTTCATTTCTGGTAAACCCAGTGAATTTTGGGCTCAAAAGATTTTTCGCAGTTCACGAACCCAACGCGATTCTCACTATTAACTAAAGAGCATTTATGAAAGATGAACTGTGGTTTGTATGAGTTTCATAAGCAGAGTTGAACTACCTATGGTCCGTATGAGTAGGAAACACATTTCATTTTTTCAGGGCATGCTCAGTATTCTTGCTGTATTTTAGACTCTGGAAAGAAGACCTTGCTTCTTGCATTGAAGCAGAGGGTGTTTCAGGAATGAGAACTCTGGTCTGAATTTCCCTTCAGAAACGGAGTTAAACCCCAAGATATGTGTCTTCCTACAAGCAAGATTTCATTTCTGTTAAACAAAGTGAATTTTCGGCTCAAATGATTTTTCGCAGTTCACCAACCAAAACCGATTCTCACTATTAACTAAAGAGCACTTATGTAAGAGGAACTGTGGTTTGTATCAGTTTCATAAGCAGAGTTGAACTACATATGGACCGTATGAGTAGGAAACACAGTTCTTTTTTTCTGGGTATGCTCATGCTTCTTGTTGTATTCAAGACTCTGGAAAGAAGACCATATTTCTGGCATTAAAACAGAGTGTATTTCATGGATGAGAACACTGGTCTGCATTTCCATCTGAAACGGAGTTAAACTCAATGATCTGTGTCTTCCTACAAGCAAGAGTTCATTTCTGGTAAATCAAGTGAATTTTCGGCAAAAGATTTTCCACAGTTCTAGAACACAACGCGATTATCACTATTAACTAAAGAGCATTTATGTAAGAGTAGGTGTGGTTTGTATCAGTTTCATAAGCAGAGTTGAACTACTTATGGTCCATATGAGTACGAAACACAGTCCTTTTTTTCTGGGCATGCTCATGGTTCTTGCTGTATTGGATACGCTGGAAAGAAGAGGATGGTTCTTGTCCTAAAACAGAGTGTGTTTCAGGGATGAGAACTCTGGTCTGAATTTCCATTCAGAAATGGAGTTAAACCCCAGGATCTGTGTCTTCATACAAGCAAGAGTTCATTTCTGGATAACCCAGTGAATTTTGGGCTCAAAAGATTTTTCGCAGTTCAGGAACCCAACGCGATTCTCACTATTAACTAAAGAGCATTTATGAAAGATGAACTGTGGTTTGTATGAGTTTCATAAGCAGAGTTGAACTACCTATGGTCCGTATGAGTAGGAAATACATTTCTTTTTTTTCAGGGCATGCTCTGTGTTCTTGCTGTATTTTAAACTCTGGAAAGAAGAGCTTGCTTCTTGCATTGAAGCAGAGGGTGTTTCAGGAATGAGAACTCTGGTCTGAATTTCCCTTCAGAAACGGAGTTAAACCCCAAGATATGTGTCTTCCTACAAGCAAGATTTCATTTCTGTTAAACAAAGTGAATTTTCGGCTCAAATGATTTTTCACAGTTCACCAAACCAAACCGATTCTCACTATTAACTAAAGAGCATTTATGTAAGAGGAACTGTGGTTTGTATCAGTTTCATAAGCAGAGATGAACTACATATGGTCTGTATGAATAGGAAACACTGTTCTTTTTTTCAGGGAATGCTGATGGTTCTTGCTGTATTGGAGATGCTGGAAAGAAGAGCTTGCTTCTTCCATTAAAACAGGGTGTGTTTCATTGAGGAGAACTCTGGTCTGAATTTCCCTTCACAAACGGAGTTAAATCCCATGATCTGTGTCTTCCTACCAGCAGGAGTTCATTTCTGGTAAACCAAGTGAATTTTCGGCTCAAAAGATTTTCCACAGTTCGAGAACACAACGCGATTATCACTATTAACTAAAGAGAATTTATGTAAGAGGAGCTGTGGTCTGTATCAGTTTCATAAGCAGAGTTGAACTACATATGGTCCCTATGAGTAGGAAACACAGTTCTTTTTTTCTTTGCATGCTCATGGTTCTTGCTCTATTGGATACGCTGGAAAGAAGAGGATGCTTCTTGTCCTAAAATAGAGTGTGTTTCAGGGATGAGAACTCTGGCCTGAATTTCCATTCAGAAATGGAGTTAAACCCCAGGATCTGTGTCTTCCTACAAGCAAGAGTTCATTTCTGGATAACCCAGTGAATTTTGGGCTCAAATGATTTTTCGCAGTTCACGAACCCAACGCGATTCTCACTATTAACTAAAGAGCATTTATGAAAGATGAACTGTGGTTTGTATGAGCTTCATAAGCAGAGTTGAACTACCTATGGTCCGTATGAGTAGGAAACACATTTCTTTTTTTCAGGGCATGCTCAGTGTTCTTGCTGTATTTTAGAATCTGGAAAGAAGAGCTTGCTTCTTGCATTGAAGCAGAGGGTGTTTCAGGAATGAGAACTCTGGTCTGAATTTCCCTTCAGAAACGGAGTTAAACCCCAAGATACGTGTCTTCCTACAAGCAAGATTTCATTTCTGTTAAACAAAGTGAATTTTCGGCTCAAATGATTTTTCGCAGTTCACCAATCCAAACCGATTCTCACTATTAACTAAAGAGCATTTATGTAAGAGGAACTGTGGTTTATATCAGTTTCATAAGCAGAGTTGAACTACATATGGACCGTATGAGTAGGAAACACAGTTCTTTTTTTCTGGGTATGCTCATGCTTCTTGTTGTATTCAATTCTCTGGAAAGAAGACCATATTTCTGGCATTAAAACAGAGTGTATTTCATGGATGAGAACACTGGTCTGCATTTCCATCTGAAACGGAGTTAAACTCAATGATCTGTGTCTTCCTACAAGCAAGAGTTCATTTCTGGTAAACCAAGTGAATTTTTGGCAAAAGATTTTCACAGTTCTAGAACACAACGCGATTATCACTATTAACTAAAGAGCATTTATGTAAGAGTAGGTGTGGTTTGTATCAGTTTCATAAGCAGAGTTGAACTACTTATGGTCCATATGAGTACGAAACACAGTCCTTTTTTTCTGGGCATGCTCATGGTTCTTGCTGTATTGGATACGCTGGAAAGAAGAGGATGCTTCTTGTCCTAAAACAGAGTGTGTTTCAGGGATGAGAACTCTGGTCTGAATTTCCATTCAGAAATGGAGTTAAACCCCAGGATCTGTGTCTTCATACAAGCAAGAGTTCATTTCTGGATAACCCAGTGAATTTTGGGCTCAAAAGATTTTTCGCAGTTCAGGAACCCAACGCGATTCTCACTATTAACTAAAGAGCATTTATGAAAGATGAACTGTGGTTTGTATGAGTTTCATAAGCAGAGTTGAACTACCTATGGTCCGTATGAGTAGGAAATACATTTCTTTTTTTTCAGGGCATGCTCTGTGTTCTTGCTGTATTTTAAACTCTGGAAAGAAGAGCTTGCTTCTTGCATTGAAGCAGAGGGTGTTTCAGGAATGAGAACTCTGGTCTGAATTTCCCTTCAGAAACGGAGTTAAACCCCAAGATATGTGTCTTCCTACAAGCAAGATTTCATTTCTGTTAAACAAAGTGAATTTTCGGCTCAAATGATTTTTCACAGTTCACCAAACCAAACCGATTCTCACTATTAACTAAAGAGCATTTATGTAAGAGGAACTGTGGTTTGTATCAGTTTCATAAGCAGAGATGAACTACATATGGTCTGTATGAATAGGAAACACTGTTCTTTTTTTCAGGGAATGCTGATGGTTCTTGCTGTATTGGAGATGCTGGAAAGAAGAGCTTGCTTCTTCCATTAAAACAGGGTGTGTTTCATTGAGGAGAACTCTGGTCTGAATTTCCCTTCACAAACGGAGTTAAATCCCATGATCTGTGTCTTCCTACCAGCAGGAGTTCATTTCTGGTAAACCAAGTGAATTTTCGGCTCAAAAGATTTTCCACAGTTCGAGAACACAACGCGATTATCACTATTAACTAAAGAGAATTTATGTAAGAGGAGCTGTGGTCTGTATCAGTTTCATAAGCAGAGTTGAACTACATATGGTCCCTATGAGTAGGAAACACAGTTCTTTTTTTCTTTGCATGCTCATGGTTCTTGCTCTATTGGATACGCTGGAAAGAAGAGGATGCTTCTTGTCCTAAAATAGAGTGTGTTTCAGGGATGAGAACTCTGGCCTGAATTTCCATTCAGAAATGGAGTTAAACCCCAGGATCTGTGTCTTCCTACAAGCAAGAGTTCATTTCTGGATAACCCAGTGAATTTTGGGCTCAAATGATTTTTCGCAGTTCACGAACCCAACGCGATTCTCACTATTAACTAAAGAGCATTTATGAAAGATGAACTGTGGTTTGTATGAGCTTCATAAGCAGAGTTGAACTACCTATGGTCCGTATGAGTAGGAAACACATTTCTTTTTTTCAGGGCATGCTCAGTGTTCTTGCTGTATTTTAGAATCTGGAAAGAAGAGCTTGCTTCTTGCATTGAAGCAGAGGGTGTTTCAGGAATGAGAACTCTGGTCTGAATTTCCCTTCAGAAACGGAGTTAAACCCCAAGATACGTGTCTTCCTACAAGCAAGATTTCATTTCTGTTAAAC
Organism: Onychomys arenicola; assembly: GCA_949786405.1. Taxonomy (NCBI): domain Eukaryota; kingdom Metazoa; phylum Chordata; class Mammalia; order Rodentia; family Cricetidae; genus Onychomys; species Onychomys arenicola. The sequence continues at coordinate 1,129,686 of CATKUM010000029.1, forward strand.
AAAGTGAATTTTCGGCTCAAATGATTTTTCGCAGTTCACCAATCCAAACCGATTCTCACTATTAACTAAAGAGCATTTATGTAAGAGGAACTGTGGTTTATATCAGTTTCATAAGCAGAGTTGAACTACATATGGACCGTATGAGTAGGAAACACAGTTCTTTTTTTCTGGGTATGCTCATGCTTCTTGTTGTATTCAATTCTCTGGAAAGAAGACCATATTTCTGGCATTAAAACAGAGTGTATTTCATGGATGAGAACACTGGTCTGCATTTCCATCTGAAACGGAGTTAAACTCAATGATCTGTGTCTTCCTACAAGCAAGAGTTCATTTCTGGTAAACCAAGTGAATTTTTGGCAAAAGATTTTCACAGTTCTAGAACACAACGCGATTATCACTATTAACTAAAGAGCATTTATGTAAGAGTAGGTGTGGTTTGTATCAGTTTCATAAGCAGAGTTGAACTACTTATGGTCCATATGAGTACGAAACACAGTCCTTTTTTTCTGGGCATGCTCATGGTTCTTGCTGTATTGGATACGCTGGAAAGAAGAGGATGCTTCTTGTCCTAAAACAGAGTGTGTTTCAGGGATGAGAACTCTGGTCTGAATTTCCATTCAGAAATGGAGTTAAACCCCAGGATCTGTGTCTTCATACAAGCAAGAGTTCATTTCTGGATAACCCAGTGAATTTTGGGCTCAAAAGATTTTTCGCAGTTCAGGAACCCAACGCGATTCTCACTATTAACTAAAGAGCATTTATGAAAGATGAACTGTGGTTTGTATGAGTTTCATAAGCAGAGTTGAACTACCTATGGTCCGTATGAGTAGGAAATACATTTCTTTTTTTTCAGGGCATGCTCTGTGTTCTTGCTGTATTTTAAACTCTGGAAAGAAGAGCTTGCTTCTTGCATTGAAGCAGAGGGTGTTTCAGGAATGAGAACTCTGGTCTGAATTTCCCTTCAGAAACGGAGTTAAACCCCAAGATATGTGTCTTCCTACAAGCAAGATTTCATTTCTGTTAAACAAAGTGAATTTTCGGCTCAAATGATTTTTCACAGTTCACCAAACCAAACCGATTCTCACTATTAACTAAAGAGCATTTATGTAAGAGGAACTGTGGTTTGTATCAGTTTCATAAGCAGAGATGAACTACATATGGTCTGTATGAATAGGAAACACTGTTCTTTTTTTCAGGGAATGCTGATGGTTCTTGCTGTATTGGAGATGCTGGAAAGAAGAGCTTGCTTCTTCCATTAAAACAGGGTGTGTTTCATTGAGGAGAACTCTGGTCTGAATTTCCCTTCACAAACGGAGTTAAATCCCATGATCTGTGTATTCCTACCAGCAGGAGTTCATTTCTGGTAAACCAAGTGAATTTTCGGCTCAAAAGATTTTCCACAGTTCTAGAACACAACGCGATTATCACTATTAACTAAAGAGCATTTATGTAAGAGGAGCTGTGGTCTGTATCAGTTTCATAAGCAGAGTTGAACTACATATGGTCCATATGAGTAGGAAACACAGTTCTTTTTTTCTGGGCATGCTCATGGTTCTTGCTCTATTGGATACGCTGGAAAGAAGAGGATGCTTCTTGTCCTAAAACAGATTGTGTTTCAGGGATGAGAACTCTGGTCTGAATTTCCATTCAGAAATGGAGTAAAACCCCAGGATCTGTGTCTTCCTACAAGCAAGAGTTCATTTCTGGAAAACTCAGTGAATTTTGGGCTCAAAAGATTTTTCTCAGTTCACGAACCCAACGCGATTCTCAATATTAACTAAAGAGCATTTATGAAAGACGAGCTGTTTTTTGTATGAGTTTCATAAGCAGAGTTGAACTACCTATGGTCCGTATGAGTAGGAAACACATATCTTTTTTTCAGGGCATGCTCAGTGTTCTTGCTGTATTTTAGACTCTGGAAAGAAGAGCTTGCTTCTTGCATTGAAGCAGAGGGTGTTTCAGGAATGAGAACTCTGGTCTGAATTTCCCTTCAGAAACGGAGTTAAACCCCAAGATATATGTCTTCTTACAAGCAAGATTTCATTTCTGTTAAACAAAGTGAATTTTCGGCTCAAATGATTTTTCGCAATTCACCAACCCAAACTGATTCTCACTATTAACTAAAGAGCATTTATGTAAGAGGAACTGTGGTTTGTATCAGTTTCATAAGCAGAGTTGAACTACATATGGACCGTATGAGTAGGAAACACAGTTCTTTTTTTCTGGGCATGCTCATGCTTCTTGTTGTATTGAAGACTCTGGGAAGAAGACCATATTTCTGCATTAAAACAGAGTGTATTTCATGGATGAGAACACTGGTCTGCATTTCCATCTGAAACGGAGTTAAACTCAATGATCTGTGTCTTCCTACAAGCAAGAGTTCATTTCTGGTAAACCAAGTGAATTTTCCGCTCAAAAGATTTTCCACAGTTCTAGAACACAACGCGATTATCACTATTATCTAAAGAGCATTTATGTAAGAGGAGCTGTGGTCTGTATCAGTTTCATAAGCAGAGTTGAACTACATATGGTCTGTATGAGTAGAAAACACAGTTCTTTTTTTCTGGGCATAATCATGGTTCTTGCTGTATTGGTGACGTTGGAAATAAGAGGATGCTTCTTGTCTTAAAACAGAGTGTGTTTCAGGGATGAGAACTCTGGTCTGAATTTCCCTTCAGAAACGGAGTTAAACCCCAGGATCTGTGTCTTCCTACAAGCAAGAGTTCATTTCTGGTTACCCCAGTGAATTTTGGGCACAAATGATTTTTCGCAGTTCACGAACCCAACGCGATTCTCACTATTAACTAAAGAGCATTTATGTTAGCGGAGCTGTGGTTTATATCAGTTTCATAAGCAGAGATGAACTACATATGGTCTGTATGAATAGGAAACACTGTTCTTTTTTTCAGGGAATGCTGATGGTTCTTGCTGTATTGGAGACGCTGGAAAGAAGAGCTTGCTTCTTCCATTAAAACAGGGTGTGTTTCATAGAGGAGAACTCTAGTCTGAATTTCCCTTCACAAACGGAGTTAAATCCCATGATCTGTGTATTGCTACCAGCAGGAGTTCATTTCTGGTAAGCCAAGTGATTTTTCGGCTCAAAAGATTTTCCACAGTTCTAGAACACAACGCGATTATCACTATTAACTAAAGAGCATTTATGTAAGAGTAGGTGTGGTTTGTATCAGTTTCATAAGCAGAGTTGAAATACATATGGACCGTATGAGTAGGAAACACAGTTCTTTTTTTCTGGGCATGCTCATGGTTCTTGCTGTATTGGATACGCTGGAAAGAAGAGGATGCTTCTTGTCCTAAAACAGAGTGTGTTTCAGGAATGAGAACTCTGGTCTGAATTTCCATTCAGAAATGGAGTTAAACCCCAGGATCTGTGTCTTCCTACAAGCAAGAGTTCATTTCTGGAAAACTCAGTGAATTTTGGGCTCAAAAGATTTTTCTCAGTTCACGAACCCAACGCGATTCTCAATATTAACTAAAGAGCATTTATGAAAGACGAGCTGTTTTTTGTATGAGTTTCATAAGCAGAGTTGAACTACCTATGGTCCGTATGAGTAGGAAACACATATCTTTTTTTCAGGGCATGCTCAGTGTTCTTGCTGTATTTTAGACTCTGGAAAGAAGAGCTTGCTTCTTGCATTGAAGCAGAGGGTGTTTCAGGAATGAGAACTCTGGTCTGAATTTCCCTTCAGAAACGGAGTTAAACCCCAAGATATATGTCTTCTTACAAGCAAGATTTCATTTCTGTTAAACAAAGTGAATTTTCGGCTCAAATGATTTTTCGCAATTCACCAACCCAAACTGATTCTCACTATTAACTAAAGAGCATTTATGTAAGAGGAACTGTGGTTTGTATCAGTTTCATAAGCAGAGTTGAACTACATATGGACCGTATGAGTAGGAAACACAGTTCTTTTTTTCTGGGCATGCTCATGCTTCTTGTTGTATTGAAGACTCTGGGAAGAAGACCATATTTCTGCATTAAAACAGAGTGTATTTCATGGATGAGAACACTGGTCTGCATTTCCATCTGAAACGGAGTTAAACTCAATGATCTGTGTCTTCCTACAAGCAAGAGTTCATTTCTGGTAAACCAAGTGAATTTTCCGCTCAAAAGATTTTCCACAGTTCTAGAACACAACGCGATTATCACTATTATCTAAAGAGCATTTATGTAAGAGGAGCTGTGGTCTGTATCAGTTTCATAAGCAGAGTTGAACTACATATGGTCTGTATGAGTAGAAAACACAGTTCTTTTTTTCTGGGCATAATCATGGTTCTTGCTGTATTGGTGACGTTGGAAATAAGAGGATGCTTCTTGTCTTAAAACAGAGTGTGTTTCAGGGATGAGAACTCTGGTCTGAATTTCCCTTCAGAAACGGAGTTAAACCCCAGGATCTGTGTCTTCCTACAAGCAAGAGTTCATTTCTGGTTACCCCAGTGAATTTTGGGCACAAATGATTTTTCGCAGTTCACGAACCCAACGCGATTCTCACTATTAACTAAAGAGCATTTATGTTAGCGGAGCTGTGGTTTATATCAGTTTCATAAGCAGAGATGAACTACATATGGTCTGTATGAATAGGAAACACTGTTCTTTTTTTCAGGGAATGCTGATGGTTCTTGCTGTATTGGAGACGCTGGAAAGAAGAGCTTGCTTCTTCCATTAAAACAGGGTGTGTTTCATAGAGGAGAACTCTAGTCTGAATTTCCCTTCACAAACGGAGTTAAATCCCATGATCTGTGTATTGCTACCAGCAGGAGTTCATTTCTGGTAAGCCAAGTGATTTTTCGGCTCAAAAGATTTTCCACAGTTCTAGAACACAACGCGATTATCACTATTAACTAAAGAGCATTTATGTAAGAGTAGGTGTGGTTTGTATCAGTTTCATAAGCAGAGTTGAAATACATATGGACCGTATGAGTAGGAAACACAGTTCTTTTTTTCTGGGCATGCTCATGGTTCTTGCTGTATTGGATACGCTGGAAAGAAGAGGATGCTTCTTGTCCTAAAACAGAGTGTGTTTCAGGAATGAGAACTCTGGTCTGAATTTCCATTCAGAAATGGAGTTAAACCCCAGGATCTGTGTCTTCCTACAAGCAAGAGTTCATTTCTGGATAACCCAGTGAATTTTCGGCTCAAATGATTTTTCGCAGTTCACGAACCCAACGCGATTCTCACTATTAACTAAAGAGCATTTATGTTAGCGGAGCTGTGGTTTATATCAGTTTCATAAGCAGAGATGAACTACATATGGTCTGTATGAATAGGAAACACTGTTCTTTTTTTCAGGGAATGCTGATTGTTCTTGCTGTATTGGAGATGCTGGAAAGAAGAGCTTGCTTCTTCCATTAAAACAGGGTGTGTTTCATTGAGGAGAACTCTGGTCTGAATTTCCCTTCACAAACGGAGTTAAATCCCATGATCTGTGTATTCCTACCAGCAGGAGTTCATTTCTGGTAAACCAAGTGAATTTTCGGCTCAAAAGATTTTCCACAGTTCTAGAACACAACGCGATTATCACTATTAACTAAAGAGCATTTATGTAAGAGGAGCTGTGGTCTGTATCAGTTTCATAAGCAGAGTTGAACTACATATGGTCCGTACGAGTAGGAAACACAGTTCTTTTTTTCTGGGCATGCTCATGGTTCTTGCTCTATTGGATACGCTGGAAAGAAGAGGATGCTTCTTGTCCTAAAACAGATTGTGTTTCAGGGATGAGAACTCTGGTCTGAATTTCCATTCAGAAATGGAGTAAAACCCCAGGATCTGTGTCTTCCTACAAGCAAGAGTTCATTTCTGGAAAACTCAGTGAATTTTGGGCTCAAAAGATTTTTCTCAGTTCACGAACCCAACGCGATTCTAACTATTTACTAAAGAGCATTTATGTAAGAGGAACTGTGGTTTGTATCAGTTTCATAAGCAGAGTTGAACTACATATGGACCGTATGAGTAGGAAACACATTTCTTTTTTTCTGGGCATGCTCATGCTTCTTGTTGTATTGAAGACTCTGGAAAGAAGACCATATTTCTGGCATTAAAACAGAGTGTATTTCATGGATGAGAACACTGGTCTGCATTTCCATCTGAAACGGAGTTAAACTCAATGATCTGTGTCTTCCTACAAGCAAGAGTTCATTTCTGGTAAACCAAGTGAATTTTCCGCTCAAAAGATTTTCCACAGTTCTAGAACACAACGCGATTCTCACTATTAACTAAAGAGCATTTATGTAAGAGGAGCTGTGGTCTGTATCAGTTTCATAAGCAGAGTTGAACTACATATGGTCTGTATGAGTAGTAAACACAGTTCTTTTTTTCTGGGCATAATCATGGTTCTTGCTGTATTGGTGACGCTGGAAATAAGAGGATGCTTCTTGTCTTAAAACAGAGTGTGTTTCAGGGATGAGATCTCTGGTCTGAATTTCCCTTCAGAAACGGAGTTAAACCCCAGGATCTGTGTCTTCCTACAAGCAAGAGTTCATTTCTGGTTACCCAAGTGAATTTTGGGCACAAATGATTTTTCGCAGTTCACGAACCCAACGCGATTCTCACTATTAACTAAAGAGCATTTATGTTAGCGGAGCTGTGGTTTATATCAGTTTCATAAGCAGAGATGAACTACATATGGTCTGTATGAATAGGAAACACTGTTCTTTTTTTCAGGGAATGGTGATGGTTCTTGCTGTATTGGAGAGGCTGGAAAGAAGAGCTTGCTTCTTCCATTAAAACAGGGTGTGTTTCATAGAGGAGAACTCTGGTCTGAATTTCCCTTCACAAACGGAGTTAAATCCCATGTCCTGTGTATTGCTACCAGCAGGAGTTCATTTCTGGTAAGCCAAGTGATTTTTCGGCTCAAAAGATTTTCCACAGTTCTAGAACACAACGCGATTATCACTATTAACTAAAGAGCATTTATGTAAGAGGAGCTGTGGTCTGTATCATTTTCATAAGCAGAGTTGAACTACATATGGTCCGTATGAGTAGGAAACACAGTTCTTTTTTTCAGGGCATGCTCAGTGTTCTTGCTGTATTTTAGACTCTGGAAAGAAGAGCTTGCATCGTGCATTGAAGCAGAGGGTGTTTCAGGAATGAGAACTCTGGTCTGAGTTTCCCTTCAGAAACGGAGTTAAACCCAAAGATATGTGTCTTCCTACAAGCAAGATTTCATTTCTGTTAAACAAAGTTAATTTTCGGCTCAAATGATTTTTCACAGTTCACCAACCCAAACCGATTCTCACTATTAACTAAAGAGCACTTATGTAAGAGGAACTGTGGTTTGTATCAGTTTCATAAGCAGAATTGAACTACATATGGACCCTATGAGTAGGAAACACAGTTCTTTTTTTCTGGGCATGCTCATGCTTCTTGTTGTATTGAAGACTCTGGAAAGAAGACCATATTTCTGGCATTAAAACAGAGTGTATTTCATGGATGAGAACACTGGTCTGCCTTTCCATCTGAAACGGAGTTAAACTCAATGATCTGTGTCTTCCTACAAGCAAGAGTTCATTTCTGGTAAACCAAGTGAATTTTCCGCTCAAAAGATTTTCCACAGTTCTAGAACACAACGCGATTATCACTATTAACTAAAGAGCATTTATGTAAGAGGAGCTGTGGTCTGTATCAGTTTCATAAGCAGAGTTGAACTACATATGGTCCGTATGAGTAGGAAACACAGTTCTTTTTTTCAGGGCATGCTCAGTGTTCTTGCTGTATTTTAGACTCTGGAAAGAAGAGCTTGCATCGTGCATTGAAGCAGAGGGTGTTTCAGGAATGAGAACTCTGGTCTGAATTTCCCTTCAGAAACGGAGTTAAACCCAAAGATATGTGTCTTCCTACAAGCAAGATTTCATTTCTGTTAAACAAAGTGAATTTTCGGCTCAAATGATTTTTCACAGTTCACCAACCCAAACCGATTCTCACTATTAACTAAAGAGCACTTATGTAAGAGGAACTGTGGTTTGTATCAGTTTCATAAGCAGAGTTGAACTACATATGGACCGTATGAGTAGGAAACACAGTTCTTTTTTTCTGGGCATGCTCATGCTTCTTGTTGTATTGAAGACTCTGGAAAGAAGACCATATTTCTGGCATTAAAACAGAGTGTATTTCATGGATGAACACTGGTCTGCCTTTCCATCTGAAACGGAGTTAAACTCAATGATCTGTGTCTTCCTACAAGCAAGAGTTCATTTCTGGTAAACCAAGTGAATTTTCCGCTCAAAAGATTTTCCACAGTTCTAGAACACAACGCGATTATCACTATTAACTAATGAGCATTTATGTAAGAGGCGCTGTGGTCTGTATCAGTTTCATAAGCAGAGTTGAACTACATATGGTCTGTATGAGTAGTAAACACAGTTCATTTTTTCTGGGCATGCTCATGCTTCTTACTCTTTTGGAGATGCTTGAAAGAAGAGGATGATTCTTGCTTTAAAACAGTGTTTTTGAGTGTTGAGATTTCTGGTCTGAATTTGCCTTCAGAATCGGAGTTAAAGACCAGGATCTGTGTCTTCCTACAAGCAAGAGTTCATTTCAGGTAAACCCAGTGAATTTTGGGCTCAAATGATTTTTCGTAGTTCACGAACCCAACGCGATTCTCACTATTAACTAAAGAGGATTTATGTAAGAGGAATTGTGGTTTGAATCAGTTTCATAAGCAGAACTGAACTACATATGGTCTTATGAGTAAGAAACACAGTTCTTTTTTTCAGTGCATGGTCATGGTTCTTGCTGTATTTTAGACTATGGAAAGAAGAGCTTGCTTCTTCGTTAAAACAGAGTGTGTTTCAGTGATGAGAACTCTGTTCTGAATTTCCCTTCAGAAACGGAGTTAAACCCCATGATCCGAGTCTTCCTACAAGCAAGAGTTCATTTATGGTAAACCAAGTGAATTTTTGGCTCAAATGATTTTACACAGTTATAGGACACCACACGATTATCACTATTAACTAAAGAGCATTTTTGTAAGAAGACCTGGGGCCTGTATCAGTTTCATAAGCAGAGTTGAACTACATATGGTCCTTATGAGTTGGAAACACAGATCTTTTTTTCTAGGCATGCTCATGGTTCTTACTGTATTGGAGATCCTGGAAAGAAGAGCTTGCATCTTGCAAGCTGGATAGAATAGGAGGATTCTTGCCTTAAAACAGAGTTTTTTTCGGGGATGAGAACTCTGTTCTGAACTTGACTTCAGAAACGGCGTTAAACCCCAGGATCTGTGTCTTCCTACAAGCAAGAGTTCATTTCTGGTAAACCAAGTGAATTTTTGGCTCAAATGATTTTTAGCAGTTCACGAACCAACATAATTCTTACTATTAACTAAAGAGCATTTTAGTAATTGGAGATGTTGTTTGTATCAGTTTCATAAGCACAGTTGAACTACATATGGTACCATGAGTAGGAAACACAGTTCTTTTTTTCAGGGCATGCTCATGGTTCTTGCTGTATTTTAAACTCTGGAAAGAAGAGCTTGCTTCTTCGTTAAAATAGAGTGTGTTTCAGGGATGACAACTCTGGTCTGAATTTGCCTTCAGAAACGGAGCTAAACACCAGGATCTGTGTCTTCCTACAAGCAAGAGTTCAATCCTTGTAAACCCAGTGAATTTTGGGCTCAAATGATTTTTCCCTGATCACGAAGCCAACGCTAATCTCACTATTAACTAAAGAGGATTTATGTAAGAGGAGCTGTGTTTTGAATCAGTATCATAAGCAGAATTGAACTACATAAGGTCTGCATGAGTAGGAAATACAGTTCTTTTTTTCTGGGAATGCTCATGGTTCTTACTGTATTGGAGACTCTGGATAGAATAGGATGATTCTTGCCTTAAAACAGAGTGTTTTTCAGGGATGAGAATTCTGGTCTGAATTTCCCATCAGAAACGGAGTTAAACCCTAGGATCTGTGTCTTCCTACAAGCAAGAGTTCATTTCTGGTAAAACCAGTGACTTTTGGGCTCAAATGCTTTTTCGCAATTCACGAACCCAACGCTATTCTCACTATTAACTAAAGAGCATTTATGTAAGAGGAGGTGTGGTTTGTATCACTTTCACAAACAGAGTTGAACTACATATGGTCCGTATGAATAGGAAACACAGTTCTTTTTTTCAGGGCATGCTCATGGTTCTTGCTGTAGTTTAGACTATGGAAAGAAGAGCTTGCTTCTTCGTTAAAACAGAGTGTGTTTCAGGGATGAGAACTCTGGTCTGAATTTGCCTTCAGAAACAGAGTTAAACCCCAGGATCTGTGTCTTCCTACAAACAAGAGTTCATTCCTGGTAAACCTAGTGAATTTTTGGCTCAAATGATTTTTCACAGTTCACGAAGCCAACACTATACTCACTATTAACTAAAGAGGATGTATGTAAGAGGAGCTGTGGTTTGTATCAGTTTTATAAGCAGAGGTGAACTACATATTGTCTGTCTGAGTAGGAAACACAGTTCTTTTTTTCTGGGCATGCACATGGTTCTTAATGTATTGGAGACGCTGGAAAGAAGAGGATGATTCATGGCTTAAAACAGAGTGTTTTTCAGGAATGAGAATTCTGGTCTGAATTTCCCCTCAGAAACGGAGTTAAACTCCATGATCCGTGTCTTCCTACTAGCAAGAGGTCATTTCTGGTAAACCAAGTGAATTTTTGGCTCAAATGATTTTGCACAATTATAGAACACAAGGCGATTATCACTATTAACTAAAGAGCATTTATGTAAGAAGACCTGTGGACTGTATCAGTTTCATAAGCAGAGTTGGACTACATATGGTTCTTATGAGGTGGAAACACAGATCTTTTTTTCTAGGCATGCTCATGGTTCTTACTGTATTGGAGATGATGGAAAGAAGAGCTTGCATCTTGCAAGCTGTATAGAATAGGATGATTCTTGCCTTAAAACATAGTTTTTTTTCAGGGATGAGAACTCTGGTCTGAATTTGGCTTCAGAAACGGCATTTAATCCCAGGATCTGTGTCTTCCTACAGGCAAGAGTTCATTTCTGATAAACCAAGTGACATTTTGTCTCAAATGATATTTAGCAGTTCACGAACCCAACATGATTCTCACTATTAACCAAAGAGCATTTTAGTAAGAGGAGATGTTGTTTGTATAAGTTTCATAAGCACAGTTGAACTACATATGGTCCACATGAGTAGGAAACACAGTTCTTTTTGTATGGGAATGCTCAAGGTTCTTACTGTATTGGAGACCCTGGAAAGAAGAGGATGATTTATGCCTTAAAACAGAGTGTTTTTCAGGGATGAGAATTCTGGTCTGATTCCCTTCAGAAATGGAATTAAACCCCAGGATCTGTGTCTTCCTAAAAGCAAGAGTTCATTTCTGGTAAACCCAGTGAATTTTGGGCTCAAATGATTTTTTGCAGTTCACGAATCCAACGCTATTCTCACTATTAACTAAAGAGCATTTATGTAAGAGGAGCTTTGGTTTGTATCAGTTTCATAAGCAAAGTTGAACTACATATTGTCCTTATGAGTATGAAACACAGTTTTTTTTTTCTGGGCATGCTCATGGTACTTGATGTATTGGAGCCGCTGGAAAGCGGGGTTTTCTTCTTGCATTAAAGCAGAGTGTGTTTAATGGATGAGAAATCTGGTCCTAATTTCCCTTCAGAAATGGAGTTAAACCCCAGGATCTGTGTCTTCCTACAAGCAAGGGTTGATTTCTTTAAAACCCAGTGAATTTTGGGCTCAAATGATTTTCGCAGTTCCCGAAGACAACGTGATTATCACTATTAACTAAAGAGCATTCATGTAAGAGAAGCTGTGGTTTGTATCAGTTTCATAAGCAGAGTTGAACTACATATGGTCTGTATGAGTAGGAAACACAGTTTTTTTTGCAGGGCATGTTCATGGTTCTTGATTTATTTTAGATTCTGGAGAGAAGAGCTTGCTTCTTGAGTTAAATGAGAGTGTTTTTCATGGATGAGAACACTGCTCTGAATTCCCTTCCAAAAAGGATTTAAACCCCAGGATCTGTGTCTTCCTACAAGCAAGGGTTCATTTCTGGTTAACCCAGGGAATTTTGGGCTCAAATGACTTTTCGCAGTTCACGAAGCCAACACTATTCTCACTATTAAATAAACAACACTTATGTAAGAGGAGATGTGGTCTGTAACATTTCATAAGCAGAGTTGAACTACACATGGTCCATATAATTAAGAAACACAGTTCTTTTTTTCTGGGCATGCTCACGGTTCTTACTGTATTGGAGACTCTGGTTAGAATAGGATGGTTCTTGCCTTAAAACAGAGTGTTTTTCAGGGATGACAATTCTGGTCTGAATTTCCCATCAGAAACGGAGTTAAACCCTAGGATCTGTGTCTTCCTACAAGCAAGAGTTCATTTCTGGTAAAACCTGTGAATTTTGGGCTCAAATGCTTTTTCGCAATTCACGAACCCAACGCTATTCTCACTATTAACTAAAGAGCATTTATGTAAGAGGAGCTGTGGTTTGTATCAGTTTCATAAGCAGAGTTGAACTACATATGGTCCGTATGAATAGGAAACACAGTTCCTTTTTTTCAGGGCATGCTCATGGTTCTTGCTGTATTTTAGACTATGGAAAGAAGAGCTTGCTTCTTCGTTAAAACAGAGTGTGTTTCAGGGATGAGAACTCTGGTCTGAATTTGCCTTCAGAAACAGAGTTAAACCCCAGGATCTGTGTCTTCCTACAAACAAGAGTTCATTCCTGGTAAACCTAGTGAATTTTGGGCTCAAATGATTTTTCACAGTTCACGAAGCCAACACTATACTCACTATTAACTAAAGAGGATTTATGTAAGAGGAGCTGTGGTTTGTATCAGTTTCATAAGCAGAGGTGAACTACATATTGTCCGTCTGAGTAGGAAACACAGTTCTTTTTTTCTGGGCATGCACATGGTTCTTAATGTATTGGAGACCCTGGAAAGAAGAGGATGATTCATGGCTTAAAACAGAGTGTTTTTCAGGCATGAGAATTCTGGTCTGAATTTCCCCTCAGAAACTTAGTTAAACTCCATGATCCGTGTCTTCCTACAAGCAAGAGTTCATTTCTGGTAAACCAAGTGAATTTTTGGCTCAAATGATTTTGCACAGTTCTAGAACACAAGGCGATTTTCACTATTAACTAAAGAGCATTTATGTAAGAAGACCAGTGGACTGTATCAGTTTCATAAGCAGAGTTAAACTACATATTGTCCGTATGAGTAGGAAACACAGTTCTTTTTTTCTGGGGATGCTCATGGTTCTTGTTATATTGGAGCCGCTGGAAAGAAGAGCTAGCTTCTTCCGTTAAATCAGATTGTGTTTCAGGGATGAGACCTCTGGTCTGAATTTCCCTTCAGAAACGGAGTTAACCCCCAGGATCTGTGTCTTCCTACAAGCAAGAGTTCATTTCTGGTAAACCCAGTGAATTTTGGGCTCAAATGATTTTTCGCAGCTCACCAACCTATGGCGATTATCACTATTAACTAAAGAGCATTTATGTAAGTGGAGTAGTGGTTTGTATCAGTTTCATAAGCAGAGTTCATGTACATATGGTCCGTATGAGTAGGAAACACAGTTCTTTTTTTCTGTGCATGCTCATCGTTCTTGCTGTATTGGAAACGTTGAAAGAAGAGCTTGCTTCTTGCGGGAAAACAGAGTGTGTTTCATGGATTAGAGCACTGGTCTGTATTTCCTTCAGACACAGAGTTAAACCACAGGATCTGTGTCCTCCTACAAGCAAGATTTCAGTTCTGGTAAACCAAGTGAATTTTGGGCTCAAATGATTTTTCACAGTTCAGAAACCCATTGCGATTCTCACTTTTAACTAATGAGCATTTATGTAGGAGGAACTGTGGTTTGTGTCAGTTTCATAAGCAGAGTTGAACTGCATATGGTCTGTATGAGGAGGAAACACAGTTTTTTTTTCTGGGCATTCTCATGATTCTTCCTGTATTGGAGACTCTGGAAAGAAGAGGATGCTTCTTGCATTAAAACAGCATGAGTTTCATGGATGAGAACACTGGTCTGAATATACCTTCAGAATCGGAGTTAAACCCCAGGATCTGTGTCTTCCTACAAGCAAGAGTACAATTCTGGTAAACCTAGTGAATTTTGGGCTCAAATGATTTTACACAGTGCACGAATACAAAGCGATTCTAACTATTAAATAAAGAGCATTTATGTAAGAGGAGCAGTGGTTTGTTTCAATTTCATAAGTTGAGTTGAACTACATATGGTCCGTATGAGTAGGAAACACAGTTATTTTTTTTCTGGGCATGCTCATGGTTCTTGCTGTATTGGAGACGCTGGAAAGAAGAGCTTGCTTCTTGCGTGAAAACAGAGTATGCTTCATGGATGAGAACACTGGTCTGAATTTCCCTTCAGAAACGGAGTTAAACCCCAGGATCTGTGTCTTCCTACTAACAAGAGTTCATTTCTGGTAAACCCAGTGAATTTTGGGCTCAAATGATTTTTGCAGTTCATGAACCCAACGCGATTCTAACTATTTACTAAAGAGCATTTATGTAAGAGGAGCTGTGGTTCGTATCAGTTTCATAAGGAGAGTTGAATACATATGGTCCGTATGAGTAGGAAACACAGTTCTTTATTTCAGGGTATGCGCATGGTTCTTGATGTATTTTTGAATCTGGAAAGAATAGGATGCTTCTTGCGTTAAAACAGTGTGTGTTTCAGGGATGAGAATAAGGGTCTGAATTTCCCTTCAGAAACGGAGTTTAACACCAGGATCTGTGTCTTCCTACAAGCAAGAGTTCATATCTGTTAAACCCAGTGAATTTTGGACTCAAGTGATTTTTCGCAGTTCACGAACCCAATGCGATTCTCACTATTAACTAAAGAGCATTTATGTAAGAGGAGCTGTGGTTTGTATCAGTTTCATAAGCAGAGTTGAACTACATATGGTCCATATGAGTAGGAAAAACAGGTTTTTTTTTCAGGGCATGCTCATGGTTATTGTTGTATTTTAGACTCTCGAAAGAAGAGCTAACTTCTTGGTTAAATCAGAGTGTGTTTCAGGGATGAGAACTCTGGTCTGAATTTCCATTCAGAAACAGAGGTAAACCACAGGATCTGTGTCTTCCTACAATCAAGAGTTCATTTCTGGTAAACCAAGTGAATTTTGGGCTCAAATGATATTTCACAGTTCAGAACCCCATCGCGATTCTCACTATTAACTAAAGAGCATTTATGTATATGAGCTGTGGTTTGTATCAGTTTCATAAGCAGAGTTGAACTGCATATGGTCTGTATGAGGAGGAAACACAGTTATTTTTTTCTGGGCATTCTAATGATTCTTCCTGTATTGGAGACGCTGGAAAGAACAGGATGCTTCTTGCATTAAAACAGCATGTGTTTCATGGATGAGAACAATGATCTGAATTTGCCTTCAGAATTGGAGTTAAACCCCAGGATCTGTGTCTTCCTACAAGCAAGAGTTCATTTCTGGTAAACCCACTGAATTTTGGGCTCAAATGATTTTTCGCAGTTCACCAATCTAAGGCGATTATCACTATTAAATAAAGAGCATTTATGTAAGTGGAGCAGTGGTTTGTATCAGTTTCATAAGCAGAGTTGAACTACATATGGTGTGTATGAGTAGGAAAAAGTTCTTTTTTTCAGGGCATGCTCATGGTTCTTGATGTATTTTAGACTCTAGAAAGAAGAGCTTGCTTCTTGCGTGAAAACAGTGTGTGTTTCAGGGATGAGCACTCTGGTCTGAATTTCTCTTCAGAAACGGAGTTAAACCCAGGAACTGTGTCTTCCTACAAGCAAGAGTTCATTTCTTGTAAACCCATTGAATTTTTGGCTCAAATTATTTTTTGCAATTCACGAACCCAACACAATTCTCACTATTAACTAAAGAGCATTTATGTAAGAGGAGCTGTGTTTTGTATCAGTTTCATAAGCAGAGTTGAACTACATATGGTCCGTCTGAGTAGGAAACACAGTTCTTTTTTTCAGGGCATGCTCATGGTTCTTGCTGTATTTTAGACTCTGGAAAGAAGAGCTTGCTTCTTGCGTTAAAACAGAGTGTGTTTCAGGGATGAGAACTCTGGTCTGAATTTCTCTTCAGAAACGGAGTTAAACCCCAGGATCTGTGTCTTCCTACAAGCAAGAGTTTATTTCTGGTAAACCCAGGGAATTTTGGGCTCAAATAATTTTTCACAGTTCACGAATGGAACACAATTCACCCTATTAACTAAAGAGCAGTTATGTAAGAGTACCTGTGGTTTGTATCAGTTACATAAGCAGAGTTCAACTACATATGATCCATATGAGTAGGAAGCACAGTTCTTTTTTCTGTGCTTGCTCATGGTTCTTGCTCTTTTGGAGACGCTGGATTGAAGCGCTTGCTTCTTGCGTGAAAACAGAGTGTGTTTCATGGATGAGAACACTGAACTGAATTTCCTTCAGAAACAGAGTTAAACCACAGGATCTGTGTATTCCTACAAGCAAGAGTTCATTTCTGGTCAACCCATTGAATTTTGGGCTCAAATAATTTTTCGCAGTTCACGAACCCAACACGATTCTCACTATTAACTAAAGATCATTTATGTAAGAGGAGCTGTGGTTTGTATCAGTTTCATAACAGAGTTCATCTACATATGGTCCGTATGAGTTGGAAACACAGTTCTTTTTTCCTGTGCATGCTCATCGTTCTTGCTGTATTGGAGACGTTGAAAGAAAAGCTTGCTTCTTGCGGGAAAAATGAGTGTGTTTCATGGATGAGAACACTGGTCTGAATTTCCTTCAGACACAGAGTTAAACCACAGGATCTGTGTCTTCCTACAAGCAAGAGTTCAGTTCTGGTAAACCAAGTGAATTTTGGGCTCAAATGATTTTTCACAGTTCAGAAACCCATTGCGATTCTCACTTTTAACTAAAGAGCATTTATGTAGGAGGAACTGTGGTTTGTGTCAGTTTCATAAGCAGAGTTGAACTGCATATGGTCTGTATGAGGAGGAGACACAGTTTTTTTTTTTTTTTCTGGGCATTCTCAAGATTCTTCCTGTATTGGAGAATCTGGAAAGAAGAGGATGCTTCTTGCATTAAAACAGCATGTGTTTCATGGATGAGAACACGGGTCTGAATTTCCTTCAGAAACAGAGTTAAACCACAGGATCTGTGTATTCCTACAAGCAAGAGTTCATTTCTGGTCAACCCATTGAATTTTGGGCTCAAATAATTTTTCACAGTTCACGAACCCAACAGGATTCTCACTTTTAACTAAAGAGCATTTATGTAAGAGGAACTGTGCTTTATGTCAGTTTCATAAGCAGAGTTGAACTGCATGTTGTCTGTATGAGGAGGAAACACAGTTTTTTTTTCTGGGCATTCTCATGATTCTTGCTGTATTGGAGACGCTGGAAAGAAGTTGATGCTTCTTGCGTTAAAACAGCATTTGTTTCATGGATGAGAACACTGCTGTGAATATACCTTCAGAATCGGCTTTAAACCCCAGGAACTGTGCGTTCCTACAAGCAAGAGTTCATTTCTGGTAAAAATTGAATTTTGAGCTCAAATGATTTTTGCAGTTTATGAACCCAACGCGATTTTCACTATTAACTAAAGAGCATTTATGTAAGAGGAGCTGTGGTTTGTATCAGTTTCATAAGCAGAGTTCATCTACATATGGTGCATATGAGTAGGAAACACAGTTCTTTTTTTCTGTGCATGCTCATCGTTCTTGCTGTATTGGAGACGCTGAAAGAAGAGCTTGCTTCTTGTTGGAAAACAGAGTGTGTTTAATGCATGGATGAGAACACTGGTCTGAATTTCCTTCAGACACAGAGTTAAACCCCGGATCTCTGTCTTCCTACAAGCAAGAGTTCAGTTCTGGTAAACCAAGTGAATTTTGGGCTCAAATATTTTTTCACAGTTCAGAAACCCATTGCGATTCTCACTTTTAACTAAAGAGCATTTATGTAAGAGGAACTGTGCTTTATGTCAGTTTCATAAGCAAGGTGAACTGCATATGGTCTGTATGAGGAGGAAACACAGTTTTTTTTTTCTGGGCATTCTCATGATTCTTGCTGTATTGGTGACGCTGGAAAGAAGATGATGCTTCTTGCGTTAAAACAGCATTTGTTTCATGGATGAGAACACTGGTCTGAATATACCTTCAGAATCGGCGTTAAACCCCAGGATCTCTGCCTTCCTACAAGCAAGAGTTCATTTCTGGTAAAAATTGAATTTTGAGCTCAAATGATTTTTGCAGTTTATGAACCCAACGCGATTCTCACTATTAACTAAAGAGCATTTATGTAAGAGGAGCTGTGGTTTGTATCAGTTTCATAAGCAGAGTTCATCTACATATGGTGCATATGAGTAGGAAACACAGTTCTTTTTTTCTGTGCATGCTCATCGTTCTTGCTGTATTGGAGACGCTGAAAGAAGAGCTTGCTTCTTGTTGGAAAACAGAGTGTGTTTAATGCATGGATGAGAACACTGGTCTGAATTTCCTTCAGACACAGAGTTAAACCCCAGATCTCTGTCTTCCTACAAGCAAGAGTTCAGTTCTGGTAAACCAAGTGAATTTTGGGCTCAAATATTTTTTCACAGTTCAGAAACCCATTGCGATTCTCACTTTTAACTAAAGAGCATTTATGTAAGAGGAACTGTGCTTTATGTCAGTTTCATAAGCAAGGTGAACTGCATATGGTCTGTATGAGGAGGAAACACAGTTTTTTTTTTCTGGGCATTCTCATGATTCTTGCTGTATTGGTGACGCTGGAAAGAAGATGATGCTTCTTGCGTTAAAACAGCATTTGTTTCATGGATGAGAACACTGGTCTGAATATACCTTCAGAATCGGCGTTAAACCCCAGGATCTCTGCCTTCCTACAAGCAAGAGTTCATTTCTGGTAAAAATTGAATTTTGAGCTCAAATGATTTTTGCAGTTTAGGAAACCAACGAGATTCTCACTATTAACTAAAGAGCATTTATATAAGAGGAGCTGTGGTTTGTATCAGTTTCATAAGCAGAGTTGAACTGCATATGGTCTGCATGAGGAGGAAACACAGTTATTTTTTTCTGGGCATTCTCATGATTCTTCCTGTATTGGAGACGCTGGAAAGAACAGGATGCTTCTTGCGTTAAAATTTCATGTGTTCCATGGATGAAAACACTGGTCTGAATTTTCCTTCAGAAATGGAGTTAAACCCCAGGATCTGTGTCTTTGTACAAGCCAGAGTTCATTTCTGGTAAACCCAGTGAATTTTGGGCTCAAATGATTTTTCGCAATTCACGAACCCAACACGATTCTCACTATTAACTAAAGAGCATTTATGTAAGAGGAGCTGTGGTTTGTATCACGTTCATAAGCAGAGTTGAATATGTATGGTCCGTATGAGTAGGAATCACAGTTCTTTTTTTCAGGGCATGCTCATACTTCTTGCTGTATTTTAGACTAAGGAAAGAAGACCTTGCTTCTTGCATTAAAACAGAGTATGTTTCAGGAATGAGAACACTGGTCTAAATTTCCCTTCAGAAACGGAGTAAAACCCCAGTATCTGTGTCTTCCTACAAGCAAGAGTTCATTTCTGGTAAACCCATTGAATTTTGGGCTCAAATGATTTTTCGCAGTTCACCAACCTAAGGCGATTATCACTATTAAAGAAAGAGCATTTATGTAAGAGGAGCTGTGGTTTGTACCAGTTTTATAAGCAGAGTTGAACTACATATCGTGCATATGAGGAGGAAAAAGTTCTTTTTTACAGAGCATGCTCATGGTTCTTGCTGTATTTTAGACTCTGGAAAGAAGAGCTTGCTTCTTGCGAGAAAACAGAGTGTGTTTCAGGAATGAGAACTCTGGTCTGAATTTCCCTTCAGAAACGGCGTTAAACCCCAGGATCTGTGTCTTCCTACAAGCAAGAATTCATTTCTGGTAAACCAAGTGAATTTTGGGCTCAAATGATTTTTCACAGTTCAGAAACCCAGCGCGATTCTCACTATTCACTAAAGAGCATTTATGTAAGAGGAGCTGTGGTTTGTGTCAGTTTCATAAGCAGAGATGAACTTCATACTGTCTGTATGAGGTGAAATACAGTTCTTTTTTTCTGGGCATTATCATGGTTCTTGCTGTATTGGAGACGCTGAAAAGAAGAGGATGCTTCTTGAGTTAAAACAGCATGTGTTCCATGGATGAAAACACTGGTCTGAATTTTCCTTCATAAACGGTTTGTATCAGGTCCATAAGCAGAGCTGAACTACATATGGTCTGTATGAGTAGGAAACACAGTTCTTTTTTTCAGGGCATGCTAATAGTTCTTGCTGTATTTTAGACTCTGGAAAGAAGAGCTTGCTTCTTGTGTTAAAACAGTGTGTGTTTCAGGGATGAAAATTCTGGTCTGAATTTCCCTCCGGAACCAGAGTTAAACCCCAGGATCTGTGTCTTCCTACAAGCAAGAGTTTATTTCTGGTAAACCCAGTGAATTTTGAGCTCAAATATTTTTTCGCAGTTCACCAACCCAATGCGTTTCTCACTGTTAACTTAAGAGCATTTATTCAAGAGGAGCTGTTGTTTGCATCAGTTTCATAAGCACAGTTGAACTACATATGGTCCGTATGAGTAGGAAACACACTTCTTTTTTTCAAGGTGTGCTCATTGTTCTTGCTATATTGGAGACTCTGGAAAGAAGAGCTTGATTCTTGCGTTAAAACAGAGGGTTATTCACTGATGAGAACTCTGGTCTGAAATTCCCTTCAGAAACAGAGTTAAACTACAGGAACTGAGTGTTCCTACACGCAGGAGTTCATTTCTGGTAAACCCAGTGAATTTTGAGCTCAAATGATTTTTCGCAGTTCACGAACCCAACGCGATTCTAACTATTAACTAAAGAGCATTTATGTAAGAGGAGCCGTGGTCTGTATCAGTTTCATAAGCAGAGTTGAACTACATATGGTCTGTATGAGTAGGAAACACAGTTCTTTTTTTCTAGGCATGTTGATGGTTCTTATTGTATTGGAGACGCTGGAAAGAAGAGGATGATTTTTGCCTTAAAACAGAGTGTATTTCAGGGATGAGAACTCTGGTCTGAATTTCCCTTCAGAAACGGAGTTAATCACCAAGATCTGTGTCTTCCTACAAGCAAGCGTTCATTTCTCTTAAACCAAGGGAATTTTGGGCTCAAATGATTTTTCGCAGTTCACGAAGCCGATGCAATTCTCACTATTAACTAAAGAGCATTTATGTTCGAGGTGCTGTGGTTTGTATCAGTTTCATAATCAGAGTTCAACTACATATGGTCCGCATGAGTAGGAAACACAGTTCTTTTTTTCTGGGCATGCTAATGGTTCTTGCTGTATTGGAAAATCTGGAAAGTAGGGCATGCTTCTTGCATGAAAACAGAGTGTGTTTCATGGATGAGAACACTGGTCTGAATTTACCTTGAGAAACAGAGTTAAACCACAGGATCTGTGTCTTCCTACAAGCAAGAGTTCATTTCTGGTAAACCAAGTGAATTTTGGGCTCAAATGATTTTTCACAGTTCAGAAACCCATCGCGATTCTCACTATTCACTAAAGAGCATTTATGTAAGTGGAGCTGTGTTTTGTATCAGGTTCATAAGCAGAGTTGAACTACATATAGTCCGTAAGACTAGGAAACACATTTCTTTTTTTCTGGGCTTGCTCATAGTTCTTGCTGTATTTTAGACTCTGGAAAGTAGAGCTTGCTTCTTGTGTTAAAACAGTGTGTGTTTCAGGGATGAGAATTCTGGTCTGAATTTCCCTCCAGAACCGGAGTTAAACCCAAGGATCTGTGTCTTCCTATAAGCAAGAGTTCATTTCTGGTAAACCAAGTGAATTTTGGGCCAAAATGATATTACAAAGTTCAAAAACCCAATGGGATTCTCACTATTAACTGAAGAGCATTTATTTAAGAGGTGCTGTGGTTTGTATCAGTTTCATAAGCAGAGTTGAACTACATATGGTCCGTATGAGTAGGAAACACAGTTCTTTTTTTCAAGGCGTGCTCATTGTTCTTGCTATATTGGAGACTCTGGAAAGGAGAGCTTGCTTCTTGCTTTAAAACAGAGGGTTATTCACTGATGAGAACTCTGGTCTGAAATTCCCTTCAGAAACAGCGTTAAACTACAGGATCTGAGTGTTCCTACACGCAGGAGTTCATTTCTGGTAAACCCAGTGAATTTTGAGCTCAAATGATTTTTCGCAGTTCACGAACCCAACGCGATTCTAACTATTAACTAAAGTGCATTTATGTAAGAGGAGCTGTGGCCTGTATCAGTTTCATAAGCAGAGTTGAAATACATATGGTCTGTATGAGTAGGAAACACCGTTCTTTTTTTCTAGGCATGCTCATGGTTCTTATTGTATTGGAGACTCTGGAAAGAAGAGGATGATTCTTGCCTTAAAACAGAGTATATTTCAGGGATGAGAACTCTGGTCTGAATTTCCCTTCAGAAACGGAGTTAATCACCAAGATCTGTGTCTTCCTACAAGCAAGAGTTCATTTCTCGTAAACCAAGGGAATTTTGGGCTCAAATGATTTTTCGCAGTTCACGAAGCCAACGCAATTCTCACTATTAACTAAAGAGCATTTATGTTCAAGGTGCTGTGGTTTGTATCAGTTTCATAATCAGAGTTCAACTACATATGGTCCGCATGAGTAGGAAACACAGTTCTTTTTTTCTGGGCATGCTAATGGTTCTTGCTGTATTGGAAAATCTGGAAAGTAGGGCATGCTTCTTGCGTGAAAACAGAGTGTGTTTCATGGATGAGAACACTGGTCTGAAATTACCTTCAGAATCAGAGTTAAACCACAGGATCTGTGTCTTCCTACAAGCAAGAGTTCATTTATGGTAAACCAAGTGAATTTTGGGCTCAAATGAATGTTCACAGTTCAGAAACCCATCACGATTCTCACTATTCACTCAAGAGCATTTATGTAAGAGTAGCTGTGGTTTGTGTCAGTTTCATAAGCAGAGATGAACTTCATATGGTCTGTATGAGGTGAAATACAGTTCTTTTTTTCTGGGCATTATCATGGTTCTTGCTGTATTGGAGACGCTGAAAAGAAGAGGATGCTTCTTGCGTTAAAACACCGTGTGTTCCATGGATGAAAACACTGGTCTGAATTTGCCTTCAGAAACGGTTTGTATCAGGTCCATAAGCAGAGCTGAACTACATATGGTCTGTATGAGTAGGAAACACAGTTCTTTTTTTCAGGGCATGCTAATAGTTCTTGCTGTATTTTAGACTCTGGAAAGAAGAGCTTGCTTCTTGTGTTAAAACAGTGTGTGTTTCAGGGATGAAAATTCTGGTCTGAATTTCCCTCCGGAACCAGAGTTAAACCCCAGGATCTGTGTCTTCCTACAAGCAAGAGTTTATTTCTGGTAAACCCAGTGAATTTTGAGCTCAAATATTTTTTCGCAGTTCACCAACCCAATGCGTTTCTCACTGTTAACTTAAGAGCATTTATTCAAGAGGAGCTGTTGTTTGCATCAGTTTCATAAGCAGAGTTGAACTACATATGGTCCGTATGAGTAGGAAACACACTTCTTTTTTTCAAGGTGTGCTCATTGTTCTTGCTATATTGGAGACTCTGGAAAGAAGAGCTTGATTCTTGCGTTAAAACAGAGGGTTATTCACTGATGAGAACTCTGGTCTGAAATTCCCTTCAGAAACAGAGTTAAACTACAGGAACTGAGTGTTCCTACACGCAGGAGTTCATTTCTGGTAAACCCAGTGAATTTTGAGCTCAAATGATTTTTCGCAGTTCACGAACCCAACGCGATTCTAACTATTAACTAAAGAGCATTTATGTAAGAGGAGCCGTGGTCTGTATCAGTTTCATAAGCAGAGTTGAACTACATATGGTCTGTATGAGTAGGAAACACAGTTCTTTTTTTCTAGGCATGTTGATGGTTCTTATTGTATTGGAGACGCTGGAAAGAAGAGGATGATTTTTGCCTTAAAACAGAGTGTATTTCAGGGATGAGAACTCTGGTCTGAATTTCCCTTCAGAAACGGAGTTAATCACCAAGATCTGTGTCTTCCTACAAGCAAGCGTTCATTTCTCGTAAACCAAGGGAATTTTGGGCTCAAATGATTTTTCGCAGTTCACGAAGCCGATGCAATTCTCACTATTAACTAAAGAGCATTTATGTTCGAGGTGCTGTGGTTTGTATCAGTTTCATAATCAGAGTTCAACTACATATGGTCCGCATGAGTAGGAAACACAGTTCTTTTTTTCTGGGCATGCTAATGCTTCTTGCTGTATTGGAAAATCTGGAAAGTAGGGCATGCTTCTTGCATGAAAACAGAGTGTGTTTCATGGATGAGAACACTGGTCTGAATTTACCTTGAGAAACAGAGTTAAACCACAGGATCTGTGTCTTCCTACAAGCAAGAGTTCATTTCTGGTAAACCAAGTGAATTTTGGGCTCAAATGATTTTTCACAGTTCAGAAACCCATCGCGATTCTCACTATTCACTAAAGAGCATTTATGTAAGTGGAGCTGTGGTTTGTATCAGGTTCATAAGCAGAGTTGAACTACATATAGTCCGTAAGACTAGGAAACACATTTCTTTTTTTCTGGGCTTGCTCATAGTTCTTGCTGTATTTTAGACTCTGGAAAGTAGAGCTTGCTTCTTGTGTTAAAACAGTGTGTGTTTCAGGGATGAGAATTCTGGTCTGAATTTCCCTCCAGAACCGGAGTTAAACCCAAGGATCTGTGTCTTCCTATAAGCAAGAGTTCATTTCTGGTAAACCAAGTGAATTTTGGGCCAAAATGATATTACAAAGTTCAAAAACCCAATGGGATTCTCACTATTAACTGAAGAGCATTTATTTAAGAGGTGCTGTGGTTTGTATCAGTTTCATAAGCAGAGTTGAACTACATATGGTCCGTATGAGTAGGAAACACAGTTCTTTTTTTCAAGGCGTGCTCATTGTTCTTGCTATATTGGAGACTCTGGAAAGGAGAGCTTGCTTCTTGCTTTAAAACAGAGGGTTATTCACTGATGAGAACTCTGGTCTGAAATTCCCTTCAGAAACAGCGTTAAACTACAGGATCTGAGTGTTCCTACACGCAGGAGTTCATTTCTGGTAAACCCAGTGAATTTTGAGCTCAAATGATTTTTCGCAGTTCACGAACCCAACGCGATTCTAACTATTAACTAAAGTGCATTTATGTAAGAGGAGCTGTGGCCTGTATCAGTTTCATAAGCAGAGTTGAAATACATATGGTCTGTATGAGTAGGAAACACCGTTCTTTTTTTCTAGGCATGCTCATGGTTCTTATTGTATTGGAGACTCTGGAAAGAAGAGGATGATTCTTGCCTTAAAACAGAGTATATTTCAGGGATGAGAACTCTGGTCTGAATTTCCCTTCAGAAACGGAGTTAATCACCAAGATCTGTGTCTTCCTACAAGCAAGAGTTCATTTCTCGTAAACCAAGGGAATTTTGGGCTCAAATGATTTTTCGCAGTTCACGAAGCCAACGCAATTCTCACTATTAACTAAAGAGCATTTATGTTCAAGGTGCTGTGGTTTGTATCAGTTTCATAATCAGAGTTCAACTACATATGGTCCGCATGAGTAGGAAACACAGTTCTTTTTTTCTGGGCATGCTAATGGTTCTTGCTGTATTGGAAAATCTGGAAAGTAGGGCATGCTTCTTGCGTGAAAACAGAGTGTGTTTCATGGATGAGAACACTGGTCTGAAATTACCTTCAGAATCAGAGTTAAACCACAGGATCTGTGTCTTCCTACAAGCAAGAGTTCATTTATGGTAAACCAAGTGAATTTTGGGCTCAAATGAATGTTCACAGTTCAGAAACCCATCACGATTCTCACTATTCACTCAAGAGCATTTATGTAAGAGTAGCTGTGGTTTGTGTCAGTTTCATAAGCAGAGATGAACTTCATATGGTCTGTACGAGGTGAAATACAGTTCTTTTTTTCTGGGCATTATCATGGTTCTTGCTGTATTGGAGACGCTGAAAAGAAGAGGATGCTTCTTGCGTTAAAACACCGTGTGTTCCATGGATGAAAACACTGGTCTGAATTTGCCTTCAGAAACGGTTTGTATCAGGTCCATAAGCAGAGCTGAACTACATATGGTCTGTATGAGTAGGAAACACAGTTCTTTTTTTCAGGGCATGCTAATAGTTCTTGCTGTATTTTAGACTCTGGAAAGAAGAGCTTGCTTCTTGTGTTAAAACAGTGTGTGTTTCAGGGATGAAAATTCTGGTCTGAATTTCCCTCCGGAACCAGAGTTAAACCCCAGGATCTGTGTCTTCCTACAAGCAAGAGTTTATTTCTGGTAAACCCAGTGAATTTTGAGCTCAAATATTTTTTCGCAGTTCACCAACCCAATGCGTTTCTCACTGTTAACTTAAGAGCATTTATTCAAGAGGAGCTGTTGTTTGCATCAGTTTCATAAGCAGAGTTGAACTACATATGGTCCGTATGAGTAGGAAACACACTTCTTTTTTTCAAGGTGTGCTCATTGTTCTTGCTATATTGGAGACTCTGGAAAGAAGAGCTTGATTCTTGCGTTAAAACAGAGGGTAATTCACTGATGAGAACTCTGGTCTGAAATTCCCTTCAGAAACAGAGTTAAACTACAGGAACTGAGTGTTCCTACACGCAGGAGTTCATTTCTGGTAAACCCAGTGAATTTTGAGCTCAAATGATTTTTCGCAGTTCACGAACCCAACGCGATTCTAACTATTAACTAAAGAGCATTTATGTAAGAGGAGCCGTGGTCTGTATCAGTTTCATAAGCAGAGTTGAACTACATATGGTCTGTATGAGTAGGAAACACAGTTCTTTTTTTCTAGGCATGTTGATGGTTCTTATTGTATTGGAGACGCTGGAAAGAAGAGGATGATTTTTGCCTTAAAACAGAGTGTATTTCAGGGATGAGAACTCTGGTCTGAATTTCCCTTCAGAAACGGAGTTAATCACCAAGATCTGTGTCTTCCTACAAGCAAGCGTTCATTTCTCGTAAACCAAGGGAATTTAGGGCTCAAATGATTTTTCGCAGTTCACGAAGCCAACGCAATTCTCACTATTAACTAAAGAGCATTTATGTTCGAGGTGCTGTGGTTTGTATCAGTTTCATAATCAGAGTTCAACTACATATGGTCCGCATGAGTAGGAAACACAGTTCTTTTTTTCTGGGCATGCTAATGCTTCTTGCTGTATTGGAAAATCTGGAAAGTAGGGCATGCTTCTTGCATGAAAACAGAGTGTGTTTCATGGATGAGAACACTGGTCTGAATTTACCTTGAGAAACAGAGTTAAACTACAGGATCTGTGTCTTCCTACAAGCAAGAGTTCATTTCTGGTAAACCAAGTGAATTTTGGGCTCAAATGATTTTTCACAGTTCAGAAACCCATCGCGATTCTCACTATTCACTAAAGAGCATTTATGTAAGTGGAGCTGTGGTTTGTATCAGGTTCATAAGCAGAGTTGAACTACATATAGTCCGTAAGACTAGGAAACACATTTCTTTTTTTCTGGGCTTGCTCATAGTTCTTGCTGTATTTTAGACTCTGGAAAGTAGAGCTTGCTTCTTGTGTTAAAACAGTGTGTGTTTCAGGGATGAGAATTCTGGTCTGAATTTCCCTCCAGAACCGGAGTTAAACCCAAGGATCTGTGTCTTCCTATAAGCAAGAGTTCATTTCTGGTAAACCAAGTGAATTTTGGGCCAAAATGATATTACAAAGTTCAAAAACCCAATGGGATTCTCACTATTAACTGAAGAGCATTTATTTAAGAGGTGCTGTGGTTTGTATCAGTTTCATAAGCAGAGTTGAACTACATATGGTCCGTATGAGTAGGAAACACAGTTCTTTTTTTCAAGGCGTGCTCATTGTTCTTGCTATATTGGAGACTCTGGAAAGGAGAGCTTGCTTCTTGCTTTAAAACAGAGGGTTATTCACTGATGAGAACTCTGGTCTGAAATTCCCTTCAGAAACAGCGTTAAACTACAGGATCTGAGTGTTCCTACACGCAGGAGTTCATTTCTGGTAAACCCAGTGAATTTTGAGCTCAAATGATTTTTTGCAGTTCACGAACCCAACGCGATTCTAACTATTAACTAAAGTGCATTTATGTAAGAGGAGCTGTGGCCTGTATCAGTTTCATAAGCAGAGTTGAACTACATATGGTCTGTATGAGTAGGAAACACCGTTCTTTTTTTCTAGGCATGCTCATGGTTCTTATTGTATTGGAGACTCTGGAAAGAAGAGGATGATTCTTGCCTTAAAACAGAGTATATTTCAGGGATGAGAACTCTGGTCTGAATTTCCCTTCAGAAACGGAGTTAATCACCAAGATCTGTGTCTTCCTACAAGCAAGAGTTCATTTCTCGTAAACCAAGGGAATTTTGGGCTCAAATGATTTTTCGCAGTTCACGAAGCCAACGCAATTCTCACTATTAACTAAAGAGCATTTATGTTCAAGGTGCTGTGGTTTGTATCAGTTTCATAATCAGAGTTCAACTACATATGGTCCGCATGAGTAGGAAACACAGTTCTTTTTTTCTGGGCATGCTAATGGTTCTTGCTGTATTGGAAAATCTGGAAAGTAGGGCATGCTTCTTGCGTGAAAACAGAGTGTGTTTCATGGATGAGAACACTGGTCTGAAATTACCTTCAGAATCAGAGTTAAACCACAGGATCTGTGTCTTCCTACAAGCAAGAGTTCATTTATGGTAAACCAAGTGAATTTTGGGCTCAAATGAATGTTCACAGTTCAGAAACCCATCACGATTCTCACTATTCACTCAAGAGCATTTATGTAAGAGGAGCTGTGGTTTGTGTCAGTTTCATAAGCAGAGATGAACTTCATATGGTCTGTATGAGGTGAAATACAGTTCTTTTTTTCTGGGCATTATCATGGTCCTTGCTGTATTGGAGACGCTGAAAAGAAGAGGATGCTTCTTGCGTTAAAACACCGTGTGTTCCATGGATGAAAACACTGGTCTGAATTTGCCTTCAGAAACGGTTTGTATCAGGTCCATAAGCAGAGCTGAACTACATATGGTCTGTATGAGTAGGAAACACAGTTCTTTTTTTCAGGGCATGCTAATAGTTCTTGCTGTATTTTAGACTCTGGAAAGAAGAGCTTGCTTCTTGTGTTAAAACAGTGTGTGTTTCAGGGATGAAAATTCTGGTCTGAATTTCCCTCCGGAACCAGAGTTAAACCCCAGGATCTGTGTCTTCCTACAAGCAAGAGTTTATTTCTGGTAAACCCAGTGAATTTTGAGCTCAAATATTTTTTCGCAGTTCACCAACCCAATGCGTTTCTCACTGTTAACTTAAGAGCATTTATTCAAGAGGAGCTGTTGTTTGCATCAGTTTCATAAGCAGAGTTGAACTACATATGGTCCGTATGAGTAGGAAACACACTTATTTTTTTCAAGGTGTGCTCATTGTTCTTGCTATATTGGAGACTCTGGAAAGAAGAGCTTGATTCTTGCGTTAAAACAGAGGGTTATTCACTGATGAGAACTCTGGTCTGAAATTCCCTTCAGAAACAGAGTTAAACTACAGGAACTGAGTGTTCCTACACGCAGGAGTTCATTTCTGGTAAACCCAGTGAATTTTGAGCTCAAATGATTTTTCGCAGTTCACGAACCCAACGCGATTCTAACTATTAACTAAAGAGCATTTATGTAAGAGGAGCCGTGGTCTGTATCAGTTTCATAAGCAGAGTTGAACTACATATGGTCTGTATGAGTAGGAAACACAGTTCTTTTTTTCTAGGCATGTTGATGGTTCTTATTGTATTGGAGATGCTGGAAAGAAGAGGATGATTTTTGCCTTAAAACAGAGTGTATTTCAGGGATGAGAACTCTGGTCTGAATTTCCCTTCAGAAACGGAGTTAATCACCAAGATCTGTGTCTTCCTACAAGCAAGCGTTCATTTCTCTTAAACCAAGGGAATTTTGGGCTCAAATGATTTTTCGCAGTTCACGAAGCCAATGCAATTCTCACTATTAACTAAAGAGCATTTATGTTCGAGGTGCTGTGGTTTGTATCAGTTTCATAATCAGAGTTCAACTACATATGGTCCGCATGAGTAGGAAACACAGTTCTTTTTTTCTGGGCATGCTAATGCTTCTTGCTGTATTGGAAAATCTGGAAAGTAGGGCATGCTTCTTGCATGAAAACAGAGTGTGTTTCATGGATGAGAACACTGGTCTGAATTTACCTTGAGAAACAGAGTTAAACCACAGGATCTGTGTCTTCCTACAAGCAAGAGTTCATTTCTGGTAAACCAAGTGAATTTTGGGCTCAAATGATTTTTCACAGTTCAGAAACCCATCGCGATTCTCACTATTCACTAAAGAGCATTTATGTAAGTGGAGCTGTGGTTTGTATCAGGTTCATAAGCAGAGTTGAACTACATATAGTCCGTAAGACTAGGAAACACATTTCTTTTTTTCTGGGCTTGCTCATAGTTCTTGCTGTATTTTAGACTCTGGAAAGTAGAGCTTGCTTCTTGTGTTGAAACAGTGTGTGTTTCAGGGATGAGAATTCTGGTCTGAATTTCCCTCCAGAACCGGAGTTAAACCCAAGGATCTGTGTCTTCCTATAAGCAAGAGTTCATTTCTGGTAAACCAAGTGAATTTTGGGCCAAAATGATATTACAAAGTTCAAAAACCCAATGGGATTCTCACTATTAACTGAAGAGCATTTATTTAAGAGGTGCTGTGGTTTGTATCAGTTTCATAAGCAGAGTTGAACTACATATGGTCCGTATGAGTAGGAAACACAGTTCTTTTTTTCAAGGCGTGCTCATTGTTCTTGCTATATTGGAGACTCTGGAAAGGAGAGCTTGCTTCTTGCTTTAAAACAGAGGGTTATTCACTGATGAGAACTCTGGTCTGAAATTCCCTTCAGAAACAGCGTTAAACTACAGGATCTGAGTGTTCCTACACGCAGGAGTTCATTTCTGGTAAACCCAGTGAATTTTGAGCTCAAATGATTTTTCGCAGTTCACGAACCCAACGCGATTCTAACTATTAACTAAAGTGCATTTATGTAAGAGGAGCTGTGGCCTGTATCAGTTTCATAAGCAGAGTTGAACTACATATGGTCTGTATGAGTAGGAAACACCGTTCTTTTTTTCTAGGCATGCTCATGGTTCTTATTGTATTGGAGACTCTGGAAAGAAGAGGATGATTCTTGCCTTAAAACAGAGTATATTTCAGGGATGAGAACTCTGGTCTGAATTTCCCTTCAGAAACGGAGTTAATCACCAAGATCTGTGTCTTCCTACAAGCAAGAGTTCATTTCTCGTAAACCAAGGGAATTTTGGGCTCAAATGATTTTTCGCAGTTCACGAAGCCAACGCAATTCTCACTATTAACTAAAGAGCATTTATGTTCAAGGTGCTGTGGTTTGTATCAGTTTCATAATCAGAGTTCAACTACATATGGTCCGCATGAGTAGGAAACACAGTTCTTTTTTTCTGGGCATGCTAATGGTTCTTGCTGTATTGGAAAATCTGGAAAGTAGGGCATGCTTCTTGCATGAAAACAGAGTGTGTTTCATGGATGAGAACACTGGTCTGAAATTACCTTCAGAATCAGAGTTAAACCACAGGATCTGTGTCTTCCTACAAGCAAGAGTTCATTTATGGTAAACCAAGTGAATTTTGGGCTCAAATGAATGTTCACAGTTCAGAAACCCATCACGATTCTCACTATTCACTCAAGAGCATTTATGTAAGAGGAGCTGTGGTTTGTGTCAGTTTCATAAGCAGAGATGAACTTCATATGGTCTGTATGAGGTGAAATACAGTTCTTTTTTTCTGGGCATTATCATGGTCCTTGCTGTATTGGAGACGCTGAAAAGAAGAGGATGCTTCTTGCGTTAAAACAGCGTGTGTTCCATGGATGAAAACACTGGTCTGAATTTGCCTTCAGAAACGGAGTTAAACCCCAGGATCTGTGTCTTCGTACAAGCCAGAGTCCATTTCTGGTAAACCCAGTGAATTTTGGGCTCAAATGATTTTTCGCAGTTCACGAACCCAACAAGATTCTCACTATTAACTAAAGAGCATTTGTTTAAGAGGAGCTGTGGTTTGTATCAGGTTCAGAAGCAGAGTTGAACTACATACGGTCTGTATGAGTAGGAAATACAGTTCTTTTTTTCAGGGCATGCTCATAGTTCTTGCTGTATTTTAGACTCTGTAAAGTAGAGCTTGCTTCTTGTGTTAAAACAGTGTGTGTTTCAGGGATGAGAATTCTGGTCTGAATTTCCCTTCAGAAACGGAGTTAATCACCAAGATCTGTGTCTTCCTACAAGCAAGAGTTCATTTCTCGTAAACCAAGGGAATTTTGGGCTCAAATGATTTTTCGCAGTTCACGAACCCAACAAGATTCTCACTATTAACTAAAGAGCATTTATATAAGAGGAGCTGTGGTTTGTATCACGTTCATAAGCAGAGTTGAATATGTATGGTCCGTATGAGTAGGAAACACAGTTCTTTTTTTCAGGGCATGCTCATAGTCCTTGCTGTATTTTAGACGAAGGAAAGAAGACCTTGCTTCTTGCGTTCAAACAGATTATGTTTCAGGAATGAGAACTCTGGTCTGAATTTCCCTTCAGAAACGGAGTTAAACCCCAGGATCTGTGTCTTCCTACAAGCAAGAATTCATTTCTGATAAACCCAGTGAATTTTAGGCTCAAATAATTTTTCGCAGTTCAAGAAACCAACACAATTCTCACTATAAACTAAAGAGAATTTATGTAAGAGGAGCTGTTGTTTGTATCAGTTTCATAAGCAGAGTTGAACTACATATGGTCCATATGAGTAGGAAACACAGTTCTTTTTTTCAGGGCGTGCTCATTGTTCTTGTTATATTGGAGACTCTGTAATGAAGTGCTTGCTTCTTGCTTTAAAACAGAGTGTGATTCATGGATGAGAACTCTGGTCTGAATTTCCCTTCAGAAACAGAGTTAAACTACAGGATCTGTGGGTTCCTACAAGCAAGTGTTTATTTCTGGTAAACCCAGTGAATTTTGATCTCAAATTTTATTTGCAGTTCACCAACCCAATGCGATTCTCACTATTAACTAAAGAGCATTTATGTAAGAGGACCTGTTGTTTGTATCAGTTTCATAAGCAGAGTTGATCTACATATGGTCCGTATGACTAGGAAACACATTTCTTTTTTTCTGGGCATGCTAATTGTTCTTGCTGTTTGGAAAGTCTGAAAAGTAGAGCATGCTTCTTGCGTGAAAACAGAGTGTGTTTCATGGATGAGAACACTGGTCTGAATTTACCTTCAGAAACAGAGTTAAACCACAGGATCTGTGTCTTCCTACAAGCAAGAGTTCATTTCTGGTAAACCCAGTGAATTTTGGGCTCAAATGATTTGTCACAGTTCAGAAACCCAGCGCGATTCTCACTATTCACTCAAGAGCATTTATGTAAGAGGAGCTATGGTTTGTGTCAGTTTCATAAGCAGAGATGAACTTCATATGGTCTGTATGAGGTGAAATACAGTTCTTTTTTTCTGGGCATTATCATGGTCCTTGCTGTATTGGAGACGCTGAAAAGAAGAGGATGCTTCTTGCGTTAAAACAGCATGTGTTCCATGGATGAAAACACTGGTCTGAATTTTCCTTCAGAAACGGAGTTAAACCCCAGGATCTGTGTCTTCGTACAAGCCAGAGTCCATTTCTGGTAAACCCAGTGAATTTTGGGCTCAAATGATTTTTCGCAGTTCACGAACCCAACACGATTCTCACTATTAACTAAAGAGCATTTGTGTAAGAGGAGCTGTGGTTTGTATCAGGTTCAGAAGCAGAGTTGAACTACATATAGTCCGTAAGACTAGGAAACACATTTCTTTTTTTCTGGGCTTGCTCATAGTTCTTGCTGTATTTTAGACTCTGGAAAGTAGAGCTTGCTTCTTGTGTTAAAACAGTGTGTGTTTCAGGGATGAGAATTCTGGTCTGAATTTCCCTCCAGAACCGGAGTTAAACCCAAGGATCTGTGTCTTCCTATAAGCAAGAGTTCATTTCTGGTAAACCAAGTGAATTTTGGGCCAAAATGATATTACAAAGTTCAAAAACCCAATGGGATTCTCACTATTAACTGAAGAGCATTTATTTAAGAGGTGCTGTGGTTTGTATCAGTTTCATAAGCAGAGTTGAACTACATATGGTCCGTATGAGTAGGAAACACAGTTCTTTTTTTCAAGGCGTGCTCATTGTTCTTGCTATATTGGAGACTCTGGAAAGGAGAGCTTGCTTCTTGCTTTAAAACAGAGGGTTATTCACTGATGAGAACTCTGGTCTGAAATTCCCTTCAGAAACAGCGTTAAACTACAGGATCTGAGTGTTCCTACACGCAGGAGTTCATTTCTGGTAAACCCAGTGAATTTTGAGCTCAAATGATTTTTCGCAGTTCACGAACCCAACGCGATTCTAACTATTAACTAAAGTGCATTTATGTAAGAGGAGCTGTGGCCTGTATCAGTTTCATAAGCAGAGTTGAACTACATATGGTCTGTATGAGTAGGAAACACCGTTCTTTTTTTCTAGGCATGCTCATGGTTCTTATTGTATTGGAGACTCTGGAAAGAAGAGGATGATTCTTGCCTTAAAACAGAGTATATTTCAGGGATGAGAACTCTGGTCTGAATTTCCCTTCAGAAACGGAGTTAATCACCAAGATCTGTGTCTTCCTACAAGCAAGAGTTCATTTCTGGTAAACCAAGTGAATTTTGGGCCAAAATGATATTACAAAGTTCAAAAACCCAATGGGATTCTCACTATTAACTGAAGAGCATTTATTTAAGAGGTGCTGTGGTTTGTATCAGTTTCATAATCAGAGTTCAACTACATATGGTCCGCATGAGTAGGAAACACAGTTCTTTTTTTCTGGGCATGCTAATGGTTCTTGCTGTATTGGAAAATCTGGAAAGTAGGGCATGCTTCTTGCGTGAAAACAGAGTGTGTTTCATGGATGAGAACACTGGTCTGAAATTACCTTCAGAATCAGAGTTAAACCACAGGATCTGTGTCTTCCTACAAGCAAGAGTTCATTTATGGTAAACCAAGTGAATTTTGGGCTCAAATGAATGTTCACAGTTCAGAAACCCATCACGATTCTCACTATTCACTAAGGAGCATTTATGTAAGAGGAGCTGTGGTTTGTGTCAGTTTCATAAGCAGAGATGAACTTCATATGGTCTGTATGAGGTGAAATACAGTTCTTTTTTTCTGGGCATTATCATGGTCCTTGCTGTATTGGAGACGCTGAAAAGAAGAGGATGCTTCTTGCGTTAAAACAGCGTGTGTTCCATGGATGAAAACACTGGTCTGAATTTGCCTTCAGAAACGGAGTTAAACCCCAGGATCTGTGTCTTCGTACAAGCCAGAGTCCATTTCTGGTAAACCCAGTGAATTTTGGGCTCAAATGATTTTTCGCAGTTCACGAACCCAACAAGATTCTCACTATTAACTAAAGAGCATTTGTTTAAGAGGAGCTGTGGTTTGTATCAGGTTCAGAAGCAGAGTTGAACTACATACGGTCTGTATGAGTAGGAAATACAGTTCTTTTTTTCAGGGCATGCTCATAGTTCTTGCTGTATTTTAGACTCTGTAAAGTAGAGCTTGCTTCTTGTGTTAAAACAGTGTGTGTTTCAGGGATGAGAATTCTGGTCTGAATTTCCCTTCAGAAACGGAGTTAATCACCAAGATCTGTGTCTTCCTACAAGCAAGAGTTCATTTCTTGTAAACCAAGGGAATTTTGGGCTCAAATGATTTTTCGCAGTTCACGAACCCAACAAGATTCTCACTATTAACTAAAGAGCATTTATATAAGAGGAGCTGTGGTTTGTATCATGTTCATAAGCAGAGTTGAATATGTATGGTCCGTATGAGTAGGAAACACAGTTCTTTTTTTCAGGGCATGCTCATAGTCCTTGCTGTATTTTAGACGAAGGAAAGAAGACCTTGCTTCTTGCGTTCAAACAGATTATGTTTCAGGAATGAGAACTCTGGTCTGAATTTCCCTTCAGAAACGGAGTTAAACCCCAGGATCTGTGTCTTCCTACAAGCAAGAATTCATTTCTGATAAACCCAGTGAATTTTAGGCTCAAATAATTTTTCGCAGTTCAAGAAACCAACACAATTCTCACTATAAACTAAAGAGAATTTATGTAAGAGGAGCTGTTGTTTGTATCAGTTTCATAAGCAGAGTTGAACTACATATGGTCCATATGAGTAGGAAACACAGTTCTTTTTTTCAGGGCGTGCTCATTGTTCTTGTTATATTGGAGACTCTGTAATGAAGTGCTTGCTTCTTGCTTTAAAACAGAGTGTGATTCATGGATGAGAACTCTGGTCTGAATTTCCCTTCAGAAACAGAGTTAAACTACAGGATCTGTGGGTTCCTACAAGCAAGTGTTTATTTCTGGTAAACCCAGTGAATTTTGATCTCAAATTTTATTTGCAGTTCACCAACCCAATGCGATTCTCACTATTAACTAAAGAGCATTTATGTAAGAGGACCTGTTGTTTGTATCAGTTTCATAAGCAGAGTTGATCTACATATGGTCCGTATGACTAGGAAACACATTTCTTTTTTTCTGGGCATGCTAATTGTTCTTGCTGTTTGGAACGTCTGAAAAGTAGAGCATGCTTCTTGCGTGAAAACAGAGTGTGTTTCATGGATGAGAACACTGGTCTGAATTTACCTTCAGAAACAGAGTTAAACCACAGGATCTGTGTCTTCCTACAAGCAAGAGTTCATTTCTGGTAAACCCAGTGAATTTTGGGCTCAAATGATTTGTCACAGTTCAGAAACCCAGCGCGATTCTCACTATTCACTCAAGAGCATTTATGTAAGAGGAGCTGTGGTTTGTGTCAGTTTCATAAGCAGAGATGAACTTCATATGGTCTGTATGAGGTGAAATACAGTTCTTTTTTTCTGGGCATTATCATGGTCCTTGCTGTATTGGAGACGCTGAAAAGAAGAGGATGCTTCTTGCGTTAAAACAGCATGTGTTCCATGGATGAAAACACTGGTCTGAATTTTCCTTCAGAAACGGAGTTAAACCACAGGATCTGTGTCTTCCTACAAGCCAGAGTCCATTTCTGGTAAACCCAGTGAATTTTGGGCTCAAATGATTTTTCGCAGTTCACGAACCCAACACGATTCTCACTATTAACTAAAGAGCATTTGTGTAAGAGGAGCTGTGGTTTGTATCAGGTTCAGAAGCAGAGTTGAACTACATATGGTCTGTATGAGTAGGAAATACAGTTCTTTTTTTCAGGGCATGCTCATAGTTCTTGCTGTATTTTAGACTCTGGAAAGTAGAGCTTGCTTCTTGTGTTAAAACAGTGTGTGTTTCAGGGATGAGAATTCTGGTCTGAATTTCCCTCCAGAACCGGGGTTAAACCCAAGGATCTGTGTCTTCCTATAAGCAAGAGTTCATTTCTGGTAAACCAAGTGAGTTTTGGGCCAAAATGATATTACAAAGTTCAAAAACCCAATGGGATTCTCACTATTGACTGAAGAGCATTTATTTAAGAGGTGCTGTGGATTGTATCAGTTTCATAAGCAGAGTTGAACTACATATGGTCCGTATGAGTAGGAAACACAGTTTTTTTTTTCAAGGCGTGCTCATTGTTCTTGCTATATTGGAGACTCTGGAAAGAAGAGCTTGCTTCTTGCATTAAAACAGAGGGTTATTCGCTGATGAGAACTCTGGTCTGAAATTCCCTTCAGAAACAGAGTTAAACTACAGGATCTGAGTGTTCCTACACGCAAGAGTTCATTTCTGGTAAACCCAGTGAATTTGATCTCAAATGATTTTTCGCAGTTCACGAACCCAACGCGATTCTAACTATTAACTAAAGAGCATTTATGTTCGAGGTGCTGTGGTTTGTATCAGTTTCATAATCAGAGTTCAACTACATATGGTCCGCATGAGTAGGAAACACA
This sequence comes from Onychomys arenicola, assembly GCA_949786405.1. Taxonomy (NCBI): domain Eukaryota; kingdom Metazoa; phylum Chordata; class Mammalia; order Rodentia; family Cricetidae; genus Onychomys; species Onychomys arenicola. The sequence goes on from CATKUM010000029.1 coordinate 1,167,647, forward strand.
GTTCTTTTTTTCTGGGCATGCTAATGGTTCTTGCTGTATTGGAAAATCTGGAAAGTAGGGCATGCTTCTTGCGTGAAAACAGAGTGTGTTTCATGGATGAGAACACTGGTCTGAAATTACCTTCAGAATCAGAGTTAAACCACAGGATCTGTGTCTTCCTACAAGCAAGAGTTCATTTATGGTAAACCAAGTGAATTTTGGGCTCAAATGAATGTTCACAGTTCAGAAACCCATCACGATTCTCACTATTCACTAAGGAGCATTTATGTAAGAGGAGCTGTGGTTTGTGTCAGTTTCATAAGCAGAGATGAACTTCATATGGTCTGTATGAGGTGAAATACAGTTCTTTTTTTCTGGGCATTATCATGGTTCTTGCTGTATTGGAGACGCTGAAAAGAAGAGGATGCTTCTTGCGTTAAAACAGCATGTGTTCCATGGATGAAAACACTGGTCTGAATTTTCCTTCAGAAATGGAGTTAAACCCCAGGATCTGTGTCTTCGTACAAGCCAGAGTTCATTTCTGGTAAACCCAGTGAATTTTGGGCTCAAATGATTTTTCGCAGTTCACGAACCCAACAAGATTCTCACTATTAACTAAAGAGCATTTATGTAAGAGGAGCTGTGGTTTGTATCACGTTCATAAGCAGAGTTGAATATGTATGGTCCGTATGAGTAGGAAACACAGTTCTTTTTTTCAGGGCATGCTCATAGTCCTTGCTGTATTTTAGACGAAGGAAAGAAGACCTTGCTTCTTGCGTTCAAACAGAGTATGTTTCAGGAATGAGAACTCTGGTCTGAATTTCCCTTCAGAAACGGAGTTAAACCCCAGGATCTGTGTCTTCCTACAAGCAAGAATTCATTTCTGATAAACCCAGTGAATTTTTGGCTCAAATAATTTTTCGCAGTTCAAGAAACCAACACAATTCTCACTATAAACTAAAGAGAATTTATGTAAGAGGAGCTGTTGTTTGTATCAGTTTCATAAGCAGAGTTGAACTACATATGGTCCATATGAGTAGGAAACACAGTTCATTTTTTCAGGGCGTGCTCATTGTTCTTGTTATATTGGAGACTCTGTAATGAAGAGCTTGCTTCTTGCTTTAAAACAGAGTGTGATTCCTGGATGAGAACTCTGGTCTGAATTTCCCTTCTGAAACAGAGTTAAACTACAGGATCTGTGTGTTCCTACAAGCAAGTGTTTATTTCTGGTAAACCCAGTGAATTTTGAGCTCAAATGTTTTTTCGCAGTTCACCAAACCAGTGCGATTCTCACTATTAACTGAAGAGCATTTATGTAAGAGGAGCCGTGGTCTGTATCAGTTTCATAAGCAGAGTTGAACTACATATGGTCTGTATGAGTAGGAAACACAGTTCTTTTTTTCTAGGCATGTTGATGGTTCTTATTGTATTGGAGACGCTGGAAAGAAGAGGATGATTTTTGCCTTAAAACCGAGTGTATTTCAGGGATGAGAACTCTGGTCTGAATTTCCCTTCAGAAACGGAGTTAATCACCAAGATCTGTGTCTTCCTACAAGCAAGCGTTCATTTCTCGTAAACCAAGGGAATTTTGGGCTCAAATGATTTTTCGCAGTTCACGAAGCCGATGCAATTCTCACTATTAACTAAAGAGCATTTATGTTCGAGGTGCTGTGGTTTGTATCAGTTTCATAATCAGAGTTCAACTACATATGGTCCGCATGAGTAGGAAACACAGTTCTTTTTTTCTGGGCATGCTAATGGTTCTTGCTGTATTGGAAAATCTGGAAAGTAGGGCATGCTTCTTGCATGAAAACAGAGTGTGTTTCATGGATGAGAACACTGGTCTGAATTTACCTTGAGAAACAGAGTTAAACCACAGGATCTGTGTCTTCCTACAAGCAAGAGTTCATTTCTGGTAAACCAAGTGAATTTTGGGCTCAAATGATTTTTCACAGTTCAGAAACCCATCGCGATTCTCACTATTCACTAAAGAGCATTTATGTAAGTGGAGCTGTGGTTTGTATCAGGTTCATAAGCAGAGTTGAACTACATATAGTCCGTAAGACTAGGAAACACATTTCTTTTTTTCTGGGCTTGCTCATAGTTCTTGCTGTATTTTAGACTCTGGAAAGTAGAGCTTGCTTCTTGTGTTAAAACAGTGTGTGTTTCAGGGATGAGAATTCTGGTCTGAATTTCCCTCCAGAACCGGAGTTAAACCCAAGGATCTGTGTCTTCCTATAAGCAAGAGTTCATTTCTGGTAAACCAAGTGAATTTTGGGCCAAAATGATATTACAAAGTTCAAAAACCCAATGGGATTCTCACTATTAACTGAAGAGCATTTATTTAAGAGGTGCTGTGGTTTGTATCAGTTTCATAATCAGAGTTCAACTACATATGGTCCGCATGAGTAGGAAACACAGTTCTTTTTTTCTGGGCATGCTAATGGTTCTTGCTGTATTGGAAAATCTGGAAAGTAGGGCATGCTTCTTGCGTGAAAACAGAGTGTGTTTCATGGATGAGAACACTGGTCTGAAATTACCTTCAGAATCAGAGTTAAACCACAGGATCTGTGTCTTCCTACAAGCAAGAGTTCATTTATGGTAAACCAAGTGAATTTTGGGCTCAAATGAATGTTCACAGTTCAGAAACCCATCACGATTCTCACTATTCACTAAGGAGCATTTATGTAAGAGGAGCTGTGGTTTGTGTCAGTTTCATAAGCAGAGATGAACTTCATATGGTCTGTATGAGGTGAAATACAGTTCTTTTTTTCTGGGCATTATCATGGTCCTTGCTGTATTGGAGACACTGAAAAGAAGAGGATGCTTCTTGCGTTAAAACAGCGTGTGTTCCATGGATGAAAACACTGGTCTGAATTTTCCTTCAGAAACGGAGTTAAACCCCAGGATCTGTGTCTTCGTACAAGCCAGAGTCCATTTCTGGTAAACCCAGTGAATTTTGGGCTCAAATGATTTTTCGCAGTTCACGAACCCAACAAGATTCTCACTATTAACTAAAGAGCATTTATATAAGAGGAGCTGTGGTTTGTATCATGTTCATAAGCAGAGTTGAATATGTATGGTCCGTATGAGTAGGAAACACAGTTCTTTTTTTCAGGGCATGCTCATAGTCCTTGCTGTATTTTAGACGAAGGAAAGAAGACCTTGCTTCTTGCGTTCAAACAGATTATGTTTCAGGAATGAGAACTCTGGTCTGAATTTCCCTTCAGAAACGGAGTTAAACCCCAGGATCTGTGTCTTCCTACAAGCAAGAATTCATTTCTGATAAACCCAGTGAATTTTAGGCTCAAATAATTTTTCGCAGTTCAAGAAACCAACACAATTCTCACTATAAACTAAAGAGGATTTATGTAAGAGGAGCTGTGGTTTGTATCAGTTGCATAAGCAGAGTTGAACTACATATGGTCCATATGAGTAGGAAACACAGTTCTTTTTTTCAGGGCGTGCTCATTGTTCTTGTTATATTGGAGACTCTGTAATGAAGTGCTTGCTTCTTGCTTTAAAACAGAGTGTGATTCATGGATGAGAACTCTGGTCTGAATTTCCCTTCAGAAACAGAGTTAAACTACAGGATCTGTGGGTTCCTACAAGCAAGTGTTTATTTCTGGTAAACCCAGTGAATTTTGATCTCAAATTTTATTTGCAGTTCACCAACCCAATGCGATTCTCACTATTAACTAAAGAGCATTTATGTAAGAGGACCTGTTGTTTGTATCAGTTTCATAAGCAGAGTTGATCTACATATGGTCCGTATGACTAGGAAACACATTTCTTTTTTTCTGGGCATGCTAATTGTTCTTGCTGTTTGGAAAGTCTGAAAAGTAGAGCATGCTTCTTGCGTGAAAACAGAGTGTGTTTCATGGATGAGAACACTGGTCTGAATTTACCTTCAGAAACAGAGTTAAACCACAGGATCTGTGTCTTCCTACAAGCAAGAGTTCATTTCTGGTAAACCCAGTGAATTTTGGGCTCAAATGATTTGTCACAGTTCAGAAACCCAGCGCGATTCTCACTATTCACTCAAGAGCATTTATGTAAGAGGAGCTGTGGTTTGTGTCAGTTTCATAAGCAGAGATGAACTTCATATGGTCTGTATGAGGTGAAATACAGTTCTTTTTTTCTGGGCATTATCATGGTCCTTGCTGTATTGGAGACGCTGAAAAGAAGAGGATGCTTCTTGCGTTAAAACAGCATGTGTTCCATGGATGAAAACACTGGTCTGAATTTTCCTTCAGAAACGGAGTTAAACCCCAGGATCTGTGTCTTCGTACAAGCCAGAGTCCATTTCTGGTAAACCCAGTGAATTTTGGGCTCAAATGATTTTTCGCAGTTCACGAACCCAACACGATTCTCACTATTAACTAGAGAGCATTTGTGTAAGAGGAGCTGTGGTTTGTATCAGGTTCAGAAGCAGAGTTGAACTACATATGGTCTGTATGAGTAGGAAATACAGTTCTTTTTTTCAGGGCATGCTCATAGTTCTTGCTGTATTTTAGACTCTGGAAAGTAGAGCTTGCTTCTTGTGTTAAAACAGTGTGTGTTTCAGGGATGAGAATTCTGGTCTGAATTTCCCTCCAGAACCGGAGTTAAACCCAAGGATCTGTGTCTTCCTATAAGCAATAGTTCATTTCTGGTAAACCAAGTGAGTTTTGGGCCAAAATGATATTACAAAGTTCAAAAACCCAATGGGATTCTCACTATTGACTGAAGAGCATTTATTTAAGAGGTGCTGTGGATTGTATCAGTTTCATAAGCAGAGTTGAACTACATATGGTCCGTATGAGTAGGAAACACAGTTTTTTTTTCAAGGCGTGCTCATTGTTCTTGCTATATTGGAGACTCTGGAAAGAAGAGCTTGCTTCTTGCATTAAAACAGAGGGTTATTCGCTGATGAGAACTCTGGTCTGAAATTCCCTTCAGAAACAGAGTTAAACTACAGGATCTGAGTGTTCCTACACGCAAGAGTTCATTTCTGGTAAACCCAGTGAATTTGAGCTCAAATGATTTTTCGCAGTTCACGAACCCAACGCGATTCTAACTATTAACTAAAGAGCATTTATGTAAGAGGAGCTGTGGTCTGTATCAGTTTCATAAGCAGAGTTGAACTACATATGGTCTGTATGAGTAGAAAACACCGTTCTTTTTTTCTAGGCATGCTCATGGTTCTTATTGTATTGGAGACGCTGGAAAGAAGAGGATGATTCTTGCCTTAAAACAGAGTGTATTTCAGGGATGAGAACTCTGGTCTGAATTTCCCTTCAGAAACGGAGTTAATCACCAAGATCTGTGTCTTCCTACAAGCAAGAGTTCATTTCTCGTAAACCAAGGGAATTTTGGGCTCAAATGATTTTTCGCAGTTCACGAAGCCAACGCAATTCTCACTATTAACTAAAGAGCATTTATGTTCGAGGTGCTGTGGTTTGTATCAGTTTCATAATCAGAGTTCAACTACATATGGTCCGCATGAGTAGGAAACACAGTTCTTTTTTTCTGGGCATGCTAATGGTTCTTGCTGTATTGGAAAATCTGGAAAGTAGGGCATGCTTCTTGCGTGAAAACAGAGTGTGTTTCATGGATGAGAACACTGGTCTGAAATTACCTTCAGAATCAGAGTTAAACCACAGGATCTGTGTCTTCCTACAAGCAAGAGTTCATTTATGGTAAACCAAGTGAATTTTGGGCTCAAATGAATGTTCACAGTTCAGAAACCCATCACGATTCTCACTATTCACTAAGGAGCATTTATGTAAGAGGAGCTGTGGTTTGTGTCAGTTTCATAAGCAGAGATGAACTTCATATGGTCTGTATGAGGTGAAATACAGTTCTTTTTTTCTGGGCATTATCATGGTTCTTGCTGTATTGGAGACGCTGAAAAGAAGAGGATGCTTCTTGCGTTAAAACAGCATGTGTTCCATGGATGAAAACACTGGTCTGAATTTTCCTTCAGAAATGGAGTTAAACCCCAGGATCTGTGTCTTCGTACAAGCCAGAGTTCATTTCTGGTAAACCCAGTGAATTTTGGGCTCAAATGATTTTTCGCAGTTCACGAACCCAACAAGATTCTCACTATTAACTAAAGAGCATTTATGTAAGAGGAGCTGTGGTTTGTATCACGTTCATAAGCAGAGTTGAATATGTATGGTCCGTATGAGTAGGAAACACAGTTCTTTTTTTCAGGGCATGCTCATAGTCCTTGCTGTATTTTAGACGAAGGAAAGAAGACCTTGCTTCTTGCGTTCAAACAGAGTATGTTTCAGGAATGAGAACTCTGGTCTGAATTTCCCTTCAGAAACGGAGTTAAACCCCAGGATCTGTGTCTTCCTACAAGCAAGAATTCATTTCTGATAAACCCAGTGAATTTTTGGCTCAAATAATTTTTCGCAGTTCAAGAAACCAACACAATTCTCACTATAAACTAAAGAGAATTTATGTAAGAGGAGCTGTTGTTTGTATCAGTTTCATAAGCAGAGTTGAACTACATATGGTCCATATGAGTAGGAAACACAGTTCATTTTTTCAGGGCGTGCTCATTGTTCTTGTTATATTGGAGACTCTGTAATGAAGAGCTTGCTTCTTGCTTTAAAACAGAGTGTGATTCCTGGATGAGAACTCTGGTCTGAATTTCCCTTCTGAAACAGAGTTAAACTACAGGATCTGTGTGTTCCTACAAGCAAGTGTTTATTTCTGGTAAACCCAGTGAATTTTGAGCTCAAATGTTTTTTCGCAGTTCACCAAATCAGTGCGATTCTCACTATTAACTGAAGAGCATTTATGTAAGAGGAGCCGTGGTCTGTATCAGTTTCATAAGCAGAGTTGAACTACATATGGTCTGTATGAGTAGGAAACACAGTTCTTTTTTTCTAGGCATGTTGATGGTTCTTATTGTATTGGAGACGCTGGAAAGAAGAGGATGATTTTTGCCTTAAAACAGAGTGTATTTCAGGGATGAGAACTCTGGTCTGAATTTCCCTTCAGAAACGGAGTTAATCACCAAGATCTGTGTCTTCCTACAAGCAAGCGTTCATTTCTCGTAAACCAAGGGAATTTTGGGCTCAAATGATTTTTCGCAGTTCACGAAGCCGATGCAATTCTCACTATTAACTAAAGAGCATTTATGTTCGAGGTGCTGTGGTTTGTATCAGTTTCATAATCAGAGTTCAACTACATATGGTCCGCATGAGTAGGAAACACAGTTCTTTTTTTCTGGGCATGCTAATGGTTCTTGCTGTATTGGAAAATCTGGAAAGTAGGGCATGCTTCTTGCATGAAAACAGAGTGTGTTTCATGGATGAGAACACTGGTCTGAATTTACCTTGAGAAACAGAGTTAAACCACAGGATCTGTGTCTTCCTACAAGCAAGAGTTCATTTCTGGTAAACCAAGTGAATTTTGGGCTCAAATGATTTTTCACAGTTCAGAAACCCATCGCGATTCTCACTATTCACTAAAGAGCATTTATGTAAGTGGAGCTGTGTTTTGTATCAGGTTCATAAGCAGAGTTGAACTACATATAGTCCGTAAGACTAGGAAACACATTTCTTTTTTTCTGGGCTTGCTCATAGTTCTTGCTGTATTTTAGACTCTGGAAAGTAGAGCTTGCTTCTTGTGTTAAAACAGTGTGTGTTTCAGGGATGAGAATTCTGGTCTGAATTTCCCTCCAGAACCGGAGTTAAACCCAAGGATCTGTGTCTTCCTATAAGCAAGAGTTCATTTCTGGTAAACCAAGTGAATTTTGGGCCAAAATGATATTACAAAGTTCAAAAACCCAATGGGATTCTCACTATTAACTGAAGAGCATTTATTTAAGAGGTGCTGTGGTTTGTATCAGTTTCATAATCAGAGTTCAACTACATATGGTCCGCATGAGTAGGAAACACAGTTCTTTTTTTCTGGGCATGCTAATGGTTCTTGCTGTATTGGAAAATCTGGAAAGTAGGGCATGCTTCTTGCGTGAAAACAGAGTGTGTTTCATGGATGAGAACACTGGTCTGAAATTACCTTCAGAATCAGAGTTAAACCACAGGATCTGTGTCTTCCTACAAGCAAGAGTTCATTTATGGTAAACCAAGTGAATTTTGGGCTCAAATGAATGTTCACAGTTCAGAAACCCATCACGATTCTCACTATTCACTAAGGAGCATTTATGTAAGAGGAGCTGTGGTTTGTGTCAGTTTCATAAGCAGAGATGAACTTCATATGGTCTGTATGAGGTGAAATACAGTTCTTTTTTTCTGGGCATTATCATGGTCCTTGCTGTATTGGAGACACTGAAAAGAAGAGGATGCTTCTTGCGTTAAAACAGCGTGTGTTCCATGGATGAAAACACTGGTCTGAATTTTCCTTCAGAAACGGAGTTAAACCCCAGGATCTGTGTCTTCGTACAAGCCAGAGTCCATTTCTGGTAAACCCAGTGAATTTTGGGCTCAAATGATTTTTCGCAGTTCACGAACCCAACAAGATTCTCACTATTAACTAAAGAGCATTTATATAAGAGGAGCTGTGGTTTGTATCATGTTCATAAGCAGAGTTGAATATGTATGGTCCGTATGAGTAGGAAACACAGTTCTTTTTTTCAGGGCATGCTCATAGTCCTTGCTGTATTTTAGACGAAGGAAAGAAGACCTTGCTTCTTGCGTTCAAACAGATTATGTTTCAGGAATGAGAACTCTGGTCTGAATTTCCCTTCAGAAACGGAGTTAAACCCCAGGATCTGTGTCTTCCTACAAGCAAGAATTCATTTCTGATAAACCCAGTGAATTTTAGGCTCAAATAATTTTTCGCAGTTCAAGAAACCAACACAATTCTCACTATAAACTAAAGAGGATTTATGTAAGAGGAGCTGTGGTTTGTATCAGTTGCATAAGCAGAGTTGAACTACATATGGTCCATATGAGTAGGAAACACAGTTCTTTTTTTCAGGGCGTGCTCATTGTTCTTGTTATATTGGAGACTCTGTAATGAAGTGCTTGCTTCTTGCTTTAAAACAGAGTGTGATTCATGGATGAGAACTCTGGTCTGAATTTCCCTTCAGAAACAGAGTTAAACTACAGGATCTGTGGGTTCCTACAAGCAAGTGTTTATTTCTGGTAAACCCAGTGAATTTTGATCTCAAATTTTATTTGCAGTTCACCAACCCAATGCGATTCTCACTATTAACTAAAGAGCATTTATGTAAGAGGACCTGTTGTTTGTATCAGTTTCATAAGCAGAGTTGATCTACATATGGTCCGTATGACTAGGAAACACATTTCTTTTTTTCTGGGCATGCTAATTGTTCTTGCTGTTTGGAAAGTCTGAAAAGTAGAGCATGCTTCTTGCGTGAAAACAGAGTGTGTTTCATGGATGAGAACACTGGTCTGAATTTACCTTCAGAAACAGAGTTAAACCACAGGATCTGTGTCTTCCTACAAGCAAGAGTTCATTTCTGGTAAACCCAGTGAATTTTGGGCTCAAATGATTTGTCACAGTTCAGAAACCCAGCGCGATTCTCACTATTCACTCAAGAGCATTTATGTAAGAGGAGCTGTGGTTTGTGTCAGTTTCATAAGCAGAGATGAACTTCATATGGTCTGTATGAGGTGAAATACAGTTCTTTTTTTCTGGGCATTATCATGGTCCTTGCTGTATTGGAGACGCTGAAAAGAAGAGGATGCTTCTTGCGTTAAAACAGCATGTGTTCCATGGATGAAAACACTGGTCTGAATTTTCCTTCAGAAACGGAGTTAAACCCCAGGATCTGTGTCTTCGTACAAGCCAGAGTCCATTTCTGGTAAACCCAGTGAATTTTGGGCTCAAATGATTTTTCGCAGTTCACGAACCCAACACGATTCTCACTATTAACTAGAGAGCATTTGTGTAAGAGGAGCTGTGGTTTGTATCAGGTTCAGAAGCAGAGTTGAACTACATATGGTCTGTATGAGTAGGAAATACAGTTCTTTTTTTCAGGGCATGCTCATAGTTCTTGCTGTATTTTAGACTCTGGAAAGTAGAGCTTGCTTCTTGTGTTAAAACAGTGTGTGTTTCAGGGATGAGAATTCTGGTCTGAATTTCCCTCCAGAACCGGAGTTAAACCCAAGGATCTGTGTCTTCCTATAAGCAATAGTTCATTTCTGGTAAACCAAGTGAGTTTTGGGCCAAAATGATATTACAAAGTTCAAAAACCCAATGGGATTCTCACTATTGACTGAAGAGCATTTATTTAAGAGGTGCTGTGGATTGTATCAGTTTCATAAGCAGAGTTGAACTACATATGGTCCGTATGAGTAGGAAACACAGTTTTTTTTTCAAGGCGTGCTCATTGTTCTTGCTATATTGGAGACTCTGGAAAGAAGAGCTTGCTTCTTGCATTAAAACAGAGGGTTATTCGCTGATGAGAACTCTGGTCTGAAATTCCCTTCAGAAACAGAGTTAAACTACAGGATCTGAGTGTTCCTACACGCAAGAGTTCATTTCTGGTAAACCCAGTGAATTTGAGCTCAAATGATTTTTCGCAGTTCACGAACCCAACGCGATTCTAACTATTAACTAAAGAGCATTTATGTAAGAGGAGCTGTGGTCTGTATCAGTTTCATAAGCAGAGTTGAACTACATATGGTCTGTATGAGTAGAAAACACCGTTCTTTTTTTCTAGGCATGCTCATGGTTCTTATTGTATTGGAGACGCTGGAAAGAAGAGGATGATTCTTGCCTTAAAACAGAGTGTATTTCAGGGATGAGAACTCTGGTCTGAATTTCCCTTCAGAAACGGAGTTAATCACCAAGATCTGTGTCTTCCTACAAGCAAGAGTTCATTTCTCGTAAACCAAGGGAATTTTGGGCTCAAATGATTTTTCGCAGTTCACGAAGCCAACGCAATTCTCACTATTAACTAAAGAGCATTTATGTTCGAGGTGCTGTGGTTTGTATCAGTTTCATAATCAGAGTTCAACTACATATGGTCCGCATGAGTAGGAAACACAGTTCTTTTTTTCTGGGCATGCTAATGGTTCTTGCTGTATTGGAAAATCTGGAAAGTAGGGCATGCTTCTTGCGTGAAAACAGAGTGTGTTTCATGGATGAGAACACTGGTCTGAAATTACCTTCAGAATCAGAGTTAAACCACAGGATCTGTGTCTTCCTACAAGCAAGAGTTCATTTATGGTAAACCAAGTGAATTTTGGGCTCAAATGAATGTTCACAGTTCAGAAACCCATCACGATTCTCACTATTCACTAAGGAGCATTTATGTAAGAGGAGCTGTGGTTTGTGTCAGTTTCATAAGCAGAGATGAACTTCATATGGTCTGTATGAGGTGAAATACAGTTCTTTTTTTCTGGGCATTATCATGGTTCTTGCTGTATTGGAGACGCTGAAAAGAAGAGGATGCTTCTTGCGTTAAAACAGCATGTGTTCCATGGATGAAAACACTGGTCTGAATTTTCCTTCAGAAATGGAGTTAAACCCCAGGATCTGTGTCTTCGTACAAGCCAGAGTTCATTTCTGGTAAACCCAGTGAATTTTGGGCTCAAATGATTTTTCGCAGTTCACGAACCCAACAAGATTCTCACTATTAACTAAAGAGCATTTATGTAAGAGGAGCTGTGGTTTGTATCACGTTCATAAGCAGAGTTGAATATGTATGGTCCGTATGAGTAGGAAACACAGTTCTTTTTTTCAGGGCATGCTCATAGTCCTTGCTGTATTTTAGACGAAGGAAAGAAGACCTTGCTTCTTGCGTTCAAACAGAGTATGTTTCAGGAATGAGAACTCTGGTCTGAATTTCCCTTCAGAAACGGAGTTAAACCCCAGGATCTGTGTCTTCCTACAAGCAAGAATTCATTTCTGATAAACCCAGTGAATTTTTGGCTCAAATAATTTTTCGCAGTTCAAGAAACCAACACAATTCTCACTATAAACTAAAGAGAATTTATGTAAGAGGAGCTGTTGTTTGTATCAGTTTCATAAGCAGAGTTGAACTACATATGGTCCATATGAGTAGGAAACACAGTTCTTTTTTTCAGGGCGTGCTCATTGTTCTTGTTATATTGGAGACTCTGTAATGAAGAGCTTGCTTCTTGCTTTAAAACAGAGTGTGATTCCTGGATGAGAACTCTGGTCTGAATTTCCCTTCTGAAACAGAGTTAAACTACAGGATCTGTGTGTTCCTACAAGCAAGTGTTTATTTCTGGTAAACCCAGTGAATTTTGAGCTCAAATGTTTTTTCGCAGTTCACCAAATCAGTGCGATTCTCACTATTAACTGAAGAGCATTTATGTAAGAGGAGCCGTGGTCTGTATCAGTTTCATAAGCAGAGTTGAACTACATATGGTCTGTATGAGTAGGAAACACAGTTCTTTTTTTCTAGGCATGTTGATGGTTCTTATTGTATTGGAGACGCTGGAAAGAAGAGGATGATTTTTGCCTTAAAACAGAGTGTATTTCAGGGATGAGAACTCTGGTCTGAATTTCCCTTCAGAAACGGAGTTAATCACCAAGATCTGTGTCTTCCTACAAGCAAGCGTTCATTTCTCGTAAACCAAGGGAATTTTGGGCTCAAATGATTTTTCGCAGTTCACGAAGCCGATGCAATTCTCACTATTAACTAAAGAGCATTTATGTTCGAGGTGCTGTGGTTTGTATCAGTTTCATAATCAGAGTTCAACTACATATGGTCCGCATGAGTAGGAAACACAGTTCTTTTTTTCTGGGCATGCTAATGGTTCTTGCTGTATTGGAAAATCTGGAAAGTAGGGCATGCTTCTTGCATGAAAACAGAGTGTGTTTCATGGATGAGAACACTGGTCTGAATTTACCTTGAGAAACAGAGTTAAACCACAGGATCTGTGTCTTCCTACAAGCAAGAGTTCATTTCTGGTAAACCAAGTGAATTTTGGGCTCAAATGATTTTTCACAGTTCAGAAACCCATCGCGATTCTCACTATTCACTAAAGAGCATTTATGTAAGTGGAGCTGTGGTTTGTATCAGGTTCATAAGCAGAGTTGAACTACATATAGTCCGTAAGACTAGGAAACACATTTCTTTTTTTCTGGGCTTGCTCATAGTTCTTGCTGTATTTTAGACTCTGGAAAGTAGAGCTTGCTTCTTGTGTTAAAACAGTGTGTGTTTCAGGGATGAGAATTCTGGTCTGAATTTCCCTCCAGAACCGGAGTTAAACCCAAGGATCTGTGTCTTCCTATAAGCAATAGTTCATTTCTGGTAAACCAAGTGAATTTTGGGCCAAAATGATATTACAAAGTTCAAAAACCCAATGGGATTCTCACTATTAACTGAAGAGCATTTATTTAAGAGGTGCTGTGGTTTGTATCAGTTTCATAAGCAGAGTTGAACTACATATGGTCCGTATGAGTAGGAAACACAGTTCTTTTTTTCAAGGCGTGCTCATTGTTCTTGCTATATTGGAGACTCTGGAAAGGAGAGCTTGCTTCTTGCTTTAAAACAGAGGGTTATTCACTGATGAGAACTCTGGTCTGAAATTCCCTTCAGAAACAGCGTTAAACTACAGGATCTGAGTGTTCCTACACGCAGGAATTCATTTCTGGTAAACCCAGTGAATTTTGAGCTCAAATGATTTTTCGCAGTTCACGAACCCAACGCGATTCTAACTATTAACTAAAGTGCATTTATGTAAGAGGAGCTGTGGCCTGTATCAGTTTCATAAGCAGAGTTGAACTACATATGGTCTGTATGAGTAGGAAACACCGTTCTTTTTTTCTAGGCATGCTCATGGTTCTTATTGTATTGGAGACTCTGGAAAGAAGAGGATGATTCTTGCCTTAAAACAGAGTATATTTCAGGGATGAGAACTCTGGTCTGAATTTCCCTTCAGAAACGGAGTTAATCACCAAGATCTGTGTCTTCCTACAAGCAAGAGTTCATTTCTCGTAAACCAAGGGAATTTTGGGCTCAAATGATTTTTCGCAGTTCACGAAGCCAACGCAATTCTCACTATTAACTAAAGAGCATTTATGTTCGAGGTGCTGTGGTTTGTATCAGTTTCATAATCAGAGTTCAACTACATATGGTCCGCATGAGTAGGAAACACAGTTCTTTTTTTCTGGGCATGCTAATGGTTCTTGCTGTATTGGAAAATCTGGAAAGTAGGGCATGCTTCTTGCGTGAAAACAGAGTGTGTTTCATGGATGAGAACACTGGTCTGAAATTACCTTCAGAATCAGAGTTAAACCACAGGATCTGTGTCTTCCTACAAGCAAGAGTTCATTTCTCGTAAACCAAGGGAATTTTGCGCTCAAATGATTTTTCGCAGTTCACGAACCCAGCAAGATTCTCACTATTAACTAAAGAGCATTTATGTAAGAGGAGCTGTGGTTTGTATCACGTTCATAAGCAGAGTTGAATATGTATGGTCCGTATGAGTAGGAAACACAGTTCTTTTTTTCAGGGCATGCTCATAGTCCTTGCTGTATTTTAGACGAAGGAAAGAAGACCTTGCTTCTTGCGTTCAAACAGATTATGTTTCAGGAATGAGAACTCTGGTCTGAATTTCCCTTCAGAAACGGAGTTAAACCCCAGGATCTGTGTCTTCCTACAAGCAAGAATTCATTTCTGATAAACCCAGTGAATTTTAGGCTCAAATAATTTTTCGCAGTTCAAGAAACCAACACAATTCTCACTATAAACTAAAGAGAATTTATGTAAGAGGAGCTATTGTTTGTATCAGTTTCATAAGCAGAGTTGAACTACATATGGTCCATATGAGTAGGAAACACAGTTCTTTTTTTCAGGGCGTGCTCATTGTTCTTGTTATATTGGAGACTCTGTAATGAAGTGCTTGCTTCTTGCTTTAAAACAGAGTGTGATTCATGGATGAGAACTCTGGTCTGAATTTCCCTTCAGAAACAGAGTTAAACTACAGTATCTGTGGGTTCCTACAAGCAAGTGTTTATTTCTGGTAAACCCAGTGAATTTTGATCTCAAATTTTATTTGCAGTTCACCAACCCAATGCGATTCTCACTATTAACTAAAGAGCATTTATGTAAGAGGACCTGTTGTTTGTATCAGTTTCATAAGCAGAGTTGATCTACATATGGTCCGTATGACTAGGAAACACATTTCTTTTTTTCTGGGCATGCTAATTGTTCTTGCTGTTTGGAAAGTCTGAAAAGTAGAGCATGCTTCTTGCGTGAAAACAGAGTGTGTTTCATGGATGAGAACACTGGTCTGAATTTACCTTCAGAAACAGAGTTAAACCACAGGATCTGTGTCTTCCTACAAGCAAGAGTTCATTTCTGGTAAACCCAGTGAATTTTGGGCTCAAATGATTTGTCACAGTTCAGAAACCCAGCGCGATTCTCACTATTCACTCAAGAGCATTTATGTAAGAGGAGCTGTGGTTTGTGTCAGTTTCATAAGCAGAGATGAACTTCATATGGTCTGTATGAGGTGAAATACAGTTCTTTTTTTCTGGGCATTATCATGGTTCTTGCTGTATTGGAGACGCTGAAAAGAAGAGGATGCTTCTTGCGTTAAAACAGCATGTGTTCCATGGATGAAAACACTGGTCTGAATTTTCCTTCAGAAACGGAGTTAAACCCCAGGATCTGTGTCTTCGTACAAGCCAGAGTCCATTTCTGGTAAACCCAGTGAATTTTGGGCTCAAATGATTTTTCGCAGTTCACGAACCCAACGCGATTCTAACTATTAACTAAAGAGCATTTATGTAAGAGGAGCCGTGGTCTGTATCAGTTTCATAAGCAGAGTTGAACTACATATGGTCTGTATGAGTAGGAAACACAGTTCTTTTTTTCTAGGCATGTTGATGGTTCTTATTGTATTGGAGACGCTGGAAAGAAGAGGATGATTTTTGCCTTAAAACAGAGTGTATTTCAGGGATGAGAACTCTGGTCTGAATTTCCCTTCAGAAACGGAGTTAATCACCAAGATCTGTGTCTTCCTACAAGCAAGCGTTCATTTCTCGTAAACCAAGGGAATTTTGGGCTCAAATGATTTTTCGCGGTTCACGAAGCCGATGCAATTCTCACTATTAACTAAAGAGCATTTATGTTCGAGGTGCTGTGGTTTGTATCAGTTTCATAATCAGAGTTCAACTACATATGGTCCGCATGAGTAGGAAACACAGTTCTTTTTTTCTGGGCATGCTAATGGTTCTTGCTGTATTGGAAAATCTGGAAAGTAGGGCATGCTTCTTGCATGAAAACAGAGTGTGTTTCATGGATGAGAACACTGGTCTGAATTTACCTTGAGAAACAGAGTTAAACCACAGGATCTGTGTCTTCCTACAAGCAAGAGTTCATTTCTGGTAAACCAAGTGAATTTTGGGCTCAAATGATTTTTCACAGTTCAGAAACCCATCGCGATTCTCACTATTCACTAAAGAGCATTTATGTAAGTGGAGCTGTGGTTTGTATCAGGTTCATAAGCAGAGTTGAACTACATATAGTCCGTAAGACTAGGAAACACATTTCTTTTTTTCTGGGCTTGCTCATAGTTCTTGCTGTATTTTAGACTCTGGAAAGTAGAGCTTGCTTCTTGTGTTAAAACAGTGTGTGTTTCAGGGATGAGAATTCTGGTCTGAATTTCCCTCCAGAACCGGAGTTAAACCCAAGGATCTGTGTCTTCCTATAAGCAAGAGTTCATTTCTGGTAAACCAAGTGAATTTTGGGCCAAAATGATATTACAAAGTTCAAAAACCCAATGGGATTCTCACTATTAACTGAAGAGCATTTATTTAAGAGGTGCTGTGGTTTGTATCAGTTTCATAAGCAGAGTTGAACTACATATGGTCCGTATGAGTAGGAAACACAGTTCTTTTTTTCAAGGCGTGCTCATTGTTCTTGCTATATTGGAGACTCTGGAAAGGAGAGCTTGCTTCTTGCTTTAAAACAGAGGGTTATTCACTGATGAGAACTCTGGTCTGAAA
Source organism: Onychomys arenicola (assembly GCA_949786405.1). Taxonomy (NCBI): domain Eukaryota; kingdom Metazoa; phylum Chordata; class Mammalia; order Rodentia; family Cricetidae; genus Onychomys; species Onychomys arenicola. The sequence goes on from CATKUM010000029.1 coordinate 1,184,546, forward strand.
TTCCCTTCAGAAACAGCGTTAAACTACAGGATCTGAGTGTTCCTACACGCAGGAATTCATTTCTGGTAAACCCAGTGAATTTTGAGCTCAAATGATTTTTCGCAGTTCACGAACCCAACGCGATTCTAACTATTAACTAAAGTGCATTTATGTAAGAGGAGCTGTGGCCTGTATCAGTTTCATAAGCAGAGTTGAACTACATATGGTCTGTATGAGTAGGAAACACCGTTCTTTTTTTCTAGGCATGCTCATGGTTCTTATTGTATTGGAGACTCTGGAAAGAAGAGGATGATTCTTGCCTTAAAACAGAGTATATTTCAGGGATGAGAACTCTGGTCTGAATTTCCCTTCAGAAACGGAGTTAATCACCAAGATCTGTGTCTTCCTACAAGCAAGAGTTCATTTCTCGTAAACCAAGGGAATTTTGGGCTCAAATGATTTTTCGCAGTTCACGAAGCCAACGCAATTCTCACTATTAACTAAAGAGCATTTATGTTCGAGGTGCTGTGGTTTGTATCAGTTTCATAATCAGAGTTCAACTACATATGGTCCGCATGAGTAGGAAACACAGTTCTTTTTTTCTGGGCATGCTAATGGTTCTTGCTGTATTGGAAAATCTGGAAAGTAGGGCATGCTTCTTGCGTGAAAACAGAGTGTGTTTCATGGATGAGAACACTGGTCTGAAATTACCTTCAGAATCAGAGTTAAACCACAGGATCTGTGTCTTCCTACAAGCAAGAGTTCATTTCTCGTAAACCAAGGGAATTTTGGGCTCAAATGATTTTTCGCAGTTCACGAACCCAGCAAGATTCTCACTATTAACTAAAGAGCATTTATGTAAGAGGAGCTGTGGTTTGTATCACGTTCATAAGCAGAGTTGAATATGTATGGTCCGTATGAGTAGGAAACACAGTTCTTTTTTTCAGGGCATGCTCATAGTCCTTGCTGTATTTTAGACGAAGGAAAGAAGACCTTGCTTCTTGCGTTCAAACAGATTATGTTTCAGGAATGAGAACTCTGGTCTGAATTTCCCTTCAGAAACGGAGTTAAACCCCAGGATCTGTGTCTTCCTACAAGCAAGAATTCATTTCTGATAAACCCAGTGAATTTTAGGCTCAAATAATTTTTCGCAGTTCAAGAAACCAACACAATTCTCACTATAAACTAAAGAGAATTTATGTAAGAGGAGCTATTGTTTGTATCAGTTTCATAAGCAGAGTTGAACTACATATGGTCCATATGAGTAGGAAACACAGTTCTTTTTTTCAGGGCGTGCTCATTGTTCTTGTTATATTGGAGACTCTGTAATGAAGTGCTTGCTTCTTGCTTTAAAACAGAGTGTGATTCATGGATGAGAACTCTGGTCTGAATTTCCCTTCAGAAACAGAGTTAAACTACAGTATCTGTGGGTTCCTACAAGCAAGTGTTTATTTCTGGTAAACCCAGTGAATTTTGATCTCAAATTTTATTTGCAGTTCACCAACCCAATGCGATTCTCACTATTAACTAAAGAGCATTTATGTAAGAGGACCTGTTGTTTGTATCAGTTTCATAAGCAGAGTTGATCTACATATGGTCCGTATGACTAGGAAACACATTTCTTTTTTTCTGGGCATGCTAATTGTTCTTGCTGTTTGGAAAGTCTGAAAAGTAGAGCATGCTTCTTGCGTGAAAACAGAGTGTGTTTCATGGATGAGAACACTGGTCTGAATTTACCTTCAGAAACAGAGTTAAACCACAGGATCTGTGTCTTCCTACAAGCAAGAGTTCATTCCTGGTAAACCCAGTGAATTTTGGGCTCAAATGATTTGTCACAGTTCAGAAACCCAGCGCGATTCTCACTATTCACTCAAGAGCATTTATGTAAGAGGAGCTGTGGTTTGTGTCAGTTTCATAAGCAGAGATGAACTTCATATGGTCTGTATGAGGTGAAATACAGTTCTTTTTTTCTGGGCATTATCATGGTTCTTGCTGTATTGGAGACGCTGAAAAGAAGAGGATGCTTCTTGCGTTAAAACAGCATGTGTTCCATGGATGAAAACACTGGTCTGAATTTTCCTTCAGAAACGGAGTTAAACCCCAGGATCTGTGTCTTCGTACAAGCCAGAGTCCATTTCTGGTAAACCCAGTGAATTTTGGGCTCAAATGATTTTTCGCAGTTCACGAACCCAACGCGATTCTAACTATTAACTAAAGAGCATTTATGTAAGAGGAGCCGTGGTCTGTATCAGTTTCATAAGCAGAGTTGAACTACATATGGTCTGTATGAGTAGGAAACACAGTTCTTTTTTTCTAGGCATGTTGATGGTTCTTATTGTATTGGAGACGCTGGAAAGAAGAGGATGATTTTTGCCTTAAAACAGAGTGTATTTCAGGGATGAGAACTCTGGTCTGAATTTCCCTTCAGAAACGGAGTTAATCACCAAGATCTGTGTCTTCCTACAAGCAAGCGTTCATTTCTCGTAAACCAAGGGAATTTTGGGCTCAAATGATTTTTCGCAGTTCACGAAGCCGATGCAATTCTCACTATTAACTAAAGAGCATTTATGTTCGAGGTGCTGTGGTTTGTATCAGTTTCATAATCAGAGTTCAACTACATATGGTCCGCATGAGTAGGAAACACAGTTCTTTTTTTCTGGGCATGCTAATGCTTCTTGCTGTATTGGAAAATCTGGAAAGTAGGGCATGCTTCTTGCATGAAAACAGAGTGTGTTTCATGGATGAGAACACTGGTCTGAATTTACCTTGAGAAACAGAGTTAAACCACAGGATCTGTGTCTTCCTACAAGCAAGAGTTCATTTCTGGTAAACCAAGTGAATTTTGGGCTCAAATGATTTTTCACAGTTCAGAAACCCATCGCGATTCTCACTATTCACTAAAGAGCATTTATGTAAGTGGAGCTGTGGTTTGTATCAGGTTCATAAGCAGAGTTGAACTACATATAGTCCGTAAGACTAGGAAACACATTTCTTTTTTTCTGGGCTTGCTCATAGTTCTTGCTGTATTTTAGACTCTGGAAAGTAGAGCTTGCTTCTTGTGTTAAAACAGTGTGTGTTTCAGGGATGAGAATTCTGGTCTGAATTTCCCTCCAGAACCGGAGTTAAACCCAAGGATCTGTGTCTTCCTATAAGCAAGAGTTCATTTCTGGTAAACCAAGTGAATTTTGGGCCAAAATGATATTACAAAGTTCAAAAACCCAATGGGATTCTCACTATTAACTGAAGAGCATTTATTTAAGAGGTGCTGTGGTTTGTATCAGTTTCATAAGCAGAGTTGAACTACATATGGTCCGTATGAGTAGGAAACACAGTTCTTTTTTTCAAGGCGTGCTCATTGTTCTTGCTATATTGGAGACTCTGGAAAGGAGAGCTTGCTTCTTGCTTTAAAACAGAGGGTTATTCACTGATGAGAACTCTGGTCTGAAATTCCCTTCAGAAACAGCGTTAAACTACAGGATCTGAGTGTTCCTACACGCAGGAGTTCATTTCTGGTAAACCCAGTGAATTTTGAGCTCAAATGATTTTTCGCAGTTCACGAACCCAACGCGATTCTAACTATTAACTAAAGTGCATTTATGTAAGAGGAGCTGTGGCCTGTATCAGTTTCATAAGCAGAGTTGAACTACATATGGTCTGTATGAGTAGGAAACACCGTTCTTTTTTTCTAGGCATGCTCATGGTTCTTATTGTATTGGAGACTCTGGAAAGAAGAGGATGATTCTTGCCTTAAAACAGAGTATATTTCAGGGATGAGAACTCTGGTCTGAATTTCCCTTCAGAAACGGAGTTAATCACCAAGATCTGTGTCTTCCTACAAGCAAGAGTTCATTTCTCGTAAACCAAGGGAATTTTGGGCTCAAATGATTTTTCGCAGTTCACGAAGCCAACGCAATTCTCACTATTAACTAAAGAGCATTTATGTTCGAGGTGCTGTGGTTTGTATCAGTTTCATAATCAGAGTTCAACTACATATGGTCCGCATGAGTAGGAAACACAGTTCTTTTTTTCTGGGCATGCTAATGGTTCTTGCTGTATTGGAAAATCTGGAAAGTAGGGCATGCTTCTTGCGTGAAAACAGAGTGTGTTTCATGGATGAGAACACTGGTCTGAAATTACCTTCAGAATCAGAGTTAAACCACAGGATCTGTGTCTTCCTACAAGCAAGAGTTCATTTCTCGTAAACCAAGGGAATTTTGGGCTCAAATGATTTTTCGCAGTTCACGAACCCAGCAAGATTCTCACTATTAACTAAAGAGCATTTATGTAAGAGGAGCTGTGGTTTGTATCACGTTCATAAGCAGAGTTGAATATGTATGGTCCGTATGAGTAGGAAACACAGTTCTTTTTTTCAGGGCATGCTCATAGTCCTTGCTGTATTTTAGACGAAGGAAAGAAGACCTTGCTTCTTGCGTTCAAACAGATTATGTTTCAGGAATGAGAACTCTGGTCTGAATTTCCCTTCAGAAACGGAGTTAAACCCCAGGATCTGTGTCTTCCTACAAGCAAGAATTCATTTCTGATAAACCCAGTGAATTTTAGGCTCAAATAATTTTTCGCAGTTCAAGAAACCAACACAATTCTCACTATAAACTAAAGAGAATTTATGTAAGAGGAGCTGTTGTTTGTATCAGTTTCATAAGCAGAGTTGAACTACATATGGTCCATATGAGTAGGAAACACAGTTCTTTTTTTCAGGGCGTGCTCATTGTTCTTGTTATATTGGAGACTCTGTAATGAAGTGCTTGCTTCTTGCTTTAAAACAGAGTGTGATTCATGGATGAGAACTCTGGTCTGAATTTCCCTTCAGAAACAGAGTTAAACTACAGTATCTGTGGGTTCCTACAAGCAAGTGTTTATTTCTGGTAAACCCAGTGAATTTTGATCTCAAATTTTATTTGCAGTTCACCAACCCAATGCGATTCTCACTATTAACTAAAGAGCATTTATGTAAGAGGACCTGTTGTTTGTATCAGTTTCATAAGCAGAGTTGATCTACATATGGTCCGTATGACTAGGAAACACATTTCTTTTTTTCTGGGCATGCTAATTGTTCTTGCTGTTTGGAAAGTCTGAAAAGTAGAGCATGCTTCTTGCGTGAAAACAGAGTGTGTTTCATGGATGAGAACACTGGTCTGAATTTACCTTCAGAAACAGAGTTAAACCACAGGATCTGTGTCTTCCTACAAGCAAGAGTTCATTTCTGGTAAACCCAGTGAATTTTGGGCTCAAATGATTTGTCACAGTTCAGAAACCCAGCGCGATTCTCACTATTCACTCAAGAGCATTTATGTAAGAGGAGCTGTGGTTTGTGTCAGTTTCATAAGCAGAGATGAACTTCATATGGTCTGTATGAGGTGAAATACAGTTCTTTTTTTCTGGGCATTATCATGGTTCTTGCTGTATTGGAGACGCTGAAAAGAAGAGGATGCTTCTTGCGTTAAAACAGCATGTGTTCCATGGATGAAAACACTGGTCTGAATTTTCCTTCAGAAACGGAGTTAAACCCCAGGATCTGTGTCTTCGTACAAGCCAGAGTCCATTTCTGGTAAACCCAGTGAATTTTGGGCTCAAATGATTTTTCGCAGTTCACGAACCCAACACGATTCTCACTATTAACTAAAGAGCATTTGTGTAAGAGGAGGTGTGGTTTGTATCAGGTTCAGAAGCAGAGTTGAACTACATATGGTCTGTATGAGTAGGAAATACAGTTCTTTTTTTCAGGGCATGCTCATAGTTCTTGCTGTATTTTAGACTCTGGAAAGTAGAGCTTGCTTCTTGTGTTAAAACAGTGTGTGTTTCAGGGATGAGAATTCTGGTCTGAATTTCCCTCCAGAACCGGAGTTAAACCCAAGGATCTGTGTCTTCCTATAAGCAAGAGTTCATTTCTGGTAAACCAAGTGAGTTTTGGGCCAAAATGATATTACAAAGTTCAAAAACCCAATGGGATTCTCACTATTGACTGAAGAGCATTTATTTAAGAGGTGCTGTGGATTGTATCAGTTTCATAAGCAGAGTTGAACTACATATGGTCCGTATGAGTAGGAAACACAGTTCTTTTTATCAAGGCGTGCTCATTGTTCTTGCTATATTGGAGACTCTGGAAAGAAGAGCTTGCTTCTTGCATTAAAACAGAGGGTTATTCGCTGATGAGAACTCTGGTCTGAAATTCCCTTCAGAAACAGAGTTAAACTACAGGATCTGAGTGTTCCTACACGCAAGAGTTCATTTCTGGTAAACCCAGTGAATTTGAGCTCAAATGATTTTTCGCAGTTCACGAACCCAACGCGATTCTAACTATTAACTAAAGAGCATTTATGTAAGAGGAGCTGTGGTCTGTATCAGTTTCATAAGCAGAGTTGAACTACATATGGTCTGTATGAGTAGAAAACACAGTTATTTTTTTCTAGGCATGCTCATGGTTCTTATTGTATTGGAGACGCTGGAAAGAAGAGGATGATTCTTGCCTTAAAACAGAGTGTATTTCAGGGATGAGAACTCTGGTCTGAATTTCCCTTCAGAAACGGAGTTAATCACCAAGATCTGTGTCTTCCTACAAGCAAGAGTTCATTTCTCGTAAACCAAGGGAATTTTGGGCTCAAATGATTTTTCGCAGTTCACGAAGCCAACGCAATTCTCACTATTAACTAAAGAGCATTTATGTTCGAGGTGCTGTGGTTTGTATCAGTTTCATAATCAGAGTTCAACTACATATGGTCCGCATGAGTAGGAAACACAGTTCTTTTTTTCTGGGCATGCTAATGGTTCTTGCTGTATTGGAAAATCTGGAAAGTAGGGCATGCTTCTTGCGTGAAAACAGAGTGTGTTTCATGGATGAGAACACTGGTCTGAAATTACCTTCAGAATCAGAGTTAAACCACAGGATCTGTGTCTTCCTACAAGCAAGAGTTCATTTATGGTAAACCAAGTGAATTTTGGGCTCAAATGAATGTTCACAGTTCAGAAACCCATCACGATTCTCACTATTCACTAAGGAGCATTTATGTAAGAGGAGCTGTGGTTTGTGTCAGTTTCATAAGCAGAGATGAACTTCATATGGTCTGTATGAGGTGAAATACAGTTCTTTTTTTCTGGGCATTATCATGGTTCTTGCTGTATTGGAGACGCTGAAAAGAAGAGGATGCTTCTTGCGTTAAAACAGCATGTGTTCCATGGATGAAAACACTGGTCTGAATTTTCCTTCAGAAATGGAGTTAAACCCCAGGATCTGTGTCTTCGTACAAGCCAGAGTTCATTTCTGGTAAACCCAGTGAATTTTGGGCTCAAATGATTTTTCGCAGTTCACGAACCCAACAGGATTCTCACTATTAACTAAAGAGCATTTATGTAAGAGGAGCTGTGGTTTGTATCACGTTCATAAGCAGAGTTGAATATGTATGGTCCGTATGAGTAGGAAACACAGTTCTTTTTTTCAGGGCATGCTCATAGTCCTTGCTGTATTTTAGACGAAGGAAAGAAGACCTTGCTTCTTGCGTTCAAACAGAGTATGTTTCAGGAATGAGAACTCTGGTCTGAATTTCCCTTCAGAAACGGAGTTAAACCCCAGGATCTGTGTCTTCCTACAAGCAAGAATTCATTTCTGATAAACCCAGTGAATTTTTGGCTCAAATAATTTTTCGCAGTTCAAGAAACCAACACAATTCTCACTATAAACTAAAGAGAATTTATGTAAGAGGAGCTGTTGTTTGTATCAGTTTCATAAGCAGAGTTGAACTACATATGGTCCATATGAGTAGGAAACACAGATCTTTTTTTCAGGGCGTGCTCATTGTTCTTGTTATATTGGAGACTCTGTAATGAAGAGCTTGCTTCTTGCTTTAAAACAGAGTGTGATTCCTGGATGAGAACTCTGGTCTGAATTTCCCTTCTGAAACAGAGTTAAACTACAGGATCTGTGTGTTCCTACAAGCAAGTGTTTATTTCTGGTAAACCCAGTGAATTTTGAGCTCAAATGTTTTTTCGCAGTTCACCAAACCAGTGCGATTCTCACTATTAACTAAAGAGCATTTTTGTAAGAGGACCAGTTGTTTGTATCAGTTTCATAAGCAGAGTTGATCTACATATGGTCCGTATGACTAGGAAACACATTTCTTTTTTTCTGGGCATGCTAATGGTTCTTGCTGTTTGGAAAATCTGAAAAGTAGAGCATGCTTCTTGCGTGAAAACAGAGTGTGTTTCATGGATGAGAACTCTGGTCTGAATTTACCTTCAGAAACAGAGTTAAACCACAGGATCTGTGTCTTCCTACAAGCAAGAGTTCATTTCTGGTAAACCAAGTGAATTTGGGCTCAAATGATTTTTCACAGTTCACAAACCCAGCGCGATTCTCACTATTCACTAAAGAGCATTTATGTAAGAGGAGCTGTGGTTTGTGTCAGTTTCATAAGCAGAGATGAACTTCATATGGTCTGTATAAGGTGAAATACAGTTCTTTTTTTCTGGGCATTATCATGGTTCTTGCTGTATTGGAGACGCTGAAAAGAAGAGGATGCTTCTTGCATTAAAACAGCATGTTTTCCATGGATGAAAACACTGGTCTGAATTTTCCTTCAGAAACGGAGTTAAACCCCAGGATCTGTGTCTTCGTACAAGCCAGAGTCCATTTCTGGTAAACCCAGTGAATTTTGGGCTCAAATGATTTTTCGCAGTTCACGAACCCAACACGATTCTCACTATTAACTAAAGAGCATTTATGTAAGAGGAGCTGTGGTTTGTATCACGTTCATAAGCAGAGTTGAATATGTATGGTCCGTATGAGTAGGAAACACAGTTCTTTTTTTCAGGGCATGCTCATAGTCCTTGCTGTATTTTAGACGAAGGAAAGAAGACCTTGCTTCTTGCGTTCAAACAGAGTATGTTTCAGGAATGAGAACTCTGGTCTGAATTTCCCTTCAGAAACGGAGTTAAACCCCAGGATCTGTGTCTTCCTACAAGCAAGAATTCATTTCTGATAAACCCAGTGAATTTTAGGCTCAAATAATTTTTCGCAGTTCAAGAAACCAACACAATTCTCACTATAAACTAAAGAGAATTTATGTAAGAGGAGCTGTTGTTTGTATCAGTTTCATAAGCAGAGTTGAACTACATATGGTCCATATGAGTAGGAAACACAGATCTTTTTTTCAGGGCGTGCTCATTGTTCTTGTTATATTGGAGACTCTGTAATGAAGAGCTTGCTTCTTGCTTTAAAACAGAGTGTGATTCCTGGATGAGAACTCTGGTCTGAATTTCCCTTCTGAAACAGAGTTAAACTACAGGATCTGTGTGTTCCTACAAGCAAGTGTTTATTTCTGGTAAACCCAGTGAATTTTGAGCTCAAATGTTTTTTCGCAGTTCACCAAACCAGTGCGATTCTCACTATTAACTAAAGAGCATTTATGTAAGAGGACCAGTTGTTTGTATCAGTTTCATAAGCAGAGTTGATCTACATATGGTCCGTATGACTAGGAAACACATTTCTTTTTTTCTGGGCATGCTAATGGTTCTTGCTGTTTGGAAAATCTGAAAAGTAGAGCATGCTTCTTGCGTGAAAACAGAGTGTGTTTCATGGATGAGAACTCTGGTTTGAATTTACCTTCAGAAACAGAGTTAAACCACAGGATCTGTGTCTTCCTACAAGCAAGAGTTCATTTATGGTAAACCAAGTGAATTTGGGCTCAAATGATTTTTCACAGTTCACAAACCCAGCGCGATTCTCACTATTCACTAAAGAGCATTTATGTAAGAGGAGCTGTGGTTTGTGTCAGTTTCATAAGCAGAGATGAACTTCATATGGTCTGTATAAGGTGAAATACAGTTCTTTTTTTCTGGGCATTATCATGGTTCTTGCTGTATTGGAGACGCTGAAAAGAAGAGGATGCTTCTTGCATTAAAACAGCATGTTTTCCATGGATGAAAACACTGGTCTGAATTTTCCTTCAGAAACGGAGTTAAACCCCAGGATCTGTGTCTTCGTACAAGCCAGAGTCCATTTCTGGTAAACCCAGTGAATTTTGGGCTCAAATGATTTTTCGCAGTTCACGAACCCAACACGATTCTCACTATTAACTAAAGAGCATTTATGTAAGAGGAGCTGTGGTTTGTATCAGGTTCATAAGCAGAGTTGAATATGTATGGTCCGTATGAGTAGGAAACACAGTTCTTTTTTTCAGGGCATGCTCATAGTTCTTGCTGTATTTTCGACTCTGGAAAGAAGAGCTTGCTTCTTGTGTTAAAACAATGTGTGTTTCAGGGATGAGAATTCTGGTCTGAATTTCCCTCCGGAACCGGAGTTAAACCCCAGGATCTGTGTCTTCCTACAAGCAAGAGTTTATTTCTGGTAAACCCAGTGAATTTTGAGCTCAAATATTTTTTCGCAGATTACCAACCCAATGTGATTCTCACTGTTAACTAAAGAGCATTTATGCAAGAGGAGCTGTTGTTTGTATCAATTTCAGAAGCAGAGTTGAACTACATATAGTCCGTAAGACTAGGAAACACATTTCTTTTTTTCTGGGCTTGCTCATAGTTCTTGCTGTATTTTAGACTCTGGAAAGTAGAGCTTGCTTCTTGTGTTAAAACAGTGTGTGTTTCAGGGATGAGAATTCTGGTCTGAATTTCCCTCCAGAACCGGAGTTAAACCCAAGGATCTGTGTCTTCCTATAAGCAAGAGTTCATTTCTGGTAAACCAAGTGAATTTTGGGCCAAAATGATATTACAAAGTTCAAAAACCCAATGGGATTCTCACTATTAACTGAAGAGCATTTATTTAAGAGGTGCTGTGGTTTGTATCAGTTTCATAAGCAGAGTTGAACTACATATGGTCCGTATGAGTAGGAAACACAGTTCTTTTTTTCAAGGCGTGCTCATTGTTCTTGCTATATTGGAGACTCTGGAAAGGAGAGCTTGCTTCTTGCGTTAAAACATAGGGTTATTCACTGATGAGAACTCTGGTCTGAAATTCCCTTCAGAAACAGAGTTAAACTACAGGAACTGAGTGTTCCTACACGCAGTAGTTCAATTCTGGTAAACCCAGTGAATTTTGAGCTCAAATGATTTTTCACAGTTCACGAACCCAACGCGATTCTAACTATTAACTAAAGTGCATTTATGTAAGAGGATCTGTGGCCTGTATCAGTTTCATAAGCAGAGTTGAACTACATATGGTCTGTATGAGTAGGAAACACCGTTCTTTTTTTCTAGGCATGCTCATGGTTCTTATTGTATTGGAGACTCTGGAAAGAAGAGGATGATTCTTGCCTTAAAACAGAGTGTATTTCAGGGATGAGAACTCTGGTCTGAATTTCCCTTCAGAAACGGAGTTAATCACCAAGATCTGTGTCTTCCTACAAGCAAGAGTTCATTTCTCGTAAACCAAGGGAATTTTGGGCTCAAATGATTTTTCGCAGTTCACGAAGCCAACGCAATTCTCACTATTAACTAAAGAGCATTTATGTTCGAGGTGCTGTGGTTTGTATCAGTTTCATAATCAGAGTTCAACTACATATGGTCCGCATGAGTAGGAAACACAGTTCTTTTTTTCTGGGCATGCTAATGGTTCTTGCTGTATTGGAAAATCTGGAAAGTAGGGCATGCTTCTTGCGTGAAAACAGAGTGTGTTTCATGGATGAGAACACTGGTCTGAAATTACCTTCAGAATCAGAGTTAAACCACAGGATCTGTGTCTTCCTACAAGCAAGAGTTCATTTATGGTAAACCAAGTGAATTTTGGGCTCAAATGAATGTTCACAGTTCAGAAACCCATCACGATTCTCACTATTCACTAAGGAGCATTTATGTAAGAGGAGCTGTGGTTTGTGTCAGTTTCATAAGCAGAGATGAACTTCATATGGTCTGTATGAGGTGAAATACAGTTCTTTTTTTCTGGGCATTATCATGGTTCTTGCTGTATTGGAGACGCTGAAAAGAAGAGGATGCTTCTTGTGTTAAAACAGCATGTGTTCCATGGATGAAAACACTGGTCTGAATTTTCCTTCAGAAACGGAGTTAAACCCCAGGATCTGTGTCTTCGTACAAGCCAGAGTCCATTTCTGGTAAACCCAGTGAATTTTGGGCTCAAATGATTTTTCGCAGTTCACGAACCCAACACGATTCTCACTATTAACTAAAGAGTATTTATGTAAGAGGAGCTGTGGTTTGTATCAGGTTCATAAGCAGAGTTGAACTACATATGGTCTGTATGAGTAGGAAACACAGTTCCTTTTTTCAGGGCATGCTCATAGTTCTTGCTGTATTTTAGACTCTGGAAAGAAGAGCTTGCTTCTTGTGTTAAAACAGTGTGTGTTTCAGTGCTGAGAATGCTGGTCTGAATTTCCCTTCAGAAATGGAGTTAAACCCCAGGATCTGTGTCTTCCTACAAGCAAGAGATCATTTCAGGTAAACCAAGTGAATTTTGGCTCAAATGATTTTTCACAGTTCAGAAACCCATCGTGATTCTCACTATTAACTAAAGAGAATTTATGTAAGAGGAGCTGTGGTTTGTGTCAATTTCATAAGCAGAGTTGAACTCCATATGGTCTGTATGAGGAGGAAACACAGTTCTTTTTTTCTGGGCATGCTCATGGTTCTTGCTCTATTTTAGACTCAGAAAAGAAGACCTTGCTTCTTGCGTTAAAACAGAGTGTGTTTCAGGGATAAGAACTCTGGTCTGAATTTCTCTTCAGAAACGGAGTTAAACCCCAGGATCTGTGTCTTCCTACAAGCAAGTGTTCATTTCTGGCTAACCCTGTTTATTTTCTGCTCTAATGATTTTTCACAGTTCATGAACCCAACGCGATTCTCACTATTTACTAAAGAGCATTTATGTTAGAGGAGCTGTGGTTTGTATCAGTTTCAAAAGCAGAGTTTAACTACATATAGTCTGTATGAGTAGGAAACATAGTTTTTTTTTCTGGGCATGTCATTTTTCTTGCTGTATTGGAGACGCTGGAAAGAAGAGCTTGCTTCTTGGTTGAAAACAGAGTGTGTTTCATGGATGAGAACACTGGTCTGATTTTACCGACAGAAACAGAGTTAAACCACAGAATCTGTGTCTTCCTAAAAGCAAGGGTTCATTTCTGGTAAACCAAGTGAATTTGGGGCTAAAATGATATTTCACAGTTCAGAAACACAACATGATTCTCACTATTAACAAAAGAGCATTTCTGTAATAGGAGCTGTGGTTTGTGTCAGTTTCATAAACAGAGTTGAACTGCATGTGGTCTGTATGAGAAGGAAACACAGTTATTTTTTCTGGGCATTCTCTTTATTCTTTCTGTATTGGAGACGCTGGAAATAAGAGGATGCTTCTTGCGTTAAAACAGCATGTGTTTCATGGATGAGAACACTGGTCTGAATTTACATTCAGAATTGGACTTAACACCAGGATCTGTGTCTTCCTACAAGCAAGAGTTCATTTCTGGTAAACCCAGTGAATTTTGGGCTCAAATGATTTTTCGCAGTTCACCAACCTAAGGCTATTACCACTATTAACAAAAGAGCATTCATTTAAGAGGAGCTGTGGTTTGTATCAGTTTCATAAGCAGGATTGAACTACATATGGTGCGTATGAGTAGGAAACAGTTCTTTTTTACAGGGCATGCTCATGTTTCTTGCTGTATTTTAGACTCTGGAAAGAAGAGATTGCTTCTTGCGTGAAAACGGTGTGTGTTTCAGGGATGAGAACTCTGGTCTGAATTTCCCTTCAGAAACGGAGTTAAACCCCAGGATCTGTGTCTTCCTACAATCAGGCATTCATTTCTGGTAAACCCAGTGATTTTTGGGGTCAAATATTATTTTGCAGTTCACGAACCCAACACAATTCTCACTATTAACTAAAGAGCATTTATGTAAGAGGAGCTGTGGTTTGTATCAGGTTTATAAGCAGAGATGAATACATATGGTCGGTATGAGTAGGAAACAGTTCTTTTTTTCAGGACATGCTCATAGTTCTTGCTGTATTTTAGAATCTGGAAAGAAGAGCTTGCTTCTTTTGTTAAAACAGTGTGTTTTTCAGGGCTGAGAATGCTGGTCTGAATTTCCCTTCAGAAACGGAGTTAAACCCCAGGATCTGTGTCTTCCTACAAGCAAGAGATCATTTCAGGTAAACCAAGTGAATTTTGGCTCAAATGATTTTTCACAGTTCAGAAACCCATCATGATTCTCACTATTAACTAAAGAGATTTTATGTAAGAGGAGCTGCAGTTTTTTTCAGTTTCATAAGTAGAGTTGAACTGCATATGCTCTATATGAGGAGGAAACACAGTTCTTTTTTTCCTGGGCATGCTCATGGTTCTTGCTGTGTTTTAGACTCAAGAAAGAAGACCTTGCTTCTTGCATTAAAACAGAGTGTGTTTCAGGGATGAGAACTCTGGTATGAATTCCCTTCAGAAACAGAGTTAAACCCCAGGATCTATATCTTCCTACACGCAAGTGTTCCTTGCTGGTTTTCCCAGCAGTTCATGAACCCAACGTGAATCTCACTATTAACTAAGGAACATTTATGTTATAGGAGATGTGGTTTGTATCAGTTTCATAAGCAGATTTGAACTACATATGGTCCGTATGAGTAGGAAACACAGATCTTTTTTTTCTGGGAATGCTCATGGTACTTGCTGTATTGGAGACGCTGGAAAGAAGAGCTTGCTTCTTGCGTGAAAACAGAGTGTGTTTCATGGATGAGAACACTGGTCTGATTTTACCTTCAGAAACAGAGTTAAACCAAAGGATCTGTGTCTTCCTACAAGCAAGAGTTCATTTCTGGTAAACCAAGTGTATTTTGGGCTCAAATGATTTTTCACAGTTCAGAAAAGCATCGCGATTCTCACTATTAACTAAAGAGCATTTATGTAAGAGGAGCTGTGGATTGTATCAGTTTCATAATCAGAGTTGAACTACATATGGTCCGTATGAGTATGAAACAGTTCTTTTTTTTCAGGGAAGGCTCATGGTTCTTCCTGTATTTTAGACTCAGGAAAGAAGACCTTCCTTCTTGCGTTAAAACAGAGTGTGTTTCAGGGATGAGAACTCTGGTCTGAATTTCCCTTCAGAAACGCAGTAAACCCCCGGATCTGTGTCTACCTACAAGCAAGAGTTCTTTTCTGATTAACCCAGTTTATTTTGGGCTCTAATGATTTTTGCAGTTCATGAACCAAAGGCGAGTCTCACTATTAACTAAAGATCATTTATGTAAGAGGAGCTGTGGTTTGCATCAGTTTAAGAAGCAGAGTTGAACTAGATATGGTCCAAATGTGTAGGAAACACAGATCTTTTGTTCTGAGGACACTCACGTTTCCTGCTGTATTAGAGACTCTAGAAAGCAAGAGCATGCTTCTTGCTCTAAACCAGAGTGTGTTTCATGGATGAGAACTCTGCTGTGTGTTTCCGTCAGAAACGGTGTTTAATCCCAGGCACTGTGTGTTCCTACAAGCAAGAAATTGTTTCAGGTAAACGTGGTCACTTTTCAGCCCAAAGTAGCTACATAATCCACAATGCTCACACTTCTCGCTCTTAACTGAAAAGCATTGGATGATAGAGTACCTGTGGTTTGTATCAGTTTCAGAAGCAGAGTAGAACTAGATATGGTCCTTATCGGTAGGAAACACCATTCTTTGGTTCTGAGCACACTCACCTTCCTGCTGTATTAGAGATTCTAGAAAGCAAGAGCGTGCTTCTTGCTTTAAAGCAGAGTGTGTACCATGGATGAGAACTGTGCTTTGTTTTTACCTTCATAAATGGAGTTAAATCCGAGGTTCTGTGTCTTTCTATAAACAAGACTTCCTATCAGGTAAGGGCAGTCACTATTCACCTCAAATGATCTACAACGTACATGAAGCTCAAACGTTTCTCATCTTAACTGGCAAGCATTGTATGTTAGAGAACCTATAGTTTGCATCAGTTTCAGAAGCAGATTTGAACTAGATATGGTCCGTATTGGTAGGAAACACCATTCTTTGGTTCTGAGCACACTCACCTTTCCTGCTGTATTAGAGATTCTAGAAAGCAAGAGCGTGCTTCTTGTTCTAAAGCAGAGTGTGTACCATGGATGAGAACTGTGCTGTGTTTTCACCTTCAGAAATGGAGTTAAATCCCAGGGTCTGTGTCTTCCTACAAGCAAGTCTTCCTTTCAGGTAAGGGCATTCAATTTTCAGCTCAAATGATCTACATCGTTCATGAAACTCTAATGTTTCTCGCTCTTAATTGAAAAGCATTGTATGTTAGAGGACCTTGGTTTGCATCAGTTTAAGAAGCAGAGTTGAACTAGATATGGTCCAAATGTCTAGGAAACACAGTTCTTTTGTTCTGAGCACACTCACGTTTCCTGCTCTATTAGAGACTCTAGAAAGCAAGAGCATGCTTATTGCTCTAAAGCAGAGTGTGGTTCATGGATGAGAACTGTGCTGTGTGTTTCCCTTCAGAAATGGAGTTA
The DNA here is from genome assembly GCA_949786405.1 of Onychomys arenicola. Classification (NCBI taxonomy): domain Eukaryota; kingdom Metazoa; phylum Chordata; class Mammalia; order Rodentia; family Cricetidae; genus Onychomys; species Onychomys arenicola. The sequence continues at coordinate 1,200,969 of CATKUM010000029.1, forward strand.
AATCCCAGTCTCTGTGTCTTCTTACAAGCAAGACTTCGTTTCTCGTAAACGCAGTCATTTTTCCATCAAAGGATGCTACATTGTAAACGAAGCTCACATGATTCTTGCTCTTAACTGAAAAGCATGGAATATTAGAGGACCTGTGATTTGTATCACTTTCAGAAGCAGAGTTGAAGTAGATATGTACCGTATGTGTAGGACACACAGGTCTTTTGTTGTGAGCACACTCACGTTTCCTGCTGTCTTAGAGACTCTAGAAAGAAAGAGCGTGCTTCTTGCTCTAAAGCAGAGTGTGTTTCATGGATGAAAACTGTGCTGTGTGTTTCCTTCAGCAATGTAGTTCAATACAAGGCTCTGTGTCTTCCTAAAAGCAAGAATTTGTTTCAGGTAAACGCAGTCACATTTCAGCTCAAACGAAGCTACATCGTCAACGAAACTGACACGTTTCTTGCTCTTAACTGAAAAGCATTGGGTGTTAGAGGACCTGTGATTTGTATCAGTTTCAGAAGCAGAGTTTAACTTGATATCGTCTGTATGTGTAGTAAACACGGTTCTTTTGTTCGGAGCACACTCTCGTTTCCTGCTGTCTTGGAGACTCTAGAAAGCAAGAGAGTGCTATTTGCTCTAAAGCAGAGTGTGTTTCATGGATGAAAAATGTGCTGTGTATTTCCTTCAGAAATGGAGTTAAATCCCAGTTTCTGTGTCTTCCTACAAGCAAGAATTTGTTTCAGGTAGACGCAGTAACTTTTCAGCTCAAACTAAGCTACATTGTCCATGAAGCTCACATGTTTATCGCTCTTATCTCAAAAGCATTGGATGATAGAGGATCTGTGGTTTGTATCAGTTTCAGAAGCAGTGTTGAACTAGATATGGTCCCTATGTGTAGGAAACACCATTCTTTTGTTCTGAGCACACTCACGTTTCCTGCTGTATTTGAGACTCTAGAAAGCAAGAGCGTGCTTCTTGCTCTAAAGCAGAGTGTGTACCATGGATGAGAACTGTGCTGTGTTTCTAACTTCCGAAATGGAGTTAAATCCGAGGCTCTGTGTCTTCCTACAAACAAGACATCCTTTCAGGTAAGGGCAGTCACTTTTCAGCTCAAATGATCTACATCGTTCATAAGCTCCAACGTTTCTCATCTTAACTGGCAAGCATTGGATGTTAGAGGACCTGTGGTGTGTATCAGTTTCAGATGCAGAGTTGAACGTGATATGGTCTGTATGTGGGGGAAACACCTTTCTTTTCTTCTGAGCACACTCACGTTTCCTGCTGTATTAGAGACTCTAGAAAGCAAGAGCGTGCTTCTTTCTCTAAAGCAGAGTGTGTTTCATGGATGAAAACTGTGCTGTGTGTTTCCTTCAGAAATGGAGTTAAATCCCAGGTTCTGTGTCTTCTTACAAGCAAGACTTCGTTTCTCGTAAACACAGTCATTTTTCCACTCAAAAGGAAGCTACATCGTACATGAAGCTCTCACGTTTCTTGCTCTTAACTGAAAAGCATGGAATATTAGAGGACCTGTGATTTGTATCAGTTTCAGAAGCAGAGTTGAAGTAGATAGGTACCGTATGTGTAGGACACACAGGTCTATTGTTGTGAGCACACTCACGTTTCCTGATGTCTTAGAGCCTCTAGAAAGCAAGAGCGTGCTTCTTGCTCTAAAGCAGAGTGTGTAACATGGATGAGAACTGTGCAGTGTTTTACCTTCAGAAATGGAGTTAAATCCCAGGTTCTGTGTCTTCCTACAAGTAAGTCTTCCTTTCAGGTAAGGGCAGTAACTTTTCAGCTCAAAGGATCTACATCGTTCATGAAGCTCAAACGTTTCTCATCTTAGCTGGCAAGCATTGGATGTTAGAGGACCTTTGGTTTGCATCAGTTTATGAATCAGAGTTGAACTAGATACGGTCCAAATGTGTAGGAAACACAGTTTTTTGTTCTGAGCACACTCACGTTTCCTGCTGTATTAGAGACTATAGAAAGTTAGAGCATGCTTATTGCTCTAAAGCAGAGTGTGATTCATGGATGAGAACTGTGCTGTGTGTTTCCCTTCAGAAATGGAGTTAAATCCCAGGCTCTGTGTCTTCTTACAAGCAAGACTTCGTTTCTCGTAAACACAGTCATTTTTCCACTCAAAGGAAGCCACATTGTACATGAAGCTCTCATGTTTCTTGCTCTTAACTGAAAAGCATGGAATATTAGAGGACCTGTGATTTGTATCAGTTTCAGAAGCAGAGTTGAAGTAGATAGGTACCGTATGTGTAGGACACACAGGTCTTTTGTTGTGAGCACACTCACGTTTCCTACTGTCTTAGAGTCTCTAGAAAGCAAGAGCGTGCTTCTTGCTCTAAAGCAGAGTGTGTTTCATGGATGAAAACTGTGCTGTGTGTTTCCTTCAGAAATGTACTTAAATCCCAGGTTCTGTGTTTTCCTACAAGCAAGAATTTGTTTCAGGTAAACGCAGTCACTTTTCAGCTCAAACGAAGCTACATTGTCCACGAAGCTCACACATTTCTCGCTCTTAACAGAAAAGGATTGGATGTTAGAGGACCTCTGGTATTTTCTCAGTTTCAGAAGCAGAGTTGAACTAGATATGGTCCTTATAGGTAGGAAAAATCCATTCTTTGGTTCTGAGCACACTCACGTTTCCTGCTGTATTAGAGATTCTAGAAAGCAAGAGCATGCTTCTTGCTCTAAAGTAGAGAGTGTACCATGGATAAGAACTGTGCTGTGTTTTTACCTTCATAAATGGAGTTAAATCTGAGGTTCTGTATCTTACTACAAACAAGACTTCCGAACAGGTAAGGGCAGTCACTTTTCACCTCAAACAATCTACATCTTTCATGAGCTCAAACGTTTCTCATCTTAACTGGCAAGCATTGGATGTTAGAGAACCTGTAGTTTGCATCAGTTTCAGAAGCAGATTTGAAAGATATGGTCCAAATGTGTAGGAAACACCGTTCTGTGGTTCTGAGCACACTCACGTTTCCTGCTGTATTAGAGACTCTACAAAGCAAGAGCATGCTTCTTGTTCTAAAGCAGAGTGTGTACCATGGACTAGAACTGTGCTGTGTTTTCACCTTGAGAAATGAGTTAAATGCCAGGGTCTTTGTCTTCCTCCAAGCAAGTCCTCCTTTCAAGTAAGGGCAGTCACTTTTCAGCTCAAATGATCTACATCGTTCATGAAGCTCTAATGTTTCTCGCTCTTAACTGAAAAGCATTGTATGTTAGAGGAATTGTAGTTTGCATCAGTTTCAGAAGCAGAGTTGAACTAGAAATGGTCCAAATGTGTAGGAAACACAGTTCTTTTGTTCTGAGCACACTCACGTTTCCTGCTGTATTAGAGACTCTAGAAAACAAGAGCATGCTTCTTGCTCTAAAGCAGAGTGTGGTTTATGAATGAGAACTCTGCTGTGTGTTTCCTTCAGAAATGGAGTTAAATCCCAGGCTCTGTGTGTTCCTACAAGCAAGAAGTTGTTTCAGGTAAACGCAGTCACTTTTCAGCTCAAATGACGCTACATCATACACAAAGCTCACACATTTCTCGCTCTTAACTTAAAAGCATTGGATGTTAGAGGACCTGTGGTTTGTATCAGTTTCAGAAGAAGAGTTGAACTATGTATGGTCCGTATGTGTAGGAAACCCCATTCTTTTGTTCTGAACACACTCACGTTTCCTGCTGTATTAGAGACTCTAGAAAGCAAGATCATGCTTCTTCCTCTAAAGCAGAGTGTGTCCCACGCATGAGATCTGTGCTGTGTTTTTACCTTCAGAAATGGAGTTAAATCCCAGGTTCTCTGTCTTTCTACAAGCAAGTCTTCCATTCAGGTAAGGTCAGTCACTGTTCAGCTCAAACGATCTACATCATTCATGAAGCTCAAATGTTTCTCATCTTAGCTGGCAATCATCGGATGTTAGAGGACCCGTGGTTTGGATCAATTTAAGAAGCAGAGTTGAACTAGATATGGTCCAAATGTGTAGGAAACACAGTTCTTTTGTTCTGAGCACACTCACATTTCCTGATATATTAGAGACTCTAGAATGATACAGCATGCTTCTTGCTCTAAAGCAGAGTGTGTACCATGGATGAGAACTGTACAGTGTTTTACCTTCAGACATGGAGTTAAATGCCAGGTTCTGTGTCTTCCTACAAGCAAGTCTTCCTTTCAGGTATGGGCAGTAACTTTTCAGCTCAAACGACCTACATAGTTCATGATGCTCAAACGTTTCTCATCTTAGCTGGCAAGCATTGGATGTTAGAGGACCTTTGGTTTGCATCAGTTTAAGAAGCAGTGTTGAACTGGATATGGTCAAAAATGTAGGAAACACAGTTTTTTGTTCTGAGCACACTCACATTTCCTCCAGTATTAGAGACTATAGAAAACAAGAGCATGCTTATTGCTCTAAAGCAGAGTGTGTTTCATGGATGGAAACTGTGCTGTGTGTTTCCTTCCGAAATGGAGTTAAATCCCAGGTTCTGTGTTTTCCTACAAGCAAGAATTTGTTTCAGGTAAACACAGTCACTTTTCAGCTCAAACAAAGCTACATTGTCCACGAAGCTCACACATTTCTCGATCTTAACAGAAAAGGATTGGATGTTAGAGGACCTCTGGTTTGTATCAGTTTCAGAAGCAGAGTTGAATTTGGTATGGTCTGTATGTGTAGGAAACCCCATTCTTTTGTTCTGAGCACACACACTCACGTTTCCTGCTGTATTAGAGATTCTAGAAAGCAAGATCATGCTTCTTCCTCTAAAGCAGAGTGTGTCCCATGCATGAGATCTGTGTTGTGTTTTTACCTTCAGAAACGGAGTTAAATCCCAGGTTCTGTGTCTTTCTACAAGCAAGTCTTTCATTCAGGTAAGGTCAGTCACTGTACAGCTCAAACGATCTACATCGTTCATGAAGCTCAAATGTTTCTCATCTTAGCTGGCAAGCATCGGATGTTAGAGGACCTGTGGTTTGGCTCAATTTAAGAAGCAGAGTTGAACTAGACATGGCCCAAATGTGTAGGAAACACAGTTCTTTTCTTCTGAGCACACTCACGTTTCCTGATGTATTAGAGACACTAGAATGCAAGAGCGTGCTTCTTGCTCTAAAGCAGAGTGTGTACCATGGATGAGAACTGTGCAGTGTTTTACCTTCAGAAATGGAGTTAAATCCCAGGTTCTGGGTCTTCCTACAAGCAAGTCTTCCTTTCAAGTAAGGGCAGTCACTTTTCAGCTCAAACGATCTACATTGTTCTTGAAGCTCTAATGTTTTTCGCTCTTAACTGAAAAGCATTGGATGTTAGAGAAATTGTAGTTTGCATCCGTTTCAGAAGCAGAGTTGAACTAGATATGGTCCAAATGTGTAGCAAACACCGTTCATTTGTTCTGAGCACACTCATATTTCCTGCTGTATTAGAGACTCTACAAAGCAAGAGCGTGCTTCTTGCTCTAAAGCAGAGTGTGTTTCATGGATCAAAACTGTGCTGTGTGTTTCCTGCCGAAATGGAATTAAATCCCAGGCTCTGTGTCTTCCTACAAGCAAGAATTTGTTTCAGGTAGACGCAGTCACTTTTCAGCTCAAACGAAGCTACATCGTCCACAAAGCTCACCTCTTTCTCGCTCTTAACTGAAAAGAATTGGATGTTAGAGGACCTGTGGTTTGTATCAGTTTCAGAAGCAGAGTTGAACTAGATATGGTCCGTATGTGTAGGAAACCCCATTCTTTTGTTCTGAACACACTCACGTTTCCTGCTGTCTTAGGGACACTAGAAAGCAATAGCGTGCTTCTTGCTCTAAAGCAGAGTGTGTTTCATGGATGAAAACTGTGCTGTGTGTTTCCTTCAGAAATGGCATTAAATCCCAGGCTCTGTGTCTTCCTAAAAGCAAGAATTTGTTTCAGGTAAACGCAGTCACATTTCAGCTCAAACGAAGCTACATCGTCAACGAAACTGACACGTTTCTTGCTCTTAACTGAAAAGC